>OW052016.1:1785130-2410130 GCA_932526365.1 Lobophora halterata | reverse complement strand
ACGCGCGCTTTCCATATTGTCTTGGCGGATGGAATATATTATTTTAATTGCTGGGGAAAGGAAAATGTAACTACATTTTTGACGAAATGTTGTATCAAGGAATTCGTATTTCGCAATAGACAAGTCGTGTATAGAGCGAAACCAAGATTACCAATAAAAAATGAGTTTCTTGTATAAACTTTTAAGTTATAATTTGTTTAGAATCTTCGGAATCAATACATTATTTTGTATACTTTTCAATCGGTTACTTAAAGATTCTTATAAATAGATCCGTTTTCTTCCTTAGCGAGAAAGCTATTAGTTAGACTTAATTTCTTTTTTATTCATAGATTATGTTTAGCTTATTAATAAATTCAATTTAAAACGCATTTTTTAGGTGGATTTCTTCTTCTTCGTTAAGATTTAGTACGTCACATCCGGGACAAAGTTTTTAAACGAAAGCTTATTTGATTTCTGATGATGAAAGTTCATTATGTTTTTTAATCGTACTTTATTATTATAACAACAATAATCAAAATATAATAAACGATAAAGTATTTCATTTTCAGCACCTTAATTTTTTTATAATGCAAACAAGTGACGAGATAAGCCAGGCGTTCTCCTGATGGTAAGATATCACGCATGCCCATGACCAAAACAGTGCTAACAAGCCTTTGATTCATGCCGGTGCAGCACTTTACATTATGATGATCAGTCTTTCAGCCCAGTAATTTCATAAGCTACAGTGCCCTTCAAACCGGAACACAGTAATGCTTACATTACTGCTTTGCGGCAGAATATCTGTTACTGTGTTGTACCCAAGGATGCCAAAGGTACTACCCATCTAGACGGCATCCTGCAGGGGAGGCTTCTCAACGGTATCTATGGTTGTTGCAGATGCTGTGGCCGACGTGATATCATCTAGCAACGTGTTCTATCAGTACAGGGAGGGATTCAACAACGCAGTCCGAAGAAACGTACGAACTAAGGACTTACTGTAGAGGAGTTTTTTAATGACGGAAATGTGCCTTTGTTTAAATATTGTTTAAGTTTAAGACTTGTTTTGTAAATACAAAGTTAAATTAAAGAGTAGTAATTAAAAACCTTGTTTCGATCTATGTATATTTATATTTTCAGACTCACTTTCAAGCATCCTCCACCTAAACTTCTATTTTACAATAGCGCATACTCTTGTGCGCACGATACAAGTAATCACATAAGTGTAAACAAAGTGAGGACGAAGCGTAGCCAATGTTCATAGCGCACTAAATTGCAAAGTTCCGTACAACCTGTCTCGCTGCATGTGCCACCTGTGCCACCTATCTATGCCAATGCCACTTGAGCTAAGGTCGTGGGTTCGAACCCGGTCGTACACCAATGGATTTTTCTGTTCTAAAAATCTATGCGTGCATTTAAAACACGTGCTTAACAGTGAAGGAAAACATCGTGAGGAAACCGGCATGTCAGAACCTATAAAATTCGAAAAACGTGTCAAGTGCACGAAAGGAGCCCCTTCGAGGTGCACTTGAAATCCTTTCACCACACTGGTTCGAAGCAACTAGTGACACGATAAGAACTTGGATGGCTCTGTTTTCGAATTACGAAACGGACGCTCATTTAAGTTCAAATTTATTTAATTTCCTTGCAAATGAAGTGAAAAATCTTGTGTATACCGTATACCTCGGTCCGGAAGCCCATTTTGACTCGACTTATCTGAAATTCTCTTATAAAATGTCTTGCTTCAGGCCCCCGGTGTACCTACAAATAACTATTTTATTACATTTCTTGTTTCCCAACAAACTCTGAATACGCTTTCAAATTAAGCACATCTGCGGAAAATAAGTTTTAATCAAGCCTGAGTATTTTAAGAGAACAATCCTTTACAAACTTAAAACATAAATAATTCAAGAATTCATAACTTAGTACATAAATACATCAAGATTACGCAAACATAATGCATAAAAACATCGGACAATATTTATGTTTGTTGATGTCTTGTTGAAATGGTGTGTCTGGTAAACTTGTGTATTTACTTTATCAGACCGAATGAAATAAGAAAAGAAAGAACGAAAGAAAAATGTTTTTATTTACCTGCATGCATTATAATGTAGGTCGCGGCAACTATTTACCAGCAAACACCTCTTCGGGGTTCATGTTTTCCTGGTACTTGGACTGATGACGAGCACGAAGCAATGCTATCGCTCGGTGCTTAGGAGGCTTCGACCGACCATATGTATTGTACGAGTAAGATGCGTATAGGTACTCACTACAAAAAAACCCCTTGAGACTCATGGTGGCCTGGTAAGTAAGAAGCTCAAGAAGGTTAGTGTAAACCTAATCTAAGTACAAACACTTTTCAATTATAACTCACCAAAGTGGGCGTGATTGGCATGGTGCTCTACGCAAGGGAAAACGCTCGTTGTTACGCGGACTCAGTTAAGTAGGCCCCCGAAACTGTTAACCAACAAACACCTCTTCGGGGTTCATGTTTTCCTGGTACTTGGACTGATGACGAGCACGAAGCAATGCTATCGCTCGGTGCTTAGGAGGCTTCGACCGACCATATGTATTGTACGAGTAAGATGCGTATAGGTACTCACTACAAAAAACCCCTTGAGACTCATGGTGGCCTGGTAAGTAAGAAGCTCAAGAAGGTTAGTGTAAACCTAACCTAAGTACAAACACTTTTCAATTATAACTCACCAAAGTGGGCATGATTGGCATGGTGCTCTAGTACGCAAGGGAAAACGCTCGTTGTTGCGCGGACTGAGTTAAGTAGGTCCCGGCAACTGTTTACCAGCAAACACCTCTTCGGAGTTCATGTTTTCCTGGTACTTGGACTGATGACGAGCACGAAGCCATGCCATCGCTCGGTTCTTGTAGGTAGGCATCGACTGACCATATGTTTAATACGAATAAGATGCGTATAGGTACTCACTACAAACACCCCTTGAGACTTATGGTGGCCTGGTAAGTAAGAAGCTCAAGTAGGTTAGTGAAAACCTAACCTGCGAGCACTTTTTAATTATAACTCACCAAAGTGGGCATGATTGGCATGGTGTTCTAGTACGCAAGGGATCTTACTTAATTAAGGTTGCCATCCGTCCGGGTTTCCCCGGATTTGTTCGGGAAAGGAAACCAGGACAAGACGCGTGAAAACCCTGGATTTTAGAGTCCGGACATATCAACAGGTTTTTTTTCAACCAACTTCAAAAAAGAAGGAGGATCTCGATTTTTTTTTTTATGTTTGTTACCTCAGAACTTCGTCTAAGATCAACCAATTTGGAAAATTATTTATTTGAGATAATATACTTTCATTTTGGTTCCATAGAAATTTCATCAAAATCGGTTCAGTATTTTAATTATTTTTGTATCTGCTATGAGAGCGGTGTAGTGTCTGTGTTTAGTAACGGCATCTGATTATGTGTATTATTTTTCAGGTAATTAAAGCTTGTGGTGTATACCTACTTATCAGCTTACTCCTAGGCAGTTTACGTACCTACTGTTATTTCAGTTCTGGCTTGATTTGATCCATTATACAATTCTTGGATCATTTTTCTTCATTTCACGAGGTGGTATTTGAATAAATAAAACATCGCATTGATTGTTACGTGATCGTATATTTTATAATAATTAACAACTATTCTAAGCTACACTATCTCACAACTTTCTGTGCTATTAATATTATTAAGTATTATTATATATTATATAGGTATCTAATCTATATATTTACAATAGGTAAGCCCGCGGAGCAATTCCACCTAGCCGTGCATTCAGCAGTGTAGTCCGTACAGTACGCGAAACGTAAACATGCGAGTGAATTTGTTTGTTACTTAATTACTATGCCAGTTTTATAAAGATACATAAAATATTTGATTAGCATGAATATAGTACAAAATGTTATTACAATCATATGTTATTACAATAATATTTTAGGTTCTTCCAGTTAGTGTAAATCGACTTATTCAAATTCAAATTTTAAATTTGTCTAGGAATGCATGAAAAATTTAACATTACAGATTAGTTAACTAAATTGTTATAGTTTTAAATTGTCTACGTATAATAATAACTAAACCCAAATAAAGAACTTAGGCTTGGTTCACATTATTCCAGCCAGCATTCACATCCTGAGAGGTCGAATCCAGCGTTGGAATGCCACTAGAATAATGTGAACCTGCACTGAAAATTCATTATAATGTCAACATTCCAGTGCATTCCATTCGACCGCTAGACCTGAATGCTTACTGGAATAATAGGAACCGGGCATTACAAACAATTTTTAGACATTCTATCAATTTGATCACATCAAAATCACACATCAGCCTCTAGATGTCCACTACTGGGCATGGGTTCCCACTTTATACGTTACGATGTTTTATAATATGTATTAATAAAAATAGTATTGCAAGAAAATCAAAACTCATTCCCGTCGCGTATTTGCATAATTTCAATTTGATTTGCTATTATTGGAATTGTAATTTTAAAAGTGAAACGCATACTTACACGGCGCATTTTGTACTGTACGAATAAGTTGGATGTTTTTCGGTGCATTATTATTTGGATAGAATACTGTTTTCTTCAGCAAAAAATGTTTTTTAGGCAAACTATTTACACAAGCCGCGGGCGTTACTTATTCTAGTTATTGCTAGATACACAATTTTTACCTAGTTCGGTATTGCGGCATGTATTTTAGAATGAATGATCTGTTCATAAAACATGTATTAAAAAAATACTTCAGTATATAATAAATGTTCAAATAATAAATAATTTACAAAGATACATACCATACCTTGGTTTTTTATTTGAAAATATTGTGACAGATTCAAGTAATTTTTGTTTAGAAAATAACAAAGAACAAGACAGGGTCGACGTCGAAAATCGCATAATACAGAAGTCAAAGAGCTAAGTGCACTAAGCTACAGGTTACCGGTATCCGTCAATTTTCATAACTACATGTTGTAGCTGTCGCGTACGGACGCTGCACGTGTCGCCGGTGGAAGCCACGCGCACACCAACAGCAATGTATGAAAACTGACGGACGTCGGCCACCGGTCGCTGTAGTTGGCGACGCGTTGGCGGAATAACATTTAGTTTTTGTTCAAATTACATATGATGCTTCACAATTTTAACAGTAACTTATGTACACAACCTTATAATGACATAACTATATTTATCATATCTAAGATAATATTGCTATTTACAATTTCTTCAACTGCATCTACAAACTTGTAACACGAACATCAAACTACATATTTACATATTATTAATAATATAATAGTTATTATAAGTCTAGAATATCTATTGCTAGTTTAAATTGATAAAATTAAAAATTATACACAAGTTTTGGTCGAATACTGATACGGTAATATTGTTTTATTTACAAAATGTCGATCACTTTATTTTACGTTTATTATTATTTTATAACAAACCTTAATACGTTATACTCAAATTAAGAGAAAAAAACTTATATTTTAAAACTTGTTTACTCAGAAAGTGTATAAACATAAACACAATAAATGTGCTAGATATTTTTTGAATTGTAATTCAAAGTGTATGTAATAGTTTAGAATAAAAGTACCTTTTGAGAGTACATACAGAATAATAAAATACAAAAAAAAAATGTTTCTTGTTTTGTTTAGAGAAAACAGAATAATAAAAATTAAAAAATATATATGTTTCTGTTTGGATTTAAATAATCACATTTGCTTTTATTTAATATCGATTATGATACAAAATAATGAATAAAAGCTTTGTAATATACAACTAATTGGAGATATTTCAAAAGCTGTGCTCGTTAGATTTAAAACGTCAGTTCTGACTTACTCGTAATACTGGAATGTCGATAATAATTATTTATTTTACAAAATCATGGCACGATTTGTTGAAATAATTGTTAACAACAATATTTAGCACGATTTGATGGCACATAGAATTCTCACAAAATAAACGTAAAGCGAAACGTACATACTAAACATCTATGGATCAAGGGATAGTATTAGTAGGGGCAAAATCGGCTGGATAAAGTCTTGAAACCGGAAATGTTTAATTTTACTCAAACAAAAAAAAGCTCATATACAAAAATACAGGGACAAAAGGAGCTAACTGAAAAGTGTTAGTTTTTTTTTAATTATAATAATCAAGCGTTTGACCACCACCTTACCTGATGGAAAGTGACATTGTGGTCGAGGATGGAGCACGCTTGGCTATAAGAAACTGATTCGCTCTGGACTTGAAGACACCGAGATTGTATAGTATATTATTATGGATAGTATATATAGCGCGGCTGAATATTTGAGTTACTGATATCTTCTATAACTCTACTCTAGTCAATAATGTATGGTAATCTCAGGTGGGGAAAATACAGGAGCAGTAGACACGTGGAGCAAAAATGCAGATGCAAGTGAGCTAGCTGAAAAATGCTGTACCTAGTGCAGACGAATGATTGAGAACTGCTTCTAAACTTGTAAGTCTCTAGCTGCTAAACTTAAAGATGCTTCTTATTATGATGTTATGATGCAGCTTTATAGTGCACGAAAGGAGCCTCTTCGAGGCTCACTTGTCTTTTCATCGCACTGGTTCTAAAGAACTAGTGAAACCTTAAGAAGAAAATTAAGATGTTTGGTAGTCTCGGGTGGGGTAGAAGCGATGGCAGTAGAATCTTGGGGCAACAGATGTAGGGGCATAGTCAGCGAGCAAAAGAGTGAGTTAAACTTGAAGATGCTTCTCATCACCACGGCTAAACTTGTAGAACTTTCCTTTAATCATGATGTTTGCTAGTCTCGGGTGGGGCAGAGGCGGGCGCAGGAGAATCGTGGGGCAACAGATGCAGAGGCAAGGGTGGCAGGTGCAGGGGCAAGGGCAGCAGCGCCCGGGATTGGAAACTGGCTAGCGAGTGCAGCAGGGCCGCTGAGTGCTCGTGTGCTTTGCGACGGAGTTCCGCCACGCTGGTAGAGCGAGCCTCTTCCTTGGGGCAACACGGGCAGGGGGCGCCCCAACCTGCGGACAAATGTAAACTGTGAAGGACTTTCATTGAAAAAAAGAGACAATAATACATAATTATTTAACTTTGTCATTATGATAAGTTGTCATTTTTATTTTTGGTCCTACTGTCACATACTTTTATTTTCCTTTTGATTATGTGACTAGTAAGATTTTTCAGCGTGTGCAAATTAACTGTTCAAATTATAATATGTATTGTGAAATTAGATGAAAGTTATCCTCAGATTTTTTGACGTGACTACGTCTAATAAATCGATGAACGCCGGCTGCATGCACGAAAATGTTGACCTTATTGTCCGGTAACGCTCATTGTCTCGTTACACTGGTTATGACGTTGTCACGTTAAACTATCGTCCGTAAACCAACTTTGCAAACAACAATTTTTTTTCTATTTACAGGTGACGAGATAAGTTATATTTACCGCATAGGCAATAAATTAAATACATTGTTACCTTTCAAAGGGAAGAAGGGCTGCGACAAGTGGTTGAGATGTTGAGACAAATGCGAGAGGTGCGGGGGCAGGAACAGCGGCGGCGCGGGGGGAGGGTCATTCGCTGCGCCCCCACCAGACGACCTGAATGCGCCCGAGCTGCAACAACAGACAAACATTATTGTAATTTGTCATTTTAGCTTCTAGGATATGATGAGTAATTCTGTAATTATATTTTATAAAAAAATAATAAAAGAAAATACAGGTACAAAGCGAGCTTATAGAGTTTTCTTCCGAGATTGATGCTAGCGAGAAACGATGGAAAAGGTAAGAACTATTTTTTTTTTCAGTTACAAATATTTTATTTAAAAAAAAGGTCTTATAATAAGGTACCTACATGGCATATTGAGTATGAAATAAAAAAGAAATACAATAAACCAGAAAATATGGTATAGGAAAACAATAAAAAAAAAGGAGTAGAGTGGTAGATAACTATAAAACTTTAGAATTTAATATAAATTGTTCACCGTGTGTGTATGTTTAATATTTGGTATTCAATTTATTATTATTTCAAATCGACCTGTACTGAAAAAAAATCTTAATTTTGTAAGAAAATTGCTATTTTTTTTTAATACTTCATTGCACACACTTAAATGTTGTACAAAAGGAGTTAATGCTAGAGCAATATAATATTTAATTAAATATTATATATAATTATATGTTACTGTCCAAGATATTCGTTAAAACCATTTCCTATTCCGAATTTTTGAAAGTGTACGTTTGTAGTGTAGAGTCTATACTCTCCAAATAGATCCTATCCTCAAAAAATCGAATTATTCAGCGTACTTTCGCGACTCTCCTTAAAATGTTTTATTTAAATGAGTTCGCTGGGAAGTGGGTGCATGCCGAGGTGGCCCTTTGATCGTAGTAACCTCGTCGGCGATTAACCAACCGTCCACTCCCAGAGAGGAGTCTCTCAGATCATTGGAACCATAGAAGTATTAAAGAATAGAAACACAATGTAGGTAGTACATTGAAAATGCGACCAAGATAAGGGAGCCATATTGGCTAACTTCTAGTACATTTTGGTCCGATGCTGATTTTCGAAAAAAATAAGTAATAGGGCTAAATAACTATTAAATGACTAGAAAGACTAGAAAGAAAGAAAAATAATTTATTCCAACATACACGGCAACACACATTTAAAAAGTACTAATTATAAAAAAAAACAGAAAACTTAAAATAAAATAAAAAAAATAACTTGGTACCTATAAATAACTACTAGGCTTTTTCATTGTCAATAAAACTACATTGTAAAAAGTAACAAACATTATTTGAAACTAGAGATATTTCATTATTATTGACAGGGTGTCTGAAAATTTTCGGTCCTATATACCGCATCCATTTTGGTTAGGTACTGTCCATCTTGTTCTATAGGAACACCGTTATTCATCTATGATTGGAACTTCGGTAACGTAATCAATTCCGTATTCTGTTACCAAACTTGCCCATTTGATTTTTGCAGACTGATTTCGTTATTAATGAGATGGAATCTGATGTGATTATAAAGTTTGATTTTATATCTGTTTTATTACGTTTTAAATATTCAGAGGGAAATAGAACTCTTTCTTTTGGGGTATTTTCTTGCTAATTTCTTCTGTTTGAGTTCGTTTTTTTATATTGTTGTACTTAGACCTAATGAGCTGTAGGTATACATATAATCCAGTTAGTTGTGGATACATACGATTTATGATCAATAGTATATTTTTTGCAAGAAAAAATATACAAACAAACTTAAAGTTTAAAAAAAAACTGAAAACCCGACTGCCAAAAAATTATGCATTGATTGCGAATTCATTATTCTAAATTAAATTCAAACATAGGTATATATTTTTGTAATCTCCTTTCCTTCTTTTTGATATCCTACTCGATAGGTTTGGTTAACAAAAAATATAAAATACATAGTATTTAGCGCCAAAAATCAGCCATTTTAGTAATTTAAAAAACCTATCTAAATACACTCGGATTATTGAGAAAAATCGAACGATACTTTAACTGTCAAAATCCATGCAGTCGTTAGGAAGATATGAGGTAACAAAGAAATTTACATACATATACATACAAGATACCCGCGAAAAAAATAACCCTTCCTTGGCAGTCAGGTACAAAACATATCCGTAAAAAAGTCGCACGAAAAGTCGTAAAATAATTGTATAGCTGTTGAAAGACTACGCTTTATTTAATTTTCTTCACAATCAAGATCCCAGACGACACTAAGCTCAAAATCCTACAACATCTAAAGATCTAGACTAAAGTAGAGCGTCAAGTGTATACCATTATGCCCTTTGTCTACAAGATGTCAGATTTACAAGCTTACAAACACAGCATTACGGATCTTACAAAGACAGTGCTCGCTAAACTAGTGCAAAATTCAAATATGCTATATCGCATCACAGCTGTGGGACAGGGACGTAGCCAGGGACTGGGGAAAGAACAGAAAAATATTTAAATTCTTGGAATTGAAAGCTGAAAAGACCTATACTATTTCGAAATGCCAATGACTTCATTGTCATTTCGTAAAGGCTAGTTTTTCACAAATTGAAACGAAATGCCAATGACTTCATTGTCATTTCGTAAAGGCTAGTTTTTCACAAATTGGTCACCCACGTCACAACACATTATTTTTATACCACAGGAGATCAAACTTTTGGAAAAAATAAGCAAATCACGTTTTCTATGCTACATAATGATGTTCCCAAAAAACTGTACCTGTGGCACAAAAACAACACATACCATTTTGATATAGAAGTTTTGAAAACGTCCAGTAACTCGAAATATGTGGGATTTTTACAAGGTTCATAATTTATTATCAGGATTACCCACTCATTACGCCACATCTTATATGTCAAGTGCTGTTTCTGTCTTTGGTTCAGTTTGTTTCTTAGCAATTTAAGCATATCATACACATATGAGTGGGTCTAGACCCTAGGGTCAGATCCCCTAAATGTGACCCTGGCTGGGATGCCGGGACAATGAAATGAACGGCCGAGGTGTCGCATCGCTCCGACATTCCCTCAGTGAATACTTGATGCGCCGAAACAGGCTGCGGGACACGGCATGAGAGGAAGCGGACTCTAAAGATAGTATTCTTCTAATCGTGTAACTTATTTCGAACCAGTGTGGTTAAAGGATTTCAAGTGCGCCTCGAAGTGGCTCTTTTCGTGCACTTGACACATGTTTTCGAACTTTTTAGGTTCTATGACATCCTTGTTTCCTCACGATGTTTTCCTTCACCGTTAGAGCTCATTCGCACGTCAGCGCATTTAAAAGCCGCATAATGCATTGGTTCTGTGTGAACGAATTTTTAAGTAAATTTAATTGGTGTACGACCGCGGTCGAACTCACGACCTTCGGATAGAAAGTCGAGGCACCTCCCAATCGGCTCTAAAGAAAGTAAGCTTGAGTCATGGAATATTCTTCATGATTTTTGTGTAATCAAGTGACGAGATGCGGTAAGCGGTCTACTGATAAGAAATCACGCCTGCCTATGACAAGAACAATGCTGGCAGAACAAACTTTTACTTACTTACAAGTACTTTTGTTTTCCCCCATATTTGTTCTTAAATGTGTAGCTTTATTTTAAATGTAAGTACTTTCTTTCTTGTTCTTGTTTAGCACGCCAAAGCCTTTCACTACCTGCAAGGTTGGCTGGTAGAAAATGCTTTAGCATTAAACCCACTTTTTGTACAATATGTTTGTTTTATGTGCAAAGTATTTAAATAAAACAATACTGTAACGATCGCCCACTTTTAATTTTTTTAAACACCAATTTTCAATACAGAAGAGTTCAACGCGCGACTTCCATTTACTTGAGCATAACCAATAGTTTTTTTTAATTTTGTGAAAGATAGATCAAGAAAAGGAATACCTGTACCTAAAAAAGAATATTAATATTAATACCTTTACTTGTACCTGTAGATACCTTTTCTTGATCTATAAATTTTGTTTTGAATTTAAACATTTCAAAGATAATCATTTTTTTACGTTCCCGCCAAAACTCCCGCAGTAGCTTTATAAAAGTCCCAAAAAATCTCAGCACCTGTTCCCCGCATCACTTGTCACTTAACCCCCGATTCCCCCTGGCACCCGTTCAATGGAATCAAAGGATTTGTGTTCATTACGCCCTGTAATAATTGATGCGTGGCGCGGTCGAGCGATGCTTTTAGTTCTGTTTGCCGACGGCTTTGCCTGTGCCCGGTAGAGTGACAAATTGCTATTGAATTTTTATTGCTAGTATTTCTATTGGCGAGTTAGTGAGATAGCGAACACAAAAAATCCACGGAGTACCTACTTATATATTTTATATTTATTTTGACTAGCTTTTTGTTGGCTTTGACTATTTTGACTTCATTTCGTAGCGTTATGGACATTTTATGTTTAGCATACCCCCAGTCCATCTAATGAAGGTAGTATTTAATTTACATTGGATTCAAAAAAGGCTCACTTAAAAAAGTAAGCAAAATTATTTTGCGTCGATTTGTTTACCGAGCTGTTTTATTACGCACAAAGGTTATCTCATGATATTACCATCATGCAAAAGTCTATTTTCACTCCCAAATTCAATATGAAAGGGTCAAGAGTGAGTTGTTAACGAACCATACCCTTATTAATCGATTTTCAAGGGACATCTTGGGACAGCATCCGTCTCAGAATATTCAACTTGCCAACAAAGAGAATTAATACACAGCTAATAAATTTGCTCTGATTAAGACGCGCTGAAATTGAGTGCAGATCAATTATTCATCGAGTTGTAGTTGTATTTGATAAACAAGTCAACTGGAATTAGATATTCTGTGGTAAATTTGGTAAACTTGGTGAAGGTCGATGATCTTATGGATGTTGAAACTATTCTTGCAATGGAAGAAAAAAGAGGGTTTGTAAAGCAACTTGAAACACTTTTTAGTAGTGTCTGGTTCTTTTGAACCAGTGTGGTGAAAGGATTTAAGTGCGCCTCAAAGACTCCTTTCGTGCACATGTTTTCGAACTTTTTAGGTTCTATGATATGTCAGTTTCCTCACGATGTTTACCTTCACCGTGAAGCACGTGTTTTAGTGCACACATAGATTATTTTGAACAGAAAAATCTATTGGAGTACGACCGGCTTCGAACCCACGACCTTCAAATCGATAGTCGAGGCAACTCTCACTCGGCCAACACGGCTTCTAGGCTAGTAGGTAAGCTAGTGAGAAATTAAGCTAGTTCTGTTTACACGAAGCCAGAGCTGCAAGCTTATTATCACTATCTTGCTGTCCTGGCTTGAAAAACTAGCCTCGTGTATCTCGGGCATAAGTGATGACTAATAGCTAGCTAGAATAATTCTACCTTTTTTTTACATGGGGAAATCCTCATGGATGCCCACTGCCCTTAGGGGGAGGGCGGAGGGGTATGTCGGACTCATACCGACTAAACCCCATGGTGGCCGACCTCTGCGCATTAGAGGGACCCCGGGATATCCGAAGAACACGCACCGGTGTCCCTCACGCACGTTGCTGTGAGGCCCATCCCAGGGAAGGCTTGCGCCAACCCCGAGCTCCGCTTGCAGTGCATGCCTCCCCGTGCACTGCAGCCGTCCCGGGTTTGAGTATAATGCAGCCAGAGCCCCCACTCCGACCGCTCTCGAACCCAGCGGAATAATTCTACCTAATCCGAGATGAAACACACAGATGGAGTAGTGCGCGTCAGGGCGCGCGGGCGGCTCGGGTAATGATTGACATCAATTATGCATGCAATTAACTGATTATAGCCACCACCCTCGACCGTAGGGTATACCTATGTCACTTTGTACTATAACTGAATTAGCAAGTATATCAAACGCAACGATAAAAAACATAACCCTTCCTTGACAGTCGGGTAATTAAATAAATAGAAAAGAAACAACTCGTTTATATTTATAAAACAAGTTTAAATTTTATAAAAACGAATAACTCAACTGCTGAATACCATTGAAATATTGTATTTTTGAGACTAATTTTATTCTGTGACATTCCCATAACTTCTTCTCCTTATCGTGTCACTAGTTCTTTTGAGCCAGTGTGGTGAGAGGATTTCAAGTGCGCCTCGAAGAGGCTCCTTCAATCCATCAAAGTATGATGATTATTTTAAATTAAGTTATATTTTTTTTGCTTACAGCAGCCAAGTTAAGGTAGCCTATAGTTGCGTGACCAAGACGAATCCAACGACTTATCATTTATCAAAATCCGTTCAGCCGTTTAGTCAGCAGGGCGGCGCATAGAGTCAGACAAACATACATTATCTTACACTCGAAAAACATCCCTCTTTCCTCGCAGTCGGGTAAAAAGGATTGCGTTTGGCTTTTAGCTATAATTTAAAACTTTCCTTTTTGTAAGACGTCTTCCAGTACTTATATTGTACCAACTAAAAATGTGTAAAAATATGTGGAGAGCAGTTCGTAAGCAAAGTTAGGTTTTCGTAGAAGTTTAACACAATGTAACCAAGCCTCAAAAATATTGGAAATTCGTGGTAACTTGGTATTTCAAAGAAAGAAAGAAAAAAAAAATATTTTGACTTAAAAACTGTACAAGCACACAATGACGTTAAAAAATATAAAGGTAAGTAGGTACACAGATTAAAAGTATGTGCATGTACAGTGCAGTCAAAAAAGGTCTATGCTCAGCATGTGTTGGAGTACTTGTAGTAGACTGCAACGCAGATTTTCAGCATGGACCCTCGGTTGACACACGGACAAAGCACGAATGCAAAGAACTTTTATACTATGTATCTAGAATGCCGACTCACACCAAAACTGCGAGCCGAAAGAGCTAGAACCAGTAAGGAGTGTGTCTCGTTCTGTAGGGCGACCATAATTTTTGAACTTTTAATATTTCATTGAGACATAAACAAGCAACCAAGGGAAAATTCAATCTGCTCAATAAGCTATCAATGTTATATACATACGTTACTTTGCATTATTGTTTTAAAATTATATTATACATAGGTGCATTAAAATATCAACAAAAAAGAGGGCGGTGCGCCGCATTCTAGTGAGGTATATCTGATTCAATGGTTTTAATACTGTTTCTTTCGAACAGTAATTATTTTTCTCGGCAGTTAGGTACCTAACCTACATGACAGCGACTGTACTGAATAACATTTAGAGCAAATCGTCTAATTTCGAAAATTGCCCCACTTATTTCAAAAATTATGGCCATGTTAATTTTAATTGTATGCTGGCAACTGTGTGAACGAGACACACTCCTTAACGAGGGGGTCTCTATCAAGCATTAAAATCCTTATATTTAGATTTAATTAAAAAAGAACTTTATTTCCAAATGATAAGGTTCAGAATTCTTAATCCTTAAATAAAACAAAATGGCGTGTTAGCTCTCTAGATACATAGTATAAAAGCTCTTTGCACGAATGTAAAAAATAGATAAATAATATTTTAATTATTTATTTTATTTTATTTTATTTTATATTACACTAAGTTATCATGAATTTAAAATATTTCTTGTAATTTTTGTAATTCTTTATTGTACACACAAACACGTTTAAATATAAATCATAAAAGAAAAGACATGTACAAAGGCGAGCTTAGCCCTAATAAGAGTTTTCTTCCAGCAAACCTTTGAGGTTAGAGAGAGGCTGTAGAAAGTGTATATTTAATTGTTTGATAGATACAAAAAAGGTCTTAGGTTTTTAAGGTTAGTTAAGAATAGTTTTTTTATGACATATATATTTATGTTTTAAATGAAATGTTATATTTTCTAATTTATTTTGCAACTTTTATTTTTTCATGGATGAATAAGAATTAATTTGAGTAATAAGGTCGTCAAGGTTTATATTTTTTTTAATGTATGTACTTATTGTATATCCCAAGACAAAGGGAGCATTCCTTTGATATTCATCGTCATGAAATAGCTGACACTATCTCTGAATAAATGATCACAGGCGGCACACTTGCGCCCGCCTTAATTATGCACTGTCGTAAAATGACATAATTACGTGATGCTTACGTGTTGATACCTACTAGTACACCGTAAACGTATCCGAGTAGGTACTTAAGATACGAGATGTTTTGAAATATTTTTGTAAGGTGCTTAAATCTATCTATAGGTATACCTATATAATAAAGTAGTAGAACCCAAATTCCTGGTAGGCTGGCTGGTAGGTTTAGGTAGATTTAGGTAGGTACTACACTTATGCCTACTTTTACAACAGTCCAGATTCAGACCGTAGAACTGATTAGCGAGTAAAGTAATTGCTTAGGAACTTGGAAGTTTGGTGCAAGTCGGCATTATTGTTACATTGTTATTATCTTATTCTTTGTTTCAATAGCTTTCTTGAACAAAAGCCATGAAAAGCCTCCAAAATTACGATTAACATAAACATTATCCAAAATAACGCCTTCAAAAACATCTTCGAATTGGGCGTAATACACACAAATCAGATAATTTACACCGTTACTCGCAAAAGGAAAATATTAAGGCATCTCAACAATCAATTTGTGTACTTCTTTAAGGTATAAATTTAATTTCTGTAGGTAAGCGAGCCCGCCTCGTCCGTAATTGCCAATTTTCTTTTTTACGCCATTTTTCAGCTTTTAAAGAGAAAAATTCGTTAATGCATATTTAATAGCTGTAATCGTCTCTCCCTCTCACAAAATTAGGTACCTACCTGCCGCCGCCCACTTTTTTCAAATATAAATTTAATGTTGCTTTTCATATTAATGCTGAAGATGTTAGGCATTAGAATAACGCAAATTTACATAGCAACTACTAACAAGTATATTTTTTAATCATATATTTAATTACTAAAATTTTGATAAGTTTAATGGTTGCTTGATTGAGATTAGATAAATTCACATTTTTTTCAGAAATATTACTAAGGGTTATAACCGATAACTAAGCCAAGCACTAGAAGTCAAGTCTTAAGCTTTCATTTGCTCATTAGCTAGCTCCTGATTTACATGAGAAGAAGATAAGTTTTGAAGGTCCATTCCTACTTCGGCGCCGCCAAGAGCAAAGTAAGTACATGTAACTCGATATTTCCACGAATTTAATATTTCAAGTAGAAACTTAGACCTTTTTTCTTCAAAACTATCGCGTCTCGAGGGCCCTGCTCGGCGATCATTCCTTCTATAATCCTCCTCATACATAATGCGCGCATATAAATTTCAATTTTAAACCCGCGCGTTTCAGGTTACACCCATTTACGAGATTAGAAGTCCTCTAGCCCTTATGTTGCTGAAAACAAGGTCGAAAGTACGATTGTCTCGGCGAGAGCTAATCTCGTAATGCGTTCCCGCCGGCTGGTATAAATAAGCAAGTTTAGTTGTATGATCTTACGTAGGTTCTGTATGATATTGTTTCATGCATTTGTTATAAGTAATTTTTTACTCGTTACGTGATCTGTGTCGGTTTGCATTTTTCAGTGTCGCGTGGAAGATGAGACGCCATACATGGCAAGTGAATAAAATTGGGTAAGTTATTTGTACCTTAACATTTCAGTGGCAATGCGAACAGAATTTTGTACTCTCATGTTTTTAATATTTAAATAATCAAGGTTTTGCAAAAACATAAAACAACCGACTTCAATGAATGACTTCAAAAAATCTAATTTTAACACAGGAGAGCAAAATACGCATTTTTTTTCAGTTACTTTGATATTAAAACTAAACTACTGAACCGATTTTGATGAAATTTCCATGGGACCAATCTGAAAGTATATCCTCTGAAATTTATTTTTAAATTCGGTTGTTAAACAACAAAGTTGAGGTAACAATAAAAAAACACATTCAACCGAATTGTTAACCTCCTCCTTTTTAGAAGCCGGTTGAAAAACTAAACTTCCTTAATTTAAACTTACGATACGCACCAATGTAAATATAATAAAAAGGACTACCTCTAATACCATCGAAATAATGTAAATTTACTTTACTTATGTTTTGCGGCTATTTCAAACCAACATAAAAAAATGATCCCTAGGGGATTCAATAAATTAGGGTTGAAATACAGCAGTAGATCATAAATGACCCCTTTGGAGCTGTCGAAACAAAATAAACACATTTGGTAACAGTTGCTGGTAACAACCCTAAACCCGAGGCTATCAGTCGAGTGAGAGTGAGTCGATGAGACAAAACAAATAAAAGGGTTGTGCAGAAATTAGAATGTTTATTTTTATGAAGTAGAAATTAAGCTCATCAAAATTCATCAACTTTACAAGCAAACCTACAAAAATATATTTATAATAAAAATGCTGTTAAAAATATTAGAAAATTATTATTAGTAAAAAATTTCATGTCGACTACCGACGAAGTATGTGGCCTTCTTACTTACCTACTTACTAACACCACGGTATCTGGATTTCATAGCACTTTTTTGTAATATATTTAGGTTTACTAATTTTAATAAAAATTTAATGAGAAAACTACATTTTATATGATATAAATATAAAGAAACAATATTTATTTCAATTGATTTATATGATTTCAACTATTGGTTGTATTGTGTAGTTGATCTCTAATAAAGGTAGGTGGAATCTACTTCATTTATCCTATCAGAATAATCCTATAATCAGGGAATTTATTTTTAAAAAAAGGTATTTCTTTTATATTTGGGGTATGAACCCAAAAGCTTAATTTAGCTTATTTTTAATTTATATCTTTTATATAGAGCCCAAACCTATATCCAGTTAAAAATCGACTCGCTTAGACAAACAGTTCAAAATTACAATATATAATAAAGTGCAAAAGCTACAAAGGTTACACTTGTTTATAAAAAAATAATAAATTTAAGGGTTAGTTCAACTAACGTTAACTTTATAAAGGCTAGAATTGCACCCACACATCGTCTCGCATTCCGCGGCAGACGCGCGTCAATCAGCAGTAATCCCGCTGAAGGAAATAATAACATTTGCTCAAATCCGCCGCCGCTAATGCCCTCTCCCAACGGACTTTGTATTTATCATAGTATTTTATAACTTTAAAAACAGAAAAATATATAAGAAATAATGAATAGGTAACTTTAAAATAATTAGGAATATCTTAGCTCTACCATAAATGTTGTTCTTTGATTTAATTTGGCTCGGTTATTGTCTGGAACCCCCTCCAAGTATCCGTCACTAAAATTGGTCGCATAATAAAAATATAATTAAAAAAATATACGAACAAATTTTCACTTATCTACTAAATCAATATTTATAAAATGCTTAGTCCTGACTGACTGACACGAGCCAAACCACTAGAAGTAGAGACTTGAAATTCCGAGGGTATGGTCGACAAGAACTGTAAGCGAGTACTAAGGAAAAAATTCGCTACGCAAACAAATTAAATAAATTAGTTGTGTAAGTTATATTTAGAAAAGAGAATCAATAAGTAGGTACCTAATAAAGTAGAATAATTTGTACTATTTTTCTGACGTGTAAGCTGAAACAGTCAGAAAACCCATCGTTTTGCTCCATAATTGTATAGAAAAGAAAATAATAGCATTTTGCGCAAATCCACAAGCCTAATGCACTCGCTCCCAGCGGACTTTAAACTGCTTACATTGCCTTAAAAATCCGACTAGCCGCTTATAAGCCTTTCGGTAAGAGGTTCAACAATAAGTATAAAGAAAGATGAATTTTTGATGGTATTTTTCTATTTTGGCTAGGGGCAAAACCGCACATAAAACTGCTTTCTTTTTTACTTAAGATGATTTTACCTTACATTAGAAATATGTATTAGTGTACCTACTTAATAAGATGTTAACAAATCGCCTTTATATGGGCTTAAATTCACTTGCCTGCCGTGTTGTGTGTTGTAGACATAATAAATAATTTTTTGTAGTTGAATAAAGTTCTTTGAAAAACTTAAAACCATATTAATATTCATAATTTAATCGAATTAAAGTGATCCCAACGTTCTCATAACAATAATCGAAACACATTTGTTCGTATTACGCTGTTAAATTGAGACAGTATCGCTTACCAGCTACTGACTATGCATCATAAATTCTAATGGAGCCGAGTGATCAAATTAGAAAAATTAAAGTGATAAATAAAGGCCAATTAAACGTTATTGCGTAAAAAAGGCATAAATTAATGTCGGGAAACGCGATGCTGTTCCAGTAAATTGTTGATGAGTAGAGATGGGAGTATGTTCAGGATATTTTATTAGAATCAAAATAATTGTGAGTGAGTGGATAAATTTGGTATTTGTGCACTGTGTGCGAAATCCTTGTTTAAATTAAAAAAAGGGTTTTAAAAGTCCTTATCAAACTTTTAATCGAATGGTACTTTTACATACTAAGAGAAAAATACCTTTATACTATAATTTGAGTGTGTGTATATGAATAATTTTTTTTTTTTTTAGTCAAAATTTATTAAATGTTTTTGTAACTATATATAGATAGAAAATGCTTTATTGCGATAGATTTGTATTGTAAAAACAAAGAGGTAAACAGGCTAACTATTGACATTGTCAGTAAGAAACGTATACTAACGATAAAAATATCATAGAAAATGGCTATTTCAATTAACAATAATTATGTATATTGTTTATGATAAATTAATAACTATATTGTTTATATAAATACCTTTATTTACACAACTAATTACTATTAACAATAATTGTATTTTTCGATTTTGATAACAATTATTACATTTTTCGATGAATTCCCACCACTAAGCTCTGAGTCATACGTGTCCTCTAATTACCCGCTTAAATTGCATTAATTAGAACGCGCATGAAAGGGTTCTTTCGATTAAATGCTATTTTAAATAACTACGGAACTCCAGTCATTGTTCCCAGTTTCTATTTATTATGGGGGTCATTAATAATATTTAATTGATTTTATTAATTAATGGTTTACAAATTTAGTTTTCAGTTTCTTTAACTGAAAGAGCTGCTGCTGCCCACATAATATAAAGTATCCTATGATTTTTTCCTACTTCTGAACTATATCTATACAGAAATTCATTTCAATCGATTCAGTTTTTTTGGCGTGATTTAAAAACAAACATCCATCCATCCTCATAAACTTTATAAATCGTAGCAAGGTTAATTTTATAAAATGATTTGATAGTGTCTTTGCTTAGATAAGATAGTAAAAATTACGATATTCCAGCCTTCAGGAATTCAAAATATTTTATTTTATGTTTCTAAAAACCTTATTCAACTCTTACAACCACCTAGCTATTTACTCATATATATTGCTAATACTCTTCCTGATAAACCTAAGCGATTCCAATACACTTAGTGATAAACTCGTACCTAGTACCCAGAAAGCTCATAAAAGCTTATATAAGTGAGTTCATTTCCTTCCGTTTCCGCTAGTTTCACATAGAAAATAATATAAAACGAAACTGCTTCATAAAAGGTGAATAATAGCTTGAAGGAAGAGCATCAAAGAGGATATTATGAAAAATCGTAACGCGTTTACTGGGCGGACTTCGCTGCATTATTCATGAAGAGGGAAATCGTTTGTACCTGTACGGAACGTTATTTAACGTTTATGCCGGTAACGGTATATCGTTATTGGGGAGCACGCCCCGCCCTATTTGTCTCTAATCTATGATTTATTGGAAGCTACTATAGTAAGGTTCAATAAAGTTTTTGTACCTGTAAGTTTACGGTCTGAAAGATGTATGTTTATTGGATTTTGACATACTTAAGTTGGCATAAATTTATAAAAAAAAGTAGCTGGTACCCGCGTGGTATTGGAATAATGTATTTTTTCACCTCATAAACTCTACCAATATAAAATTTCAGCTTAATCAATTCAGCAGTTTTGGTATGATTGAGTAACAATCATTCATCCATGCCTCCTTCGATCCATCTGCACAAACATTAGAATAGTAGGGTGCAGTTATTTTAATTTATATAAAATACTTATTTATTTACTACGTACGTCATACTGCTAAATTTAGATAGAAAAAAAGCGATGACTAAATAATAATGAAAATGAATATAACGTGTGGGACGGGTAATGAGCTCATTTCTATTCCCCAAACAAAATCCCAAATTCAAATCATCCGACACACTTCTATTAAACGAAAAACAGAATATAACTTAACATTCCGGCTTGTTAAAAGATAAATGAGAAAATTCGCGTTGGGAACGCAGAAACGTACTCGCGAATCCAATCTTGCGCCTCCCCGGGCGACGCCGTAATTGCTTAAGAGAAAAATCCAAATGAGAAATGAAAAGGGAATCCCTTTTCAGAGAAAAAATTATATAATTGAATATCTTCTCCGTAAGTATTATGAGGTATAAAATATGATAATTGAGTTTTTGCTCACGGCGAGCGCGGCGGCGCAGAATTAATAACGGAGATGTAGTCTATTTGAATAGATAAATGTGTCTTGTTTGGAAGAGCAAGTGTCCGTACATGATCTTCCGCGATATAACTCGGAGTTTTCAAATGAGAATAGATTAAGTTGTTCTAGACAAGCATCCTCCACCCTCAACCACACCATCACTTACCATTAGGTGAGGCTGTGGTCAAACTTTTCAATATATAAAAGGCTTCCGGACTGACTGACTGACAGACAACGTACAGGCCAAACCACTAAACTTTCGTTTCGTTGCACTTGAAATTTCGACTTTTGATTTTGGAAAGAGATTTTGGAAGTGAAGGCGCGTATTAAGAAAGGAATTTAATAGAATTATCTGAGTTAGCAACTTCGTTTGTCTTGTTAAGGGGAATCCTCAAATCCGAATTCCATACAAAATGTTTCGGACAAATACTCAAAAAGTAAGCCGTATTATAGTAATTCCTTCGCACTATTCGTTTCGTCCATGTTTTTTGATTTCGTCAACAAAAAAAGTGAAAGGTTTCCTACTTTTACTAGTTTAGATTTTATACGTGTTTTTAAGTTAGTAGGGTTAATTTTAAAACACGTATAAAAATCTAAATTAAAGTATAAAACCTTTCACTTTTTTATTGACGAAATCAAAAAACATGGACGAAACGAATAGTGCGAAGAAATTACTATAATACGGCGTACTTTTTGAGTATATTTTGTCCGAAACATTTTGTATGGAATTCGGATTTGAGGATTCCCCTTAACAAGACAAACAAAGTTGCTAATTCAGATAATTCTAAAAAAAATTTTTTTTGTTTATTCCTTCCTGCAATCTTCAATAGTTAGGTAGAGTATGATGAATATAACATGCACATTGAGTCTATAAACAGAACAGGACGTGGCGATTTGCAAAACTGTAGACGTTACAAAACGGTAAATTTTCCTCTTATTCTTCCTTCTTTTGTGTCAGTATTAAGTTCTGTAGTTTCAAAGTTTTAAGCTGTTTGCACATACTTTATCAGCTTCGACAGTGTCCTCACTGTGAAGTGCAAGGTACTCACACTGTGGGTGGCTTGTTATTTTCATCTTTATGCCGTGTCTCGGTTTGAGTAACGCCGAGCTAATGAATACGGTGCGGTTTTCAACTAAAATATGATTATGTTACTCATTTTAATTATTATGGCTTTCACTATAGATACTACACTTATGAAAACGATTATTTCATTATTTAGTGTTAGTTAAATCACGTTTTACTACTACACGTGGGTACTACGATTGGTCGTATAAATAGGTATTTGGAGATTTACAAAAGTTGGTTAGTAAACTAGGTTATATTCGATCACTTAGCTCAGTTAAGCAATAGATTTGGTTATCTAAATAGATAAAAATTACGAAGAAGATCGAAATTTCCCAATGAAGCGCCAAAAGCTCCCATTATGGCCAATAGAACATGAGTCATGCAATCGAATGCCTTCTAAAAAGCAAAAGCTTTTGTACTTAAGTTTTAAGTTTGTAAGTAAAAATATGTACTCAGACAAAAAAGATCTACATTTTTTTGTACTAAGCGCTCAAAGCGCCAATCATGGTCAATAGGATATGAGTCCCGGATTCAAACGGCTATTATTAAGCTAAAGCTTTTGGTTCTTTAAATTGATACAAAATACTAATAAAAAAAGGACCTGAATTTTTGTACTAAGCGCCCAAAGCGCCAATCATGGCCAATAGGATAAGAGAGTCCGGAATCGAATTCGTTACCGTCTCGTCGTCGCGCCGGAGTCGTCGGCAATCAGTATTTGTGTCGTAACGTCGTTAGTCGCGACGGCGGATCGTGACCGGCTTGCTTATCCGTCTCTTTGAGACCCAATCCTCTGGGGTAAGTGTTTGGGATCAATATTGTGGTGCGTTACTTTTATCCTACTCCGAAGAAGGGTATCCGTAATGATTTTGTGCTTAAAAATAGGGTAAAGTGATGACCATTATTTAGCTCTAATTTTAAGTATTTGCACGACAAAAGTTGATGCAGTGATTCTAATTTAAAGTAAGACCACAATGTACCTGTATTACGCAAATAAAGATTCATTCATTAATTCATTCATTCCTTGTTGCGGTCGTGGAAAGTCGAAGAATGGGGAAGACTCGAGTTCGCTCATTTGTGGCGTTTTATTGGAGGAGTCTACGTGCAGCAGTGAACTTCCGAAGACTGACATGGTCCTTTATGCATCGGGTATCAATGGATACCCGATGCACAAAAGAGGTCCTCCGAAGTCGGGAATGCCTTGCTTGATATAGCCAGTCTTAAGCCGTCCAGACACGAGTCCATCACAGACTTCGCGGAGTGGCCTTCGAGATCGCCAAACATTTTTAGGTACAGTCAGCTGCACAGATATGTAAACACTCCCAAGCTTTCACATTTATATCATTCTTTTGCACAGATCAGTGCACGCAAGTATGTTCAAATTATTGTAGTCTTATTGTATTATAGTATCTTACTTGTCAGAAGAAGAATGCCTTTGCAAAATTAAGAGTCTATTATAAATGTAACAGCTTGGGAGTGTATGCATATAAGTATGTGCAGCTGACTGTAGGTACATGATATCTGATATCTTGTTCAAAGCTGATGTATCGAATTGCAAATACCAGTGATTTGCATAATCCAACCGAAAGTTAACGCAATTCATCCAAAAGTTCCAATCAAATAAATAATTTAAATGTGAGTTTGAATGAAATTCCTGGATTACCGAACAAGCGAAGTTTGAACGCTCAAGCGGCCCTCGATTCGATTCTCGGATCGGATTGAAACTCTGTAATCGCATCGCGGCGCGGGTGGAACACAAATTATTCCTACCGAAACTCTGTAACTTCGTCAACCCTAGGAGGTAGAACAAAGCGGAACCACAATTGGCCGTATCGTGTACCTGACTCGATGGAACTTTTAAAAATGGCTGCTCTTTGAAGGCAAACTCGATAAGGCGCGCCCGCGGGACGCGTAAATGTAATTTTGTTGGAATCGGTCGTGCCTTTGACGGTGTCGTTTAAACATTTGCCTGTCAGTCCGATAAGGTCGCATCTTGTATCGTAATCTTGAGACATATAAATCAAACTCATATATTTATTTAAGCCTGTTACAATAGTTATTATGTAAGTAGGTGTTACAATTTTTATAGTTCATCCCACTGCTGGGCAAAGGCCTTCTTTTTCCACTCCGTTTTATTTTGTGTCGAGCGGGGCCATGGTGTTCCTTCGTAATCTTATATTTCGTCTCTCTATCTAGTATGAGGTCTTCCTTTTTTTCTAAAAGCGTCTCTTGGACACCAAGTTGTGGTTATGATGCTCCATCTATCTTCTTTTTTTCTTGATATTTGGCCCCCCAATTCCATTTTTTTCCTTTTTAAACTCATATATACTATTTATATAATGAAATTACAGAAGTTATAGTAAGCATGATCGATCTAAATAATTAAAACATTATTTTAAACATAGCCTCAAAGGTTTGCTCGAAGAAAACTCTTGTTAGGGTTTAGCTCACCTTTGTACATGTCTTTCCTTATATTTGTTAAATACCATATCGTGTTTTTTATGTACAATTATTAATAACATACCTATTACCTTAATTTTAACAAGTGACACGGCGAGTAAGTGCATAACCACGCCTGCCTTTGACCAAAATAGTGCTACGCAAGGCAAGGCAAAAATTGCATCAACGTAGTTGAAAGAAACTGACAGAGCAAAACAATTTTTTATTCTCTAAATTAATGATTTTTATTAAATGGTCTGAATTTCATGTTTCGTATAAACACTTTAATTTTTCAATCTTATAATTCATAGACACCCTACAGTCAGTGGATTCTCGATGCAAATTGCGCGAAATGAAATTATAGAGCGAGCTCTCTTGCAATTAGGTACTCGTCGAATTTTAATTCGTTATTTGGATTCGCTGCAATTAGTTCTACGAAACTCTACGCCGTAGATCCGGAGCAGTGAATGACGTAGCAGATGCTATGTTAAGTATCGGACGCGACTAAAATGAAACTTTTTTGAAAGTAATTTCAGTTGTTTTTGGAATGATTATTTATTAGTTTCTTTTGTTGAAAAAATTGGGGTTGGAATATAAGAACGTTTGATTTTTAATTTATATGTGTCCAGGTTCGTAAAATCAGAGCAGAAGTTTTTAATTTTGTAAACTTATTTTACACTACCTAAGCTCTTTCCTGAAACTATTTGTACAAAAAATATCATCGATACCTTTGATTTGTCTTTATAAGCTTTAAAATTATAATGCACGGATCCGCATTCTATTTAATATTCGTAGTATAATAAAGTAATCCTACTACTGGCTTGTCGCAACTAAAAGAACGACTTTTTTTCGCGTCCGATAAAATGAATGGTTTTCAGAAATTTTCAGACTGACAAAATAATAGTCTTCATAATTTATTAATGAAGGAACAATGTTTAAACTTAAAGTTGGAAGTATATTTTGATGTTTTGTTGTATCTTTTTGTATAAACCTACTTTTTATATTTCTATATGTTTTTCTATCATAAAATTCTACATTGATTTTCGAAATAATTTTAAAATTAAACTCTAACAAAGCTCACAACGCGGAGGCCGCTCGGTAACGTGTCCAAAAAATAACCAAAAACCAATTTGAGAAACAAACGAACAGGGTAACGTCGTTATCGAACGGTAGCCGTTAGTTTCGTTACACTAACGTATCGAGCCGCCAATCAAAAAAAAAAAGGTACACGAGCCACGAACAAATTGACAAGGTACCTACGTAGTATTTAATGCTTATCAACTTTTTTCATGCTATAAATCTAAAAACTATGCTTCACAATCCTACTTATAATAATAAAGGCGATAGTTTGAAAATTGAATTGAAATTTTATTTGCATTAAAACTTATATTAGTCCTGGACAGATTGACAGACTCACAGAGTCCGGTGACGCAGTAACAGCCATCTGCGGCTAACTGCATTAAAAGTCCTCCCGAAAATGACGCACAGGCCAATACTTCGACTAGTTTTTTTTTAATAAATCTTTCAAAATATAATTAACCCGTTGTACCCGCATGGCGGTCAGTCGATAGGGTTATAATAAAGGCCCCCTCACACTCGATCTTTCCACGTCGGCGATCAGTGCGCACTTGATTTATTTTTTATGACCACTTTTCGTTATTGTATGCAGGCGTAACTAAATACGTACGAGAATTGTCGCCGTGTCTGATTAGTTGGCGACGGGTTAAACGTTTATGATGGGATTTTAAAGCATTTGGTCAAGAATATTTCTATTAATTTAATTTATTAACTGACTTTTAAATTATCCATACCTTACTTATTCCACAATATATAGAGAAAATGTTAAAGTTTGTAAGGACAGATATGTAAATGGATGGGTGTTTTTTGCTTATCCACGCTAAAACTACTACATTGATAAGGCTGAAAGTCGGTAAGGATATAGTTTTAGAGCTGGAAATGGAAATTTTAGAATACTACTCGTGCCTACTGTTTACATAGCCACGGACAGCAACTATTAAACTTATCAACTGAAATAATCTTCAAAAGAGACTCAGTAAAAACAAAATTGTGCATGTTTCAGTATAAAAACGTATTTATGCCAAAACATAAAAAAAAATAAAGCATCATACACACTGTAAATCGCAGCGGCACGCGCCGCGTCGTATTATGGCACAATATTGCGAAATGCCCGCGGCGTTCGCAGCAGGCGGGCGATATTCTACACACGCCTTGTTGACCGTGGTTAGTGTAGAAATAACCTAATGAATCGAAAATGCTACCACCCCTATGGTGCTATACTATGTTGTTATGGTGGCGATAAAAAAAATCTCTTTTCAGTTTTTTTTAGTTACCAACCATAATCAAGGTTTTACAATTTTGAAGTCGGATGAAAATAGCGATCATAGATTTAACTAAATGTTCTTCGTGTTATGTACATAGTTTGTGTATTCTTCATTTTTGAAAAAAGAACGCATGCTCTTCTACTTTCGGGCATTCTTATATTTAAATAGCTACTTATCAAATAAGATTTTAACACAAATCCATTGTGTTTTCCAGATCGTGAACATCAGATAAATTATGTCCTAACTAAAAAATAAAGTTTTTGTAAAGGAATGCGAAAAGGACAAATCCTGACTAGTCTATCGATTGACATAATGATCCTATCAACGCTAACATGTTAAATGACTCATCAAACGTAATTCAGCAACAAAATCAAGATCCAATTACGGTACATTTAGCATCAATAGCTCCACTTGAGCCCACGCGAGCCCGCGCCGAGGCACGTGTCGCTTTGTTTAGCTAAAGTCGAGGTAATTTAGCGTCAAGCGATCGCTTGTTTCACTTAGGGCGACCCACCCTACACGTAAGTAAATATAAACAGAAAGCAAGTTCAGAGAAAAATAGCAGAAATGAATAGTCGATTTTATACCTACTATTTTAATAGGCAATAGTTTGTGAGGATGGATATATAGATGGATGTTGCTCCTCAATTAGGCTAAAATTACTGCACTGATTTGGCTGGAATGTGTTGTGTATGAGCAGAATAAGGATATAGGCTACTTTTAATTTCTATTTAACGCGAGTGAAACCGGAGACAGTAGCTAGTCTTACCATAAACACATGATAAAATAAGGCGACTAAATTTGACCTTTATTTTAGCTTCATCAGTCTAAATACAACCTTTATTTTATAAAGCTCAAATATGTTTCGTGATAATGTTTTTAGTTATTTATAATAATTTGTGAATCTAAAAATTGCACCTATGTACTAGGTGTAGGTACACGATTTTGTGTATGACACCAATTTTATATATTAGAACTTGTACACCATACTTTATACAATAAACCATTTCATTCAATTAATAGTATTTATTGAAATGTACTAACTAAGTGATCAATGCTCAATAATGTAAATTTAAAAACATTAATTAGTTAGCTTTGTAAGCGGTTTATGATAAATCTTTAGAGAATAAAATATCGTAAACCTTATAAAAAAATATGCTTACTATTTCTTTCCTAATGTGCCCTAAACATAGAGTTTCTTCGCCCTATGGCTATTTGATTGTGTAACTCGCGAGACGGGCCGTCAGCGTGCAGCGCGATTATTCCCGGACAGTGTGTACGCGGCCTATTGTTTGCATTTGCTTGATTGAAATCAGTTCCGGTGTTTGGTGACATTTATGTTTTATTTTTATGACTTCGATGGGTAATGGTGTTTTGATTCAGTGGGGTTTTAATGGGAGTATGTTTTGTGACTAACTGGTGATGTGAATGAACTGATGATTCGAAGCTATTAAGCACGTTACTTATTAAGGTTTGTGTAAAAATCTATTGTATAACTAAATATCATCACGACTATATTTAAGACCGAAGTTAGTTCTTACAAACAAAAATAAAGTAAAAGTAAAGGTAAAAAATAGAAAAATAATTAACTAGTCACTAAATCCTAAAAGATAATAATATTAAACGTACTAGTAACTTAACTAGCCCTAAAAATAAATGGATTAAACCTAAAATTATTAATAATACACATTTTATATTTATCTAACCAAAAATGACGCAAATTTACACACGAGATTATATTAGTTCAGCAAGCACAATGAAAATTTTACTGAAGAATTGTTTCAAAGAAGTTGACGAATTTTCATGCTGAATTTCATGACGTTAAGGGGAAGAAATTACTTATAATACGGCGTACTTTTTGAGTATTTGTCCGAAACATTTTGTATGGAATTCGGATTTGATGATTAGCCTTAATGACAATTCCACTATTGTTTTTAATGTTAATGTTTGTAAGGATGGATATGGATAATATTTGCTCAATCATGACAAAACTTCTGGAACAATTCAGCTGTGAAATTTGGTAAATAATAATAATTAGTTGATAAAGTTATTTTTTTGTATGATCAATTGTTGTCTCGATACCACGGAAGAAATCACAGACTACAGGTCTCACAACTACAGGTATGTTATGTTTTACCCATTGTTTAGCCATAACTTTAACTTAAAATATTATTATGTGAATATTGAGTTTTGAAAGTTATGAATTTTTTTGTCAAAATATTTTTTATTAAAATTGGATAACTATGAGCATCATTGATAATAATTTAAGTTTTATTCATCGTTTGGCAAACCCGGGACCTAACTCGAGCCAGCTCGCAAAAGCTCGGCTAGGCCGCCGCACTCGCCCAACTCGCTAACTCTGTCATATTTTTAAAATCCAAAATTCTGTCTGCAAGCACATATACAACGTAGTACCCCTTCTGCATTGCCCATTTAAGTTTGGTAATTAAAAAAATTGGTTGTCTGTAAGTTGGTTTACGGACGATAGTTTAACGTGACAACGTCATAACAAAACATACCTATCTACCTACCTACCTACCAGCGCAGCGTAACGGGACAATGTTCGCTACCGGACAGTGACGTCAACGTTTTCGTGCATGCAGCCGGCGTTCATCGATTTAGACGTCAAAAAAAGTTTTGTATGTATGATAAAATTGTTCACAGACTTATATTTCTTTCGTAGTATACATTCTTAACAATGAAGATGTGTTGTACCTATACAAGTAGGTACACTTGGCGGCCGTTCGCGGTTCGCATCGCATAACTAATTGCACTATTTAAGTCAATCAGCTCTAATTAATGTGGTTAATGGAACTGCGGAGACGCTGACCATTGCGGCTTCCTGTCCTAACCCTGGAATGACAACATTTTTCTCTCTATCATCAGGTTGTCTGAAAGAAATAGCTTTTGACGATTCGCTCGCTCATTGTACCTGATATTAATTATTTTTTTGTACAAGAGAAAACTATTTTTCAGTTTTAGTATCTTTTTACATTTATTTGAGGATCTTAACATTTATGTGTCATAAATTTTTACCTCCAGATAATTTAGATATCTGTACAACGTCTTATGTACCTTATCATTTAAATTGACAAAGGGTTACTTTAAAAATAAAATATAAAAAATAAAAGTACTAAAATCAAAAAAAAAAATTTAGGTTTCAATTAATTTTATTTTTTTAACCCAAAATTTGCTCAGCATAGAGGCAAATCCACCACGCGAACAAAATGCGGTACATTATGTGAAAATTGAATGAAAATGAAATTGGAATTTATTTGCCTATACAACTATAATAAAATAGAGAATTTTATAACTAATACAAATAATTCTAACTTAAATATACTTACCCTAACCTACTCGTATTTATAAAGTGTCTAGGTATGGCTAAAAAGGACTCAACTCAGCGTTATGCTGGGTAGATGGGGTTCCCCACTTATCCATGCTATGTTAGCCAGCTCCATCATTTGTGTTTTTAGAAAACAGTAGTATCAAATATCTATTTCCCATCATAAAACACATAAGCATAACGGAAAATACCGTAATTCGAATGCGGCAACAGGACGGTTCGCGTCGGCTGCGATCCAATTGGAGTCCGCTAAATTGATACTCTATTTGGCTCAATTAAACATTAATTAATGTCATTAATGAACACCGAGCCGCTAGCTCCCTGACTCCACGCTCTTTGTTTACGGACGTGACGTCATACTGGAACTATGCTAGCTACTTGGAACTTAGGAATGTTTAGGATAGTTAGATAGAAAATGCTTTATTTGACAAGGAAAAAAAAATTGGTTGTCTGTAAAGTTGGTTCACGGACGATAGTTTAACGTGACAACGTCATAACCACCGTAACGGGACAATGAGCGTTACCGGACAATGACGTCAACGTTTTTGTGCATGCAGTCGGCGTTCATAGATTTATTAGACGTAGTCACGTCAAAAACAAGTTGGTACACAGACGAACTTAATACTAGTTAGCATTCTCTTCCAGCTAACCTCTGTGTATTATGGAGTTGTAGTGAAGTGGTAGTGCTAGATGTGTGGTGAAAGAAAATAATACAAGCTTATTTTTAATAACATATATATAATACTTACTAATATTATTATTAGGATACGATCCTTCGGGCCAAAAATTCAAAATTTCATTCTTAGAGCATGCTACTTTACCGATAAGAGGCAACCCCTGCAGAATTCCATTTATAAGAAGAAAAAACGCTTGCAGTGCAGCGTTTAAAAACCACAAAGTTATAAATCTCTACATTTATCGGTTGTAGCCAAGCGTTGATAAATCATCAACCAGGTATGACCTAGAATTGCTTGGAATATAGAACCAAATGTTCTGAAGTGAAGATGAAAATAAATACCTACAGTCAACTGCAAAGACATGTTTACACTCCCAAGCATTGACATTTATATTAGACTCTTTATTTTACGAAGACATTCTTTTTCTGACAAGTAAAGGGAGTAAGATGATTTGAAAATGCACTTTTTTTTCAAAATTAAGAGTAGTATAAATGTGAATTCTTAGGAGTGTATACATGTCTGTGCATCTGACTGTACATCGTGACCCTAAAGATAATTCGTGACTGCATGTTTGAGCTTCTTATCCGAACGCATTCCAAACCTAACCAAAATAAATCAAAGGAAAATCCCGAACCCGACATTTGAACAAAACAAGCAGTTCAAGATGGCGGCACATCCGGTCCGGCCGGAAGCGCCTCTAATGCGATATACGCGGCTTATCGCGCCGACACGTGCGATCATCCCGGATTGACCGGCTGATAAAATCAGGGACACACAAAATGGTTGTTTGGAAAGCTGTAATTATTTGAAATTTCTTATTATACAGGTGTCCTACCGCCCATGCGACATGGAGGGCATAGTGTAAGTGGTGTAAAAACGTTCGAAAACTCGAACTGTTTAATTAGAAAAAAAAACATTATCTTTTTTAATATACAAATCGAAAGGGACAAGGACCATTTCTTCTCAATAACACAATCACAAGGGATACCATGAAATAATTAAAAGAAATAGCTGACGCGGTCTGTTCGCGTTGTGAATAATAACAAAATTCGATACTTACGAGTATTATTACAAGCTAAGAGAAGTTTCTTCCAGAATTATTAAAAAAAAATGTGAAAATTTTATTGGAGATTATTATTCTTATTATTGTGAGCCTGAATCGCCCCACTACAGATTTATTGAATAGTTATTATTATCTCATTTATTTTTATTTTTCTCGTTAAAATTAGCTCGTTTCGAAGAATCCAAAGACAAGATGTGTGAAAAGTGGATATCACTTTTACAAAGTAAATTTCCATCTTTTGTATACATTGTTTTTTAATAACTTATGTGGTTTTTTTATATTTTTTTTAAATGTAAGCTAATTCATTGCCCACCCTGTATTATAAAAAAAAAACTATTTAAATAAACAGCAATACTGTTGTTAGAAATATATAAAAACGGGCGACCATACCAGCCGCGGAGTAGAGCCCAAGCGGCTGGTGGCTAGGGCTGCAGAGTGAGGAACCTTCTCACAATGCGAGCCGACTCCAATAGTACCGCCTTTTGTATCTATTAATATTATTATTATCATCAGCCTGAACAGTCCCATTGTAGTGCAAAGGCCTTCCCCCCATTTTTACCAATGATCTCAATCATCCAGTGTAAATTACTAATTTAACTTTAACTAAAAATAAAAAGCGCAGTGGTGGAATATTTCTGACCTATTACCTTAATAACTTTTGATTGTCAAAACGGTCACAATCATAAGTGCGCGTGCGCACGGAAGAACGAAGATTGGTGATTGTGATGTGATTGAAGAGACAATTTACTTACATACAAATACACAAACAAGGTTATAGAAATTTATTTTAAGTCTAATAAAAAAATAGAAATTTTGTTACTCTATATGTGTATGTTTATATTTATTATTTTTATTATCACAAGTATATTATGTTTTAGCATTAAATAAGTATATTACTAACTTAATGCTGAAATATAATAAAACTAAAATTACTTGTTACCTCGTTTAAGTTATTATTATTTATTTTTATACGTAGGTAGCCTATGTCAATCGCGTGACCTAGATAAATCCAACCACACCTCATAAATCGAAATCCATCGAGCTACATACATACGAACAACATTACCAACCTTCTTCGCAGTCGGGTGAAACAACCACAGTGAAACGGTTAAACAATATCAGTCTTTCTAAATAATTCCATAGCAGTCGGTCTCATTAAAGCCTAATAAAATATTCGCATCAAATAACATCAACATTAGCATACGAAAATTCCGCGTGCAAAATTAACACGAATTTCATTTGAAGAGAAGGAAATTTCATTTGTAACTCTACTGCGAGTGGTTTTACTTCACGTCTTCAATTACACACACAACTCCACATAGCGTTACAGACTTTATACAGGGTGGTTTTCGATGAAGATTTTGGTTCACTTATTTTACTTTTGGCTTGAGTTATATTATGATATTCTTGCTTTAGTCGATTGGACTTGAAAAGTACGTAATTATGTGAAGGAGATATCAAATTATTCAAGGATCTAGGTACTCTTAATACCTTACCTACTATGATGATCATATAATAAACTATGAAAAGGTAGGAAATATCATACGCTCTTGCTATGTTTTTTATAACTTATATTGTTATTAAATAGTTACCATAATAGGTTTTAAAAAGCCGTGTTGGCCGAGTGAGAGGCTGGGAGGTGATCCGAAGGTCGTGGTTTTGAACCCGGTCGTACACCAATGAATTTTTCTGTTTAAAAAACTATATGTGCATTAAAACACGTGCTTAACGGTTAAGGAAAACATCGTGAGGAAACTGGCATGTCATATACCTAACCTTAAAAAGTTCGAAAATATGTGTCAAGTGCACGAAAAGAGCCTCTTCGGGCGCACTTGAAATCCTTTCACCACACTGGTTCGAAATAACTAGTGACACGATATGAAGAAATGGTTATGGTTTTGAAAATAAACATAATAAGCGTAGTTATTCTGCCACACCCTGTATAATAGCTGTACGTATGCAATGAATTATCATAACAAATGTATCAACTGTCTCGAGTCGCGACGCCAATTTGTGTTCTGAATTGTTATTGAATTATGCGCGTAACTGAATTGAGCGCTAAAAAATGTTCAATCATTGCTTCTGAGAAGTGGTATGTACCTAGTGTTTGAATGAGTATAACCTTGTTTCTTTCGGTTTTGTTATTAGATCTCTAGATTATTGTTTTGCAAATAATCTAGGTTTTACAAAAACATACAACAACGGATTTCAATAGTACGGTTCTAGTGACCGTAGGCACAACTTACAAGTCACAGGGAAGCAAAATACGCAATTTTGTTAACTTCAACGACCCATTTTTAGTTATTTTGATTTAAAAACTAAACTACTGGACCGATTTTGATCAAATTTCTATGGGACCAAACTGTATAAAAGCCTATAGTTGATTGATTGTAACGGGTATTTATCGCGCTCACCTCGTTTTTGTGTCCCGACGTATTGCAACAGCCGTGGTCACGTGCTGACCAAAATAAAACAAATATTACGTGACCACGGCTGTCGCAAAAGTCTACTAAATCTAAATCGCGAAAGTCTACGAAAAACTATGTATAAACGCCTGCTTGAAGTAGAGCTATAGCAAAGAATAAATAATATTATTACATAAAGAAGCTGAACTCTTTTCAAAGTATCAAATCAAAGTACGATATTTTGAAATTTTGCGAATTTTTGATGAAAGTTCGTCTACCAAACTATATAGATAATGTATATTGTCGGTAGGTAATTAGGTAGCTATAAAGGAATAAACTTACAACTTCGTTTTTCTGAAGCGACAAATTTTCATTGTTTATTCTGTTTTGGCATCCATGAACCGCACAAAAATGCCTGATATGCTTATTCATATTATATTTTTGTTAGAATACCTAGTAGTTATGTTTATGTATTAATTAATGTTATTTACATAATAATTTTATCTTTTTCTGTCAAATCATATTTATTTCAATCGAAAAAAACAAACGTCAAACAGAGTATGATGCAACCTGCGCGTCGCGCCCCGTCGCGCGCCGCTAGACCACGCAACCGCGCCGCGGATGGCAGCCCTAGAATTTTTAAGTTTTCGAATACTGCAGATATTGTAGGTATATATCGCCGAACTACGCGCGAGTTACGGAGCACTGGCTATAGCTTGAGCCGCAATCTCAGGTGTCGTTTCCATTATTACCCACTAAAGTCGCTAAAATACACGCATCCGAGCAAACGCTGGACAAAAAAAAATGATAGGAAATATCTGACTTCCCTTATTGTAGAGAAAAAAACGCTAATGCGAACTCTAGTCTAAACAGGACAAATTGTTAGCATTGTGTTTGTTGCGTAATTGCAATGTGAGTTTTTTAAAGTTCGAAAAAAAAAACATGTGTCGAGTGCACGAAAGGAGCCTCTTCGAGGCGCACTTGAAATCCTTTCACCACACTGGTTCGCAGGAACTAGTGACACTGTAAGAAAAAGAATGAGAGTTGGCGGTACTTAAAAATAAATATATAGTGATTTTAATCAACATAAAACACACTTTCTGTAGGTATAACTTTCATAGTTGTAATATTTATACTTTTTGAGAAAATCGAATCAGAGTTTCAAGACAGCGGGTGGCCCGGTTTATTTGCTGTTCAGTGTAGATAATTCAACACTTTTCTTGTGTTAAGAGGCTATGTGAATATTTGGAGTCGCTGCGTTTCATTCTTACTCGGTAACGGTACTGTTTACAAACTTGATGTTAATACAGTGATTACTTGAGGATATAATCTAAATAAATGTAAGACCGAAACACGATTGGTGAAACTTATCTCGATAGATTTATTTTTTGAAAAAGGCCCTCTTAAAATCTGATTTACATCCATCCTCCGAATTTAGACAATATTTACGGTATATTTTTATACTATAGAGTGAGTAATCACAGAACTTAAATAAATGTAAAAGGTTTTTTTTATAAATTCAATACTTTTCAAGCATTACAATGTTTTATCATTTGTCGCTTACGTCCGTTACTTTTGAGCGACAAAAATCTATATCTAACCTCTTTCCTCGGGGTAAGGTGTCTAATTGCGCTATCACTGTCTTACAATTCGGCAGCTGCCATTTCCGACAGTTTCACATATCCTCTTAAACCTATTAGCCCATCTAGAGTTTATTCGATAAAAATATCTAAATTTCTCATCTCCTGGCACTTTGATCCGTTCATTTTATTACTTGATCGTATTCAAGTTTGTTCATAGTCTGAAGATTCCAGTTAATCGAATCAGACCGAGTTTATTGACAATACCGATACTGAGGTTAAACTCACTTTGGAAATTAACTTTAAACTTTAATTGGTTAAGTATCGAACTTCTTAATTATGATTGAGAGGGTAAATTTTGTTTAGCTTTGACAAGTAATTAAATATGATTTAACTGTGTAAATTGGTTAATGATAGAGTAGAGTAGTGTTATTTTGTGTTACATATTTTAATGGTTTTATTTAACCCTTAAAAGCGTGCTCGCATGTTGTTGCAAAATAATTTTTATTTTTATTTTTGATTTTGAGGTTATTAATATCAATATTTTTAACAAGGAAATAAGTAATGAGCTAAAATAAATTTTACGAAAAGGTTGACATTTTTATAAAGTTAAAAGGTATTGTGTGAAAATAATGTTTTTTATATTTTTATATAATTCTAAATTTTAATGTCCTTATTGAATATACTTTAACCTTATCACTCTATTTTGAGAGGGCTTCATCAATTCACCTAATTCCAGTAACAGTATCAATGTATTAAGCTCAAATCGTCCGTGAAAATGCGATAACAGCCTGAACAAACAGACTGACAATACAATTTGCTCTATAAGGATTAAGTCACACTGCGGAATTAGCGCGCGCGTCGACAAATGGTCGCGTAACGAATTTATGTGTCGACAATCGACCAGTGCACGCTCGGGTTAATGTCACGGGATTGGACTTGTTTTGACTCTATGGACTCAATTTGTTTGAATTGATTTATACCTACTATTTTCTAAGATCGCATAAAAAGCGTTTTTTAAATTATTAAAATTTGTATTTTTTTGTTACTTTCGTTGATTTCTTCTTGAGTGGCTAACTCTTCTTCAGCGAATGAATGACAGAATGACAAGAATTTAATGATGGATATTTTGGAATGTATTGATTGAGAATTTGGGAACTGACCTGGGTACAACATGAGGCGAATCTCATTGTCCCATCCAGGAGGTTAAGGTACGTCATAAAAAACCTTATGATTAATAATAATATAGCCTTTTTTTTTGTTTTACTACAGGTAAATGTTAGCTCTGTTGTTACCGCGAATAACCCAGCAGTATCGTATCGCGGGCACAACAGGCCCAGTGTAATGTATTTGTCATATTAATGCGGACAATTAGGCCGGCATGCGGGCGCAAGGGTTGACGCGAAACTCGCGGGTTCGTTACACCGAACAATTACTCGCGCCTGGTAATGTACACTTGGCGAGAGAAATTGGTCAATAAAAACCTAAAAAGTAAAAAAAGACGAATATTTTAATAACTTAATTCCCGTCCCGTAGAACTTTCATAAAAAGCGGTTTAGTAGTTTAGATTTTAATAAAAATAACTGGAAAAATGAGTCATTCCAGTAAACGAAATTGTGGTTTTTAAATCAGTTGTTTTTTTTTAATTTTTTTCCTCAGTACTTTGTTGTAATTAAATTATTTTGAAAAAAAAATGTTTGAGAGGATATAATTTCAGATTGGTACCGTAGAATTTTCATCAATATCGGTTCAGTAGTTTAGTTTTGAAATCAAAATAACTGAAAAAACGAGCGAGCCTTACAGTTAGTCGCATATGATGTGTGTTACGCATGTAGGTATGTATGACTGTACTCGTGCGTTGAGGTTTTAATCGACGCTTTTAATTTGATTCTACGATAGCGATTCTAAAATGGTGTTGAATTAATGACCGTAATGAGAGTTCGGCTTAATTGAACAATTGTCCAAATAATTGCATTTTATACCAGGGATATTTTATAGGGTTAATTTTTAAATGGGTTTTTAGGTTGAATCTAGCCAGGAAAGACATTTTAGTTAATTCCATCCATTCTTCATGCGTGATTTTATCATCACAGTAATATTTTAAATTTTAATGTGAGGATAAACTTTATTAATAATCTGGTCTTCTTAGTTGCAAATTGCAATTTAGTTATTTACGAATCTTATTTGTTAATCTGCGAATAACGTACTACTTTATACTTATTTATATACTAAGCCATACTTATAAGATCTGCGAATAACGTACTACTTTATACTTATTTATATACTAAGCCATACTTATAAGATCTGCGAATAACGTACTACTTTATACTTATTTATATACTAAGCCATACTTATAAGATCTGCGAATAACGTACTACTTTATACTTATTTATATACTAAGCCATACTTATAAGATCTGCGAATAACGTACTACTTTATACTTATTTATATACTAAGCCATACTTATAAGATCTGCGAATAACGTACTACTTTATACTTATTTATATACTAAGCCATACTTATAAGATCTACATTATACATTTAATAAAGTAAGTAGTTGTTTGTTATTTCAAAATAATAAAAAAATATATGAATCACGATGAAACCACTTAACGAATTAGACGGAAATTATATATAGATAGATATAGTTTAGGTTGAAAAAGGACAAATCGATGACAGCAATCAATGTATATTGAAAATGCTTAGTTCTGATCTGATTGTGGCCTGTGTACAAACTACTGAACGTAGAGACGTGAAATTTGGAGGGTATGTTCGTCAAAAAGTGTAGGCGCGTACTAAGAAGAAAACAAGAAAACTCGCAAACAAAGTTTCGGGCGTCATCTAGTTTATTTTTTATAAGTTTATGTAAGTAGCAAATAACAAAAATGTATTCGAATAAAAAGTTGAAGCGTAAACAAATAGCTGGCCTAAATACTTCCACGGTGAATTACAGTAAATTGGGAGCATTAAATCAACGTCAATCAGAGAGGATACCGATTTATTTCAATAACGTATCGAAATCATTACATTTTATTTATTGGAGTTACTGAGTAAAACACAAGGCCATAAAATGTGCTTTTTAAACCCCATCATGGTAATGCAGGGTTAACACTTATTATTGTTTATCAACCGATTTCAAAAAAGGAGGAAGTTCTCAATACAGTTGTTTTTTTATGTTTGTTACCTCAGAACTTAGTTGTGTATGAACCGATTTGGAAAAAAATATATTTGAATTGAAGTGGTGTTTACGGTCACTAAAATAGTCCATTTGAAGTTATGTGAGACCAATCTAAAAGTAGGTGTATCCTTTCGAATAAAAAAGTTAGACGTAAGTAACAAACACTAAAAAAATGGATGTCTGTAAAGTTGATTTACGGACGATAGTTTAACGTGACAACGTCATAACCAGCGTAACATGATTGTCCTGTTACCGAGCGTTACCGGACAATGACGTCAACGTTTTCGTGCATGCAGCCGGCGTTCATCGATTTATTAGACGTAGTCACGTAAAAAAAACAACCAAGTCGGTTGAAAAATTAAACTAGTCCTGTTGAAAAGCGCTCGTCCAAAGGCGGGATAGCGCAATATAATTATAGCAGATGAGCCGGGCCTTAATGGGCTAATCGAGTAATTGCCAGCCTCTTCGTATGACGACACACTAATCAACTTCATTACGTTTCGCAAGTTTAGTGTTGTTTACACTGTACAAGTGAAATTAATAGGTTGAGATGTGAAGATTTTGTGGTTTGTGGCTGTGGGTGGTAGAGTAGTAGTGACTTAGTATTGACAAACTTTTTTTTTGGTAAAGTACTTTATGTTCTTTAGTTTTGGCTCCACTCCACATCATAGGTAGCCAGTGTATGTTCATTTTTGTCATCAGAGTCGTTAAGTCAAGTCATGGCCCTGTAAAGTAGTGGTTGCGACTTTACTAGAGGCTTCTATGGAGTTTTGGAGGTAACCAGAAAAGTCACGTTTTACAGCATTACACTATTCACCAACACTCATACACGTTCACCAGCACTTAATGGAAAAAAAACACGTTTTTACACATATACACTCAAAGTAATACAGGTTTTTCAAGAATGTGACCTTTTCACGTTCCCGCTAAAACTCCAACAAACGTTATAATAAAGTATACCTACTTATCAACAAATTATATATAAATATATTTAGTAATAAATCCGCTTAATTTCTAAACAATGGTTTTAATTAACTTAACTTAAGTTTACTACTTATATATTAAATAAATTATATATTATATATATATATATACTATTTTATATTGTATACAATATATAAAATATATATTTATATAATATAAAATAGTAAATATATATTATATAAGTATATATAATATTATTGTATGTTTTATATATATATATATACAATATATAATGTATTTAACTACTACAATCTATATATAGGTATATTACAAAATTTACAAAAGGAAACAATTGGGCCACCCATAGACCGTAGTAGTAGTTAGCTTATGCTGTAATAAAAAAATATTTAAAAAAAATATATTTAATATATAAGTAGTAAACTAAAGTTAAGTTAATTCAAACCATTGTTTAGAAATTAAGCGGATTTATTACTAAATAAATTTATATAATTTGTTGATATTTATGGATTTCCGCAAAGTAACGCCTGAATCAATCAATTATTATACCTACTTATGTTTGTTTGATTGAATACAAACGATTCGTCTAGTTTCGTTTACGTGTCGTACGTTTACGTTTTGCTAGTTTATTAACTGTGTTCTTTTTGGGGTTTTTAAGGGTAAGTACCTAGAAGAGTCGTAGAGTCCTGGAGGAGTCCTAGAGTAGTAGTGATTTTCGGTAGTGGAATAGGCTTATCCAGGAATTTTCAGACGTTTGTATGAAAAATGTTTGTTTTTCCATCGATTTCTTAACACCCAATTTCGCTTATTTTTAAGTAGCAGGAAGATTTAGTAAAATATAAATATATCAGGATACATACCTACATACATAAGCAAGAGCATGTAGGATATGTGCAAAAACATCCGTAAAGTTTTCTATACAACATCCAACAAGTTGCCGCGCTCATGTTTGTACGGAAGTCTCCCCACAAGCCAACCGCGGAGAGGAAAAGCAGTGCGACCGGCTACATCCCATTTTGACAACGTTTCATTTCGTAACCCTTGTTAGATACCTACGCAAAAGTGATATTTGGCAAGCTTTTTATTTTTCATACATTTAGTAGCATTTTGACAACCATCATTTTAGTTAGATACAGTTAGCTTACACCGTAGATAGATACCTATGTACCTATATAGACAATTGAACACTTAAATGTAGGTACACCAACAAGAACAAACCAAAATAAATCAATAGGATAGAAGTGATAAAAAAACATTAAGGTAGTACAAGGGCTTATCACTTCAAGCGATCTCTTTCAGGAAACCCGGCGCCTATAGGTTCATCACGGAACCCCATACCTACATACATTTATTTGAATTATTCCCATCTATCACCCTGTTCTGTCCCCCTAGGGTGACAAATGGGACATCAAAGTTGTATCTGTCTCCCTGTTACACATAGGTACAAACATTCATCTAGTATCTACATATTATAGGTACTTACTGGTCGAAAGGCGAGAAGATGTTGTGCGTCGGTCTGGTGTCAGGGGCGGCGTCTCTGGAGCCCACGCTGCCGACTGAAGGTGCTGGCGAGGCACAACTCGTTTCCGACCTGCTGAAGATGTAGGGGATGATTTTTTCAACTGGGCTAAGATGGCCAAATCCTAAATTATGGGGAATATCGAAAATACAAGGGATCCTTGGAACGATTTCGATGAAAACTAAAACTGCAGTATGCAGTTGAAAAATTCACGTTCTTTAACTTCTGCTCACAGTGTGACCTGTGTGGTATCCGGATATAGAATATACTTTATTATTTTACTGCCAGGGTGAACCAGTTTGGCGTAGGACAGGGAAGAATGGAGAAAATGGGGGGAGGCCTTTGCCCAGCAGTGGGATAGATACAATTATTTGTATATTTTGTGCAATAAAGTTTTAAACCAATAAACATATGTGGCATTATTGTGTTTCAGTGTTAAAAGCCGTGTGGGCCGAGTAGGACGTGTCTCGACTTTCAATCCGAAGGTCGTGGGTTCGAACCCGGTCGTACACCAATGGATTTTTCTGTTCAAAAAATCTATGTGCATTTAAACACGTGCTTAAGGTTGAAGGAAAACATTGCGAGGAAACCGGTATGTCATAGATTCTAAAAAGTTCGAATAACATGTGCCGAGTGCACGAAAGGACTTGAAATCCTTCACCACACTGGTTCGAAAGAACTGGTGACACGATAAGAAGAAGACTATTTTGGTCATGGATAGGCGTGGTCTCTTACCAACAAAAGCGTTTTGAATGCCCCGTCACTAGTCTACAAAAACGTTGCCACCATCCGTTTATTCAGTAGATGAGATCTACATCGCTTATGACTAATACCTCTCGTGCCTAGGTGAGTGGTTGGGTGAGCGGTTGGGTGAGCGGTGCGGCGAGCGGTGCGGCGAGCGGCGCGGCGAGCCGGGCGTGACTGGCGGCGAGCCACCGCCTGATACCGGAGACGCCTCAGCTGAGCCGCGAGACATGCCGCATTCTGATGAACCCTGCATCAAACACAAGTTGGAATAACCTCTTAAACAAAATATAATACAAACTAGATTTATATACCTATCTACGTAGAGATTCTCCAATATTAAAAAATAATATTAAAAAGTGGCTACTCGACCACAGTTTTTATAGTGTAGACGAGTTCTTGAAATTGCCTGCGATATGATGAAAAAATTGTTTAATAAATAATATATAACAATATATAAATAGAATATTGTTAAAATATTGTTTTATGTACCTACTACTTTTATTGACTTATAATTTTGGAATTATGAATAACTTATTGTATCAAATTGTATTGTTGACCTTATAACACCATTGAAAAGTAACGGGAAAGCTAAATACGCATTTTCAACTACTTACATGACATGTTTCTTAAGTTATATCGATTTAAAAACTAAACTACTAAAACAACTTAAATGCAATATATAGATTATATTATATATATATATATATAATATATAATATATAATATATAATATATAATATATAGATGCATTTAAGTTCACATAGGTGACCAATTTGAAACTTAATAGCTTTAAAATGAAAAAAAAAAAAAAAAAAATTGGCTGATGAATAACAAAGTTCTGAGGGGGTAAAAAACCTCAAGAAACCCGCTTTATCTCGTAAAGGAAGCAAGATAGAGCAAAAGCAAAAAACGTGGTTTTTATATTTTAATCTACATTTCTTCTTTATTAACTTACTTTATCATCAGAAGGGTCCCGCTTGGTCACCATGTCAGTGCCTTCCCTCTTCCTCTGCTCCTCTTTTAACCTCTCAGCTTTCCGCCATTTCGCACGTCGGTTTTGAAACCAAACCTGAAAACAATGGACTAATAAAAAATCATATTTATAAAAGCTTCAATTAATACACAAGGTTTTACACAAAACATAGACAAAGGACTTCAATTGGATTGTTTTAGTGACCTTAAACACCACTGAAAAGTCATAGGGAAGCAAAATATACAATTTCGTTTACGTTTACTTTTTTAGTACGCGCCTAGACATCTTGAAGAACATTCCCTCTGAATTTCAAGTCTCTACTTTCGGTTTTTTTATTTTATTTGATTAAATTTTCAATTCTTATTTCTGTGTATGTTGTATCTCAGTCAATCAATCACAGCGTCGCTATCTAGCTCGCACACTTGTACATTTTTGAATATATTTTTTTTTATATATTTTTATACAAAATAAATTTTGATTAAAATTTGATAACTTTTACCGCTACTCGTTTTCCTATGGATTTGCGTAGTTTATTGATAATAATTTAAGTTTTATTCATCGTTTGGCAAACCCGGGTACTACCTCGATCGAGCTCTCGGCTCGGGCGCCGCACTCGCCCCGCTGTCACTCTGCCATTTTGTCGAAATCCAAAATTCAGACAGCACAGATACAACGTAGTACCCCGTCTGTATTGCCCATTTAATTTTTTTTGGTAATTAATAATTGGTGGTGTCTAAATTAACTATAAATTTCAAAAAGTAGGGAGGTGAATTTGTTACAAAATTAGTATTTTTTTTGTTTTGATATGTTTTACATAAGCAAAGGAGATTGGGCAAAAGGTATATAGAGTTTAAGATTCTGCGGTCTAAACACAACCATCATCAAATATTAAGCCATAACTACACTAATCCTAGCTGTCAACACCGATGCCCGTAATACCCCATCATTAGCCCCCATCCACACTCGTTACAAATCGAAGATTACAAATCATTCGCCACACTAGGGGTAACTCCACCAGTTATCTCGACCTGCCTCTCAGTCCAAATAATTCACACCAACAGATCAACTTAATCTGGCTAGAGATCACCGATAACCAAGCTTCATAGAGCTGGTTATAGGAACGAGTGATGATGTGTAAAGGGTCAAGAAGAATTGGATGGTAGTAAGCCGGTTAGCCAAGTACAGGGCCACATTTGCACTGCAATTTTCGCAATTTGGATTTAATAAGCCCTCTGGTAAGAGAGAGTGCTGCGAAATGTTTGTGACATAGATTAGAAAGTTGAGAATGATACAGAATTATCATATTGGTATTTATAATATTGCACATAAATGTCTTATAGGGCATGGCGTGCATAGATTTCAGCAAGTGTCAAGATTTATAAATCTGTACAGTAATGTACAGTCGGCTCTGCACTACTCGGGCGAATGAACATGATACCTGTCTCGAATGACGTTTGTGCAATGTACAGCGTGGAATAGGATACTCTTGATAGAGAAGAGGAGAGGTCCTGTAATACTTGGTAATGATGAGGCTTCGCAATTAGAGGAAGAAGAAACACGGAGGGCGCCGCGCGGGCCCGCATCAAGTTCCGAGCCACGTGTCACCCAGGTTTCATGTTAATTCGCCCGAGTTGTATGTGTCTTTACACCCAGCTTATGCCGGTGTTCTCCTGCGAATAAACCACTCACACAAACACATCAAGTGCGTGTGTTCCCCATTTAGACGAACTAAATAGTTTCTGGTTTCTCATAGTACCTACAAGCTTGCATAGTTGTGGTCTAGATGGCGTGTGAGATGTCCAAAAATATGTATTTATATTAATTATTTATTTAACTGGGCTATCTGTGCTTTACTCTTTGACCACAAGAGTCCTCGGGTCCCTCGCCGATACTAAGCTAATTTAGTTAAATAATAATCTACCGTAATCCTACCCTAATAGTTTTTATCTTACAAGGGTAGTATTAATATTTGAACGCGTCGAGAGGCAATAGGTACGCACCCTTACTACCCTGCTGAAGTATACCTAACGTAACGATTATTTTATTTATGTTTTTACCCGACTGCCAAGGAAGGGTTATGTTTTTCGCGCGTATCTTGTATTGTATGTATGTATGTATGTAAATTTCTGGGTTACCTCGTATCTTCAAAACGGCTTGATGTATTTTGACAGTTAAGGTTTCGTTGGATTCGTCTTGATCACCCGAGTGTTCTTAGATGGGTTAAGAAAATATCAAAATGGCGGATTTTCGGAGCTGATTAGTAAGTCGAGGTTCATGTTTGATGGATGTATGTGTGTTTGATAATATGGATGGATGCTTTTTTTTCACAACGGTATGCTATACAAGATGGAATGTAATGTCCCTATAATCCTTATAGGGGGATATTTCACACGTCTAGACGGACAATTTTTGTTCTGCGACTTTTGGAATTACTAAGATTTTTATTCATAAATGGCAAGAATTAACAAATTAATTAATTAAATTAACTACACGTGAAATGATAGAAATAAGATAGAAAATTTAATTTTGACAAATACCTTATAATATGTAGTGTATATATTTTGTACTACGTTAAACTTTATTAATTTACATAACTACGTACCAACTATATGCTAATACATAATAAAACAGCTAAGTAAAAAAAATTGGTTTAACCTATGCAAAATATTTTATACTTATTTTCATTGTAAGAATATCAAAAGAATTTGCACCTAAATTAAGATTGTTCGAAATCTATTAATGATTCACCCTTGTTGAACTCCAACAAGGTTGTAACCGGCAGGAACAGATGTCAACATGCAACTCTGTCACTCTAACCATGCATCCATCATAAGTAGAGCTGACCCCACTTCGGCAATGTTTTACAAACATATTGAATAGGGATCTTCGGATATTTGTCACTACATTGGCTTGTTATAAGGGGTGATACTGTAGGGCTGTCAAAAATAACATTAAATAGATAAAGCTTTTTCATTGTGTAAAATCTGAAATTACCATCGATTCTCCATTACATCGGGTTTTTAAATATCGCTTGAGATACATTACTTTATTTATTGATGTGTAACATCGTTCTGTCGATTTCTGGCCGTGATTTCGTGAAATGCAACGGAAGTGTGTAACATAAAGTTAGCTTTCAGATGGTATCAACCTCAGAAAATAATAGAATCCTTCCAAATTTAAATGAGATATCAAATGAGATGTTAATGAGACTACTGGTAAGGCTCGCTCATTTTTTTTTTAATTTTGTAGTAATTTAGATCGTTCACAATCCAGTCAAAACAGCAGGATAAAGACAGCAGGCGGGCAAGATACAATTATGAAGAACCATACCATAAATCTGAATCTATCTGGGTTTATAGTATTTTTAGGTTTCAACATTGTATAATGGGTCTGTCACCCCTAACAGTGTCAATAAATCATGAATAGAACTATAAAGTGGCAACCCTAGGCCGGTAGGGGCTCAATAATGACCATGCATTGTTTGCATTGCCACATCGAGCGCTCTAGGGTTAAATAATAACAAATTGTTTGTGAAGTGCATAACACTACTGCACTGGCGGGCGGTCGGGTAATTGCCTATTTTGTGTAGAATAATAACCCAAGTGTTATTGTTGAGAACTTGGCCTGTTTTGAGTGTTTAGTATAAACGTACCTTTACCTACTTAATTTGTTTGGCCCATTATTAACAAAAAAATTGGTTGTCTGTAAAGTTGGTTTACGGACGATAGTTTAACGAGATTACCAGCGTAACAGGACAATGAGCGTTACCGAACAATGACAGCGTTACCGGATAATGACGTCAACGTTTTCGTGCATGCAGCCGGCGTTCATCGATTTCTTAGATGTAGTCACGTCAAAAAAATATATGTGTAATTATATTTGAAAACAACTAGTAATTGGGTTGCCATAATAGACAGATTACCAACACTTATTTTGTTCTTAACTAAAATACATTACACAACACATATAATTTTATATGAAAAAAGAAACAAAGTAAAAACATGCACAAGTCGAAACAAACTCAAAAAGCCTCAATCATAAACTCACAAAGTGGAAAATTAAGTCTTTCCCATACATTAAGAGCCCCTAACCTGTCGTTTACTCGCTAAAACACACTCGTACTTAACCAGTTTCAGTTGATAGCATGGATATTTGTACGTCAAACTTCCACGTTCGCTCTACGGTAACATGACGTAATTATGTGAGTGATAAGTTAGCTTTTTAACTTAGAGCGGTGAGTTTGAATTTAACTTGGAATATGTTATTTTTGGAATTATGACATAATATTTATGAATTATAAGAAAATTATGATGTTTTAGACTTACTTAGTTGAATAAGTGCGCACTTACGCAGACAACAATCTGTTAGCTACTGTATCAGTTATTATACATATTAATACCTATAAAATAAACTATTAGGTATACAACCTAATAGTAACCTATGCAATTATTATAAACAAATAATTTGATTTATTTTGCTTAATACATTATAGTTATATTATCATTATTTTATATATTATTATATTTACATTATATTATCCAATAGTTATGGATTTTGGTCTAAAATAAATATTAATTATTTATTATTAAATGCAAGTTTTTTTTATGCGAACTTGCCTGCGCGTTTCGTTACCATGACAAATGAACATAAATAATTTGAAATACCTAGTTGGATTGGAAGTGTAATAAAACTTTAAACGTTAGAGGAAAATAAACATTATCCCAAAAAAACTTCTAAACATAAGATAAAGATAATTTATTAGATCAAAAAACAAGCATAAGTATAAATAAACATTATGATAATCGTAAATCATTAATTTAGATGGCTTGTGTTGCATTAAAATTCGTGTGCAATGCCTACACTAAGTATGGTACTTGTGTTGTAGGCACTAAAAATGAATAATATAAGTAAATGTTTAATAACAAATAACTGCCACAATTTTATGTACCTATCGCTTATATTTATTACTTAATGGAATTTTTCAAACATTCAAAATGGCTACACAGCATCTTAAATAACTTACCTACACTTGGGAAAGCATCTACTTAATTAACCAGTGCCACAAGATATTTTAAGCTCCGCGCACACGACGCAAGTGTCACCAGCGAGTTTATTAAAAGGCCCTAATGGCTTCGTGTGTGCGACGTAATTTAACCGTAAACTTTTTAATTTTTGATGAAGAGGGTGGGCTTACGTCAGGTTGAGTATTAAAAGAGGTTTTACTTTGAGGTAATTTCAGGTTGATCAGTAACAAAAAAATAATGCCTGATTTTAATAATCTAGTGTACCAAGGCCGTTTACAAGACTATCAAGTATTTCATGTTAGATGTGATTTCTTTAATAATAATGCTTATTAATAAAAACAACATATCATCATAAAACCTCATTATGCTTTGTATTTAAAATTTTGTATTTATTTGATAAAATACAAAGCATACTGTGTTGTACTTATATTGGTATTCTATAGGAACACTGTTAGTCTTCATCTATTAGTTACACAGTACACACCCTATTTATAGATAAAATACAAAGCATAATCAACCAAGATGGAGTCATAAATCAGGGCACAAAATCTTCAAACACCACATCAGAAAAAAAAAACTACATTTTCAAATAGTTTTTGTTACTTTTAACAATGGAGTTTTATGAATAATGAATAAGCCTAGTATTATTAATTTATAAAATTACTCTAGCCCTGTCACTTCTCTTTTTCAAAATTTAGCCTCCGACCAAAATGTACTAGAAATTGGGAAAAATTTGCCAACTTTTTTCGGCGCATTTTCAACTACTACGTTACGATTCTTTATTTTACTTCTATGGTGTACTATTAAGAATTTGAAAGATGACCCAAAAAATAAAAGCCAAATTTAAACCCGAACTTTTCAATCATAATCCACTTCTTATCTCCATCCAAAGATCAAAACAATTTAATCTAAAACCGCTCTAAGAACAGTTAAGTTATTAACTAATTGCTATTCTCTCCCAAAAGAGATTAAACTCAAGAAGCTGTCATACATAATGTATGAAAACGGATGGAATATGGCGTTAAGTTTTTCATCACATGATTAGGGGCAAATTGCACCCCCTGAGGACCCCCTGAGAACCTCCTGAGCTCCCCCCGCGGGATCGGCGTCTTCCTTCATCATTAGATCCGGATAGCTCGACTTTGTGGGAGATGTGTGAAGGTTTTGAGCTGGCATTATAACTGATGTCTTTCTTGCATTTTGATTTTAGAATACTACGAAATCTACAAAATCACGTAGACCCTTTGATACAAAACTTCAATATTTCGTAGTTGTTGCTACAAAGCTTGAAAATCTCGTAGTCGATTGTTATGAAGACTAGGAAATCTCTTAGTCAATTGCTACGAAACCTACAAAAGCCTACGAAATCTCGTAGATGATTGCTACGAAGTCTACATAAAATTATAGTCTAGACGATTTCTACAAAAGTTCGATGACGATAACACCGAGCCATCGTTACGATGACGAATGATTCTGTACTTACCCTTAGTACTACCGATACCACGGGTAATTTTTCGTAGACAATAATTACATATCTTACGAAAACAAAAAACTCGATTGCTACGAAGCTGTTTATAATTAATAATAAGCTTACTTTCATAGTGTTTACTAATTTTATTTTCTGAATTAACTGGCAAGGCTAGTAACTTAGTTACAAAATATTTGCTTTTGGTATCTCTACTTTTTCTTGACTCCAAACCACAAAGTAATTAGATTCCAAGTGAAGAGTGGTGTAATTCGCGCAAAATGGAAGATGTATCGCATTTATCGTGTTTACTGGAAATTATCCTTCAGTTGGATAACCTTGGGTATTGATTGGATGCTGTGATCTGGGTTAATTTGGGAATCGAGATGAAAATCAACTTGTTGAGAGTTTCAGAGACGCTGCCAAAAAAGTTGTAAAAAGATTAGCAAAATTCGATCAATCGAATTTTACCATTAGGTACTAAAAAAATTCATAACATTAGTACACAAACCTTTTTTTTTTAATGTTACAAGTGGCGAGATTAGTCAGGCACTCTCCTGATGGTAAGAGATCACGCATGCCCGTGACCAGAACAGTGCTACACAGGGCTTTGATTCACATAGGCCGGTAAGGTAGGTTAGATTATTGGGTATTCTTCTTCTTGTCGTGTCACTGTTCACACAGTTCTTTCGAACCAGTGTGGTGGAAGGATTTCAAGTGCGCCTCGAAGAGGCTCCTTTTGTGCACATTAGGTATTAAAACATGTGTTTTAAGCATAAAGCCGTATTTATTTCACTATAGTCAGCCTACTTTAGTCCCTAATACGCGTCACTAAGTCCGATATTCGGCTCTTCACAACTACTTTTTTCGGTCTTCTTTTCGTTTCTTGTACCCATTTTACCGCTTTACCTTATTAACCTTTAGAAGAAGTACGATACAAAATATAAATAAGAATACGAATAAAATTCAACTTTCTAGAATCTTCCATTGCTACATAAGAATAAATCCAATCATTTGAAATCCTTCAGTGGAAAATTGTCAGAACTGAATAATAGAAAAACGCCATTCCTCGCAGTCGGATGAAATTCAATTTTATTGTTCCTGGAAAAGTGTCTATTTAAAAAGTTTCTCGAAAGAATAAGATAATGAATTCCAGAAAACTATAGACTCCGTCATTCTATTTTATAACTTTTTTAAACAAAATATCCTCTCACGCGATTAACCTTAAACCAACAGCCTCCTGAGGACAGTGGCAGTTCGGGTGGATGGCCCGATACTTAGCCACTGGACTAAGACGCATATAGTGCCCTCGGGTAGGTACGCCAAATAATAATTATTATGATAATTCTCGGCTCCGTACTTCCTTTTTAATTTAAATTTAAATTTAAATAAATTCAATTCAATACTCCTCAATTTAGTTCAATATATTTTAATTCAATTTTATTTTATTTTTAATCAATTTAATTTTATTTTATATCAATTTTTTTTTTTACTTCAATTTAATTTTTTTTAATTCAAATTGTTTTAGTTAATTTAATTTAGTTTAATTTTATGTAATTTAATAGTGTAATTTAATGTGTCAAGTGAAATATGGATCTTGTAGTCCAAAATAAAATATTTTTATTTTTATATTTTTTTTATTTAAAGTAACGCTTTTATTAATTTTACTTCTCATTAAATTTCCAATGCCAGAGGAAAATGAAAATCAATTCTTATAGTCGTTGTTTATCTGGTTTGCCCATAAAATAACTGCAATATAATCGAAGGAAGAAATACAAAGGAACAAAGTTAAAATTATTTTGACGTGACTACGTCTAATAAATCGATGAACGCCGTCTGCATGCATGAAAACGTTGACGTCATTGTCCGGTAACGCTCATTGTCGCGTTACGCTGGTAGTCACGTTAAACTATCGTCCGTAAACCAACTTTACAGACAAACAATTTTTTTAAGATTAATTTATTTCAACAACGGGCTTATGCCATTTTTACATTATAGTATTTTAGATCAGAGATAAGTAAAACTAGTAAACTCTACGTTAAATTCTAGCAACATAACAATAAAATTACATTTCTCGCTGTATGAAAACGTTGGTTACCATCAAAGAAAACACCAATGGTAGCAGAAGTGACACTTCGTCTCACCCCTGATTTAATTCACACAATGATTGATATAGAGCGGAGTGCGCCAACCGTAGGGTTGTCGGATAAAAACAACAGAAAACACACGGAATTAAAAAATGTCAAGAAAATTTATAAATTAGTGAAATACTGTATCGTTTTTTAAGAGGAAGACTTTTGACTTCTTGAAGGTTTTTCTTCCACAAAAAAGTAAAATTTTGTTTACAATTGCTTTTGACTTATGTTGTCAAAAATAATATTAACTATGTATTATAATAAGATAATTCACTCAACATAAAAGTTATTACCCATTCAAGTCCAAAGAACTCAATAGATTGGGCTACAATTTAGCATTTATTAAAATTAAATAAAAATTTCTTTATTACTATTAAAATTTAAATAGATCAGGAATGCGTTATCTTAATACCACGCATATAAAGCCGCTGACTATACCTATACGCTATTTACTTTACCTATTGGCTATTAGTACCTATCTGGTACTAATAGCCAATAGGTAAAGTAAATAAATCCTACCTATTTATTTACTTTACCTATTGGCTTTACAATAATAAGCGTTTTGAAACATTTAATTGTTCCGTATATTTCTTTATTTTTTTCTCCACTTGCAAAAACCAAGAGTTCGATATGACGCGTCGTTAGAGTTATCACACGGCGGTAGGGTTACCACCTACCGCACCGTAGGGATTTGTAATTGGCTGTCTAATGTATGTTGAGTAATAAAATTGTAATGAAGTTAAGAAAAAGTTTAGAAGAATATTGAAAACTGTTAAAGATTGGAATAAAGTTTATTTAGTTTATTATATTAGTTAGACCTAGGATATATAAATGATTACCTAGATAGATATTTTTAAAAAAAATATACCATCCGTATAACGTTATTATACTTCCGCAATAGTAATGTATCGCTAAAAATATGAAAATTTATAGATTTTAGTTTGCCAGGTCAGATAAATAATAAGATCCTTGTATGTACCCTTATTTGATGCAAATATAGATTGATTGATTAATTGAAAAAAAAATAGTACTTACCTAAATAAAATATTAATTTGAATACATACAATATTTTTTTTTAATTTCTATTTATTTTTGTTGGAACACCAACGGCTCGAAAAATTAACGAACTTAACTCCAGGTAATTCTAGGTATTACTTATGTTTTGTTGAATAGAGAGACTTTAAATAATATATTCAGGTTTGATGAGTTTTAAGTAGTGTGACACTTCTATACCTATAGTTATATCCCATGATACAATTACTACTAAAACCCTATGTTATTAGGGTGCATGCTTTCAAGTGTCGTTGTCGCTGTGTTTGTTTGACAGCCCTATTGTTTTACCGCTCAAGGATCTCTATGTCAATGTCAAATTGGGGAGATTTTTTTGAGTTGGTTTATGTTTTTTCGCGCTTGAAGCTCGAGTCTTTTGTCTTTGAGATTAAATTAAACAGAGTGTGTAAACATTGTTAAAATTGATTGTGTTCAAACAATTTTTTAACAATGTTTACAGTTTTAAGAAGAGTTTAGTTTTTAAATATAAATAAAAGTAGTTATTATAGGGATTAAATCATAGACTATAAACTAGATATGCTGATGCTCAAAAGTTTTTTGTTATTTTTATTTCATTTATTGTCTTTTTTTACCCGACGGCCAAGGAAGGGTTATTTAATAAATATTTTGAACATTTTAAACAACGCCATCTAGCCCCAAACTAAGCATAGCTTGTATTATGAGAACCAGATAACTGATAGAATACTAAAACTTTTTTAAAATACATAATAATGTGCATAGAATACAGAGAAAAGACACATTGTATTCACTTGTACACAAGTATTCACTCCTTCAACGGGATTTCTATACTATAAGATTTTAAACATGCACTTAAGTATTATTATAAAAAAATTAAAAATACAAGATGCATAGAAGCATAAATATGGTAGAGCAATTACTTTGCTATTTCCCAATAAACAGTATACCATAAATCATATTTCACTTCCCAGTGAAAAGGCATGTTCCGCATAGCACCGGTCTCGCGCGTAGTAATCCAATATGTCTGACTCCCGTTGCCTCTTTTTATATTTTTCGGGCGAATTATCACCGACACTCCCCGGCCGGACGAGGATGCGAATCAAATTGAAAGCTGACTCAATTATATTACTGACTCTTTAAGGGCTGCCAGCTCGAGTTTGGGTTACGGCGATGAAGGAAATCGATGGCAAAGACAAACAATGTTAAATTGGGATTAAGAAATATTAAAGAATCATTGAGTTCTCTCTTTCTGAGGGGTATCTAAGTCCATGAATCTCAAATTAAGGTTGGATATTTAGAGAAAAATAAATTGTGTAAATAAAATTTAAAGGAAAAAGTCTCTCATTGCTAATGGAAACTCCTTAAGTTTTTTGGTTTGCTTCCACGTGATCATCGGGACAAAGAACTTTTTAAATGGTTAAAAAATAATAAGAAAGACTTTTAATCCTTTGTAATTAATTATTCCACCAGTGTTAAGATTCTACCTACTTATTTTGTTTTCATAAAACCTAACCGTAAACTTAACAGTATTGTATTATGAGAAAGGGTTGCCATGATTATGATTGTAACACTCCCTTTCTAACAAATAAATTAAATTAACAGTCCCAAACATATCGAGTCCCAAAATAAATTAGTCAAAGTCACACTAACTACTTGCAATTATGATAAACGTGAAAGTCTAGAATTTCAACCCGTGACACCCCTTAATCCCAAAAGCACGTGCGGGAGGTGCGAGGGGAGAGACGGACGACGGAGGGGAAGGGGGTACCGTAATACCATTCCGAGATGAGCGACTTAAACACGTTATAGACCACCAGGGTAACTAGACACCCAATCCAAAATATATCGGTCAAAGCCAATGGAACCGTAGAGATCAAACTTAATTGGTCGTGTATGTCCGATTCTCAACTGTTTTGGCGGTTTTGCCAACTAGAGTGGGTTTTGACAATGGACTAGTTAACTAATGGGACTGGAACCGACAGAATTGGATTGTCTTACGTGTCTGCTCGATTGGCTATTACGAGATGGGGTGTTCAATTTTGGTGTTCGATGTAATAGGACGTCTGAACGTTGATAACTCTTTGTTAACCTGATACCTTTTTTATTCAGTAGGTCCTTTTTCGATAGACAGGCTCATCTTTGACCACTATTATAAAAATATTTTACTTTACGAATGCACGCCCCTTTAGTATCGTCGCCATAAAATGCCTTTGCTTGCATTCCTCATGCATTTTTGGATTGAAAGATTGTACCTTTTTGTCGTGACTAAGATTTAGTTAGGTACAATGCGATGTGGTATATAGCTAAGGAAAATAATGCTTGAAATGCCTATGAATTCAGCACATCCACCAGTTGACCAATAAAAAATTGGTTGTCTGTTAAGTTGGTTTACGGACGATAGTTTAACGTGACTACCAGCGTAACGGGACAATGAGTGTTACCGGACTATAACAGCGTAACGGGACAATGAGCGTTACCGGACAATGACGTAAACCTTTTCGTGCATGCAGCCGGCGTTCATTGATTTTTTAGACGTAGTCACGTCAAAAAGCTGTTTATCTGTTTATTTGTTTATTTAGCTCAAAGCCTTCCGGCAGCATAATAATATCGACACCAGAACCAGACACCGTTTCCTATGGACCAAGAGAGCGTCTTCTATAATCCTAAGTGACAATCATAAGTGACAGGTTTCGTTGTTTATGTACGGTTTCTACCCTCATTTTTCTTACGAAATTATAAATTTCCATACAGCAACGTTGTAAAAACCTATTCAAATCCTGCACAAATTTTCTCAATACAAATTGATCTTTCATATACCTACATAACATTTGTATTATTTCAACTTGAGTAATAAATGTTTTATGGCTTCAGTGAAGCTTGCCGTGCGGTGATAAGAGTTGACACTGGTAAAAAATTTACAAGGCGAAGAAAGATTTAAGTACCTATGCATCAAAGGGTATAGAATACGTTCATAAGTAAAAAATAGAACACTTTTTTGTGCAATTGATACATATGTCGCAGGCATATTGTAGAACTCGGCATTTTACAAACGGCGCCGTCCGTTTACAAACGCTCGCTGTTTTGCAATATGCCGAAGGCAAATTGACAACTCGCTCATCATCATCAACATCATCATACAAAAAATAATAAGTTCTTTTTTGCCTATGATGATTTTCTGTCATTAGTCTATGTCTATGCACGCTCACTTACCTCGCGTACAGGCGCAAAAAAAACCTAATAACCTACCGTCACCTATCTCTTATCGACTCTAGATGGTTTTCTGTCATTAGGCTGTGCAACACACTCGCTTCGCTCGCGTGAAGGCGCAAGAAAAAAAAAACCTAATAACCGTCACCCAACTTTTATCTGGATCGAAACGTTAATCATTCTAACCTCTTGCTCAACGGTCGTGTCCTTTAAAAGCACCAGATTCCATGGACACCTTAGTGTTTTATGTCATTTTACAAACGGCGTTTGAATGGTCCACAGAAGTTGTGGCATATTACAAAATGCATTTTTTGCCAAATTCCTTTCTTAGTAACGTATCTAAACTTCTTAATATTCCTTCCAATGTCTCTACGTTCAGTAATTTGGTCTGTGCGTTGTCTGTCAGTTAGTCAGACAGGACTAAGCCTTTTATACCTATATAATATATTTATAGGTAGAAACAGCTAGTACAGTAGAAATAGCTACAAATCGGCTGTGCTATATAAACAAGAATAAAAACATTTACCAACACACTTGTGTCGCGTAACTTATAAAAAAAACATACGCTTTGGTACCACAGTTTGGTACAATTACTTTCAGCATTGAAGTAGCTCTACCGTATTACAAAAAAGTCGCAGGAACCCACCTAAACTCATATATCTTCGCGCTTACCCAATCCACGTATCCTCAAAATAGCCGTACGCCCGCGAACGCCAGGTTTTAGGCAAATTGCACTTCCGTTTTATTTATGCGGAAATAAAAACGGTCAATTCAGGCTCGTGACGTCAATGGTTGTATACGACCCGTGACGTCACAGGGAAATCAGCTAAGTGATAAAATTGCGTTGTGCATAACTTGGTCAGGTTGTTTGTGTTTATACAGTCTTTGTGTAGTTTATATAATAGATTGGTAACGTTGATAGCGTTTTTGGAGTTATTAGTTAGTTTAGAATTGCATCTATCATATTAATTAATGTACTTTTTTTTTTTTTTTTTTTTTTTCTTTCGAAGAACCTAAGTTCTTCGGTTTTGGCTTCACATCAAAGGTATATAGCCAATGTCAAGTAATTAGAGAGATTATTTTGTCATAAGTCCGAATAAGTCAAGTCATGCCCCTGTAAAGTAGTGGTGGTTGCGACTTTACTAGAGGCTTCTATGGAGTTTTGGAGGCAACACGAAAAGTCACGTTTTACAGCATTACACTATTCACCAACACTCATACACGTTCACGAGCACTTAATGGATAAAAAACCACCGTTTTTACACTTAAACACTCAAAGTTATACAAGTTTTGTCAATTAATTTAATGCCGACAATACGCCATTTTTCACTTTCCCGCCAAAACTCCCCATTAATGTACTTGGTACGGAAAATAATGTAAAATGGCATAAATGACAAAAGATGTCGAAAATGGCATAAATGACAGCGAATGTCGAAAATATCGAAAACGCGTTATAGGTATAGCAGTGAATTGACGACATGGATGGTCGAATAGCAAGTGTGTTGGACTGCCACGCCCGGTGTCGCGGGTTCGATTCCCGCTTTGGGACAAACATTTGGGTGATGGATGTTTGTCCTGAGTCTGGGTGTTTTCTATTTATTCTATGCATGTATTTACAAAAAAAAAAAGTATTTAAGTATTATATCAGCCATCTGGATCCCATAGTACAAGCTCTGCTTAGTTTGGGGCTAGATGACGTTGTGTGAAATGTCCAAAATATTTATTAATATAATTATAATGACGAAAATGGCATAATTGACAGGAAATGGCACGAGTGCTCAACTGACCTGCACTCTGGCCTCAGTGAGGTTGATCTTAAGGGCGAGGTCTTCTCTCGTGAACACGTCGGGGTAGTGAGTCTGTGCAAACGCTGTCTCCAGCTCTTCCAACTGAAAATTACATGAACATTATCGAAAATGAACAACTTTGAACACTCGTACAGTATCACACATTACTATTATTTATTATTTTTTGTATTTGAATTATATGAACTGAAGCCACGGATAAGGACTAACTGTTACTGCAAATAAAGATATAAAATAATAAATATAGTCAACTGAATTTTTTTTTTTTTATTGTATAAGAAATTAGTACAGAACGATAAAAACAAAACATCTAAAAAGCCACGAATGGTTTGTCCTAGATGTATGCTGGTTCTCCTAATACATATAGGTTTAGGTTTAACTTTAAAATAACTTTAAACTTAGATGCGTAAACAGGTTTGGGGAAGACGCTAGTGTAAAAAATATAGGTAACGTAATGTAAAAGAAATAAGAAAGAGTCTACTCCGTAAGTTGTAGGTAGGTAGTAGGTAGAATGAATATTAAATTGAATGCGTTAATGCGGTAATACGACTTAAAATCACTAAAGCAAAGTCTGCCACCTGGTGCTGTTTATTTTCCCTAAAAACAGCACCAGACTTTAGTAATTGACGCATTTACCTGAATACTCATTACTCAATACATTTATTGTCTTCACATGGTAAAAATGTTAACCTCAGTTGATCTCAGGTAGTTTTGACATTATAAAATACAAAGTAATTTTGTATTTTATAATGTCCTGTGGTATATTATATGACATTAGGTATATAACGGGTTCGATCCCCGGCCGGGGCAAATATTAGTGACGAACACAAATGTTTGTTCTCGGGTCTTGGATGTTGTGATGTGTTGTATTTGTCCATGCCACCTGCGACACAGGGCATCCTAGTGCAGGGGTGTGAGTGTGTGAATGTTTATGTTTATGTTTTTTTTTTTTTTACAACTATATGACATATTCGACACAAAGTCCTTAAGGCAACAAAAAAAGTGAAAGGTTTCATACTTTAATTTAGATTTTATACGTGTTTTTAAGTTAGTAGGGTTAATTTTAAAACACGTATAAAATCTTAATTAAAGTATGAAACCTTTCGCTTTTTTTGTTGACGAAATCAAAAAAAAAATGGACAAAACTAATAATGTGAAGAAGTTACTATAATACGGCGTACTTTTTGAGTATTTGTCCGAAACATTTGTATGGAAATTGGCCTTGAGGATTCCTCTTAACTTTGACTTTTTATTGGTACTTTTACTCGTTAGTTGAAGAATGGGTTTTTGTTACATCAGTGGACTAAAGTAAGTGCATAAAATGCATAGTTAAGTTAATGAGGTTTTGATAAATCTGTGGCTTACCTGTTGCAATGTAAAGGTGGTGCGATTCCTCCTTTGCTTTCTCCGCACGAATGTATCATCGTGAATGGCCGGATGGTATGAGTAGCTTGTGTCTGAAACAAAACTTAACAGATTAGCTGTCTTGTGCCTTGAGCTCACAGTCAGGTGTAAAGTTTACAGCACCCTTATTCGCTAAGGCATAAATGGCGCCATTTTGTGCCAAAATGTACGTCCCTACCATGTCTACCACGTGTGATCTAGGCATTAAAGAGAGTCGATGACTGGGGCCTAATTCGATTCTCATTATCGAATGATACGTGAATTTAGGCATAAAATGGTAGACAAAAATGCCAAAATTGACTTTGCTAAAGCGAATTAGCATCTTTATCACTCAAGCCACTAGACACGGCAAAAGATGAAGTCGTTTTGCCGTAATATATAAATAACTGCAGAGAAAGCGGTAGGTAATATTTTTTGCTAACCATCATTATCAAAAAATATTGCTAACATGCTATCATGCTAACTGACTGCATTTCAAATGGTATTATAAGGTTTTTATTTGAAAAGGCAAAAAACTCTAAAAAAAAATATTTTTGAGTGAAGGTTTCAATCAGAAAGATCATTCGAAAAAATATTTGAATTTTAAGGTTAGCATTAATACTTTTTGCAAAAAACTGTAAGTCCTTTAGTTAAGCCTCGTTCTTTACTTATTTCATTTAAAAAATACCCATGGTAATTCTTTGCTGAGTTAGCGAATACTTTAACTTATATATTCCATGCGTTTTGTTGCACAAAACTATGAAAGTGTCCGGAAATGCGCGCCATTACGCTTCAGCCTTGCGCCACCGGAAGCACCCGCAGTGTCTATGGGAATTGATGAGGTGGAGACACCGTGTAGGGTGACCATAATATAGTAACTTTTTTTGGACACTTTATTTTACGATGAGATAAAAGGAAAAACTTATAAATAAACAATGTTTAAACATATCACACAACGCCATCTATCATAAAAATGCCAAAATTGGCGTACCATTCGATAATGAGAGCCGATGACAGCAAAGCGAATTAAGCCCCAGAACTTGAACTACTATGGGAAACAGATAACTGACTAAGACTTAGTTATTAGTTCAACCAGGTATTAACACCTAAAGTAGGTGATTTACTGGAAAATATCACTTAAGAGTTTTTTTTTTCTTTTAGGGTATTATTTCCAGTATTTATATTGATTCGTTTGATACAAGTTGTTCCTAGATTCAGTGTTTTAATAAATAACCTAGAGCTTTCGAAACAGCTATCTATAATTTAATTATTCACGAGTTTTTTTTAGTAATCAGAAGAACATATCTAGCAATCCTTATTTCCTTATTACGAACTGATTTTTTTTAAAAGATTCATCTAAATTCTAAATCCTTGCCACCGCACTGGCTGCTAATAGATTCAGTGACAAATGCTAGGGTTGCCACCCTCGTTTCTGTTATCCCGATAATGCCGAGCCATACATTACTAGCGAAAATTACCCCAAATAGCCGGTATTGTAGATGTCATCGCTTGATGGGAAATTACTTTATATTAAATAGCTTTTATGTTAATACAAATAGATAATATTTGAAAATAAAGTTGTTGATTAGGTATTTGTTTACTCTCTAGGTACTCAATAGTAAATCAAGTTGTTTACAACGTAGATTTAACTCTCGTTTCAATGGTTTACTTCAATATTTTATTATATTTCTACAGATGATTTAAATAGTTGGTTTAAAAAATAAATTAAGGTAACCTTCTTATACTTTAGCATTTTCATTCATTCATTCGTTTACTTATTTTGAGATAGAATTCTTTGCAACCGTCTTCTTCTTTCTTTTTATATGTTTGTTACCTCTGAACTTTGCTGCTTATATAACAACCGATTTGAATTCATTTCTGAAGTTTAGTTTTTAAATCAAAATTAGTGAAAAAATATGACGTCTATACGTATTTTGCTTTCCTGTGACTTGTCAGTGGTGCCTACGGTAACTTAAACCGTCCGATTAAAGTCGATTGTTGTGTGTTTTTGTAAAACCTTGATTATTTCTTATATCTACGTTGAAATTCTCAATAAAGCGACCAAAATCAACCCAAAGCGGTTATTTTAAAGCTATCAACTTAAAGCGCTTGATAAATAATTCGTTGTTCGATTCAGCTCGAGTTCAAAGCGAGCTAATGGAATGATATAATTGGTGCAATCGTATCACATTCCAATCATATTCCAATCCTATGATCGTATGCAATTTAAGTTCATTTTTATAATTAGGAATCAATAGTTGGTAAAGTAGAACTATAGGTAGTGGTAGGACATGGTAGAATATTCAAACATATTAAAAATATACACCATCAATTTTTAATAACCAAAAAAAATTAACTGGGCAATGCAGACGGGGACATTGCACCTGTGCAGAATTTTGGATTTCTACAAAATGGCAGAGTGACAGCGGCGCGAGTGCGGCGCCCGAGCCGAGGTTTTGCGAGCTGGCTCGATCTAGGTGCCCGGGTTTGCCAAACGATGAATAAAACTTAAATTATTATCAATTAAAGGTACCGCCTGACGCAAATCCATAGGAAAACGACTAACGGTAACAGTAATCCAATTTTAATCAAATTTATTTTGACAAAAATTCAACTTAATTTTTTCAAGTTTTTTTGCGGTATATGTGTTTAGTAACGGCAACTGACTATGCGTATTTTTTTTTATGGTGATTAAAATTTGACCGTGTATACATACCTATATGAATTTAAAATATGTTAGCGTTATCAATAGATGGTAAAGTAGAGTTGATGAAGAATGGTAGAATCATGAATCGAAAAGAATGGTTGTCTGTAAAGTTGTTTTACCGACGATAGTTTAACGTGACAACGTCATAACAAGCGTGACGGGACAATGAGCGTTACCGGACAATGACGTCAACGTTTTCGTGCATGCAGCCGGCGCGGCGGCGTTAATCGATTTATTAGACGTACTCACGTCAAAAGGTGTGTAAGTAGGTATCTTTTTTTTTTATGGCGTTATTTATTATGTTGCCTGTCAGTATGGCGAATAAAAAATATAAGGTGTTAACACACGGGTGGACTGTTTAATAATGCCTAATATCATTTTAAAATCAGATACTTATGTACTCTCTCGTCATAATTAAAAGTTATGTAAGCCTGATATTCCTACAAAATCTCAGTACTTAATTTAAAAACCAGATTATCCCAATCCTTTCTGATTACGAGGGCTTTTAATTTACATTAATTGAACGTTAATAATTTAATGTCCATCAGACTTGTAGAAAAATCCCTCGGCGGAAATTAAAAAGTGCTGAGCATCCGCCGGAAGTGGTCGGGGAAAAAGTTGAGCGAAACCGCGGGGATTAACTAGCTTATTTTAATGCAATGAAAGTGTAAAATAATGTAGGGTCACAACAAAATATTTTAAACATCTATTCCTTAATTATTTTGCAAAAAAATATTTATCTTGACATTCTGTGCTGAAAAAAGGTAAATTTTCCTTCAGATTGTGAATTTACTAACCATACATACGTGTTGAAATATGAAAAGAAAACGTATGCTCAATATTACTCAAATAAGTGAATATGTGTTAGTGTGTGTTAGTTAGGTTAGTGTATAAAAACTTACTAAAAATATAAATCTGGCCGCAAACATCATCGTTAAAATAAAGCCCACTACACACTGCAGGGCGCAGTGTGATTGCGTGCTAATGAGCTCGCTCCGCTCGCCAGCGTTCTGACAGAGCCGCGAAATTGCCTTATACATTTTTAATAGATTCGTTTAAGCCGCTTTTTTATCCACTAGCCACCAGCTTTTTAAAACTTCCACTGGGAGAAAAGTGGGGCGAAAGGGGAGGCATAAAAACCTCCCGCAATTCGTTAATAGATTTTAAAAATTAATACATTTACACAAATTACTTCTCAGGCCTGTCATTTTGCGACGTCCCAAACTGAATTACGAATAACAAAGTTAATTCCTTTGATCGTTGTAAAAAAGCTACTCCGGACTAATCAAAAGTGACATGATACTTATTGAGTTAGGAATAACCGTGTTAAAGCGACCGGTGGCGTGACTCAAAAACTATTTTATGAATAATAGATGGCGCCGCCGGCGACCAATCCCGGGGGAGAACCACGCCCCTCCCCGTCGCGACGCACCCCGCGGCACCCCCGCCCGCCTTCTCTATTCATTAGCACATTACCACCCCTCGGCCACGCGAGATGGGTTAACGCGAAAGAAACTGATTTTTGCCTTTCGAGGTAATTGTAACCCTTTCGGGGGTGGTTTTCATCGGATAGGCTTTTTTGGAGGATTATTAGTGAAAGCTTTTTCGTAAATGGGTTAGGTTTTATGCTTCTTCTCGTCTTAAAAACCTTAATTTAGATTAAAACTAGCTTTTTAAAAAATAAGGCCAAAATACCTACATGATAACAAATAATCAAGTATTTTTTCATAGAAAAAACAAATACTGCTAATATTTAATATTCCTAGTATTTTTCCTTTATTGATAAGTGTGTTCAGACCATATATTGAATGAATATTAAATTATTCTAAACTTAAAAATCCTCTAAGTATATCATAAACGTCTAAAATTGTCACAACTTTTCAAATTCGAATCGATTAGTTTTTGAACCGAGATTTATGATAAAACAAAGCACTAAATAGTTCTAATTCGTAGAGGCCGCATCAAGAGTTCGGCAAAGTCATGTTTGCTGGTCCGAGAGCGGTGGCTGTTCAAACTGCGTTAGGAAAGTTTGCCGACCGATAAGTGGAGTAAGTGGACTAATCGAAGCTCCTCGACTAGATTACAAAGGATTAGAATTGTAGAGCTTGATGGAAACTAGCGGGTTAATCTTATTAGAACTGGACTAACGCCCAGTTTCACTATATTTTCATATAGTTATTAGATTGTAAACGGTATTTATCGCGCTCACCTCATTTATTTTTGTGTCCCAACATTTTGACTGTATTGCAACAGAGCGCGATAAATACCCGTTACAATCTAATAACTATGTGTGAAAAGACTTTGGCGGTCTACGAAAAACTTTCATAGTTCCTAAGTAAATACTTTTCTTGCTAGGCAGATAACGGTCTGAATCTGAACCGTTAAGATCTTCCTTGCGCGTAAAGCATTTTGATAGTTAAGTGCAAGTGGATATCAAAGTAGTAAGTACTTTAGAAATCACCAACTTTACTAAAAATAGGGAGTCAAGCGACCAAAAGTACAAGAAACCCATGTTTCAATAAAATTCTCAACGAATCAAGTACCTATATATCAAGCTAAAGTTAGGAGTAAGTGGAGAATTCTCCACAGCCAAAGCGATTTCTTTCTGAGCTTTTCCTGAGCAAAAGAGATCAAGGAGAAGGGAAACGAACCTCACCTTCCTTGATTGTGACTTACATGGGTGTGAGGCGGTGAAGGGGTACTCCAGGGTTGGCAGCCGGTGCTGGTGCGGCGGCAGGCTCGGCGGGCAGTGGTAGCAGAACAGGCCGCGCCCGCCTCCTCCACCGCTCGCCAGCTAAAATATAAAAAAAAGTGGGTGAGTGTCATCTCTGACGTAGGACTGGAGTTTATTCCCATTAACTTAGTAACCATAGCAACGGATAATCAAAGTGAAAGGTGCACAATAGTACGTTGCGAAGACAAATGAAACGCTTTTGAGGTAGTATTCATTACAGTCCTCATAAAATCTCCATACCGGGGGCCTTAAATTAAAAACCAATAACTACAATAATCACCATTATGTATGCATGTATGTATGGATGTATATTTATTTTTTACCTTGTACCTTCCAAACAGCTGGATAGATTTTGACAGTTGATGTTACGTTAGAGTCGTCTCAATAACCCGAGTGGTTTTTGGCGGGAACATGAAAAATGGCGCATTGGCGGCATTAAATTAATTGACAAAACTTGTATAACTTTGAGTGTTTAAGTGTAAAAACGGTGGTTTTTTATCCTTTAAGTGCTCGTCAACGTGTATGAGTGTTGGTGAATAGTGTAATGCTGTAAAACGTGACTTTTCGTGTTGCCTACAAAACTCCATAGAAGCCTCTAGTAAAGTCGTAACCATCACTACTTTACAGGGGCATGACTTGACTTATCGACTCTGACTTATGACAAAATAATCTCTCCAATTACTTGACACTGGCTATATACCTTTGATGTGAAGCCAAAACCGAAGAACTTAGGTTCTTCCGAAGAAAAAAAAAAAGAAAAAAAATAACCCGAGTGTCCGTTTATGGGTTCAAACCTATCAAGTAGGTATAGGTAGGGTATCAAAATTAAGAAAATTAAAAGGAGATCACAAAAATAAATATGTCATATTATGTTTGAATTTAATTTGGAATAATGAATGGCAATCAATGTTTAATCATTTTGCAGTCTACTAACTTAAAAACACGTATAAAATCTAAATTAAAGTATGAAAGCTTTCACTTTTTTTGTTCACGAATACAAATAATATGGACGAAACGAATAGTTTGAAGAAATTAGATACTATAATACGGCGTACTTTTTGAGTATTTGTCCGAATCATTTTGTATGGAATTCGGATTTGAGGATTGGCCTTAAAGGTTGTTTTTTACTGCTAAAGTTGATGTTCAGTCCAGACAGACTTACAATTTCCCAATTGCATGGGTAGGTACTTCTTGCACATTATGGAGCCCATGGACTGAGTTTAAAAAGAGTCGTTTTTTTAAGATTAAAATATGCTATAAGATATTTTGCTTTAACAACTTCATAGGCAGCTGTGAATGTAGAGCAAAACAAAGCATAGTGCATTATAAAACAATCGTAGAAATAGCCATTACCATTACAACTTAATGCTATCTCATATTTGCATAGGAATGAGGCCGCTAATCATAAGGCGCTAGCACAATCAAACAACTGCGGTGAATCTTAATCGATACGTGATAAAAGTTTCATTCAGACGAAGTTAGTGATCCTTTTTTGTTTAATTTTAAGAACAATAATAATTTTAAAAAAAGATGTCAGAATGACCCCAAATAATTATCATGCCAGGGTTTTACAAAAAGATACAACAAAGAGGTAACCAAACATTTTGGCAGGAGGGAGGCTGTAACAGTTTCTTAGCACAACCTCGTTCTGAGGAGGCTACTAAATTGTATGAGCTTTATTACCTAGCTGCTAAAGATCATTAGGTATGTGATTATATATAATGTATGTTTGTTTTTATGTGGTTCTTTATTTTCAATTATTGTAGGAAGTTATTTTAGAAATTTTTTTTTATTGTTTTATGTTAGGTATGTTTACATTACGAGGGTGGCATGTTCTTGTTTGAACAAAACCTCCTTAATAAATGATTTAAAAAAAAAAACAACAACCGACTTCAATGTGACTGTTCTAGTGACCGTAAACACCACCGAATAGGCACAGGGAAGCAAATACGTAATTCCGTTTACATCAACGATATATTTTTGTCCGTTAGTTCTCTCTAACCTCAGAAGGTTTGCTGGAAGAAAACTCTTATCAGGGTTAAGCTCGCCTTTGTACATGTTTTTTCTTTTATGATTTATATTCTAATGTGTTTGTGTGTACAATAAAGAATTATAGAATTATTTTGATATACAAACTAAACTACCGAACCGATTTTGATGAAATTAGTACCGATCTAAAAGTATATACCGTCATTATCTATTCCCATAATTTCCAGATCCATCCAAAGGTTGTCTGGAAGAGATTGTTTTTAGCGATAAGACCGCCCATTGTGCTTCACTTTTTTTATATTGTTTGTGTTCCTGTTTATTTTCTTGTTTTGTAGTGTGCAATAAATAATTATCTATCTATATAATCCTCTCAAACAAAATATATTTTTTAAAATAGAAAGAACAACAAAAAAACATTCAACCGATTTGAGAACCTCCTCTTTTTTGAATTCGGTTGAAAATATAAAACAAAGTAATCGAGAAATAGAACTAATTCGTTTTTTTATAGAAGTTGATAATAAACAATTACTTTTAAGTTAAATCCCATCATTTTGACTAATACAAAAGTTTATCAGGATATTTGTAGCTCAATCACAACAAAGGCACTGAACGGATTTGGTCCAAATTCAATAAGAGTAATATTAGGAGCTGGAATAGGTTTCCCCACTTACGCAGCCGCTAAGCTTCATCGTTAAATATTGTTTTTTTTTTTTCATTAAAATTATGTTTTACTGACTCATACAATAGAGGTCTTAATACAAACGAAACGAATATCATACAAGCAACAACTATTTTTATTAAAAGTGTCACGCAATCAATCGCCTCATCTAAATCGACCTTTATCATGATCTGCGCACGATTATCTCCAATTGCATCGTGTGATCAAGCCATAAGCCCGGGCTGGTCATTAATTCGCATACCCGCGGAATAATAAGTGGATTTTGTATTTGTGTCAGGTGGATTGTGCGGTATTTAATAACAAGGCTTCGGAGTTTATGGGTACATGAGTGTTGGAATTATCTGAAATAGTTCAGTGTCAAATCAATTTACATTAAAATAATTGGTTGTCTGTAAAGTTGGTTTACGGGCGATAGTTTAACGTGACTACCAGCGTAACGGGACAATGAGCGTTACCGGACAACGACGTCAACGTTTTCGTGCATGCAGTCGGCGTTCATCGATTTATTAGACGTAGTCACGTCAAAAAGTAGTTATAAGTTGCCCCGTCTAAATTGCCCTTTAAAATTGGGAATAAGTATTATTAACCGTAGGTAGGAATGGTCAGAAAATGTATTGTAATAATGCATGACTTATTATAAATTATTTCTAAAACTCATAAAAATGTAGGTAATATGCATTTTAATGGATTCAGAGGTCACGAAAAATCCTGACAGTAGAATACGTATCATACAATACATAACAAAAGAGTTATAAGTTTGTATGGCTTTTTTTAAACGTCATACAAACTGTTGACTTCTCTGTGACGCATAAAATACAAATTCGATTGTCAGAATTTTTCGTGTTCGTTGCATTTCTTTTTTTTTTTTTTTTTACTATATATAGGCTTGCGTTTGACCACCATCTCACCTGATGGTAAGTGACGATGTGGTCGACGATGTAGCACGCTTACCTAGAATAATCCTATTCACTCTTGCCTTGAAGACACCCAAATTATAGTGATCGGGAAACACTGACGCCGGCAGAGCATTCCATTCCTTGGCGGTTCGCATAATGAAAGTGGAAGCAAAGCGCTTTGTGCTTTGTCTTTTATATGTATCAAAGTTAGCAATAATAAACACCAACAATCTACTATTTTGCAATATTATTTTCTATTGCAGTCCTACACTGCACAGTAGAGTCGGGCGGCAAAGGACACAGCTCACATAAATCAATTAATTTACTACTAAACGATGGATAAATTGTTAGATTGCAGTACGGATGCATTTTGCAACACTACCGTACCCAATATGGCCGTGGACAATGTTCCCACTGCTTGGAATCATAGATATTATTATTATAACAGTTATCTCGTTCGATTTTAAAAAATATTTTTTGTTTGTGAGGATATACTTTCAGATTGGTCACATAGAAATTTCATCAAAATCGGTTCAGTAGTTTAGGTTTTATGTCAAAATAACTGAAAAAAATATGTCGACGAAGTGAACGAAATTGCATATTTTGCTTCTTTTCAGTTCTCAGTCAGTGTTTACGGTCACTAAAACCCTAAAACAGTCAAATTGAAATCGGTTGTCTATGTTTTTGTAAAACCTTGTTTGAAGTTGTTAGAAAAGGTAAAAAAAAAACCTCAGTGTCATATGAAGAAACGGCTGGCTACCAATTAACCCAATTTCCAAAAAAAACCCAAAACGAATTTCCATACTTGGATTTCCATAAAACCCAAAAACAAAATACCGCGATGTCAGGCTATCACAGGCTATGACAGTTTGACGTCAGTTCGCCCGCGCCGCATACACTGCCATTAACGTCATTACCAACACGTGGGTCTGTGCCAATTGGACTCATTGCTATTTCCCTTTTCGCTTATAATATTGAAGATATGCTGTGGTTAAAGTAAAAAGCCTTAATATCTTATGAACAAACCCAGCTGAAACATTGACGTCAGTGCGCCCGCGCCTTCGGATACACTGCGCCATTTACGTCATTACCAACACGTGGGTCTGTGCCAATTGGACTCATTGCCATCTCCCTTTTCGCTTATAATGTGGAAGATTGAGCTGCTGTGGTTAAAGTAAAAAACCTAAATATCTTATGAACAAACCCAGCTAATTTGTCAGGTGAAACATTGACGTTGCGTTCGGTTAAACTGCGTCACGGAAGTATTAAAGTATAGAAACACAATGTAATAGTGCATTGAAAATATGCCCATTAAAAGGGAGCCACTTTGGCTAACTTCTAGTACATTTTAGTCCGATGCAAATTTTCGAAAAAGAGAAGTAACAGGGCTAGATAAATATAATATGTTAAAACTACTAGGCTTTTTCATTGTTAATAAAACTACATCGTTAAAAGTAACAAACATTATTTGAAAATGGAGATAATTATTTCATTTTTATTGACAAGGTGTCTTAAAATGTTTTGGTCCTGTCTTACGATTCCCTTTTGGATTGATAATGTCCAATGTCCATCTTGTTCTATAGGAACATCGTTATTCATCTATGCACTGCGCCATTAGCGTCATTACCAACACGTCGGTGACTCGGTGCCAATTGGACTCATTGCTATTTCCCTTTTCGCTTATAATATGGAAGATTGAGCTGCTTTGGTTTTATTTTATAAGCTGATTTGAACTCATTTTAATATTTTATTAAAATAGTGGTTATCAATTCGCTTCAATGTTTTTTTTTATGTTTGTTACCTCAGAACTCAGTTGTTTATAAACCGATTTTTTTTTAATTTTTTTTGTTTGAGAGGATATACCTACTTTTAGATTGGTCCCACAGAAATTTCATCAAAATTGCTTATCTTGCTTCCTTGTGACTTTTCATTGGTGTTTGCGGTCACTAAAACCGTGCTGTTTTTGTGAAACCTTGATCTTCTTCTTCTTCTTATCGTGTCACTAGTTCCTTCGAACCAGTGTGGTGAAAGGATTTCAAGTGCGCCTCGAAGAGGCTCCTTTCGTGCACTCGATACATTTTTTTTTGATTATTTTAACTATACTTAGACTTAAGTATTTGATTTTTGGTAATCTTTTATTATGTTTTTCAGTCGTACTAAATTATGTTATTAATTTATTAATCATGATAAGTTAATGCTTCTAATATGATTGATATTATAATTTCAAAAATGTATGTGTTTCATTCATTCCATAATACTGTTTGATAAGCAAACATAAATCATGCCGCAAATATTTTGCTACATTTATATCGGAATCGGGTAATTTAATGTTTGCAATCGCATTAACAGAGATAATTTTACTCGAATCCATTAGCTTTACATTTTTTAATATTGGGGTGTTTATTTTTCGGGCCAAGAACGTGACTATCGTTTACTTGTGCCGAGGCAATAGTACCTACCTACTTAACTAGCCTATGATTTTTTTTCAGGTTATGCAACTATCTGCATGAAATATTTTAATAAAAAACAGGTACAGACAGCGTCAGAGATAAGTATCCCCCTTGCTCAAGACACCCAGCTATAAATCCTATAAAAAAATTGTAATACTTAAAATTATTTTTAGGCGTACATACGGTTATTCAAATATAATCTATTTTTTAAAGGAAAAACTTCACCATTCGCCGCGACGGTAATTTTAAAAGGATTTGAAGCTGGGTATTATAATGCAAGGGGGATACTTATCTATGACGCTGTCTGTACATAGATAAAATGTTTCTACATTTTTGTGTTAGAACTACGTATTTTTAAAGCCCTATGCTCAATTAGTGCCCTTTCCATTAAAGTTCAAAATCTCAAGATCAATTAGATAACTGACTGCAGTTTAAGCTGGAAATGTCACATTGAAAACATATGTACCAGACTAAACCAGATTTCACATTTGTTATATATGCTGTCCAAAGTGGCCAACCTTTCCACAGTCATCTTAGCGTACCATGGCCATGTTTCCTCTGTTCTAAGATACGGGATCCTGTTTTGGGGCAACTCAATCGGTAAAGAAATTATTTTTAAGTCACAGAAGAAGTGTCTTAGGGCCATTTGTAAGCTAAAGTGTACTGACAGTTGTCGGGAATACTTTCCTAAGCTTAATATACTAACATTGCCTAGTATGTACATGTATGAGGTAATAATGTGTGTAAAATGTAATATTCACTTATTTCAAAGAGTCAAAAGTAAACGCCATGTTGGCAAACTGAGCCAACCACCATGCAAAACCGAGATGTTTAGTAGGAGTCTATTTTGTATGGCACCGAGAATTTATAATCATTTACCAAGTGACATTTTAGAAACTGACTCAATTAATTTATTTAAACAAAAGGTTAAGAAATTGCTGACAGAAAAAGCTTATTACAGTGTAACAGAATATCTTTGTGACAAACATTTATGAATTTTTTTTTTTATTAATTTTGATTATAATGTATACCTAATGTAATGTAATAATGTAATGGAATTGATTTTATTTAATGTTGCATGATTGTATTTTTTCTCTTAAATTATGTTATTTTGCACGCTGTAAAGTAGAGCACAGCTGAACTCGTCAACATGTTTTTTTACCAACTTTTTTTACCTGTGTTTCGCAAATAAAGATTATGAATTATGAATTAAAACGTTGGTACCTATATTTTGGTTTACACTAAACTTTTCAAAACCATATGAATGTTGTGCGGCAAAAAATCTATAGGACTGTTCATTTCAAAACAGCCTTTTATCAAATCTAAGTAGTAGGTATAACTTCACACAAAAACTCACTTAGATTTAATCAAGACATCAAAAGACCTAACAACACCGATTTAATAAATACGCGCTAATATAATAAAACATGAATGGGGTTGCCAGATTATGATCTTTCCCACACTTGTGAGGACAAAACCTCACACTTCCTCCCGAGTGTTTTGCCGGCGAGAATAGTCGCGCCTGGTAGAATGCGGTGTTGCCATGTTGAAGAGAAACGACTATCATTGCCAAATTGACAGGGTTTCGTACCACAAATAGTAAATAAGCAAGGTTTTTACAAAAACACTTCAATTGAACTTAGTTACTAAATTGTAATGGGTATTTATCGCGTTCACCTTATTTTTCGTCCCGACGTTTCACAATGCATGACGTGCGCGCTTCCTAATGAGTGACAATTTACAAATTTTCGATTTTAAGGCTATTCCTCAAATCCGAATTCCATACAAAATGTTTCGGACAAATACTCAAAAAGTACGCCGTATTATAGTAATTTCTTTACACTATTTGTTTCGTCCATGTTTTTTGATTTCGTTAACAAAAAAAGTGTAAGGTTTCATACTTTAATTTAGATTTTATAAGTGTTTTAAGTTAGTAGGGTTAATTTTAAAACACGTATAAAATCTATTTATTATATTAATTATAATATAGTTTGAAACCCGTTAAACTTACGGTTTTTACAAAAATGCGGTGACATAAGTAATTAATTGCGTATACGAATACGCAATTCAGGATTTAAGACAAGACAGGACGAAAGTGTGCGTGTTATGAACATCGTGACCTGCATGGGGTCCCAATCCGTCTAATCCTATTTATTTAGGTGTCGTTATATTTATTTATTTGTCATTGGATCAGCAACTTCGTTTGTTTTAAAGTATAGCTAGCTACCTAAGCAGGGTCACGGGCAGAAAATTATCCTAACTGAATCTAACTGATAGAGCAATGTATCGCGTTTTCGCGAGTGCGTGCGTGTAATGGAACGTCCTGTCTGCGCGCGTGGGGTCCCTGGCTAATCCTGTTTATATTATTGTGTCGTTACTCTATTATTTATTTTGTCATCATTATTTATTTATTTTTCATTGGAACCACAACTTTCACGTCACGGGCAGAAATTATTCTAAATGAATCTAACTTATAAGAGCAATAAATCGTCAATCGCCATCACCTATCAAAAACTATTTAACTGTTTGCTCTTAAAAAAAATCGTTGAAAAAATACTTGTTATTGAACGAAAATCTCTGGTTAAATAGTCCAATGTGGTGTCAAATTTTTGCAATTACTTTTATCATATTTTTTAAACTCAGTAAATACTTTGTATTGTACCTTTCAAGCGTCTCGCTTCAGCTGATGTGCACGCACACAATGGTGCCACAGAAAACAGCGCTGCAGCACACGCTGAGTGGAGTCCAATTTCAGAGCTAGGTACCTGTTTATTTTAAGTTTTGTAGTACTAAGGTAACTCAGAATAAATTATTTTTCTATTCTAATCGCTGATTCGCGAGTGTACCCGTGTAATGGAACGTCCTGTCTGCGCGCGTGGGGTCCCAATCCGGCTAATCCTATTTATATTATTGTGTCGTTACCGCATTATGAACCCACGGCCGCATCCGCGCTGCACCGACCTTCGACGGAATCAGAACCGGTATCATGCAGATTTTTGACTAGCAACCGTCTCGTAGAAAGGTATGTTTTTTTTCAGAACATATTTTATAATAATTGGAATATTAAATTAAAATCTGAGGTCAAGGTAAAGGTAGGTGAGGTAAATCAGAGCAAGTTAAGGTACCCAACACTGCTGTTCGAAAATGTTTACAAACATAGAAATTTTCCTAACAAACATTTATGCTTAAGTTGCTATAATGAATCAGAGTTAGATAATCACGGTTTCACGAAAAAATTGACTTCAATCGGACTGTTTTAGTGTCCATAAACACCACTGAAAAGTCACAGGGAAGCAAAATATGCAGTTTACTTCGAAGACATATTTTTATCAGTTAAGTATTTCTATATATAAACTAAACGAAAGTATAAAAAATGTTTTTCCAATGCATAATTTTACGCCATTCATATTTTTAATTAACCTGATTGAACACAATTTGATTGATTAATGAAATTACTGGTAATCAGTATCGCGATGTACACTGATGGATATTACGAATTGATGTAATTCATCTGACGGTAGGGATGCTACTTTAAGCCGGTACTTCTAATCGTTTTTTTTTCATGTGTAACATCTTTCCTGTACTTTTTCTGCAATCTGTGGGAGTGATTTCGTGAAAAGGGATGGAAGTGTTAGACGAAGCGTAACAAGAAATTTGCCGTCAGATGGTACCAACCTCAGAAAAATGAAGAAGAATCCTCCAGAATTTTCCATATATCTATGTATAGCGTTGATTTATATTTATTTCGGTAAAAACTTTTATATTCTTATTATATTGTTTTTTGTTGTGACTAAGCCTTTTACGATACACTATAGAAAATAAACCTTAGAAAACTTAAATCTTTGAAAAAAAAATTCTCCGTCTGTGCACAAACTCAATCTTACGTAAACCTATTCGTCCGTATTTCAATCCAATGCACGTTCCAATCAGGTATTTCCCCAACAGCCCAATGAAGCGTAAGTGAGGGCCAATATAAAATTAATGAAAACAAATAGAACAAGTCCATATCAAATCAGAATTCATTCAATACAATTGAAACATTTTATATCGAGACCCGCTTGTAACTGAACAATCGATGATATATAATCAGACGATTCGATATCGAGCCTCGATAAAGTGTAATGGAGATCAATTGAGCCATTTAAATTAATTATTAATCGTAGATGGTTCAATTTGTGGCGTTTGAATGGTGTTAAGTTTAAATAACACTAATATTATAATGCGCAACTTTTTAAGGAAACTACATAACTTTACGGAAAATTCATAAGCTGTTTGACGAAAGAAAAAACAAAAACACCTAATAAGGTTCTTCATTCGATGAAAAGTTGAAAACAGCCTTATAACATTATATTTGGCTGTTTTCCGTAGAATTATATTATTGTCAAAAATAAGCTATTTAACAAAAGGAAAAACTAAAACACAAAAAAGGTTTTACATCCGATGAAAATTTTAAAACAGCAAATTTTAACTGTTTTCCGTAGAATTGTATTCTAGTTAACAATAAGCTTTGTCTAAAGAATAAGAAAAAAAACACGCACAAAGGTTTTTCATCCGATGAAAAGTAGAAAACAGCCTAGATTGTTTGCTACTTTTCATCGGAATTTTGTTCTTTTCATAATAATGTACCTACGCTTGCGAAATAAAAGGAAATAGGGTTCTTCAGCGGTATTTATTAAAATTTCGTCTCAGGTGTAAAAGCGCGCGTGGCAGCCCTACCTCACCTGTCACTCATCGTTGGCATAACTGGGCCTATCTGGCATAATCGGTTTATGCTACGCGCGTTACTTCAAACTCAATGTGCGTCGTACCTTATAGTACAATGACACACGGCTTTTTATACGCTATTAGCCAACGTTTACGCTTGTAGCGCACAGTGTCATTGGTGTTTTTACAATCGGCTTGTTGACATCCTTCCCAAAAGCTAACACGCTCACACGCTAGCTTTTAAAACGCCAACAATCAGAGTGTAAAAAAACCCTGTGTCATCGACGCTTTATGGGATACCATAGGGGATCGCTTTATGGGATAGATATATCGGTGTTTGTCCTGTGTCTGGTTGTTGTACTATGACTATTAATAATAGAGATACATTTATAGGCTTTTAATAACCAATTACGGGTTGTCTCTTTGAAACATATCAGTAGGTAATTACCAACCCAACTTCGTGTTATGTGCTAGAATAATAGAACATCTATAAGTATTTGGGTTGTAGCTGTTTCTGCAAATAAATGCCTTTTTACCCGACTGCCAAGGAAGGGTTATGTTTTTCACCTATCCTGTATGTATGTTTTCTGTGTCACCTCGTATCGCGGATTTTTAGAGCTAAATAGTAAGTCGTATCAAAATGAAGGTATTTTATAGGAGATTACAAAATATATAATATTATATTTAAATATATATATAAGTTATTATGTTTAAATTTAATTTGCAATAATAAATTGAGAATAAATGTATAATTATTTCGCAATCGGGTTTTTCATTTTTTTTAAACTTTAAGCTTGTTATTTTATTGATTTTTATTTAATTACGTAATAATTATCAGTATCTTGAAAATTGACGTTATTTTTTGTAATCACCAAGTACACATATCTAATGTTTTTAGATTTGCTCTGCTCTAAAGTGTCAGCATAGTTGTACGCACCCTTTGGCCGGAGCAATTAGAGGCAATTAGCGAAGGCCTGCGCGACTCAATTGCTCCATCGAGTGACATACGGACACACTCGCATCTAAATGTATCATAACAATATCACTAAATTTATCAACCGAATCAAAAAAAAGAGTGGGTTATCAATTCGGTTGAATATCTTTTTTTTCATCAATTTTGGATCATTAGTTCAGTTTTTATATCAAATAACTGAAAAAGATATGTCGTCGAGGAAACGAAATTGCGTATTCTTTAGCCTTGCGTCAATCGGTACCCATCATTGCTATTAATAATGTTCACACAATGTTTGTCTCGAAGCGGGAATCGAATCCTAAACATCGGATATCAACGTACTTGACACTCGACCATCCGTATCGTCGAAATTGCTTGAACAAATAAGATTATTTTTATTATTATTATACAATTTATTAATAATTTATTTTTTACAATATAATTATTAAAATATTTGAATTTGGTACCTACGGGGAGAACCTATGCCCAATTTTTTATAAGTCTTTTGAACAAAAACACTCTTAATTTTTGACTTTTTTAAAATATTTTTTAAATTTGCAGTGTCTATTTATTTATTAAGTAAAAAAATATATATAAAGTTAAATAATTGTTATTATTATATTAATAATAATATATTATCAGTTTTTATTACAGCATAAGCTAACAACTACAATCTAAGTATATTACAAAATTTACAAAAGGAAACAATTGGGCCACCCATAGACCGTTGCAAACGATCCATAGGTAGCTATATATATTATTAATTATTACTAAAATAATAATAATTATTCTATTATTATTATTACTACTATCTAATGCTTCAACATTGCGAACTATTTTTTTTTGTGTCCAAGTACCTTTTCGTAGTCGCTATGTCGTTCGTTACATAGCGCCGTAACAATGGCGTAGGCGCCGCTATTGCATATCAATACGGACACATTTAAGCGTAATTGAGCTTATTGGACGCGCGTACTGGCCTTATTGTGTTACTGATTGGAAATGCACACTGATTGTGACGCACTATTGTTGCTATACAGGATGGTCGGAAATAAATAACAAGAAACGTAGATTAAAATCTGAAAACCACGTTTTTATATGCTTTTGCTCTATATCGCTTTCTATACGAGTGGTTTCAAACTAATTAGAGCATTAACTGAACGGATTCGCCATATACAGGATGGCCGGAAAGAAATAACAAGAAATGTAGATTAAAATCGAAAAACCAAGTTATTATGCTTTTGATCTATCTCGTTTCCTTTATGAGCGGATTCATCGCTAGTATTTTGTTTATGCGCGTGAAAGCGCGTTCGTCTTTTAACGCCGCGCGTATGCAAAAAATACCCGTAAACGTGCGCAAAAAACGTTAGTCTGACACCGCTCCAAATGACTTCTTATTTTTCCTTTTTTTCTTTGTGTTTTGGCAAATTAATTATATTTATCTTTAATATTGAAAAATAGGTGTCGGTCACACGAGAGACATAAAGATAAGATAAAGATAAAAAACATTTATTTTACAAAGGTCTTAGTATAAAGGTAGGTACAAATTTAAGTAAACGTAGTATAAAATGAAGAAAGAAATGAATGAAGGCTAAAATTACAAAATAAAACTATAAAATTGAAGACTATTTTAAATAAGTTGGTATATAATTAATGTATGCTGTATATGAGTTGAAAGATTTCTTTTCTTTTATTAATTTACTTAAAATAAAAAAGAACTACCTATGTAGTAAAGACATAGGCTCAAATAACTTCTAAACTACGTATCCTTTAAAAGGTCCTTGCATAGGCTACCTTATGACAAATTTCTAATATGGCGTAATATTTTAGAAGTCATGTTATCAGTTTTTGTAAACTCTTAGTTTCTTTTAGGTTTTTTGTTACTTAGACAATCGTTGGTGATCATAAAAACACTAAAATATTAGTGCTACGGAAGTGCTACGAAAGTGCTATAAAGGTGCTACCAAAATTGTAGAGATTTAATTTTTAGGGTTTTAGAGTCTTACAGGAACCCTGTCTACCTGTCCTTTTATCACGGGCATTTTAATAAAGGAGTTATAATGTTTGTTGCGCTGAAATTTACGCAGTTTGTACCCGCTACAAAAAATTAATGTAAGTACTGATAAAATGTATGTTGTTTTGTTTGTCTACTAAAAACTAAGAGAAAAATATACTTATATATAACCTACGTATCTTATTTACTTACATATTATGAACATTAAATTGCTTTTGTTCACTATTAAGAAATCATTGGAATACGATATTAATACAAAGCTCTAACAATTAGCATTCGAATGCAACTAATATTTATTGAAATTGAAACCAATATTTGAAATAGAAATTTGTATTGAAGATAACTGAACAGCGGTATGAAAACTCTTAGAAGGTAAGCTAAATTTAATTAAGTATTACCTATTGTTCTTGTTAACTAAATACTCGTTGTATTTAAATAAGCATGTAACAACAATAAAACTCCATTGTTAAGACTAAATAAATGTTGCTTTTCATTTCTTAAAAACCTGATAATTCTTATATTAATTACCTTGTTAGCGTCCGAAAATATTTTGTTGTTTTGTGGGCGGGAACTTTTCCCGCCAAACTCACGTGTAAAAAAGTGCGGTCACCGCGCTGTCACTGTCATTCCGTTCGAAAACACGCGGCACTCGAGTGATCGCGAGCCGCGGCACTGCGCGACTGAACTCCCGAACGAACTGCGGCTCGACTCGTCGAGTAATCACTCCGAAACCGCCCTCGGCAAACAAAACCCCACCCGCCGTAAAGAGCATTTTAGCACGCGCGCCTCCCCCGCACCCGCGCCCTGATTTAATAGCGAGCGCGGGCACTGATTCACTTAACCGAACGCAACTACCGACTCCTTCTCTCTCCCTCTCGCGGAATCCCTAGCCCTATCCGCGCATGCTCTCTCCCTCGAATCCGTCCTGAAATCAAAAGTTGGAAAGAGACGGTCGCGGTCGCGGACACTTCTTTCTTCCAACGCGATTTGCATGCGGGGGTCGCTCTGCAAACTTTATGTCCTCGTTTCGTAAATTATTTATTCGTTCGGAAATACTTTTAACGGCATGCTTGGACCTCCGAAAAGGTTGGGTTGAAGCTGAATTAAGTGAGGAGGTGGATTACTCACCACGTGGGACATGGCTACGCTAATCAGATCAAAATAATCAAATTATATTGCAGTCCCGATCACTTTTATAATTTTTCTCTCACAAACGTTCGTTTCTTATACTTATACTTTGAAGGTGAGATTCAGGCTGATGAGATTGTGGTTATGCGAAGGTCTATTACCATTAAATAAATGACAGCCAAGTACATAGAATATTGTATCATCCATAAAATCTAAGTAAGCGGAGAACTTAAAGACAACAGGGCCAAAACTTGACCCTTGTCTGACACCGTGACCTCGATGTTTATAGCAAGTCCGCAATTTCTCGAACATTCCTATACCTAATTATTTAGAAATAATGTACCAAACCTTATATAAATTTACTAATTATTATTTATTATCATATTATTATTATTATATTAGGTATATTCATTTATAAATTGGTAAATGTCGGGAAAACTGCAGGAAAACTGAATCCAAAGCTTGCGTCAAAAATAAAGAGCAGAATAATATAAATTAACTATTGATATCAATAGGATAAGGGAAAGCTTTAGGTATTATTCTACGAGAAAGCCTGATCGAATAATGAAAACGAAAGTCGATTAATACCACCACAAATTGATCTACTAATGAATGATTCTATTAGAAACCGACGCTACAGAACTTAGCGGCTCAGAGAATAACGCTGTAACAGAAAATCTTTATTGAATTTATCAAGAAACCCAAGCAAATTGCGTTGGGATTCACCTGTGAGTCACGGTTCAGTTAACCTATCCAATTAGCTGGCATTGTATTAGAAGGTAAACTTCTGATGGCGATCGTGACCATTTTATCAAGTCCTCATGGATAAACGACTTCCTACTTACTAGTTACCTGCTGTAGAGAAGCTTGATATTTTTTTTTAATATATAATTTGGCATAAAATACTCTTCTAATATATATAAGTTAACTACTACAATCCATGTATATTATAAAAACAAAAAGAAACAATAGATCTATAAGTAGCTCAAATGCTCCAACTCGATACCCGATGGCAAGGTGTCGAGCTCGAGGATATTGCATTGCCTCTTTGTATAGCAAGCAATTAATAAAAAAAATACTTTAATATCAGGTTTTAATTAAATTCCATTAATTTATTTTCAAGTTAGTTTTAAGTGCTGTGGTTTGATTTTGAGTGAATTAAAAGTTGCCAATATTACAATAACTCTAGGGCTCCGTTAATCACCAAAAACTTTTTAGTATTCCGTATTTAGGGTTCTAATCTAGAGAAATAATAGTGTTTTCCCTTATTTGAGGTATCGTAACTGAACCACATTGGAGCGACTTGAATGTGTTGAAAATCCCAAAGGAGTTGAAAAAAGTATTAGACCTCAATATGTTATGGAACAATAAAGATAATATTTTATGATTGTTTATCAAATAGATGCTCTTAGGCCAAAATAAGCGTCTTAATACCTTAATACTTTATAAGCAATCATTTCAGCGTCTGATTCTTTAATCAGAGCGCTGATTCAAAATTTACTTGTCTTAGAAGATAATATTTCCCATAAGAACTTTGCGACTCTACTAAAATTTTCCTCCTGAAATGAGCTTTCAGTCAAAGGACGAAGCCAATGCCGGTTGCAGACGAGACAATTTCAGCTGTAAACAAATCTTAGTCGAGGTGTAAGTGACAATAAAACGGGAGCTTAGCTCTCGGGGCCGTCTTCAAGTGGAACGGCGGGGGTTGCGGGGGGGAAGGAGGAGCGAGCAGCTGTCTCCCTCTACCGGCCCGCAAGTCGCGATCATCCGTTTTATTTCTTGTTTGTCCACAGAGCGCCTCGCTACATAATTTATTTTCAGCGGGTACACTTAAAAAATTGGTCGAGCCGCGTACGAGTTTAGCCGGCGAAATGGAGTTTGCGGAGTGGGGGGGGGCAGAATGAAAATAATATGGTAAATAATTTCATTTGAATTGCCGTATTCAGGAGGCGAGTAATGGCGCGTGGCAAGTCCGCTTCATTGTCCGCCTTTTTCATTTACGCGCTGAATTTATTTTGCTAGCTTTTATTACCGCACTTGACTTTTATCGCCCTTTATACAGTCCCATACATATTCAATGGCTCCGACAGCATCCTGTCTGGTATTCGAAAACTATTACGTTTGCTACACTGCCTGCCACCCTGGGTTTTTTTATTAATGACACGTAAAATATGTAGGTAATCGATATTTTGCGGTCGATTTTTTTTATGTAGGTACATATAACTGTTAGTCTGAGATTTAAATATAAGTACAGTAACCAGCTAGGAGTATTACCGGTTTTTAATTATTTTCGAACAAATAATTACCATACCATACATTTTAATGGTGTGGTGTACATAAAGCCCAATTTTTTTACACCACATTGACACGAAGCTTCCGTCGATTGTGACCACTAGGTTTAGGACCGCGGTCCCAATCGACGGAACGATTTCACCCCTTCAAATATTATTGGAGTCTTTAAGACTAAGTGAATAAGCTCATACTAACCAAGCGTGCTCCTCCATCTTCGACCACACCATCACTTACCACCAGGCGAGGTAGTGGCTAAACGTTTGTCTATTCTTAATTTAAAAAAAATAGTTTTATCCATTTTTAAATATAATATTAAACGTACCTACCTACGGCTTTATATGACTGAGTTTTACATACAGTGAAAAAAAGCCTGAGTTCCTAGTTATTTACCTCACTAACTCTATTAGCACTGTTAATTATATTTTAAAACTTTACATCGGAGCAAAATAATTTGGCTAAAGTATCCACCTCTTTTTGGCAGTTTTTCAAGACACCTACCAATGTTCTCTACATTAATACTTCTTCGACTATATTGTAGATAAGACAGTTGTAGATCAAGTATAATGACAAAATATTGAATTATCAGACCAAATCGCAACCGGTAATGATCCATCGCCCACACAATGGGCACTAGGCGATCACAATGGGCGATGGGCGAACAATGGGCAATGGGCGACCGCAAGGGTTTAAAAGCTTTCTTCAATAAATCACAGCGCGCCCTCTTTTTACAAAGACGGGGGTAGATACAATTACACAACCATTGATGTTGTTATTGTAGCTATTTGTGATGTGCCAGTCATCGCTTGCGATTTTTATGGGAAGCTGGCACTTTGTGTTTAGCGTCGATATAAATAGTTACAACGATGGTGTTTAGATCGAACTTGAGAACCTTTTACTAAAATACAACTTTTGTAACAAATTGGTAAACAAGTATAGTCAACTGAGGACTGAGGTATATGCATCAATGTCTCCAAATAACAAAAGTACAGCAGTTTGCCGACTTTGGCTGTTAATTTTACTAAAAACAGACTTTGCTGTGGGTAGGTAGTAACTGCTATTTTTACTTATTTACTACTTTTTTGAAAAATTTCAGAAAGACTTAAAACGAAAAACTACCTAGGTAGGTAGGTACCTACACTACCTACTACCACAAAGTACTAAGATTAAACTTATTCTAATAGGCTGTAAAACATGCATTAGCTTCAGTTTTCATTTATTCTACTGAAAACAAAGTACCTACCTACCAACATTAAGTAGAAATAAAATTAAAAATCATACCTAGGTAGGTACCTAAAAATTAATTGGTACATAATTATTTAAAAGATACAATACCTTGCTCTTCTTCTTCTTATCGTGTCACTAGTTATTTCGAACAAGGGTGGCGAAAGGATTTCAAGTGCGCCTCGAAGAGGCTCCTTTCGGTGTACAATTTCAGGTAAGTAAGAGAAAATACAATAACTATATGCTTTAGGAATTTCATAGCTGCTAGCGACATCTAGTCATTAATTGCAAAAACCGATAGTACTATCCTTAGTACTCTGTGGTACTATACTTTAGATGAAGATTGCTAGATGTCGCTACTATACAATGCCTCGTCATATTTTGATTACGAGACATTTTGGTCTTTGAATAAAAATATTGTTTTTTTTTCGTATTTCATGATACTAAAAATATTAAATAAACTTAATAATATAATTTTAAAAAAATACAAATATATCGCGTTTATTTACATCTGTGGGTTATTTTTTTTTCTGTGGTAGATTTGTGCTGCCATCTATCTAGTACAAGTTGCAAAACTTATTAACAATACTTTACCGACCTACCACGTGTCGATAAAGCAAGCGAACAATATTGAGTAATTTTTCTTCTTATTATTTAATTTCTCTAAAATTGGTCATATATTTGATTGCATAAATTAAATTATAAATAATAACATGTAATAATGGTTAAATCAAACTAATTTATTCAATAAAAGTAGCGTTTTTAAATATTTTTGTTTTTGCCGCCACAGTTTATTGGCATTTCAGCCATTTTGTGAACCCCATAACAGGAAGTGAGTGTTGTCGGTGCTACGCAGGCGCAAATTGACCTTTCGGTTGAAGAACCCGTCGGTCACATGTGAGTGTCGATAAATATCTTATTTTCACGGTGAATCCCTATTATTTCGTATATAATACAATTTTTGTAAGTATTTTTCGTGGTGAACATAATTTGGTGATAATACGGCAAAACCGCGGTGTGGAATTCGTGTAAATATTGGAAAAGTTTCATCTGCCGCGGCACCGGCACGTTTGCCAAACTGCTAATTTTCTCTGGATCTCTGAATTGGGATTACAGGCCGAGCTACATTCGCAATATTGCGAAAGAAGCGTGTTACTTGTTGTTTTGTGGGATACTGAAGTGATAGTGAGTTTATTTTGTGTGGATTCATCTCAAAGATTACATTGCTCAAGATGTCTCATGGAAGCCACATGTTCGGACACCACACCGTTGGTTTTGGTGCCGTGTTATCATCACGCCAAATCAGGGCTGGTTTTACTCTCATGAAGCACATTTCACAGAATCCCAAATTATCATTTGATTTGATTCTATCTGTACCGTATGGTTTCTTACCTTGCTTACTCCCACAAAGGATTTTACCTAGTATTTAATAGTGTAGGTGGGGTTAGATGTCAATAAAATCATTTCAGAGCTAACAATTCGGTATAATTGTAGTAGACATACAGGTAATAATCATGCTTCTTCAGTTCTCATTTGTATGACTTGACAATTTTGTAGTTGACACATGGAGTGTGTGCATCTATTTCTTTGTATTACCAAAATTCCATTCTAATTCCAATACTAATCCAATAAAAAAGGAGTTCTTATTGTGCTTACTTAATTTAAATCTTATAAAAAAATCAGAACTTCCATGTTATCATCGCTAAGCTGTGGTAATACCTAGTCCAAAAATGTTTTTTCTTAGCATTTATTATACAAGCATATTCAAAGGCAGCTTAATTAAAATAGAGGCAAGTGTTAGTTATGTCAATGTAAAGCAATTTTAGTCAACAAGAGATTCATAATCCGTTACTCATATTGTCAACACCTCTGGTAGATCTATTGATAGGTCATTGGTCCCTACTGCAACATTGTAAACATACATTTCTTGTATTGTACTTGTAAGTTGTAAGTAACAAAGCTTAATCGTAACCATATTGTAAATTACAATACTGCTTCAATGTGAAAGGAATTACTGTAAACACATTGTAAATAAAAAAAAATAAAGAGACTGGTAACTTTCGATTTTCAAGGTTAACATAAATACATTTTTCAACCAATATTCGTTCACCCGGGTGGTAGTGGAACAAAAATGTTTTTTTTTATTGGCAAAAAGATACTTAAGGGGAATCCTCAAATCTGAATTCCATACAAAATGTTTCGGACAAATACTCAAAAAGTACGCCGTATTATAGTATTTTCTTCACACTATTCGTTTTGTCAATGTTTTTTGATTTCTTCAACAAAAAAGTGGAAGGTTTCATACTTTAATTTAGATTTAATATGTATTTTAAAATTAACCCTACTAACTTAAAAACACGTTAAAAAGCTAAATTAAAGTATGAAACCTTTCACTGTTTTTGTAGACAAAATCAAAAAACATGGACGAACAAATAGTGTGAAGAAATTACTATAATACGGCATACTTTTTGAGTATTAGTCCGAAACATTTTGTTTGGAATTCGGATTTGAGGATTACCCTTAATATAAGTTTTACTGAACAAAATTGCAAAATTGTAAGGCTAACATTGAGATCTTTTATTGATAAGTTTTAATAGGATGCTTTAGCGATGGACCTCACACTAGGCCGAGCCTGTATCGTGAAGGCCTTTCAACATTGATTTACTTGTAAAAAGCTTGTGCCTCGGACTAATACTGAAGTAGGTGGTAGGTAGGAAAAAAACACATGCATGTACTTCTTTAGCTCTCTCTAGCTAAACGTTCAGCTCAATTAGCTAAGTATTTACAGCGAGATTAGGGAACAAACATCCATTTGTCCATCTATCTATCCATTCTCATTAATTTTGAACAAGAGGGTTTTAACAATGAATGATATACTTCATTTTTTTTGCAATATCAACTGAGGTCATTGACTTTGGGTCAATGGCTTATGTGCTAAATTTTCGTCACCTTGTGAATCATGATTTTTAAGTTAATGCCAAGGCCTTATTGGTTAGATGAGCAAAATAGAAAATTGTAATATTTTAAGTTTCCCATGAGTTTTTGACTGGATTGCCTTCTTTCTAAGTCATATAAGTTAGTGGCTGGTTTTAGCATGAGTTTTCATGCTGCCTGAGGAATAATGAATTGATTTAATTTGAGTACTACTGCTAAAGACCCACCAATTGTGAAGTTAAAAGCAGGTTGTACCTACCATTCGCACAGATTTCACGAAATTATGTTCATCATCTTAAATTTAATACCTTTTATTTTCTAACAAAGCAATAAGTACAACTTGATTTTGAAAATTGTTCACCACTCAAGGCTTGACCGCAGCTCTCTTCGATGCGCACTTGAAATCCTTTCACCACACTGATTCGAAAAAAACTAGTGACACGATAAGAAGGAGAACCACAGCAGGGCAGTTTTTCTGACCATCTCTGAATAAGTAACTTTGCGTACGTCTATACAATTATAAGCCATGCGAGCCCATAGAGTCGCGATGGTAGTCCCATACTGCTATCGTGCTGCGGGTACTCGAACATTATCCACCAGACCCGACTATGCGTCTCACTCCACACCTGTGTTGTGGGATCACCGTACAGGGTTACATTCATATATTTTAAATAGGCTTCATTATATTAGTGTATTATTTGTTTATTTATTAAGATGCGGTACATAATAATAATATTAAAAATAATAATATGTAATCAAATAAATAAAGGAAAACCCACTCACTTTTCTAGCTGCTAGGCTTAAGCCTCAGTAGTAGAAACATAGGCTGACTATGCTATTCAGTTTAAATTGAAACCTAACATATTTATTCTTCAGGCCAGGCACACTTGGTATGAAATTTTAATCAAAAGGATCTACAATACAGAATGAGAAAATCAATAGTTATCAGAGGTCTCCATTAAATTCTAAGTGTCCTCTTAGGACACTTAAAAAATAATGCAACTCATGGTTTACAATCAAACAGTCTCAAAGTAATTTCTACATTCTTCAATACCTATTATCTACTTATGAATTACAAAAACAAATTGGAATTAAACTAAGATAACTCATTTTGTAGCCAATATATAAAAATCTGTAGGTAGGTAATGTTAATATGAAAAAAGATGTTTTTGAATTCTGTTTCCAGTTACAGGGTTATTAAAACTCCATCCATAATTTAAAATTTTCATCCACAGATCACCTTTCGACCGTAGATTACATCTTCACAACCATGGGTGATATTGAGGACACTCACTTCGAGACCGGCGACTCCGGAGCGTCTGCCACCTTTCCTATGCAATGTTCAGCCCTGCGCAAGAACGGTTTCGTCATGCTGAAAGGCCGCCCCTGCAAGATAGTTGAAATGTCCACTTCCAAGACTGGAAAGCACGGACATGCTAAAGTCCACTTGGTCGGAATCGATATTTTCAATGGAAAGAAGTGAGTATCTCTTACATTTTTAGGAAGTCTTAGCCTTTTTTCAGTGACTCTTTGCAAACAAAAATATCGCTCAGCTAAAGTCAAGATATAGTTTAAATTACGGGATGTCTTCATTCATTCATGTGAGCTAAAGCTGGTGGTCTTTGTGACTGCAACTATACTTTTATGGTGGTGACTGGCAATGGAAAGGAAAGTGCTCTCTAAATTAGAGGAGCATTCATCTGTAAATGCTATTTAATTTTTCAATTTTAGTACTCGTAGTGGCGTCTTCTGGTAGAGGCCTATGTTTGGACTTGGGGCTAGATGGCGTTGTATGAAATGTCCTAAAATATTTATTCAAATATTATGTCCAGCAGCTGAAGGTGTCCAAAGGCTGTCATGATGTAAATGGACTCCCTTTTCCGCACTTGGACTCCTGTTGGTCCTTTGTGCGTCGGATTTCCTGACTAATAGTTTAGCCAGCCTAACTCCGCCCAGGCTGTTATGATGATTTTAATGATAATTATCAAACTGTGACTTTTGATGATGATTTTATGGTGATACCTGCTCTGAATTTGGAGTCGCCACCGTCTTTGCAATTCAATCTCATCAATACAAGTTTACAGATTCTGTTTCGATTTTAATAGTTATATAACATGTTCTAACTATCTATCTTATCAATTGGGTTAATCAATAAACTGTATACTATCTGTCACTATCACATTATTTCAAGCTAAAAGACATGCTCAAAGATTAATGGCAACAAAAAATTGATTGGTTTTAAAATTAACTTACTTTAAATAAGAGATTGTTGCATATGAAATGGCTGTCCTTATGCATAGAAGACATTATGTCAGGACTCCAAAATTTACTTGCTTCTTTTAGGTGGGCGCACCATAATATGTCTTGCTTGAACTTAACATAGGTATCTATAGATTTTAGGGTTACATTTGCTACCATTAATTTCATTATTAATTTTAATTTACTGCTTTCTTAGCCGGGCAATCTTAACTCTTGGCTCTGCTGAAGGCATGGTGGGAGCAATCTGTTAGTTGAGTTTGTGAGAATTTGATGAGGGCTGGCCATCTAGTTGGAGAGAGTCCACGTGTCCTTCCAGAGTTTATGAGAGTTTTGATGAGGTCTGGCCATTGGTCTCCATTATTTATTAACTTTACTATAGTAGGGGATAACCATAGTTCATGCGAGCCCATAGAGTCGCGATGGTAGTCCCATACTGCCATCGTGCTGCGGGTACTCGAACATTATCTACCAAGCCCGACTATGCGTCTCATTGTACAACTGTGCTATGGGATCACCGTCCAGGGGTACATCACAGCCAGCTCGAATAGAGGTTATTTCTTTTATTTTAATAACGGACCGTCTCGAACCGATAAATTCAGCGAAGGGCCTTGGCTTGCACAGGGCCCGTACTTATCATAAAATCATGTCATGTCTTGTTACTTAGATCTTAACTAAATAGACAAAAATCTTTGTCGTTTAACCTTGGTGGCTGATACTGTCGTAGTTTTAAAGCCGCGTATAGACATTCTTGAAACGCCAATGCACCAAGGGGTCCTGCGCTAATTTATTAATCAATGCAATAAAATTCATGGAGACAAAAATAATCATGATTGATGACGAAATCAAAAATAAAGTATCTGATGATCATCTTGATTGTAAATAACGTTATTTTAATTTATTAAAACGTGCTTTTCTTATTAAACTAGGAGATGGCATGGCAACTAGAAAATCCCATTCAATTTGAACGGCCGATGAGAAATTTCCGGAAAAGCTGCTGGAACGCAATTCCTATTAGGAATCTACTTCGCAATATTGCCTGACGTCGTCTCCGGATGCTTACAAAATGGACATGGAGTTTGAAATCATTTTTCTTATTTCTGAGCACTAAAAAAGTTTTATGCAAGTGAAAGGAATTCATTACGTAATGTCGACCACCGGTCAATTTTGCGGCTATGTAGTTAGGTGTTATTTTAGTCAACTTTCTACTTTTGCTTGAATTGAATGTTTATGATGATGAGATGATTAAGTGCGGTTTCAGATTAGTGTATTTTTGTCGCGCGTATACAGGCGGATTGGTACTCGCAAAACTTCAAAAGCCAAACGCGCGTATACGGCGTTTCGCTCTGTTTTTTCTAGCGAGTGTCAGTAGCATGAGGTGTCTCTCGCGACTTGTCGCGTACACGCGCTGCAAAAAACAAAAGTGACGTGAGCTGAAAATTTTATTCCGGGCATTGACCTCTGAGGTCAACAACCTTCTAGCTAGAGGTCAAAATTTATTAGATAGAAACTAGAGGTGTGCGCCGATACGATTTTGTAGGGGTGGAGCCATTGGTGTGATCGGCGCGGATAGTTAAAATTAAAGAACTAAAATATACAAAATAACTGCCGGTTTTCTACTGCAATACATAATGCGGATCGGAGTAGATGGTGAAAATTAAATAAACTAAAAATATTTTTTAACCCAAAATACATATACCCGCGCCGATCTCGCCAATGCATCTGCGTACACCTCTAAATAGAAGCTGGGTGACGTAGCTTGTTCTTTTGCTTACAATATTAATGTAATTAATACACAGCTTATTCATGACAATAAAATATTCTCAGTCATATTTGCGTTTACTACACTCAGACCCGGCACGTTTCGGATTGTTGAGGACATTTTATTAAATAGATTGTCTTCTTCGCCCCCAGATACGAAGATATCTGCCCCTCTACCCACAACATGGACGTCCCTCACGTCAAACGCGAAGACTACCAACTGACCGACATCTCCGACGACGGATACCTGACCCTGATGGCTGACAACGGAGACCTGCGTGAGGACCTCAAATACCCGGAAGGAGAACTCGGCACCCAGCTGCGTGCCGACTTCGACAGCGGCAAAGAGTTGTTGGTGAGTATCTATTCACATCCTGCTGTAGTTCAACTATGTACCCTAAAGTGTCGATGACACGGCTAGTTTACATGCTACAAGCCTGCGAGTTTAAAAGCTAGCGAGTGAGCGAGTTAGCTTTCGGGAAGGATTGTCAACAGGCAGATTGTAAAAAAAAGCCAATGATACTGGGCGAGTTTACACTCTAAATGCGAACTCGTTGGCTTGTAGCGTGTAAAAAACCGTGTTTCATCGAGCATTAGGGTGCGTTATCACTGACGCGGAGCCGGGCGGAGTGGAGAGGAGCGGACCGTGAATTGGCCAATCACAATGCTTAAAGTGAGAGTTTTTGAGCAATGTGTGAGCAAAGAAAGAGAAGTGGGCTTCAAATTAGTTAAATAGTAAATCGTGACTCACTCAAGTAAATCAAGTTACAAAGAAACCTAAGTGATACCATATAAACTTAATCAGCATATATCTGACCTAAATTCTACTTATTGTGTACCTAGCTCTACTGTTTCGTGCTAAACTAAAAACTTGCGTGGCACGCGTGTTAAAATTTTATTTTTTAATTACACTTCTAAATGAACGTCACGCGAAATAATAATGTTATTATAAATATATATTACAAATGTCCGTTGAGGTCGAATACGCTAAATCCCGTGCCTTTTGAAGTCGCTTCTTTCCGCTCTCCTCACCTTCCAATAGACAGATTTAAGTAAAGTATACAGATTGCAAATTAATAACTGGAAGCTGCGGTAATTCCTAAACCAAGTGAGGCGCCACCGATGGACCAAATAAATTCAGGGTTATCAAAGAGCGAAATAAAACTGAGCACGAATCACACTTTAATTTAAATCCGCTATTATGCCATTATATATGAGGACTCTTGTTTGTACTAGGTGTGTACGATCGGGAAATACAAAGTTGCGTTCGTCAACACTGAACGAGTGGGATTTTTTTTTGTGTTACCGAACGGGAATACTCTCAAAGAGCTAGAAGCGAGCGCAAATTAATCAGTGTTCAAAACTTTACGTTCGATATATTATCAAAGTTTAACATAAAAATATAACAACAGACTTCAATCAGACTGTTCTAGTGACCATAGGCACTACTGTAAAATCACAGGGTAGTAAAATACGCAGTTTTGTTCACTTCAACGATTTTTTTTTTAGTAATTTTGATTTCATTACTAAAGTAGTTACTGGACCGATTTTCATAAAATTTCTATGGGACCAATCTTTAAGTATATTCTTACAAATAAAAAATGTGTTTTTTTCAAATCAGTTTATAAACAATACTTTCGGCTGGCTTTGCCCCCCAAGATACACGAGTATAGAGTCTCTGACATATCAAAATGGTGTGTTGGTGCTAAATCCACTCGAAGATTATAACTCTGCCCGTTACCTGGACTAGCATTATTGCTATTCATATGGACATCATGGGTTTTGAGGACATTTACCTTTTAAACAGATAAGCTCCCTTTTAAACAAAATACTTGTTGCCAACCACAAACGTTGATATTTTTTTTGTAGGTGACCAGTGCCTCTGCTTAATATCAACAGTTTAACCTGAAACTCTACAGTAAATAAAATAAAATAATCTTATGATAATAACCTCAAAGTGCACACACATCACATGCACACTCCACACACACAATGCGATGCGATTATTTCTTATTTCTTACTTATCTACCGAGACTTAACCTAACTATAATTTTTAAATATGCACAGATTATAAAATCTAGACTCAATTTGGTTTTATATTTTATAGCATGTAAAAGAAAAATTGTTACTGAGTCTAATGTTATTATTAATATTATTCAGCCATCTGTGTCCCACTGCAGGGCAAAGGCCTCCCTCCTCTCCTTCCACTCCTTGCGGCTAAGGGCGTCGCTGGTCCATGTTGGCAGGTATCCGTCCAACTCGTCCCGCCATCTCCTTCTGGGCCTTCCACGTCGTCGCTTCCCGTTTGGTGGGCTCCACTCCGTAGTGGTTTTTGCCCACAAGTCGCTGGACATGCGACAAACGTGTCCGGCCCAGTCCCACTTGAGGCTGGCGGCTTTCTGACCAACATCAGCAATTTGTGTTTTGGAGCGCAGTATGCTGTTCCGCATGCGGTCTGACAGCTTTATTCCTAGGATACTGCGCTCCATGGCTCGCTGGCATACCCCAAGAGCGGACTTCTGATGATTAGTCAAAGACCAAGTCTGGGCACCGTACGTGAGGATGGGAAGAATGCGCACGTCCATGAGTTTCTTCTTTAAGGATAGAGGTAGTGGTCCCTTCATAAGTTCTTTCATTGACCAAAAGCTCCTCCAGGCGTTCTCAGTGCGTCTAGTTATCTCTTTGAGTCTAATGTTAAATAAATAAAATAATTATTTTTATCTCAGTAGACAACATTGTAAAGTGAATTGCTTGTTTGTGTTCAACATACAAACAATACCATATTTGTATTGTATATTCATTCTGTAAGCACTTCTGCTCAGACATTCTGTACTGTAGGTAGTAAGTCCAAGGTTATCCAGTCCAGAGAACGAAGAGCTATTCATCATACTTAAGGCCAATCCTCAAATCCGAATTCCATACAAAATGATTCGGACAAATACTCAAAAAGAACGCCGTATTATAGTAATTTGTTCACACTATTCGTTTCGTCCATGTTTTTTGATTTCGTCAACAAAAAAAGTGAAAGGTACTTTAATTTAGATTTTATACGTGTTTTTAAGTTAGTAGGGTTAATTTTAAAACACGTATAAAATTTAAATTAAAGTACCTTTCACTTTTTTTGTTGACGAAATCAAAAAACATGGACGAAACGAATAGTGTGAAGAAATTACTATAATACTGCGTTCTTTTTGAGTATTTGTCCGAATCATTTTGTATGGAATTCGGATTTGAGGATTCCCCTTAAATTAAACTTTAAATCTCTTCCCATCATATCTACCTCTGCTTAAAAAACATATCAATTATTTTATACGTACGGCATTAAAATTAAGATCAATGTTGTGAAAAGATAAATAATTATAATCATTTTGCCTTTTAACATATACAGAACAGAGGTCTGATTTTGCTGCACCAATCATTATTCAGAAGTATTTTGAATACAAAGGGTGATGTCACACCTATGATTGTGGAGGCGACGACTTTGCATTATCAGTCATACATACCTACTTCAGTCGTGCTAAGCATTTAGAAAGAAAGAAAAAGAGTTTATTGGTCAAATCTTTAACTTTCACTCCCGTCTTTTTCATATTTGCACAGAACCTAAAGTAAATTTCTTATAAAACCATGTTACTTACGGAGGTTAAGCTATTTCATACTTGACCAACCTTGGAAATGTTATTTGTTACAGTGCACCGTTCTGAAATCCTGCGGCGAGGAGTGCGTGATTGCAGTGAAGGCAAACACCGCTCTGGACAAATAAACCAACGCAGCATTTATAGGGTTATAACATCGTATAATTTTTTTACAATCAAACTCTTACATAAATGTAAAACATAATATTATGTACTATAATTTAACGTAAAATACACGCTGCGGTGCTCGCTTCCCGCTCGCACCCGAACCCGAACGCGGCTGGCAATATTCCGCTCAAATCAACAATTACCTTGATCTAACTGTCTTTTGTATTAAGGAATAGATTCTAGAGTCTCGCAGGTTGCTTTGGGGGCCTTTTGAATTCCCACCAGTGGTGATTTCGGGAAAAAAGTCTCTTAATCCCCACTATTTTGAACAATGAACGTATTAGGTATTACAAATAATAACCATCTTTAGTAACCTATTTACGGTGGAAATGATTGCCTGTGATGGTAATAAAATATATCCAAAGATGTGTATTATTTGAAATATGTCCATTGTTCGTAATAGTAGGGCTTTCGAGACAAAAATATTTGTCGGTGGGGATTTCGGGAATAAGCCCTTTGGGGATAGAATAGGGCTCTAGTTCTTGTGCTGAGAGCGGAGTGGGCCGCAAGCGCGCCCGATGGCATACGAGCGATGCGAGCGCGCCCTACGCTCTCGGCACAAGGAAAGCTGACTCGACATGGATTCGTAATGAGACTTGTGCTCGTTTATTGCCAGCGGCTAACAATGAAATAGTCGGCGCGACGATGCCACGCGCCTCTCCATTAATTTATTGTAAGTAATGCCTTGATCACACGTACCGAGCAAACGGGCGAGACGGTAAAATGCTACTCTGCCGAGACAGTGAAAGAGTACTCGGACGAGAGCACTGTCTCGGTCGAGTACTCGGTACGTGTGATCAAGGCAGTAGCGCGCAGCGAGCGCCGGCGCGATGCCGGGACTTCACGTTTGTTTTTGTTTTCTTTGTTCTCTTTTCGCTTCGACATCTAAACGTTAAGTTTAGATTGCGTACCGCGCGGTGCGAATCCGTCGATATTGAAAATTCCTTAGTGGATTATTGTTTTATAGTGGTTCATTATATCTGACGAAAAGGTGGACACAAACTTGAAGTTATTTACCATTATTTTAATGCTAAATTAATTAATACATACAAGTAAAAAAACGCGATAAAATTTCAAAAAAATTGAAATAAATGAAAATACTTGAATGTGGTGTGTGATTTGGTCCCGATTTGGTTGTGGAGATCCGTCGTCGGCGCTGTCCCACTTATCCTTTCATGTGTAACACTTGCAATTTGTTCAAACTTCTTCATAATCGCACTAGGGTCTATCTGCCACACTGCCTTTATCTTCGAAGCCTCATCTCCAAGAATCCGCAGTAGGGCGCCGCCCGATAGTGCATTCCAATCCAATACGATTTACTGGTCCTATAACTTGTGCTAAATCTTTGAAGACTGACTGTATGCGTCTCCCTTGGAGAAGACAGACATTGCATTTTATAATAGATTACTTATCTCGCGTATTTCGGCCTTCCTTGCTCTCTATAATTGCGCATTTTGCGATGTTACACATTGTCGTGGCTTACCGTTGCCTGTTTCCATGATTGTAGACGCGAGACCTCTCTTGTGTTGGTTGCCATTGCCAGGCTAGGCAACGTACCATCTGCTGTGGAATTAGCAACTTTTTGACGTGACTACGTCTAATGAATCGATGAACGACGGCTGCTAGCACGAAAACGTTGACGTCAATGTCCGATAACGCTCATTGTCCCGTTAAGCTGGTAGTCACGTTGAACTATCGTCCGTAAACCAACTTTACAGACGATCAATTTTGTTTAAAACATCAAATTGTCTAAGACGATAAGTTATACGAAAATAAATGTTAATAACGTAAGGTAAGCCCCGTAATAGGAAATATATTTTTTATGCATTCAAAATTCATCTCTGATTTTATTTTTTCTTAGGCTATTTAAGATGCAGATTATCACACTTTATGTTCTCGGAAATGTAATTTATTTTTTCAAAATTGCATAATCTTTATTGTTGGTAAAGTTTTTTTTTATACTTAGCAGCTTAAATCAGGTTTTTATTTTATAAAGAACCTAATTTATATTATGTAAAGACAATGGAAGGTGTAAAATAAAATACTTTAGTAATATAATAATATTTTTTTTCTGTGTGTGTAGACATCGTGTCTTATGATGTAATCTTTGTCGCACTTAATAGTTATAGTGAGGATTAATGTGACTTGTAATCGTTAGTTATTGAGCGCACTTGATAAGTTATCATTAGAAATCGATCCTACACACAGTTACTTTCGAGTATCAATCGTAGAACCATAGTCATTTGTGTAAAAACCACATTGTATCTGCGTATGATCAAAGCTTTATTCGCGGACGAAATGAGATTGCCAATTCAATGTAAGGAAGCGTTTTGGTGTGATGGAGGGAAAGATGGGTCATTCCTGGTAGGTAACAACACTGTTGACGAGCGGGAAAACCAGTGGCACTCAAAAAATTGACGAACGCAACTTTTTATTTCCCGATCGTACACCTAATACAAGAGTCAAAATATGAAAAGCTGATTTCAATGAAAGATGATACAGATTCAGAAAATAAAACTGAGCCATAACGTTTATCACTAGTTATTTGATTGTAACGGGTATTTATCGCGCTCACCTCGTTTTTGTGTCCCGACGTTTCGACTGTATTGCAACTTGCAACAGCCGTGGTCACGCGGATGCGGAACGCTTTTAAAACACCGCTTAAGTGTCCGAATGTCGTCAGTGTGCCGACCGAATATTTTTAACGACCAAAATGAGGGTAGTTCCCTCATTTCAACGCGACGGTAGCTCCAATACGGCAGTCAGCCCGTGACCACGGCTGTTACCATACAGTCGAAACGTCGGGACACAAAAACGAGGTGAGCGCGATAAATACCCGTTACAATCAAATAACTAAGTGTGATAATCGCGAAAGTTACGAAAAAGTATAACACTTTCATTGAAATCCGCTTTTTATATGCTAACTCTTGTACTAGGTGTGTACGATCGGGAAATAAAAAGCTGCGTTCGTCAACACTGAAAGAGTGGGACTTTTTTTTCGCGTTCGTCAACAGTGTTGACGACGGGGTGTTACCGACTGGGAATGACCCGAAATATGAAGCCTTGTAGCTAAGAGATGGTTAACATTGTTGTGTATGGAATCTAAATCGAGCGTATTTAAGTTAAGGTAACTCGAAAATATTTTTTATATTGGGTCGTAGGGTCTGATCGGATAGCTGTGACGGTAGTACTAATGGTTTGTATATAAGATGGCATACGGTAGATTGTTGTGCAATGACTACTGGCAGAAATATGGAGATTGCAAATAACGCGCTTTTTATGACCGCGCAGAAATCTCTTGCGAGCCTGGTATAGTTGCACTCCATTTCAGATTTCAAATTGGTATTGCAATAAGCAACTCGTGTATGTTATTGTGCAAACACTTTACCGAATTTATAGCGATGGCCAAGAAAATGTAATTGCAGTTAAAGTATTTAACAGTCTGTCGAATTAAATCTGTACAAAACGAATACCGTGATTTCTGATTGTAGATAGTATTTTCACCAGTTTTCTGTTTCTAGTTGTTTTGAGTTTATAGTACTTTCGATTACATAGATTTTTATTTGATCCCAGTTTTGTTTTTCATAAGGAAAGACTACCAAAACTAAGGTATGAATTTATGTAACCTACAAAAATATTTCTGTAGTTTCAAAAAGCGACAAGTTTTTTTTATTTTTGTGTTTATGATATTTATACTGCGACGATCTGAAAAGTGTTGGAGATGCAGTTAGCAGGACAGGAACAACAAAGGCGTAAGTGATACATTTATTTACCCATTTGTAAGTATTATTTGATTGCGGCTTAACTAGATTAGTGTAGGGTTTCCAATCTTCTTATCGTGTCACAAGTTATTTCTTAACTGTGTTATGAAAGGATTTCAAGTGCGCCTCGTAGAGGCTCCTTTCATGCACTTGATACATATTTTCGAACTTTTTAGGTTCATATGCCGTTTTCCTTCACCGTTAAGCACGTTTTAATGCACACATAGATTTTTTCAATAACGTGTATCTTACCGTTGGGAGGTGCTCCTTGAAGGATTCCGTTTAGATTGGTAATTCAATAGTCACCAACAGTGCCAGATATTCTGCCGCAAAGCATAACTGTGTTACGGTTTGAAGGGCACTAGCTAGTGAAATTACTGGGCTTCCGAGTCACCATCAAATCCCAAAATGGACGAGCGCTTGGTAGAGACCTACATCTAGCAGCTGTGGACTGCTATAGGTTGATATTGTGTTACAAGCCACATCATTCTTTTTTGCACGCCCGGTTTGACTGGTAGAAAATGCTATTATAGCATTAAGGGGCATCCTCAAATCTGAATTCCATACAATTTTTTTCGGACAAATACTCAAAAAGTACGCTGTATTATAGTAATTTCTTCACACTATTCGTTTTTTCCATGATTTTTTGATTTCGTGAACAAAAAAAGTGAAAGGTTTCATACTTTAATTTAGATTTTATACGTGTTTTAAAATTAACCCACTAACTTAAAAACACTTATAAAATCTAAATTAAGGTATGAAACCTTTCAATTTTTTGTTCACGAAATCAAAAAACATGGACAAAACGAATAGTGTGAAGAAATTACTATAATACGGTGTACTTTTTGAGTATTTGTCCGAAAGATTTTGTATGGAATTTGGATTTGAGGATTACCCTTAAGTCCTCCCCCCACTTATGTGAAATAAATATGTACAAATAACAGCCAGTTTTACATACGTACATTTTTATTAATTTCAGTTTCACTGATCTACCTACATACGATCTTCTTTGACATCTTCATCTTAGCTTATGTTATGGTAAGAATAGGCAGTGAAATATTTGTTAGGCACATTTCTCCTTTCTATTTAAATAAAGCTCATATGACAAAACTTTTGATGCAAAAATATTAATTACTAGTAAAGCTCATTAAACAAGGTTCTGGATGCAAAAATATTTATTAACTTAAATACTAATAAAATAATTGATTGATTCAGGCGTTACTATGCGGAAATCCATAAATATATTTAGTAATAAATCCGCTTAATTTCTAAACAAAGGTTTTAATTAACTTAACTTTAGTTCAACTAAACCAAAGAGTTAACGAACAGAAAACCAAAGTTTAAAGATACGACACGTGTTTCGCCTCTACACGAGGCATCATCAGGAGGTGTGGACTCGCCGAAGTTTGAATCGAGAGTCTACTATACTAATAAAATATAACTTATGCCCACTTACATCAAACCTAAGCAATAACTATACTCGCCAGAATGATCTTACCGGTCTGAATCTGGACCGTTAGGATCTTCCGAGCGAGTAAAGTAATTACTTAGGAACTTTGATGGTTTAGTGCAAGTAGGGCTTAGATATGAGTGAGATAAGATAATCATGAATGATAAGTACCTAATTCCTTCATAGATTTAGCAGTATGGTAAAGAAAAAAAAACATAGTTTTTATGAATAGTGAGTATAAAAATATAATAACAAATATGTAGGTACAAACAAAACACAGCAATTGCTGTTCAGACTTAGTACAAAATTAGCTTAGCGACGCCTTTCTGGCTTCACGAATAAGCACTTATTACCAATTCAATGGCTACTAAGTGCGGTTTTAGACTAGCGTATTTTTGGCGGATGGGCGGATTGGTATACGTCACGGTTTAATAGCGCTCGTCGCGTATACCAGCGTTTAGGGTGTGATTCCATTGACGCGGAGCTGAGCGGAGTAGTCAGTAGCGGACCGTGAATTGGCCAATCACAGTGTTCGAAGAGGAGTGGAAGAAGAATTTCGAGCACTGCAATTGGCCAATTCGCCCACCTAAAAAAAAAAAGAAACGCACCCGTTACGCTCGGTTTTTTTTCTAGCGTACACGTGCTGCCAAAAACAGAACAAGAGCGGCGAATCCGCTAGGTTAATTCGCTAATCTGAAACCGCACTAATACAGAACTTGCCACAAAAAATTTCACAATCTTATCGTCATATTGACGTATCGGTCACAGAAGGGTTATTAGTTAGTATGATTATTTTTAAAAACATCTCATAGAAACTGTTGACTTTTTTTTGTTAACAAGTGATGAGATTGTTACGTATTGCTTTGATTTCCATAGGTCGTCGGTGCAACACTGCCAAACCGCTCGTCCACCTTGAGAAGTTTTGATGGTCAGTCTCGAAAGCCCAGTAATTTCACTAGCTACAGAACCCTTCCAACCGGAACACAGTAATACTAACATATTACTGCTTTACGGCAGAACATCGGGCACTGTGTCGGTACCCATCTAGACAGCACCCTGCTGGGGACGATGTATACGATACGTATTCGATTGTCAGAATTTTGCTTAATCGGGCCTCTGCACTATGCTTTGTATAAGGCTTAGAATACATCGAATGTTACGTATTTTCATCTTCAGAATCTGAACTGTCTGATATTTCTATGACCATAAAAGGGTCTTCAATGTCGAAAATCGTAGCAGTGTAATTGGGCCCTAAACCTTCTAACAAGGTAGGTATATCTAATGGTTCACGTTTTACTTTTAAATCCTTATCTTCAACTGGATTTTTGTCTTCTTCATTCTTGATCGTTGCTTCGATCAAATTTTCATTACTGACATTTGGCACTTCAGTTTTCTTATCAGTATCAGTAACTCCAGAAATACTTAAAGATGTGTTGCGTTCTTTGTCTTTGACTACATCGTTTTGAACATTTATTTTCTCTAGAATGATTTTCGGTAAAGGTTCAAGGAAATTAGCATTCACATTTCCTAACTGACTACAGCTAGCTTCAGTTTCTATCGCATTTTTTCTACTTTTAGTGCATTCCGTAGCTTTCTGTATGCTTGAGATATCTAGCGGTGTCAATTTGACAACAGCTTGCATGCTAAATTGAGTCATCAATGCAGTTGCTACATCTATATTCTTAGCAATGTTATTCGAATCTGTCTCTTTGCAAGTTTTATGAATATCAGTTACAGCCGAATCTTTCACTTTGCATATATCTTCTAGTAAAATCTTAAGCTCCGGTTTTGGGTTTTCTGGATCTTTTTTTATTTCATCATTTTTAACTTCCGTAACTTTATCTGTTGTTAAATTATAAGTACGGACAGTTTCTTCATTAATAACTTCATTATCTTCAATAGTAGTCTCTGGCGTGCTTGAAATGTGTACTTCTGCTTTTACAATATCCATAACATTTAACTGATTCATATTATCTCGCATATTATGATCAACATCGATATCCATAGTATCTATTTTAATTTCATCAGGTATAGAATTTCTAACATCAACTGTACTGTGAGCTGACATAGTGACGACATTCGATATTTTTAATCCTATGTCTACAATAGGTTCTGTTTTGTTAATTTCCTCTTCAGCCTGAAATTTAGCATCAGAACTTCCATTTCCAATCTCTGTCGCAGTTTCAACTTCCATGACATTTTCTTCTATTACTGTATCACTATTCAATATAATTTGTTCATCGGGTTTCTCAATAACAATGTTATTTTTCTTCAAAACATTGTCGGGATTTAGATTTGCATTAGTATTATTACTTTTGGGAGTGTGCGTGAATATTTGGAAACCACATTCAGTGTCATCTTTCTTACTATGGACATTACTAATTTTAGGATTTTCCTTAGTTGCTGTTGCGATATTTCCAGTAGTCATTTTTGCATCAGGTTTATGCGCCACGATTATAGGAGTAACTGTATTTATATTCGGTATTTTACTTATTTTCGGTGTTATACTTAAAAACCCGTTGGATGTAGTTGCGATCGACCAACTACCGATCTTAAAAGCAGTATCAACATCAACTACACTAGCATTATTGTTTATAGAACTTCTACCACTATTTATAGTAGTATTCGTCTCACCAGTTGCTGTATTCATATTCATTTTATCAGGAGGTTCATTCATATTACTGATTTCTTCATTATTCTCGTCACTATCGTCGCTATCTTCCGAGTTATTTATACGGAGGCCCAAATCTGGTTGATTTACCACTCCTTTCTCCAAATTTGCAAACCTGTAACATGAATTAGGTATCGTAAAGTATCATTAAGCGCTACAGAAGTTCCACTTTAAACTTTGTCATTCAGGGCTGCATATTCTAATCATGGGATACGAATGGTAGCGTCTCGTTGACAAAGCGAAGAGTCTTTTGAGTCTACTCTTTAGAGTCAAGGCAGAACTCGTAACTATATTACTAGAAAAATCGACAGTATATGCAGAATGCATTATGGATGCTGGTATGCAACTTACATACGTACGTATATGTTATGCATCGATTTAATCACCCTATGTCCTATTACTATAAGAATGATTAAAATGAATAAAATTATTTATTGACAATCTTATGCGAAAAACATGAATATAGAATTCATTACAACAAAATGTGCAATGGGTGGTCTTATTGCTTTGAAGCGATCTCTTCTAGACGAGTATGGAGACAGTTTCAAAAAACATAAAACGGTTAATTAGTATTCAGTATTCATTTATTTATTGCCAAGTAGGGTACATACATAAGTAGTGGGTTTCTTAAAGTAAGTATACCTAACTACATTTATGTATGCATTTACCTACACCTACACCTTGTATGCGTAGGGCAAAGCAATTTTGCTGTATTGGCTGAGAATACAAGCAAAGGGATTTTACACCCAACTTAAAACTTTTTTTTTATTACCTTTCCAATAGCTCAGATTCGTTCTTTCTCGCCACCCTGGCGTTGGCGCTGAGCCGCGCCTGCAAGTCCGCGTCTAAATCCGCCGGGTCTACTCTCTCCTCCTTGACTAGACTCATCAGATCTTTATACTCTCGCTTTTGTCGCCGCTTCTGTACCGTTTGACCGTATTGACTGAATAGCGCGTGAGCTGAAAAAAATGCCTTGCATCAATATACCTAATTATATACGTTTGGACCCAACTATCTGACAGACATCGTACAGGCCAAACCATGCCATCCAAAGGAACAGAGTTGCTAAATTTATGTCCAGAGTTGACAAGTGTAAAAACTCTACTGTAGCGAGTCTGGCAGAGAGGCTTCTCTTATCTAATGTGTACAGACGATGGGTGCAAATTGCATCCTAACAAAAATTTTACTTTGTATTTTATTTTATTGTTGTATTTTTTGTGTGTACTTACTATGTAATGTACACTATTTAAAATCCACGAAATAATATATGTATGTACTATATTATAATATATATATTATTTATATAGTCATTTTTAATTATAAATATATATATAAATACATAATTATTTAGTATTATTATATTAAATATATATTTAAGTAATTAGCATTTAAGTTGTACGCCAGTTTTTCTTTTTTCTACCATCAACTGGTTGACTGGTAGAAAATGCTTTAGCATTAAGTCCTCCTTTTGTACTACATTTAAGTGTGTGCAATAAAGTATTAAATAATAAATAATAATAATAAGGTAGGGAGGCCTTTGCCCTGCAGTGGGACAGTACAGGCTAGTAATAAATAAATAAATAAATAATAATAATGGATCTTTTTGTCTGAATAAATAAATATTATTATTATATATATTATATAAACGACTGAACGTAGAGACTTGAAACTTGGAGGGTGTGTTCGTCAAGGAGTGCAGGCGCGTACTTTATAGAATATAGAAGGGGATTGTCAACTGACTTCCAAAAAAGAAGAGGTTATCAATTCAGTTGAATGCTTTTTTTATATATTTATTACCTCAGAATTTATATGTTTATAAACTGATTTGAACGAATCTACGCAATTTCGTATACTTAGACGATATATTTTTTTCCAGTTATTTTGATATAAAAATTAAACTACTGAACCGATTCTGATGAAATCACTATTGGGCCAATCTGGAAGTATATCCTAACATATATAAAATACTTTTAAAATCGGTTTATAAACAACAAAGTTCTGAGGAAAATGTTGGTTCTGAAGTTAGGAGATAACAAACATAACCTCCTTATTAGAAGTTGGCTGATAAAAAATAAACCTTCATTCCAAATCTGCTGTCTGCTCCACATCATGCCAAAGATCTGGTTCGCCTTGCAGACGCATTGCACGACGTCCTGAAGATCCGGAAATGGCGGATCTCCGTGCTCGTCGATATTGTCATTGAGAAACTTCTCCAGACAACGCACTGGACCTTCAGGGTGACCTGTCAACAAATACTAGTTAAATTATATCGTTCAATGTGTAAATTATTACTTCTCCTTCTTATCGTGTCACTAGTTCCTTCGAACCAGTGTGGTGAAAGAATTTCAAGAGGCTCCTTTCGTGTACTCGACACATGTTTTCGAAATGTAGGTTCTACGACATGCCGGTTTCCTCACGATGCTTTTCTTCAGCGTTGCGAGAACTTGGAATGCGTACATAGATTTTTTCGACCGAAAAAACCCATTTACCACCCCGCATGACTGCCACCGGGATTCGAACCCGCGACCATCAGATCGCAAGGCAACGGCCTCATCCATTCGGCCACCACGTCCTCTGTGAATTATTACAAGACATTGTCACACGGATGGTCGAGTGGCAAGTGTATTGGACTGCCACGCCGGTGTCGCGGGTTCTATTCCCGCTTCAGGAGAAACATTTTTGTGATGAACATCGGTGTATGTCCTGAGTCTAGTACCTATATATTTACAAAAAAAGTATTTAAGTATTCTTTCAGTTATCTGGTTCCCATATTACAAGCAAGGCTTATTTTGGGACTAGATGGCGTTGTGTGAAAAATACAAAAATTATATATTTTTATTAATTATATCGTACAATGTGTGCATTATTACAAAACGTAATGAAGCGCTTTTAAACTAGTATGTATGTAGCTCTTTATTTTAATTATTTTTGTCACAAGAACTTGACGATGTTTAACATTTGATGTTTTTGTGGGATTAGTAGGTACTTACCAGGAACAACTTGGAGTCTAACTTCATGCCGCTTCACTGCTTCATTGCCAGTAAGCTTGCAAAGCTCTTTGTATAAGCAAACTATTGTTACTTTAAATCTGGAATAAAAAAAAAGAATTCTAACACATTGATTTCAAACATATACTTTCAAGAGACGCGTAAACTCTAACATATACTATCAAGAGACGCGAACATTTCTAACATACATATAAGTACCTACTATCAAGAGATGCTTACATTTCTAACATATGAATATTTATACTATTAAGAAACGCGTAAATTTCTAACACATATTTTCAAGAGATGCGTAAATTTCTAATATATATAGGTACCTACTAATAATAATAGACGCGTAATTTATCATAAAAAACTTACTTTTCACTTAGTATGTATGGCGAGTTAAAACTGTCATCAGCGACTTCTAACTCATCTAAAGCATCGATTTTCTTCTTTAAATATGCTATTCGTTCTTCAATTAGCTTGATTCTTTTTTTATTATTTTCTTCCAACATTTCTACTGCTACTGGCGTCGCCTTTGTAGGCTGTAAAAGTTCTCGCAATATGGATTGGTTACCTTCATTTATTTCACTGTTCCTGCTAATTAGTTGATTACTTTGATTATTCCTCCAACCAACTTGGTCACTTTGATTATTCCTCAATGGTGTTTGGTAACTTACATGGTTATCTTTTTGGTAATTTCTCCAAATTGTGTGGTCACTCTTTTCAACGCACCTAGCTATTTGGTTATTTTGATTATTACTCAAAGCTATTTGGCCACTTTGATTATTTGTCATAGCTACTTGTTTACATCGATTAATTGGATTGAAAACTTGGTGATTTAGTTCCTTTCCATACAGACTTCCCTTAACAGCATGATTCTGAGAAGGTCGTTTGCGTTTTCGCTTCGTTTTAATTTTAGTAGGAGTTTTCTTTTTCCTTTTATTATTGACGCTTTTATCTAACAGAATGACGTCATCATCTGAGTAATTTCCGTCGCCTATTACAATATCTGAGCCACTGTCATCATCAATTTCTATTGGCGCAAATTCTTGATGTATCGGAATGTTATCTGTGTCGTTTACAATAGGAACTTCATACGATTTCGGTTCTGTGTCCTTTTTTGAATCATCGTTATAATTGAAATTTGATAGATCTTTCTCAACATTAATAATGATTCTATTAGGTTTCTGTCGGCTGTTTTGTTCGACTTTTTTCGCTGTATCATTATCAATATCATCATCATCTAAATTAATAACAGCTTCTATTTGCTTTTTAGGTGGTTTTATATTACTTGGCTGTGCTAGAAACAAACAAAATACAATTCACAAAACACTGTCTAGTTGAAACTTAGCATAGGATGTATTAAAATGTGCCAAATAGCTGATAAAATGAATAAAAACTTAAAAATATATCCATTTTATTTTTTGTAAAAGGCATATTATTGCTAATTTAAGATATTTAATTAATATGAATATTTTTATTAATCATTTTTTAAATTTTCATACTAAGATACCAAAAATTATTATTTAAAAATACTTTACCTTTGTTGTATTTCATGTTCAGTGTTAACAAAGGCACTCTTTTCCTTATTCTATGCATCTTAAATTCATCACACAAATTCTTAATATGTGAGAATTTCAATTGTGGTTCAGACTCGAGGTTTTTTATCGTGTTCATGACAGCTTTTTGAAATTCATCAGATTTTTTGTAGCTTTTGTCTACATTTTTGTATAATGCTATAAGTGTTCTATTGATAACTCTTAGCATTCCTTTAGTGTTTTTAAAATTTAAACACTTAACAACAAGCTCAGCCAATATCGGACTTTCATCGAATATTTCCTTGTATTCAATTAATTTGTTATTATAATTTTTATCATGTGGAGTTTCCTCTACTACAGTGCAATCATCTTCATCAATGACATCTGTTTTTGTCCCTGCATCATCTTCATCATCATCATCTAACACTATGGTGTTTATTTCTGTTACTATATTTTTCGGCTTATCTATTTTCTCATCAGTGCTAGTAACAATAGCGTTTTGTGCATCATTGTCAATCAGCAGATTGGTTTCTGTTTCATTCTTTTGTTTCTTAGGACTATCATTTTCATCAAGGATTATAATACTGTCTGACTTTTTTGGTTCATCTACTTTCTGATCATTAGTGCTAGTAACAAGATCATTTTGTTGCTCATTGTGATCTAATATGATGGTATTTTCTGAATCATTAATATGTTTAGAAGAATTATCACCCATAATTGTATTATCTGATTCTTTTTGATTTATTGTATTTTTATCAAATCCTAAATCGCCTTCCAAATCACTATTATTAAGAACAGTATTTTCCGAATCTGAATGAGTTTCTTTAGAAATATCATTAGTAACTGCAGCGTTTTTGGTTCCACAGTCATCTTGTTCTTTATTTGCTTTATTCATAGTTACACTGATATAATCTTTAGATTTATGAGGAATCTCTGATAGTTCTGGTTCATTTTTTTCTTTGTTTTTATCCTCAAAAACTAAACTTTTTTCTACTTCTTTAGACTTATCATTGAAGATATCAGGTGCTACTTGCTTACCACTACACTGTTTTTTCATAGGGCTGTCTTCAATGACTATCAAAGGCTCATTATTAGTTACTTGATGATTCTTATTTTTATCAATAACATCTGGACTAGTTTTCAATAGAATATCATTGTCTTTATCAGTCATGATTATTTCCTTTCCAGAACTTTCAACAGAATCTATTAAGTCAAATAGTTCAGTATCTATAGCTTCAAGTTCTTCTTCATATATCAGGTTGCCTTTCTGGTTTAGTTCTTCTTTGACATTAGTTACTGGTACTTAGAAACAAAACTCATCCTGCAACAGAAAAATAAGTTTCCAATAGGTATAATTAAACATAGCTAAATTTTAAAATTAAGACCCATTCACTCTCATAGCAGAGAGTAGGCTAGAGTTCCAGTAGTGAGAACATTAACATAATTATATATAATATTATTATTATAGTAATAATGTTTGGACATTTCACACAACACTGTCTAGCCCTAAAATAAGCAAAGCTTGTACTATGGGAACCAGATAACTGATTGAATACTTAAATATACTTTTTTTTGTAAATACGTACATAGGATACATAGAAAACACACTGACTCAGGACAAATGCCGATGTTCATCAGACAAATGTTTGTCCTGAACAGGAATCGAACCCGCGACACTGACGTGGCAGCCAACATACTTGCCATTTGACCACCCATGTCGTCAGTGCAGTGGTAAGCTACTGTCCAGTCAACATAACCATGTGCATGTGTACAATGCTTACTTTAATTTAATTGGCAGATAGATAACTATAGAAATGTATGACGAAGGTCTTTCTCAAAAAGTGCAACACTGCTACAAGTGTAGTAATATTTTGCCCTTGTAAATATCAATCTATGTAATAGGTACCTATCTATAAAGCCTATGTTGGAAACTTTCGAACATCTAACTAAGCTACTCAGCTACTGGAGTAAAATGAATAATATAGCATGCAGTTTTGATGATTGTGTGCTTTGCTTCATTCTGTGACTTGTGGCAATCAAGGTGCAAAAAACCAAGTGAGGTTACCTGAGAAAAGCTTTCATCACAGTGTTCGCTCATTTTGTCACCGACATGTGTACTTCAAATCAGAGGTTTAATAACAACAGTAATTTAAATTGAATCAAGTGTTATTTGAAATTGAATAGTTTTAATTTGTAAACTTTGTAAAGTGAAGAGAAAGTAAACATAATTTTATTTTCCCAATTTAGCTTGACATTGACAGCTATCAGTTTGACTTTGATTGTCTTACACAAGTGACATTTGACACTGACAATACTAATATCTGACATACATATATTTTATAGGAAATCTATTTTTTAAAATACGTCGAGGTCTATAGCCACCGGAACCGGGAACAAACAGTAAAATTATTGAGTAGCCATTTAAAAAAACAAATACAAACACTTTATTGTTCACAACTACATCCTATTTACAGGACAAGACTTAAATTGTAATGTTGTACTTAGTTCAACAGTTTTTATCCCTTTCGGACATACAATAATGGTAGCTTACCTAAAGTAACGACTCTATTTTTAGACCCTGTTATGTTCTTACTATATTTATAGCTAGTCAGTCAACTTAGCTAAGTGAAGTAGTTAAGTACCCGAGTACTTACCTACTTCAGAATAAAACACACACTCAGATAAATATACCTTTATTTAGAGAGGCCAATATAACTACTGTTAATAATAAAATCAAATGAAATTATTGCAACAGACAAGTTGCTATACAGACTAAACATAATTATTTAAATCTCTTATATTAATTACAGTATCTTACTTGTAAAATACAGTTTTAATTCTACAAATACGTAAAAATACTAAGCAATAAAAAATGCAAATCAAAAACGAGATGGAATATAAATGGGCGAATTTAATTTCTTTTTATACAAACAAAGGGCACTTTACAGAAATTTACAAGAATTTATCCAAATAATTCAACATGAAGACATTAAAATATACATTAATAAGTAAATATATTTATTCTGTTCAAGCACCAAATGGCCGCACTGTAGTAACTAATTTAAATAAACTATTAATTAGATGAGAAATACCTTTTCTATTCTTCATAAGTTTCGAAAATATTTAACTATAATTAATTACACTGCACAAATGCGTTCCTTGTAGTATCATCGCGTTAGCACTAGGTAGTTACCCAAATATATCCAACTCACCTGGAAATAAAATTAAATAATGTAAGCTCATAATATGTATACTTATTTAAAAAAACTCATTCTTCTATCCTTACATTACTTAATGAGTTCACATATGCCGCAGTGCTTACACTTAGCTCACGTATGCCCCAGTGCTAACACTACGCTCACCTATATTCCAGTGCTATGACTAAGCTCACCTATGCCCCAGTGCTTACACTAAGCTCACCTATACCCCAGTGCTTATACTAAGCTCACCTATGCTTCAGTGCTTACACTAAGCTCATATATGCCCCAGTACAAAGCTCACCAATGCCCGAGTGCTTACACTAAGCTCACCACTACTCCAGAGCTCACACTAAGCTCACCTATGCCCCAGTGCTAACACTAAGCTCACCTAGGCCGCTGTGCTTACACTAAGCTCACCTATGCCTCCTAGACTGGGCTCAGTCGTCGCGAGGCGCGCGGCGACGTTGCAGCTCAGACGCAAGATCGTGTTGCAAGGCAGCGGTGCGTCGCGCTACATCCGCCGGCACCACTGAACGGAGGCCATTTACTATGTCTTTTGTTTTCCCTAAAAAAAAACCACCATTCAGTGCATTCAGTGAATGTATTCACTACGTCTTCAATCACTGGTATAAGTAGCGGCACGTAAGTCTAGCGCTGAACGATACGCCCCGGGGGGGTGCCTGCGCATGTTTATTGGATGTGTACTTTTTACTTCTGCGCAATAACGGTCAGCGCTAAAGTTACGTGCCGCTATTTGTAAAAAGCCGTGTTGGCCGAGTGGAAGGTGCCTCGACTTTCGATCCGAAATGTTGTGAGTTCGAACCCGGTCGTACACCAATGGATTTTTCTGTTCGAAAAATCTATATGCTTAACAGTGAAGGTAAACATCGTGAGGAAACCGGCATGTCATAGAACCTAAAAAAGTTCTAAAAACATGTGACAAGTGTACGAAAGGAGCCTCCTCGAGGCGCACTTGAAATCCTTTCACCACCCTGGTTTGAAAGAACTAGTGACACAATAAAAAGAAGTGTAACTATGTTTATTATTTATGAGTAACATCTTTCCTCTCGCTTTCTGTTCTGACAATTTGTGGTAGTGATTTCGTGAAATGTACAAAATTGTGTAAAGGAAGTAAGCCGTCAGATGGTACCAACCTCTGAAAAATAAGGTAAATAGAATTCTTTCAAGTTTAAATGAGATGTAGTATAGGTGTCTTCACGGTTTAATAGTGCTCGGCGAAAGTGGAGGGGAGCTCTGCGCAAATAAGGTGACCAATACCAATAGACGCCGGCGCCGGGCGCCTTCCCTGTCGCGTCGCACCCCTCCCGCCAAACACATCTAGAAATCGACTTCTGCGCATTCAAAGTCGGCGCTATTAAACCGTGAGGATACCTATATGTACAGACAGCGTCAGAGATAAGTATCCCCCTTGAACAAGACATCCAGCTATAAATCCTTTAAAAAAATTGTAATACTTAAAATTATTTTTAGGCTTACATACGGTTATTCAAATATAATCTATTTTTTAAAGGAAAAACTTCTCCATTCGCCGCGACGGTGGTTTTAAAAGGATTTGAAGCTGGGTATTATAATGCAAGGGGGATATTTATCTATGACGCTGTCTGTACATAGAGTTACACTTACCAAAGTAAATGTCGTTGAGAGTGTTTCTTATTTTGTTCTCCATATCTTCAACCATGCGGCCTATGTTGGCGATATGTGGCGTGACGTCACTCACTGCCGAATCTTGCTCTGCCTGGAAATAAGGTAAAGTAAAGTAAAAAAAATATTGTAAAACACATGTAACAGCCTACAATTACAGCTTTACAAATGGCGGTCTTATCGTAAAACACGATTTCTTACAGACAATCTACGTAAAACCATAGACCAATGTGGTGTAATTGACTATGGTAAAACTAATAGTACGATGACACACGGCTTTTTACACGCTACACGCTAGCGACTTCGCTTGTAGCGTGTAAAGTCGCCCAGTGTCATTAGCGTTTTTACAATCAGCATGTTGACAATCCTTCCCAAACCGTTAAATCTAGAGAGTCGAAACTTGGAGGATGAGTTTGTCAAGAGCTGATATAGTGACCTTAGTACCTACTCACTAGCAGCTCTTGACAAATAGAAAGGAACGGAAAAAAATATTTAAAAATATGGAATGCAGACAAAGTTGAGAGTTTCAAATATATTTTTTATTATAAGTAAAAATGACGAGACAAGCTAGGCACTCTCCTTATAGTACATCAGTACACACCTACCCATGAACAAAACACTGCACAGGATATTTATTCTTATGATATGACAAAAAAGTAAAATTTTCAGGGTCGAAAATCCAATATTTATTATAAATTTAGTGTATATCAATTTTGTATGAAAGCCATACTATTACATTATTGTATTTATAAATACTATTTGCATATGTGTTACAAAAACATACTAAAATTATTAAAAAAAATTAAATGTTTTTTTTTATTAATAATTCTTATCAGTCAATAGTAATTTTTTTTGTTTTAAAGGGCTTTAATGGTTAGAGAGTATGTTTTACTTTACTTCCATGCCATCTACATTTGGGAAGTAGAAATACAGTAACAAACGCTAAAAATTACTTAATAATATGAATTTTATAAACCATTTTTGTATTGCAATATTTTATTTAAAAAAATTGGATATATATCGGATATATTAGTTTGATATATATCGGATATATATCAGATATATATCTTGGTATATATCCATTGATATATATCCTCGAACCCTGAAAATTTTAAACATAAAAAATCTAACCTGCCGAGTCAAACTCCCTCCAAGGTTCATAGTGCCGCTGCTCTCCTTGTTTGTCTGCAGCCAGAGCATGGCAGTAGAGGTTAGCTTATAGTGGGCGTTCCGGCCGGAGCTCTTCTCAATTACCTCCACCACGTGGATGGAGTCCCAGCATCCTTTGATCTTCTGTGAGCCGTCACCTGCTTTTTTTATCAATATAACTCCTGAAAGATAATTATTAATATTATTTATGATTATTTATATTTACAAAAGGCTTTGACCTGATTGACAGACAAACAATGTACAAGCCAAACCACTAAATGTAGATACTTTGAACTTGAAGGATGCGTTTATCAAGAGCTGAAAGTGAGTACTAAGAAAGGAATTTTAACAATTAGCAATGCAAACAAAGTTGCGGGTGTCAGCTAGATTATAAAAGGCTTTGTCTTGACTAACAGACAAAGCACAGACCAAACCTCTGAAGGTAGTGACTTAAAATTTGGGGGTTTTATTGTCAAAGCATGTAATCCCATTGTTCCGGACGACAATCGAAATCCGCTACGAAAACAAATCTAAAAATAGATATCTACAAAAAACGCGCGAAAGCACCGCACGCAACTAGAAAACTCTCGAAATAGAACAAATCGAATGAATAGAAGGGAAAGTACGGGATAGCCTACGCGAACGAGCGGGATAAATATATTGTTTACGTATTCTCAAGGTTAAGTGTGCGTGAATAGCAATAGGACTTTATGCTTTATTTGTATAGTCATAAGGATGATTTTAGAATGTATTTAGTGTCTCGTACCTTCTTGAATGGTCGCGAATAAAGTACGACGGTGACATAGGTGGGGAGTCCTATTATAAATAGTGACGGCAGATAGTCCAGAGACGTAGTTCAGTTCTACAGTTTGTGTTCAGTGTTAATTTGAAAGTAAAAGTGAAAAGTGAAAAGATACTCTGAAGCAAATAGTTAATAATAATAGTGATCTTGTATAGTGCCACAGTGTTTTTAGAAAAGTACAATAGGACTCCTTCGCCTCTCGACCACCATCAATTATAGTGATACATTGAAGTTTTCTTTCCTCCTAAAATAGAATCCCAGCAACAAGTATACGCCGGTTGTCGGAATATCCATAGTGTTTACAGTCCACTAATTGAATAGTTTCCATTCCGGTACCGTCACGTATATTTCTGGTCCTTCGCATCCGGATTATCTGCGTGGAAAGGAAACTTGGAGAGATGGTGACCACACGCTCACAGCACGGCGGAGACCGGGAAACCGCCTCATCGATGCCAACCCTCACCGCCGCTACTACCACCGAGACATCAACCCCAGCGCGAACTCAGACCACTCCCCTCGCCCCCCTCGCGCCCGCCGCACCAGCCGAGCTCACCATGCCCGCGATACCCACCGTACAACATGCTACCACTGCAAGCGCATTACCACCGCAGCACCCCGTGGCTTTCTTCGTGGGAGCCGGAGACTCGAAGCGCAGTGCCGTCACTTCGGGTGCCTCCGTGTTTCTTATGGAGCAAACCCCGTCTACGAGTCAAAACTCTAGAACGACACAGGAAACCGGGACAACGAAAGCGACTCAAGTAACCAAGGTCAACCGAGCGGAACGAGCTTCAAGAAAATCAAAGTCATCCGTAAAACAGGCGCGCATCAGAGCAAAAGAAATAGAGTTACTGCGCATAGAACGGCAGTTACTAAAAGCAGAGCTTGAGGAAATGAGAGAAGAGGCTGATAGTGATGAAGATACAGTGCTGAGTGATCATAAAGATATAACCAGAGTATCACAGTGGCTATTGGATACCACTATGACGCTGAACAAGGAAGAACCGAAAGTCGCTTCAGCGACGCTGCCCCGAGACTCCACAGGAGTGGCGACGGCCCACGTCACCCTCCCAGCTCCACCGGTTGCCGTCCCAGTCAGTGCCGCACAGGGAAGGTCAGCGACCACCGGAGCCGTTTTTGATAGCTGTCTCGGATCGAGTGGGCAACTGTACAACCCGACATCAACGCTGCACCGAGATTCGATAGTAGAAATGGTGGCGGGTCATGCCACCATAGCAGCTCCACCGGTTGCCGTCCCCGTCAGAGCCGTATGGGGAAGGTCAGCGACCACCGGAGTTGCGATAGATAGTAATCTTGGACAGGGTGAACAACCAGTAGAATCATCGACGACGCTGCCCCGGGACTCAATAGGAATGGTGACGGGTCATGTCACCTTGGCAGCTCCACCGGTCGCCGTCCCCGTCAGTGCCGTACGGGGAAGGTCAGCGACTACCGGAGCTGTTATAGATAGTGGTGTCGGACAGTGCCAAGAAATAGTTAAAAGTGTACAGTTTGGTCAAAAGGTAAATAGTGAACAATATAACAAAATAGTGAAGAGTGTACAATATAGTCAAAATGAAAATAATGAACAGCGTAACAGGATAGTAAAAAATGTGAATGGTGAAAAGACCCTACAAGGTGAACAAAACGTGAAATATAGTGAAAATATGTTTTATGATCGAAAAGAAAATAGGGCACCCGCACAGATTCTCAAACCGGCGGGAGCCATAGCAGAGCATCTACAAATTACGAATAAAGAATATAAGTCAGGTAAACAGCAATGGAATAACGTTAAGGAATTGTGTCACGTGCCACTCGCCGCGGTCCCCATTGCTCCGGTATCGATAGTTCTGGGACCACAAGCCACCGGCGGGGTCGGCAAAGTGGAATTGAATGAAAATAGATCAGCCACCGACGACACTGAAAGAGAAATACCGATTGAATGCAACGCCTTTGATAGCTCAAGAATGACACAAAGGAAAGGAAATCTTTCGACAATCGACGAGACCCGAGAACCTCGAGATGACGAGAAGATGAAAAACGAAATAAAAATACATCGGATGAAAATAGTACAAGTACGACGTAAAGTTCGAGACTCAACGTGGCATCATCGTCGTGCACCGCGTAGTTTGGTGCAACCGCATCGTTGTCGCCGAGTATCGCGCAGTCCGCCGCCACGCCTTTGTGGGCTGCGCATCACTGCATCCCTACTTCGGCAAGCACAACGCCCACGTCGCACGCTTCGCGACGTGACATCGCCACGCAGTACGCCACTACATCTCTGTGGGCTGCGTACCGCGGCAGCGCACGCACAACGCTCTATAGTGTGCCGTGCACAGTCCGTCACCGTCTTCGAGCGTTGCAACCTTCAACGCTATGCAACATGTCAGCAACGAGCAGCACGACGCCTTGACAGTAAGCGTGGTCGTAAAATCACAAAACGCTATTTGCGACCACCACTTAGTCTGCGGCACTCGCGGTATCCTCTACGGGAGAGGAATCATCGTAGCGACGAGCCATCGCCGAGCTCGCCAGCCATCGACGCCATCGAGACAGTCGAGTCCATCGCCTCCACTGACGAGCCATCGCCGAGCCCGCAGCTGCGCCGCCACTTTGCTATCGACTCGCTGACTGTGACACCAAAGCTCCCACAGAGTGACCCGGAAAGAAGAGCATTGGAGGTGTTGGAGAAATACACAAAACAGACTCTCCAGGAAGTGTGGCGACGTGGTACTGGATGGGATGAAAAAATACCAGAAGACCTGACGCCGCAGTGGGTGGACTGGATGGAACATTTAAGAAGACTAAAAGAGATACCCAGGGCATATTCAAGCCACAGTGACGCAGAGAATTTAGAACTACACATCTTCGTAGACGCGTCAGAGGCGGCCTATGCGGCATCATTGTATTGGCGTATCACGACACCGGCGGGAGAAGTAAGGACTTCATTGATGCTTGCAAAAGCCTCTCTCGCACCTCTGAAAATAAAATTGATTCCAAGGCTGGAGCTGCAGGCAGCTGCAGGGCAGCGGGATGGCAGCAGCCGTCATAGAAGAACACGACAGAAAACCCGATTCGAAGACCTTTTGGACGGATAGTAAAACGACACTTGCATGGATACGAACAGGAGCAAGGTCGTTCAAGCCCTACGTCACACACCGAATAGCGGCCATTGAGGAAAACAGCAACGTAAAGGAGTGGAGGTGGATTCCCACAAAAATGAATGTGGCAGACGATGCTACGCGTGATGTACCGAACAGACTCGGGAAAACACATAGATGGTTCTGCGGTCTGGAGTTTCTTAAAGAAAAACCCTCAACTTGGCTTGTAGAAACTGTAGCGTTGAAGAAAGAGACTGGAGAGGAACGTGTACTCACCACAGTAAAGAAGATCAAGGAGCCACTTCTAAAAACAGCCTTACCAGACCCAGCAAGATTCTCAAGATACAAAAGACTGGTTCGGACGACTGCGAGGGTACTACAGTTCATCGATTTACTAAGGAAGGAGCGCGTCAACCACAAAAGGTTTAAGAAAAAATCAGACAAAGATCCTAACTGGAAAAGAATTTCAGGAAAACGCCTCGCCGACATTTTTTGGGCCAGATGGCTACGCGAGTACCTGCCAGACCTCCAAGCACGCCGAGACCCACATGGCAGCGGTCCAGCCATCCGAATCGGTGATATTGTCCTCATCGCCGATAACAACTTACCACGTAACGTGTGGCCAAGAGGAGTCATCGTCGCTACCTATCCAGGCGATGACGGCCATATCCGCGCCGTCGATGTCAGAACTAAAGGGGGAATCCTAAGACGAGCATCGAAGAAGCTCATTATTCTACCGACGAGGCCTCCGACCGACGACCTGTCAACAAGTTCGCCAACGAGACATTCCAGTGTACCAGTCGTCCTCCACCATAAGTTCCAGTGACGGGGTCACTGAACGGCGGGAGAATGTTCCGGACGACAATCGAAATCCGCTACGAAAACAAATCTAAAAATAGATATCTACAAAAAACGCGCGAAAGCACCGCACGCAACTAGAAAACTCTCGAAATAGAACAAATCGAATGAATAGAAGGGAAAGTACGGGATAGCCTACGCGAACGAGCGGGATAAATATATTGTTTACGTATTCTCAAGGTTAAGTGTGCGTGAATAGCAATAGGACTTTATGCTTTATTTGTATAGTCATAAGGATGATTTTAGAATGTATTTAGTGTCTCGTACCTTCTTGAATGGTCGCGAATAAAGTACGACGGTGACATAGGTGGGGAGTCCTATTATAAATAGTGACGGCAGATAGTCCAGAGACGTAGTTCAGTTCTACAGTTTGTGTTCAGTGTTAATTTGAAAGTAAAAGTGAAAAGTGAAAAGATACTCTGAAGCAAATAGTTAATAATAATAGTGATCTTGTATAGTGCCACAGTGTTTTTAGAAAAGTACAATAGGACTCCTTCGCCTCTCGACCACCATCAATTATAGTGATACATTGAAGTTTTCTTTCCTCCTAAAATAGAATCCCAGCAACAAGTATACGCCGGTTGTCGGAATATCCATAGTGTTTACAGTCCACTAATTTAATAGTTTCCATTCCGATACCGTCACGTATACCCATACTAAGAAAGGATTATTGTCCATTCCATATGCTACTGCACTCCATATGACGGCACCGTGGCTTAGTTGGTAGTGACCCTGCCTACAAAGCTTGGTGTTCCGGGTTCGATCCCCGGCTGGGGCGAATATGTGTGTGACGAACACAAATGTTTGTACTCAGGTCTTGGAAGTTGTGATGTCTTGTATGTGCCCATGCCACCTGCGACACAAGGAATCCTAGTGCAGGGGTGTGAGTGTGTGAATGTTTATTAAGTGAAGTTTTGAGCATAAGCTAGTTAGAATAAACATCATAGCAATGCTTTTGGTGTGCCTGTTATATGGGCTTTACTTCAGAGTTATTTGTATCATATGTATAAAGGAAAGCAAGAACTTCTAGCATTATTTAATGAATTCTTGCCTTTTTTTACATATGTCAGAACAATACAATTTACAGTTATAATTTTAGCCAGCTGGCTCCTGACCTACACTCATGTAGTGTAGGCTAGGAGCCAGATAATATTTATCTATAAAGACAGTGGAGTATTTTTTTATTATATAAAAAGAAACAGAATAATGTAAATAAAATTAATATACCAACCGGCAAACCCATGATCCATGTCCCACAGATACACAGAGCTCACTCCACCCTCAAAATACATTTCTCTATACTGATCAAACGCGAGGTTTGCATCAGTTTCCAGTTTCCTGAGCCGTTCTGAAGGCATTGACCCATCTTCCAGTGGAGGGTCGTAGGTATTTGACCATGGGGACCTGTAAGAGTCACCGTCCCGGTTGTAATCGCACAGGAGATAGTCCTTCCCGTTCGTTTTGTCTTGAGCAATCTTCAAGGGCTGATCTACTGACGATAATAGGTCGTCGCACATGCTTGGCACCAAATCGATCAAATCCGTAAGATTCTTCTCGATCTGCTGGGGAGGCAGCCTCCGCATCAAGTCTAACGCACAATCCATTTGCTGGTCAGTCTGAAAATCGCAGGAATAAACGAATTTCGAGTATTAGTCATCATAACAAATAGTTCATTCAAAGTTTTGTAGGTCGAAGTTAGTGAAGGTTTTACTCACCATTTTAAGTGTGATACTAATAAATTAACTTAAATTAAAGGTTAGCTTTAGAAGCCTATATTATTATTTATATTATTGTATTTAATTGTGACAATTTACACAAAATAAAAATTACAAAATCCCAACCCAAATTACTATCTTGACGTAATTTGACATTGTGATTTTCGTTTAGAAATTCACTGTAAATGTAAATACCACAGATAAATAAGAATAAAAAAGATTTTTGAACGAAAAAACATTCATTCTCGTTACTATAACATTTTTGCGGAAATCTCTTTGGGAAATCTTGGTCATCAATAAATCTTTGGTTTTCTCACTCACAAAATAAGAAACGGGCAGATTTTTTTCATTTCAAATTTAGAGAAAGCTCAAACAACAAGTAAATTCTCAAATTTTAAGTTTAGTTTCGTTTTTGTCGTTTAAGCCGACCATCGACATTCTCGTTAATATTACAGGCAAAAGGAGTAGGTACCAATACCAACACTACACACAAGGAAGCAGCTGTCACGTCACTATTATTGCAAACGGTAAATGTTGCCTAGTTGCTTAGCTTGATAGACGCCGGTATTTTTGTCTCGTTTTTGTATCAGGCTTTCCTACATGTAAAATGTGAGACAAAGTATCAGCTACCGAATTCATTTTTACTTCCGTTTCAAATGTCATTTTATTTTTCTATGGTGTGAATGTTGGTGTCAAGTTTTGTTGTTATTTCGTGTAATTTGCGCTAATTATTGTGCGTTTGTGATTTGAGTAGTTTTATCAATGGGATTGTGATCCTTTTTATACTATTGTTGACACAGTATAACTGAGATCACGTTGGAAGTCCGCATAGGTGTGTATTGTGTACTTAATTACTCCCTATTTTAGTGATTCATGTTATGGGAATGCAAACTAGTTATTATCATGCTGTTTCCATTATGCGGTCCTAAACAGGAAGCTTAGAGTCAGCTGCTGTGATCGAGCATTGTTTAGAGCTATATTACATACCATTATGACTGTAGAGCCATGAACAAAGATAATCCTATTTACTCACTGTTTGCACTAGGTTATGGCCAAACTATGCATCGCAGAAACCGTATAGTAGTAGCATAGTGCATTATTCGTAATGGAGAAGAAGCACAGATTCATTTTACACGTTTCCTTATTAGAATTAATCTGACCTAAAGTTTTCTTCAGTCTGTTATCATTACAACTTACATCACCAAAAAATTGATGTGGACTAAAAACTAGACACAGGTTTTACACTTTGATTAGAAGGTAAGACCTGCTTACTTCTCCTAAAACCCAGAACATAGTCTAGATGGACAAGAATGTATCAAAACCTATCACCTAAAACCACCTTTAATGTTTTCAGGTTTAGCGCAACCCGTAATACCACACCTGTAATGATGCCAACCCAATTGGTGCAGGAGAACCATGCAAATGACATCCGGGTTAAAACTGTTTTTAGTGGTGATGTTATGATAACATACATCAATCATAAAATCACGTTTGATGAGTTTAAACAGGAGATGGTGGCGATCTGCCGGTTCACACCTGATCAGGTTGGTTCATTTCTAATATATCACTGGCTGAAATTTACAACATTGCTTGTATAATGAATTAACGAATATAAATAAATAATAAATTTTAAATAAATAATAATAAATTTGACACAATGCCATCTAGCCCCAAACTAAGCAGAGCTTGTACTATGGGAACCAGATGGCTGATAGAATACTTAAATACTTTATTTTTGTAAATACATACATAGAAAACACCCAGACTCAGGACGAACATCAATGTTCATCACACAAAGTTTGTCCTGAAGTGGGAATTAAATCTGTAACACTGGGCGTGTCAGTCGAATGGCAATATACTTGCCATTTGACCATCAATGTTGTCAAATCCTTACTTAGTACTGACTTACGCTTTATTGAATACATCCTCTTAATATGGCGTCTTAGTTCAGTGGTTTGGCTTGCGTCTGTCAGTCAGCTAAGCTCTTTATTTATATTGATTTAAAAAAGATTTAATTTCCAGAAAGACTTATTTGAAAGTCTATACACTTGCCACTTAATGATTCATGTCTTTTCTCTCATATTAAGAACCCCACTTTTAGGTGTTTACCACCAAGTGGGTGGATGAAGAGGGAGATCCGTGTACAATATCGACCCAGTTGGAGCTGGACGAAGCCCTGAGATTGTACGAGCTGAACCGAGACTCCGAGTTAACTGTTCACGGTAAGTTTTATAATAAGCTTCCAATATATAAATTATTTCAGAATTTTTCTACTAAAGATAATGTGACTTGATTATGAAAGTCACTCAAAAGTGCTAAAAAAGTGACTCAAACTGAAAAACTTCCAACACTCAAATAATACAGATGCATCAGTCAAAGCTCTACATACATGCAACTTAATAAACTAGCAGTTTTTCCAAACTTTGACCCCACACGCCTAAACCCCTGAAACAACTTGTCTCATCTACAAACTCGAATAATGTTTTGAACTTACCTACCCACCTGCTAAATTTAATCAAGATCGGATGAGTGGTTTAACTGTTATCATAGGTCAAAATACATGATATATACCCACAGGCATACATTACATACATACTTTGACAAATCAAATGACCGTTCATCCTAGTATATCTAGACAAGACCTCTCATAGTTTGGTCAATAAATATTCATTATTACTCCTAGAAAAGGTACTTGTTGTAAACAATTAAAACATATTCTTTTTTTTATTGTAAAAACTAACCATAAGCCTAATCAGCTTATAATGATCCCACTGCTGGGACTCAAGCCTACTCTCTACCAAGAGAGCAAATGCGATTCGATCTACCATTCTGCTCCAAAAGAGTACAATATGTACATAGGTGTATACAAAACTGTTGCTTCTGAAACATGGATTTGCAAACCCTTTGTCTACGAAACTTGGATTGTCGCATATTACAGCTAGATGGCGCTAGTTGGCTTATTTTGTCCGCATGAATCCCAATTCCTGGAATTGTACATACTTCAAAATTATCATTTTTTCAGCCCGGTTTGTGACATACCAGGGTTTATAAAATCTAATTCTTAATATAATTATTCTTGCCCAACAATGGGACAACACAAATTAAATAATTAAATAAAAAAAAACTACTATTCTACTTATTAATTATATTTTTTGAAGTGAACATTAATTCCTTCAGATGCATAGAATTACGTACAATTTAATTGAACATTTTTTACGGGCACACCATGTTTCACTTAACATCTTGAACCGATAAGTGCGTCAATTGATGTGCTAAGTGCTCGCTAGGCCGGCCAACACCATTTCCTTCATTAAAGACTGTTATTGGTGTTTATTGGTTCATTTGCATCTTTTCCGGGTTCGGTTTTTGTAGTATTGTATAATACTAGCTGACGCCCGCAACTTCCTTTGCGTTGCAAATTAACTAAATTCCTTTCTTAGTACGCGCGCGCCTACACTTCTTGACGAACATATTCTCCAAATTTCCAGTCTCTAAGTTCATTGGTTTGGCCTGTACGTTGTCTGTCAGTCAGTCAGGGCTAAGCCTTTTATTTATATTGATAAGGCGCTCTCACATCTCTCACAGATATCATGTCTACCCATGACCAAAACAGTGCTACACACAAACACACACACACACACACACACAAACACACACACACACACACACACACACACACACACACACACACACACACATACACATACACAAGATTTAAAATCACACAGGCCCGTGCAACACTGATTTATAGTGCTCGCTAGGGCTTTCAGTCTCGATGACTTTCTGAGTCCCGGGAAAAAAAAATCGAGACTCGATGCGGTCTCGAAATTCCCGGGAAAAACGAGACTTTCGAGACTAATTTAATAGAACATAAAGGCACACTTATAGGAATGGCATTTAGGCATTTTATGGCGTATTAGCGAACACATCACAGTTTAACTTTACAATCCAGTATTTGATGATGTTCGGTGATGTCCGATGTTCCTGATTTATCAAAATTTGCGTTTTTCTTCGAAATGGTTCCCCATTCCACACATACAGACACAAACCAACGAAGGTACAGGGGCCGGAGTCTTTTCATTTGATTACAACATAAACATATCAATACTTCGGAGGAAAATCGAAAATCAAAATAGACGAATTCTAACCGATAGCATGGCTATACTAAAAGTACTAGATAGCAATACTTGCGACTCAATGCTCGTTAACGAATGCCACCGAGCACTGGAGAGAATAACCCAAGCCAACCGAATAACACTCCAGTGGATTAAGGGGTACAGTAACTCATTAGGGAACGACGCCGCAGACGAGTTGGCTAGAAAAGGATCTCTTTCCTTCCTTTTCTCAATTGCGAGCGTGGATACGCAAACGTACAAAGACACAGCACAGTGAGCGCTGGCTGCAAACCAAGGAGTGCAAACAATCAAGAATGGCCTTTCCGCAACTTGCACCACGTCTAACTAGACGTTTACTTAGTTTGAAACGACCAGATTTAAGAATCATTGTGGGTACTACCACAGGACATTGCCTGCTTAACAAACATCTGCACAACATTGGAAACACAGACAGCCCACTATTCTACAGAGTTGAAAAAGGCTGCTGACCGAGGAGGAAACGCCCGCTTACGTAATCCTGGAATGCGTGGGAGTGGCAAAGCAACGAGAGGAAATCCTCAAAAACCCGAGGTCACTCCTCGAAGCCTGCGAAGAACCCAGAAAACTTCTGTGCTTCTGGGCGGAGTTAGGCTGGCTAAACTATTAGTCAGGAAATCCGACGCACAAAGGACCAACAGGAGTCCAAGTGCGGAAAAGGGAGTCTATTTACATTTACATTCATTCCACACTTATTACTTTTTTTTAAATTTGCCCTTTTTTGGTAAGCTAAAGTAATAAGACTATACCCGTATACCACTATGTCTTATCCTTTATTTAGATTATACTAAGGGCTACTCTACACCGAATAATGTTAAGATTTTTATAAGTATCGAAAGTCTCGTTATTCCCGGTACCGAAACCATCAGTCTCGAGTCTCGAAAATAACGAAATATCGTCGAGACTCTCGAAATTTTCGAGACCGAGACTCCCGGGATGAAAGCCTTAGTGCTCGCCGACTTCGGGACTACTTACTAGCGACGACTTACTAGCGTCCTACTATCCTACAAACCGGAACACTGCGATGATTTAACATTATTGCTTTGCCCAGAATATCTTAGCACTGTGGTACACATTTAGAAGGAATCCTGCAAAGGATTTATTCCAACGGTACTGATGAATGGCCAGATTTTCTCACAAAAAAAACATTGTTCTCATAATTTTGTTAGACACATAATATATTTGTCTGAGAATAAGATAGCTTCCGAGATAAGCCGGTATTCTAATGTCGGTTGTCAGCGTCTAGGTTACACTAAAAACTAAATGGTTGATTTCAGATAAGCGCACGACATTCTAGAGATAAATCTGTGATTCCATTATAGACTTTGTACTACTAATGACTTTACTTAAATCCAATTTTAAAGATAACAAGATCCATGATACGACCAATGCTATGCTAGGGCTCGTGTTTTTTCAAACCACATGACCTTAATACAACCGACTCAATTGGGGTACTAGTGACCATAAAACAAAATGTATATTTTACTTTTCCGTGACCTAACAGTAGTGGTTAGGTCACGGAAAAGTAAAATATACATTTTGGTTGTACCGATTGAAAATTATGATATTTTTATTATTATGCTCAGCGGTAACTTTCAGATTGGTCCCATAAAAATTTCAATAATATCGGTCTAGTAGTTTCGTTTTGAAATCGATATAAAACCAAAATGTATATTTTACTTTTCCGTGACCTAACAGTAGTGGTTAGGTCACGGAAAAGTACTACTAGACCGATATTATTGAATTTTTTATGGGACTAATCTGAAAGTTACCGCTGAGCATAATAATAAAAATATCATAATTATCAATCGGTTCATAAATGACGAAGTAACGGATCATTAAAAAAAAATCAGTTCATTCAACTCCTCCGTTTTTACCAATTCGGTTGAAAAGTCCATTTTGAACACCGTACTTTGCTTTCGTCACAAGAAGCAATATCACAATCTAGCCAAAACATACTCCAATATCTAAGAAGTACATTTTCGGACGGGACATTTCGTGTCACGTATTTACATAAATGAATAATTTATTCACAAATTTATTTATTCCCGACGACTGTTGGTTCCTGCAACGATGTCGTCCAGATATACCAGGGGTTTACAAAGAGATTTGCAAGTTAAGGGGAATCCTCAAATCCGAATTCCATACAAAATGTTTCGGACAAATACTCAAAAAGTACGCCGTATTATAGTAATTTCTTCACACTATCCGTTTCGTCCATGTTTTTTGATTTCGTTAACAAAAAAAGTGAAACTTTAATTTAGATTTTATACGTGTTTTTAGGTTAGTAGGGTTAGTTTTAAAACACGTATAAAATCTAAATTAAAGAATGAAACCTTACTAATTTTTGTTCACACAATCAGAAAACATAGACGAAACGAATAGTGTGAAGAAATTACTATAATACGGCGTACTTTTTGAGTATTTGTCCGAAACATTTTGTATGGAATTCGGATTTGAGGATGCCCCTTAACTGGGTTTTCGGACCGGGCTAGTGTTGTAGTTGTGTTTGTGGCATCTGAAACTAGATTTCCATTTGACTATTTTGTTTGATGGACTAGTTCTACGGTCGTGTTTGTGGTTACTGAAAATATTCATCGTTTACCGTTAGAATCATATTTAAAATAAAAAGATATCACTAATTCTGATGACATGCCGTGCAATAAAAAATATTGCCGGTCGAGAAAATAAGTCACAAGGTTTTAATTAACAGAAAAAAAAACCGCATAATCAGTTGCCGTTACTGAACACAAAATGGCTAAAAAAAAATTGAAGTTTTTTTTTTCAAAAATAAGACTATCTTAAGATAATTGATTGATTCAGGCGTTACTTTGCGGAAATCCATAAATATCAACAAATTATATAAATATATTTAGTGAGATCTCTCGTTTCGAACTTCGGCGAGTCCACACCTCCTGATGATGCCTTGTGTAGAGGCGAAACACGTGTCGTATCTTTAAACTTTGGTTTTCTGTTCGTTGACTCTTTGGTTTATAATATAGTAATATGTACTAAAATTCTAAACTAAAGTTAAGTTAATTAAAACCTTTGTTTAGAAATCAAGCGGATTTATTACTAAATATATTTATATAATTTGTTGAAGACTATCTTAGTCCTCTGTGCTTGCGTCATTCAGTATAAGGATGATATACTTACATAGATGTATGTTGCTCTATTACGTCGGTACTAATAAACCTATTTAGCTAAAATGGTTAAGTTTATGAGCTGGAAAATGACTACAGGCTTATTATTCCGCGGGGCAAACCGCGGGCAGCAGCTACAATGAAATATAACAGTTTTTTTTTTGTAAAAAATTGTAGAGACTAGCTAGGCGCTCTCGTGATGGTAAGAGATCACGTCTGCCCATAACCATAACAGTGCTACATAGGACTATGATTTCTATTGGCCGGTGCAACACTGCTGTTGCGCTGGTCCACCTATTTTTGATGAACATCACAGCGACAGCTTCAGAATATCTAGTACTGTGTTGGTTTGGTACCCATCTAGACGGTATCCTGCAGGGGATGCCTCCTAACGGTTCGTTTAAGATGCTTGGGACTCGATTTGAATTCAAGTCTCTTTCAGGATACGAGCTTATAAAGAGACCAAAAAAAAAAAACCAATCCAATCCCACGGTCACCCCGAAATGAAATACAATCCATGCATACTTTATTCAGTGTACAGTGACACCCTGCGTGACCCCGCTTTATCGGACCAATATTACATCCTGTACAATGTTTACTGGACTGTCTTTGCTATAAAATTCTTATCTACCCGCATTGCGAATCCGGCCAGTCTGTATCTAGAGATAAATAAAATTATTACCATTTTTTATCGCTTTACATCATGCTGGAAACTGAAACAAATAAAACATAATATCAGATAACAATTATTATAACTTTGTTTAGTACAAACATGAATACTGGTCTAGAAGAGTCAAGAGGAAATCAAAACTGCAAGGTGAGCAAGCCTTATTACAGTGTTTATAAATATATAATGTTTGGACATTTTGCATTTGTGCCAAGAGAGCTTTTGTCTAGTTGTTCACATTAGTGCTTTCATTTCAGTTCACGAGCACTCTGAATTATTCTTTCTCTCAGGATCGGCCATTTCCATATTCAGATTGAAATTGACTAAGATATTTTGCGTTTGTTCTTCTAGCTTCTAGCTTCTTTGCTTTGTTTCTATTGTTCTACCCGTTGGTAGGTCAGCTTTTATCGGCTGAATCTGAACTTTACAATGGGGCTGTATCGATCAATGCTGAATGTTAGGTCAGACAATTGTCGATGGATTCAGAGATAGCATGTTTTCTAAACGAACGTGACTTATTCACAAAATCATTCTCATCTCTTCTCGATAACGCTAGACTATCTACATCCTCGAATCACCGTTGCGCAAGTAGATGTAACATAAAACTGATAAAACGAAACATTGTACACCAAACCCGCCACATTACAAAGTCACATCACATTTTCTATTCGTCGCTCCCCACACACCGGTTATTGCATATGAGTTTGCGTCGCATCCGCGCAACGACCAACTTGCCAAAGCACTCCGTGTATAAATAAAACCAGCCCCGAACTTGTATGCAAACACGAAGACAAACTTGCTCTAATAAACTACAAACATTGCGGCAAGTGGCGCCCGAGCGAGCTGTGGAGGCGTCTGAAAGTGGCGCCCCGCGCTTTGTCTCGCAATTACGGATATTTTAATTAAATTGTGCGTTTTGAGTGGGAATGCGAAATCGTGTTCTGTTAATTGAATACGTGGCTGGGGTGTGATTGTCCGTTGTTTGCTGCAGTTACGCGTGATTGGTTCTGTTGTCGTCCTTTAACGTTTATTGGGGTTGGACTGTTGCTAATTGAGAAAGTCATTATCTGATCAGATTCTATTCTACTCTACTAAGCAATCTCTAAGGCCTGAATTATACAGAAGCTATGTAAGGCGAAAGCACGGGCGCGCAGGCAAAACTTTTTCATTCAAAACTACTGTAAGCGACGCGTCATGCAATGATATCTTTGTTCCGCCTGCACCGTGCCTTCGCCTTATCCCATTTCTGTATAATACAGGCCTAAAAGATCTCTATCACAGTAATTCTAATCCTCCTCATATATCTGTTTGTCGTGTGACAATAGGCTCTGTGGTGTTAGCTTTATATTCGTCTCAAAATCTCTTCTCGAAGCAATATTTAATTCCTAATCCAGAACACCACTAGAATATTCCGTTCCTTTCAACGCTAATCACACTACGTTCCCAAAATAGTGTGAGAGCATGTGTGAATAAGTGTCAGCGAGATAACAGGATTCTCGCTAAATAGGCAAGCGCCCACCGCAGGGTTGTGGTGAGTCGGGGCACTAGGTATGCCACCTGCCAACAGTGCCAACTTAAATCTGACTATCTAGAAATCTGGACGAGGGTTTGCGAGAAATGCCATGAGAGATAAATGATAAGGCAAGTTGAGAAACTGTTTTTCCGTTTTATAATAACTTTTTCTGTGGATACTCTGTATTCAACCTGCTAACAGTGCCAACTTAATTCTGTCTATCTAGAAATCTGGACGAGGGTGTACGACAAATGCCATGAGAGATAAATAATAATACAAGTTGCGGAACTGTTTTGGCGTTTTATAAAACCTTTTCTGTGGAAACTCTGTATGCAGTTTGGGAGTTTGTGACTGGTATCAGTTATCCTGATAAATAATTTGAAAAAAATGTAATGGTCTTCTGCGAAGTTCTGAGTTCGCTGTTCTGTAATTTCCAATAGTTTCACATAGTATAAAGCATGGAAATAACTGAAATCGACACATAGCCCATCAAGCTGTTTTTGTGCCAGCCAATGAACGGAATAGACCAAGCAAACTGACCATTCCTCAAGCCGAACCATAGTCATAAAATGACTGAAATGATCATAATACTCGTATGTCTGTCTACTCTATATGACTATGAGATGGGCTTCGGCTCCCATCAAAGCTCCATCATTGTCGCAACCGGAAGTGTGACAACCCTAGTAAACTTCACTAATTAATGTATCGCCGTGTAATTTCGCGCCAACCGCGCCGAACTTTCACGTGCCGTATTAAATTCGTAGTTCCGCCAGTACACGGGCGTTTAGTGTTTTGGAAATTTAAGCGTGGATCTTTTCTGAAGTTGTGGTAAGAGAGGCTTCTTCTTGTTTGTTTTATGAGTATTGATGCCACATGCGCGCAAGATTCGAATCTAATCGATGAATGCTGAAACTTACCCCGTATCTCTTAGCTCTATCCTGAACATTTCATAGTTCAGGGTTACGAAAGTGCCTCTCGCCAAATGTAGCTTTCAATCTCGTGGTGAGGCTAAACGTTAATCAAATCTGAAATCAAAAAAGTTAAGAATATACAAACATAATAACAGAATGGTATTAGGCAGGACACGTGAAGAAAAGTAGAAGGCGGCCGAAGTGCAGTTTCAGATTATCCGATCAACTAAGCGGATTCATCGCTCACACAGAAAATGCTTGCGTGCACTTTTCTTTGCAAAATTAAGAGTAATATAAATGTGAAAGCTTGGGAGTGTAGGTATACATGTATGTGCAGCTGACTGTACGTGCGACTAGCCCCGAGAGACTCCTCATGCTACTGACACTCGCTAGAAAAAACTGAGCGTAAACGCCGGTACACGCATGTATACGCGCGTTGCGCTTTTGAAGTTTCGCGAGTACCAATCCACGTATGCACGTATACACATATACATACACGCGCGACAAAAATACGCTACTCTGAAATCGCACTAGTGTTAAAATGAGGGATTATGAACATGAAACGTCCTGATGATATTATTGACTCGTATAAAAACATCAGTTACCGGCTAAAATCTGTCCCAATAACCCAGTATTGTTTTATGCTCTCGATTTGTATAGTTTTGTGACGTGACGTGCGCAGTAAATGTTTTACGAGCGAGCTGGTTTACGAGCAATATTTGGACATGACAAAGTTCAGAGGGTGAGCAAAGCATGCCAATGCACGAACGAACATCGCTATGAACGTTCATACGTAACGAGCGTGGTGGCCGATTGGATCAGGCTCTATGGCTTTATGAGCTGTACCTTTGTCGATTATGATTAGTAGTACGTGGTAATACGTAGTAATGCACAACACAAAACCTTTTCAACAGTCTATAGTCCACGTTAACCTTATTCCTTCGAACAAGCTGTCTAGATTCTTCTTCTTCTTCGTTGCGCTCTTGACAGAGCGGTCGTGGTCTTCAGGAAGGTTTTTAGTCGGGGGCTGTGATTCGCCTCACGATATCTCGCTACTTTCCCTGCTACCAGACGTTCTGGTGCACTCATTCAAAGGGCCGCCCACGGCAGATTTAATTTGGTCGGCCCATCGCATGGGTGACCTTCCGCGCAGCCTTGTCCCTTGCACTCTACCTTGGACAACCAAACGCTCTATGGAGTCATTGTCTCGTCTTGAGACGTGCCCGAAGAACTTGAGCATACGAGTTTGAACTAAGACGCTGTTTGATAGAGAGTTCCTAGAGTATGGAGTTAGAGAACTCTAATCTAGATTAATTCTGTAATTCTTTATTGTACACACAAACACATTAGAATATAAATCATAAAAGAAAAGACATTTACAAAGGCGAGACTGCTTATGAAATTTTGGAAAAATCAGCATAACATTCTGAGGAAACAGGAATGTCGTAGTTTACAGGAAAATAATATTCGATGATATGTGATAAAGAGTAACCTACCTACCTAATTCCCTTGTTAGGCTTAATTGTGCTCGCTACGTAGAGAACGTCTCTCGATACGCATGTGTAAGCCGCTGGCGATGGCGCAGCTTGAACTTGAACTGAGCAACCCCACCCAAAATCGCTTCGTTCAAGAGACCGGGATTCAGTGTAGCTCCCCGATCCAATTCACTACTTTACTGCGTTGAAACGGACTCCTCACTGAACTCCCCTGTGATCAAACCTTATTTTCTCTTCGGTTCATTTGGCCGTTTACTGTAGTAGTTAAGCATCTTACGCTTCCATCGGCTGTATCCTGTACCTTGTCATGCCTCTGTGCAATACCTCATGGCATAAAATGACACGGAAGGAGTGGGTGTAATTGATCCAATCAGTTTCAGTTCTGACGCATATCGCCTCAGGCCTCATAGATGTCTATTTTAATTTATAGTTATTTTGGGCTTATAGAATATTCTAGTCTGTAGTTTCCGAAACTTGAACTAATCGGAAATCACTGGCCAACGTTCTACAAACTATTTTGGTCAAGAGTTCAAGTGCCTGCTATTTTTACGTCCATCCATTCATTCCGTCTCTTGTTTTGTTGGGTATTTCCTTGTCTCAAGGATTATTTAGACTCTTTATAACATTTCTAGTTGGATTTTTTTATGCAAAGAAGTGAAGAGCCGAGCTAGGCGCTTTCCGGGTGGTAAGAGATCATGCCTGCTAATGACCAGAACAGTGCAACACAGGATTTCGATTCACATAAGCCAGTGCAACATTATTATAGCGTTATAATGTTGCACTGGCTTATGTGAGGCTTATTACCACTTTGAGATACTTGATTGCGAAGGATTGTAGGTAGAAGATGGATGCGGCAAGCCGATGATTGTGCACAGGGGTGATTGTGCACTTTGAATGAGCTTATGCCCAACAGTGAACTGCGATATTCTGATGATGATTCGTATCTTGGATGCAACATCACAGTACTGTGATACATCTGAATGTTGGTCAAATTAGACCAGCTTGACCACACTGGTTTACCTCGGAGGACTGATAATGGAATTAAAAGGGTTCACTAATGTGGTTAACATGGCATAAGTATGTTGTTTTCTTCTAATAACTTACAAAAGCTTGCTGGTCCATTTGTAATTTGATTCCCTAATTTCCTTCAATTGCATTATGTTTCATTACAATTTCACGAGATTCTCGGTACACAGGCCGCGGAGTAAATGCATGCATTACCGCGTCCCAGTTAGAAGACTTGAACATGTTCGGTGTATCAGAGTCATCTTACTTAACAGTATGCATCTGAATTTACGTTGTTCATTAATAATTATTGATGGAACATGCAGGTATAATGAAAAAATATTCTTCTCTCTTCTATTCTTTAGCAGTCCAGTGCTGACGTGGATTTCAAGGCACGTTTCGAAGCCGCGTCTTCTTAACTTGGTCTTTTCTGTATATTCTCATAGCCTCGTCTTCTTAACTTGGTCTTTTCTGTACTTTTTAGAGTATTTCATAGATTGTCTCACGTTCTTTTTAAATACGCAAAAAAAAACAAAAGGATCCGTATTTTATTCAAGGATCCAAACTAGTCTTATTAAGTTGTTAAAGCAACTTACATATACATATATAAAAAAAAATGAATCGCTAAATGTGTTGCTAAGCGCAAAACTCGAGAATGGCTGGACCAAATAGGCTATTTTTTTAAATATTCCTTGAATGTCGAGGAAGGTTCTTATGAAGAAAAAAATAGAAAATCTCCTAAAAACGGGTGGACCTGTATGGTGGACGAAGTCGGGGTCAGCTAGTAATAAATAAATTCCTTTATCGATACAGCGGTTATGTTTCAAAGGCGATAATAAGATGTTAACTATAAGTTATCTTATTTATTCAGTGTCGAGTACACGTATATCGTTTGTCAAGTCTTCCTTTCGCTTTTATGTCTTCAATTCTCAATTTTATCTCGAATTTCTCTTCTTAATCATGCGATTGGAATCCGAAAATGTATTTCGCATAGCGCTCGCCTCGCCTACATGCAAAAAATTAAATGAGAATCGGAAAAATAAAAGTACACATCACGTCATAAACACGCCAAGTTTTATCAATATGTTGCCAACTGCGGTCAGATTTTGTGGTGAGATGGTCCAATTACCCGATAGTTGAAACTGTTCTAGTAACAAAGCGTCTTCAAAGCTGAAACAACTTAATGTATGTAGTCTATGTTTATTTTTTAATTTTATACCAGTTTAAGTCCTTAGTTGGTGTAATACTGAAATGGTCCATGCCATGGCCCTCCCTTCCTTACAAGAATGTTTAAGAATTTCATGACTGTGCGAAGAAACACTAAATAATTAATGAAAACGCTCACACACTCACATCCTAAAATATTTTATTGACGTGTCGCAAATGTTATTCTAAACTAATTCTAATTTTAAATTTATGTTATCGGAGTAACAGTTTTTATTTGATAAATAAATAAATAAAATCTCCGCACTACGATTCCCTAACTAAGTAATCTTTCAGGTAGGCAAACTTCTAAATATGGCTAGATCTAGCTAAAACTTTGCTATCTCCGGCGACATTCATGGAATGTCGGGCAACGGCCTACTGCGCCCGCGCATCTTAGCCCGTGACGCCAATTTGTGTTCATCATAAAAATTGCTATCCGGTCTGTACTCGTTATGGTTAGAGATTTATTGGTTCAATATCCTAGTCCAAATCTTGCGTATTGTGTATTTCTGAGCATAATCTTCTACATATATACTATCATTTAAATATACTATATCTATTATTATAGGCTTTAACCGTCATAGTTTTAAATCTCAACTTTTCTACATTGATATGACCTAGTTCGTTCTCAATTCTGTACTTGATTTAAAATCCAGCCAACTCAAATATAACTTGAATAGTCTTTAGTTTATACAGAACTTGTACGGGCCACGCCTTCCGTTTTTTGTCCGTTCCTATCGATCTTGATTCTAATTTGCAAATGCCTTTTATGGAAATAAAATTCTTGCATTTTATAGCCGCTCTATTTGAATAACCGATACAGCCTTTTTATGACTTTATTCTGAGGAGATAAATCGCTTAGTGTCAAATGCGTCTCTTTCAGAGTCAATAAAAGTCCCAAAGCATTTTTGTTTAAACAAGTTAAGTACTTTATACTTTTACTTTTAACCAAAGTTGTATTTTTTTCTACATTCTAAAGTGTTCTTTCACTTCAATCACAACCATTATTATCTCACATCAGATCTGCAACAATGCCAGTTTCCAGTGTTATGAAGATAAGTTATGTAAATATTGCATTTCTCGTTGCGGTTCATTGTTCGTCGCTCGCTGTCTTGATATTATTGTTTCAATCGGCCGCTGCTGGAGGTCAGCTGAACTAACTGCAGCTAATTGGCCGGATCCTCTCGCTCGCGGCCAAATAAACCAAACAGTAACAGTGGCGCTGCGAAAACGAGCGCGAGTACCCGTGTTTTAGCGGCGCGCACGCAACGGATCGCGTGCGCCGCGCTGTGACAATTTCGCATTTCGAAATCTCCGCTCGATTGCAGCGAACGTTGTTCTCGCCTCACCTTACTCGCAGTGTTTACGCGCCGCGGAGTAGAATGGAAGCGATGACCTCGCGGTTACCATCGCCCCTCAATACAGTCAGTTTCCAAGAGGTGGTTTTGTGTTTACTGTGCTTTTGATTTAGCTGGATCGCAGTGTGTTCTTTGTTGTCACTGGACCGGCGCGTGAGATAGCACGCTGACCCACATCAAAGCCTGGGTTTGCAGGTGTGTGCGGATATTTCGACATATCGCCGGGATTTACAACCGGCGCCGTCGGTCGCTCGTATGACGATAAAACGATTCTATTGTGCACGTGCGGTAACCGATTACGATCTGTTCGCGATTTGTATCGATATCGAATACCGCCGAGTGGATACAGTGGCGTGTTATTGTACGGTATGCGACGACAAAAAGGATTTCACTATTCTGTTATCCGGACAGTTAAGCGAGTTGAGTAAAGTAAGTCTTTGTGAGAGATGCCGAGGGCAAAAAGTATTCTTGTGACACCGTTGAGAGTTCGGACTTTAGGCTAAATAAAACATGGCTACACTAGGGCTGCACTGCTGCAGAGCCATTAGCCACGCTCTGGATAAAGGATTAAAGTTCACTTTTGTATTTAAGCTCCATATCACTTAAAACAAGTGCTTGCTCATATAAAATTTTAATGCATCCTCGTAGGATTACAGCACATAAAATCTAAACCGCACTGCTAGTAGAATATATGTATTCATCGTAAATTTTTTATCACCAGAAAAAAAATATGCATAATAATCAGTTGCCGTTACTGAAAGATGAAAAAAATAAATCGAATTTTTATCAAAATAAATTTGACGAAAATTAGATAACTGTTACGGTTAGTAGTTTTCCCATGGATTTCGTCAGGTGGTACCCTTTATTGATAATAATTTAAGTTTTATTTATCGTTTACAAACTCGGGTACCTAGCTCGAGCCAGCTCGCAAAAGCTCGGCTCGGGCGCCGCACTCTCCCCGTTGTTGGTGTCGTTTTAAAGATACCCAAAATTCTGACTGCACAGATGCAACGTAGTAACTGCATTGGCCATTTAAGTTTTTTTGTATAGTGAACAATATTTTGATCGAACATGCTATCGGTTTCGTTCGGCTACCAATCTACAATCGAACATTTCCCTGTTGTGTTTCCTCGTACAAAGCGAGTTTATTGGTTATTGATATTAGCATGAAGTGGATTTTCGCATAAAAACTAACATACCCCCCAACATTAAGCGAATGTAAACCATGTTTATATGTAAATAAGGTTTGATTACCCAAGTCAGAATTGGATAGGCCAATACCCTGAGAAGCCTTGATCTCGCTGTGTCTACCTATTTAGGAGTGAGTCACGGTTATAGGGTTTCCATACAACTTTAAGTTAGATGTTTTTCGAAATAATAATAAGTATTATAATTATTAATAAATAGTATAAATATGTTGAGTAATAAATCCGCTTAATTTCTAAACAAACTTTGTCTTGGGTTTTCTGTTTTCTGCGCTTTGGTTTAGATACTAAAATCCTAAACTAGAGTGAAGTTAATTAAGACCTTTGTTTAGAAATTAAGCGCATTTATTACTCAATGTATTTATACTATTTATTAATATTTATGGACTTCCGCAAAGTAACGCCTGAATCAATAAAGTAGGTATTATAATATTTGGATATTTCACATAACGCCATCTAGCCCCAAACTAACGAGTACCTAACCGGATAACTCATAAAACTCTTAAAACCTTTTTTGTACACATCAATTTACCTAAATATAAGTTTTGAGTGACTGACAGACAACGTACAGGCCAAACCACCTAACGTAGAAACTTTAAATTTAGAAGATAATTATGTATGTTTGTTAACAGGTGTAAGCACAACTGAACGTAGTTGCGGGCGACAGCTAGTAGAATACATAAAAAAAATACACAGACTCATGACAAACACCAATGTTAACACAATATTTTGTCCTGAAGAGGGAAGGGGGCATCCATTAATTACGTGAGGTAATTTTGGCGATTTTTCGACCCCTCCACCCCCCTTAGTGATATTTCGTGAGATTTTGCTCGACCCCCCTCCCTCTTCCCCTAATCTCACGTGAGATTTGACGTATTTTAGTGAAGAAACATTTTTCCTGAATTTCACGCTGTTTTCTCACAGCATTACACTTTCTCGTGCGGAAAAAAAAAATTCGTGAGTTTTGCCGAGACCACCCACCCCTCCCACGTGAGATTGGGTGAGTTTTGACTCGACCCCCTCACCCCCCTTGAAGCCTCACGTAATTAATGGATGCCCCCGAATCAAACCCGCGGCACTGTTAACAAATGAGTTAACTTATAAATTAATTTCCCTGGTGCCATTTTAGCTTTGGAAAAGCCATAAAAAAAAAACTTACATTATACCGATTACTGACTGTGCTTTTTTATGTAAAGCGTGACTTATTTTGTACCTTTTATCACCTTTTATGTATATTTTCCTGTACTAATACTACCTGGTTTATGTATTACTTATCGCAAACCACATGCAGTATACCTATTGATAATCATGTTGCTCAGAATATCTATAGTAAGAAAAAGTATAAATATAGTTTTATAATAACTAACCATGCCATTGTCAGCCGATGTTTATTGCATTATAAATGCTAGAAAAAATTATAATACCTGATGAATTTTAAATTAAACCAATGAAAATAAGTAAAAACAGATTCTTCTCGGTCTTGAAAATAACAGCAATCAGCATAACCAAATGCTCATTATAGCATTATAGCTCATTATCATACACCATACTGAACATGAAGGGGTCACGGTTATACTATCATTAATAAAATTTGGTATCAATTTACACAGGCACCCATATAGTCACACACCGTTCATCAGGTCCAGATTACACTTTACTAATCTACTTTACTAAAGTGTGTACAGTAACAAAGCAAGCTTATTGTTAAGCAGTTGCTTATTGTTATCTCTTAATGAGAATTTGCTAGTTTGTTATGCTCTTGATAAGAGTTTCCTTTCAAAATACATAATCATATAGGGATACATAAGTTCACGATACAGGCTTGCCCTAGTGCGGGGTCCATTGTGAAATATTGTGTAATATTTATGTTTTTGGAAAATATATTTATTGATTAATTGATTGACAATATCTACCTATTTTGTCCGTGTTGGTTAAATAATATCCTACTAATATTATAAACGCGAAAGTTTGTAAGTATGGATGGATGGATGAATGAATGAATGAATGAATGAATTATTTATTTGTCTCAAGTATGGTTAGATTACAAACTGGTCTTATGAATGTAGGTTTAAGGTAGAGTCACATACTTCACTGAAGAATACAATTTTTTTCTTAATTAATAGTTATGGCTTAAGTTGCTCATAATCTCGATCTCGATCAATGTATCTAAAAATAACATAACATCTGTTCTGTCATCATCTGTTAACATCTGATGGATGTTTGTTCCTCTTTCACGTAAAAACTACTGAATGGATTTTAATGAAACTTTACAATAATATAGCTTATACATCAGAATAACACACAGGCTACAATTTATAAAGATAGCTGCGCAGAGGAAGTCGCGGGCACCAGCTAGTTAATAATAATATTTTGGAATATTTGGAGACACACAACGCCATCTAACCCCAAACTAAGCAAGTTTGTACTATGTAGACCAGATAACTAATAGAATACTCAAATACTGTTTTTTTTTATAAAAACATACCATAGAATACGTAGAAAACGCATGGACCCAGAACAAAAATCGATTTTTATCACACAAATGCTTGTCCTAAAGCGGAAATCGAACCCGCGACACCGGCGCGGCGTGGCAGTCCAACACTTGCCACTCGACCAATCGTAACGTCAAAAGTGTGAAGCACTGCACATGAGGTTCGTGCTATAATTTTTACAAGACGTGACAGTATCGTAGTATGAAAGACATATTAACAGATAATTTCTCATCCTACGTAATTTCAAGTTGCACAACAGATGATTTTACTTACGTTTCACAATCAGTAATTCAAACTTTCGCTCAAGGCCGAAAATAGCCAATAAATGAGGCACAGTAAATATTTAACAGAATACTATCTTACTGTCTGTCTCCGTGTTTCCAATTCAGAGAGAAAACGTTTCGGGGCGTGAATGAAATTATGTTGCTAGGCTTTATAAATGATAGGTCCTGACTGTAGCGCAGATGTTCTTGACTAACAAATTAAAAAATACTAAAATTTTTGTACTTTTTTACTGAAATTTGCTGTTCTGTCACTGTCACTGATCTGATGGTAACTCTATTTCTACCTTAAGGCGATATCTTGCAACAGTAATTAACCTCAACACAGATACATAAAACAAGAAAAAAAGTGTTGAATAAAAAAGTCGCACAAACATCCTACTTTTTATACCTTAAAAAATTTGCATGAAGTTGACCTACTGCGTAATCAGTCCGGTTCTGCCTCACTTGTTACACTGATCGCGTGTCACTCTCACGCACGACCATTCACGTAGGAGTGAAAGAGACAGAAGTCAGGTTTACTCATGGGTCTAGACTTGGTTTTGAGAGAAAGTTCAGTAGGCAGGCAACTTGAGTGATTATTTAATCAAGTTATCAAGTTAGTTAGACCTTCGTTAGACTTAACTTATACGGATCGGAACTTTTTCTTTCCGTCTCTTGAGATAGTACCGAAATTGTTTTCGAAAGTGAATGAATTAATGTAACAAGCTGACATCTCTTCGTAGTCCGCACTTACAACTCTTGGCAAATACATTCATAGTTTCAAGTCTCTAAGTTCACCGGTTTAATCTTTGCTTATGGTAAAGTGAACCTAAAAGTACTCCCAACATAAAATTAATAAGTACCATGAAAGTTAATTTCATAATTTTTATGAGTAAAGTAAAGTACATAGGTACACTACATATAAAAAATACACAATGCATATTATTTATGTGTACGAAACTTAAACTATACAAATCAAAAAATATTTTTTATAAGGTTTACCTGCTCTAGCTGTACTTGTCATGCTAAAATTCCTCTGAAAATCCATTTTTCAACATACACGTCTTAGTTATTTGATTGTTACGGGTATTTATCGCGCTCACCTACATTATACATGGCTTATCCATTGTGAAGCAGAAACAAACCAAACAATTACAGTTTTTTTTCTATATCTTATGGCATAAGATGTATAAAAAATACTATGGTAATAATAAGACTTATGCGAACGTTCTCACAATTATGTCATATTTTAGCTCTTTGTTCGACGTTTATAGCCCAATGTGCGCGCGCGGTGCTCAATGAGCTCTCTACGTAGGTGCTCCTCATATATTGTATAGTCATATAGTTATATATATTGTATAGTCTAGTTTTCCTACAATAAAATTATTTATTTCTTCTCTCTTTCTTTCTTTCATATGTGTGGTCTGACTAACCTAGGAAAATTCGAGACATCTTTGCAATCATCTCGACGACACGATTCTTGACGACACGATTGGTCGAGTGGCAAGTGTGTTGGACTGCCATGCCGGTGTCGCGGGTTCGATTCCCGCTTCAGGACAAGCACTACTGTGATGAATGTATTCTATGTATGTATTTTAAAAAAAAGTATGTAAGTATTGTATCAGTCATCTGGTTCCCATAATACAAGCTTCCTTAGATTGAATTATTCCCATCCGTCACCCTGTTCTGTCCGCCTAGGGCAATACACTTACACATATACAATATTACTGTATTAACATTTTTCATTACACACCTTCACGGTTAGTTTACACAGTGCGAGCTAGCGTGCGAGTCAGCCTGCTGCAACTCACATCGTATGGTCGTATCTTACAAGTTACTGTTATATGCGAGTTAGATAGTAGCTCTCATCAGAGTTAGTTCACATTTTTTTTTGTTTTCACTCTCCTTCTCGCCTTACAGTAACTTGCACACGGCAGCAGCTCAGCTATTTTCCCCCTCCACCTTACTATAATACTGTCAATATTGGTGATCTATAGGAACACAGTTAATAACTACGGGTTAACAGACACTCTATCCTCGCACTAACGTGTCCATTAACCAAGCCCGGTGGACCGGTCGTTCAGGCCGGGCGGGACGGCTACATCCAGATGTCAAGTACTCCATCCGTCGTTCACTCCAGCTATAAATCTGGTTAATCTCCAAGTTACGTCACAGCACAGCGAAATGCAACACCCGTTCGAAATGTTGGGTGCTATTTTGTGAGTGCTAGCTAAACTAGTGTCGATACAGTTTTTCAGGGATCTCCAAATCGGTACTGTCTTTTCATAGGTTATGAAGCCTACCATTATCAGGTCTTGTAGCTTTGAAGCTTGCCTTGCCGTAACACAGTTTTTAACTAGCACGGAAGGCAACTTATTATAACTGTATGTGTGTGCCTTTAATTTAAATACTACTTAAGATATATTTTATACGTCCTGATCCTATTTACATATCTCTGATCTAAAATACTATCTACTTAAGAAACAATTTATGTGTCCGATCATATATGTATAATTATCAATAAATAAATCCATGTCTTTATTACTAGTTAATATTACTATTTTAATTATGGGATTTAGTCTGTTGAAAAATAAATTTATCTTTATCTTATCTTTATGGAAGATGCCAATTTGAAACCACCCTGGTAATGATGGGCTATGAAAAAAACTCGTTCTATTATCTCGCGAAAAACACGGCCCTCAGGTTACGGGTGGACACTCTGTCTCAAAGTGTCTTATTCCCAGAAAATCCTAGTGTAAACTTAAAACATTTCTTTCCTACCATGCAATGCTTGTTAAATCTTCCATCAGCCTATATGACGTCACAGCCTCAGTTTGCTAATGCATCCATTTAGCACGGCCGTCCGATGAAGCTAGGGTCGGGACGCACCAGGCGTTCGTTCGTGCCCTCTAATGCGCAGAGGTCGGCCACCATGGATTTTTAGTCGGTTAAAGTCTGACATAACCCGTCCACCCTCCCCCAAGGGTGGTGGGCATCTATAAGGAAATTCCCATGTAAAAAAAAGGCGTTCGTTCGTGACCGACATCCGACCGGTTGCCGTTACGTTGAAACGTGCGAAAGTAAATCAATGCGTTTTTTGCGTTGATACGTGCTACAGAAAAGCGTACAGTAACTAGACTTTTCCGTCGCTTTATATCGGTTACTTGGCCGCATTTTCTTGTAATTTTTAATTGACGCCGAGCGGCAAGGTCTAATTGGGAGTTATTTAGCTCATAAACTGGAGTGATAACTTTTTTAAAGAATATTTGGCTTATTCTCAGGAGGTCCACGACATTTTAAAATATAAATAATATTTCCTTTCCCAACGGGTCCATAATTTTTTTTGGTACAGTTAGCAATAAAGACTTTTATATAATAGTACATATTCTTGTTTCTTCATGAAATAAAAGACAATGAATATAAAAATCAGAACTATTTCTAAGATCACAAAAATTATACTCAAAACTTAATATGTTGAATAATATAAATCTCATAATTATTAGACATAAACATAATTTAATGCAAAAATTTCATGAATGGTTCATTAGGAGATCCGAGGTTACAATATTATCACGTTATTCACATTTCTGCTTCATGCATTTTATAAAGCATTTCTTTCTCGCATTTTTTCGCGATATAACCGTTCATTTGTATAGGTTATTTATGGATTTGCGAACGGTTCTGTAGTCACGACGTACTCGTTGCGACCACGTCCTTAGTTCTCGAGATAATTGGCCACAATTGAGGCGGACCGTTGATTTGGTCCATATTTCCCTCTTGAAACAGCGACGGTTATGATATTGGATGCTCTTAAAATGTCTGTATCCTGAGTTGCCAGCGACTTCACTCGATAAAGATTATAAAATCTGTAAACCGAACTTCATGGTACATATTTCCGTCCCATTTTCAAGAAATTACTCCCATAAATTGACAGAAAGCGAGAGTTACGCGTCAAAAAAGAATGTAGAAGTAACCTTGTGTCTCTGTTCCGTATAAGGAAGTGTCTATTCAAAGTAAAGCTATATACAGTTTTACCATAGCTATACATACCCTACTACTTATTTTTTGATTTTTTTTCTTCATTCTGTGGTAGGTATATTTCGGGATAAACGGCCTTTGTTAGTTTCCAGCTCTTACACTATTCCAATACTTACAGCAAATTAGGTTATTATACGAATTAAATTTCGATTAAATCAGATTATAATTTTTGGCGTGATTTAAATAGCCATATACATATGTATCTATCCATCTATTCCCACAAACTGAATTGCCTTTTATTATAATAGGAATTGCTTGCACAAAGTCAGCACATAATCACATAGCATCTTACTTCTAGACTAAACCTCACCTTCTAAGAACGCAGTTCTGATTACATAAACGAAAACATGCCGTATATCTAACAGGTGTTCATGTTCACCGGAAACAATTATGCATTACGTTCGTAATTAAGGAAATTCTAGGTATCTACTTTAATTCCATATTAATATCGGAAATACCGTAATATCAATAGTAAAATAACACACCTGGCCGGTATTAGACTAGAGAAAAAGTAAAAAAAAAAGTAAATTTATCATTGAAACGAGTCTCGTTTGCGCTGACAAAAATTTAATTTTAGCAACCTTTGCTTGTTTCTCAGGTACTTTATTCATTCAGGCAGCTTTCCGATTTATGAAATTTGGAGCTGAAAGTGAGGGCTTTCGGCTTATGCCTATGACCCTAGCTTCAACTATATGCATGCCGTATACAACATCCTAAAAAAAATCGAAAATCAATATTGCTTGATGTTTTAAACGCTGGTTCGAGGTCTTCTTCTTATTGTGTCACTAGTTCTTTCGAACCAGTGTGGTGAAAGGATTTCAAGTGCGCCTCGAAGAAACTCCTTTCGTGCACTTTCGTGGATAGAGGTTAAAAGTGCCTTTATAATCGGGTTCCGTAATACTGATTATATAACACGTTACAATTTAGTGTAATTAGTGTCAAACATATAATTATGTGTAAAGGGCTTTGATCCACTTAGCTATTCATCATAATCACGAACACTTAGTAATATTGCCAGCCGTGTAATTAGTGAAATTGCTACACAAACTTGATTATGTTATTATTGTCCTAATATATTGCTAATATTGGTGTAATACCAGTTTATGAATGTAATTTCAATTACACCTGTTGATATACGACCTTTTATAACTAAAAGCCAAAATTTCAAGGTCGTATCTTCTATGGTTTTGAAGATATCATGATGAGTAAGTCAGTCAGTGTTATTTCGCTCTCCGCCCTGTACCTATCTCAAAAACGGTTGGGCATGTTGTTGACAATTATTTTGAACCAAATTTGTTGCAAATTTAATGCTCTACATTTTTTTAATAGATGGCAACATCAATAAGGGTATAGGAACCAAGATAATCGCAAAAAACCGATGACCGTAACCTTCGACCTTGAATAACTTACGACGCGGACTTGTGATTTTATGTGACTTTTGAGACAACTTTTAGAACACCAAAATGAACGTGTATACGAATTTTCAGCTGGTTATCTCTCATTCCGAGGTTGATCCCTTTTTTCTCCTTATTTGACTGGCCTACAATACGGGAGTCTGTGACAGACAGGCGGAGTGTCAAACACCGAAGTGAAAAGCCGTGTTGGACGAGTGGGAGGTGCCTCGAATTTCGATCCGAAGGTCGTGAGTTCGAACCCGGTCGTACACCAAATTTTTCTATTCAAAAATATCTATGTGTGCATTTAAACCACGTGCTTAACGGTGAAGGAAAACATCGTGAGGAAACCGGCATGTTATAGAACCTAAAAGTTCGATGACATGATGACACATCAAGTGCACGAAAGGAGCCTCTTCGAGGCGCACTTGAAATCCTTTCACCACACTGGCTTGAAAGAACTAGTGACACGATAAGAAGAAGTGACTAAAGGTGTTCTGATATATCAAATAAAAAGAAAAAAAAATGCAGAGCTTACCATTTGATTATTATTTCCTAAATTACCATGAAATCGAGTAGTTCCAAGTTCAGAGACCAATTCTTTGCCGAGACGTTAATTAACCTAACCATTCTCCTTGTTAAGAAGTTTTCAATCTCGTTATTGCCATCAAATGGGTTAACAAATAAATAATTTAATCACCCTGTTAACTTCGCGGCTATCAAGCACAGTTCGAAATTGTTTCTCATAGGAAAATAATTGAGATTGGTTGAGCACGAGTTGAGAGCTTAATTTTAGTCATGGAAGTAAATTAGGTTAATAACGGCAAATAATAATAAATAAGGTGAAGCAGTAAAGCAAATTCTTTATATCTATCTGTTTCTTTTGGGATCTGACCGTAAATGATTTGGCTTATAAGACACCAAAAGACATGTTCATTCTTAATTTTTCACTGGCTCGCTTCTCTGCATTTAAAGTAAACACCCAGTCAAAGACACAAATATCTTATTTTATTTTTACAATTTTTGGAAAACTTACAGCTAGTTAAGAACTATTGAAAGTAAGTGCTTAGGGCCAATTAAAAGTTTCCACCTATTACTTGCTATTTAAAAATTTTAAGTTACGTAGTAAACAAAGAAACGTAGACGATAACACACGTCTAAGCCTATGCGTCATTGAACATAGATATATAGATATAACTGAGTTTAGGTACTTGAGAAGAAATGTTTTCCTAATACACGCTTCAGTTGAGTAGCGCTGGTACAAAATAGATCAATATTGATATCTGCCTGTGTAGTTAAAGTATTTCCTCTATAAGTACCTGTATAAGTATTTTATCTTACACAAATAATCAAGGTTTTACAAATACATAGTACAACCGACTTCAATCGAACTGTTTTAGTGACCGCAAACACCACTGAAAAGTCACATGGAAGCAAAGTACGCAATTTCGTTTACTTCGACGACATATTTTTTTTCAATTATTTTGATATAAAACTAAACTACTGTACCGATTTAGATGATTTTTTTATGGGACCAATCTGAAAGTATATTCACACAAACAAAAAAAAAAACAACATTCAGCCGAATTGATAACCTCCTCTTTTTTTGAAGTCGGTTAAAAACGATGGTTTTTTCCTTGCAAAAATCCTCATCAAAAGCGCGGTGCACACTCGCGCAAATAACGCCACGATTTATGCGCGCTAGTGTGTAAACATCCCGATTCGCGCTGTATGTAACGACTCTTGATGCTCGTAAAGGCGCAACCACACGGTCGTAGTTCTCAGCTCCGGGGTCGTTGGTGACTTATGTTTGTGGGGAACAGGGATGAACTATGTTTTGATAGTATAGCTGTAGACGTGAGGTGAGACCTTACGCGGGGAATAAGATATCTCATCTTTCAATATAATTTGACTTTGTATCCGAATGTATTTTATTTTAATGTCTATTTTATCTTACCTTGTTATTTTGCATGAGTAAATTCTGTTTTTTTAAACTGCTTCACAGCAAATAACAGGAAAACCACCTATAGTTTATATTGTGTACCTAAACTGCAAAGGGTAGGCCCTCCCTACTCTACCTTTAGAATAAAAAGGAAGTCTCACCATCAATATCTACAAAAGATCGGTACGGACAACGTATAAGCCAAACCAATTAACGCTTGAAATTTGGAGTGCATGTTGTGATGAAGTGGAGGCGCGAACTAAGTTACTATCAACAAATTATATAAATATATTTAGTAATAAATCCGCTGAATTTCTAAACAAAGGTTTTAATTAACTTAACTTTAGTTCAACTAAACCAAAGAGTCAACGAACAGAAAACCAAAGTTTAAAGATACGACACGTGTTTCGCCTCTACACGAGGCATCATCAGGAGGTGTGGACTCGCCGAAGTTCGAAACGAGAGTGAATAAACAACGTTGCCCGGCCCGTATTTATACCCGTTATGGCGATCAATTAACTAAGTTACTAATTTATTTCTTTTGCAACGCAAACGAAGTTACAGTTCAGCTAGTAAAACAAAATAAAAAGGATTTCCTATTGAAAATCTAGGTTTAAATTAAGTCACCAAACCAGCACTGCCAGTGTAACATCACCTTTTCGGTTACTGATACCCATAACTTAGACTACTCGATGGATTTATGTGGCTGTTGAAAGGACGGATGGAATGCTCAAAAAAATGGGGATTTAATGCTCCTTTTTGACATGTTCCAAAGACTGTGGTTATAAGAGCTCGGAATATATGAGTTGATCTGGATTTCCTCATGATTGATGATCAAAGTCATTTCAATTCAATTAAATAATCTGTATTTTGTTAATCTAGGTATAGTATGGTACTTATTTCATTAATCTTATCACCCTAAAATCCATAAATGATGAATGACCCACCAAACTTTAGACCCATTGGTTGTTTGAAATGCCCAAAATATATATATTTTTTTATTTTATTGGTAGGTATGTGTTTTGTTTAGACCCATTTAATTTAATTTTCTTTTTTCCTCTTGCCCAGACTCACACATGGGTATTATTATATGCTTTATTAATTACGTTCTGATTCAAATTATAATCTAAATTCTTTGATGATAAAGATAAAGTTAATTTAAAAGGTTATCAAAGAAGTCTGTATTAAAAGATCTGAAAAGTTAAATCCTAATAACTCCATATTCGAATCAAGTTATCACAGCCCCGAAGCAAACCCAAGCAATCATTGCAAATCGATCTGTCACCTCGGATGATGGAACAGCAATCGTAAATCGGGGAGTCCCTTCGGGAAACTCCAGGAAATTGACACACGCACATACTTATATCTTACATCTTTGCTATTTTATGTCGAATGAAGCTTCTGCCTGCTGCCCGCGAATTCGCTTCGGGACAGAAAATATTAGGTTCTGGGCATGCCCAACACATTCATGCCTACTTGCACCAAACTGTCAAAGTACCTAAGCAATTACTTTATTCGCTTGGTTCTTAAACAGTCCAAATTCTGACCGTTAATAACTGACAAGCGAGTTAAGTAATTGCTTAGGGACTTTGCCAGTTTGGTGCAAGTAGGCATCCAGTCTTTTAGTTTCAGCGTATCTAAGGAAATAGCATGGTGTATATAAACTTTCGCATTTGACATTCATGTGCTTTTCGTGTAAGTATTTTTTACCACGGGGCGGTTGACAAGTGGCGTAGCGCTAAGTCCTTAGAGAGCTTTCAAACTAGGTAGCTTTTTTGCGCGTATACGGTCGTTTCAGCACACGCGCGCTTTATTTCGCGCTTCAAAAGCCGAACGCGCGTACACGAACTTAATTCGGCGTGTACGCTTAAACCGGTGGTAGCGAGTGTCAGTAGTCACGCAGGCGCTCAGGCACAGAAAGGCGTCTCTCGCGGCTCGCGCTTATATGAGCTTATAAGCGCGTATACGCGTTTTGAAAAACCAAACCCGCGCGCTGAAAAAGAGTCTGTACACTCGTATAAAATGCTAGTCTGAAAAGATTCATAGACTGCAAGTTTCAAAGACATTTGAGTTTATAGTTTGACTTTGAAATGGTTTGAATGCCCCTTTTGACTTCGTTGCGGCAACCTTTATCGACAGACAGATCGGACTCAATACAAATTCATTACAAAGTTATTTTGGTTTTCTAGACGACTTATGAAGCTTTAAAGAAAACTATGGATTAATATTACAATACCATGCGAAACCATGCGTTACCTCTTGTATTGTGTAGAAGAGTGCAAAAATATCTCGAGTTTTTCTATCAGTGCATGACCTTTGTTTTGGGCATGATTCATATTATTTGTGTTATTCATAGATCAACACTTTGCCATTTCGACGGTACCTTCAGTGGCCAAGTATGTAGAGACGATTTTAGGCGGTAATTTTAAGGGGTTAACCTTTAGGTGTTCGAACACAGACATAACGCACAAGATGTATCTACTTAAAATGGACCATTTCACAATCATATTTATGTACGCAGTTTCAATTAGGCTCACATAAATATAATTGGTAATTTCATATTCCCAAAGGCCCGTTGACTCATCGCCATGTTGTCACAGGGGGAGTTCAGTTAATTAGTACTGGTGATATCTGCATTGAACTGGACTGGAACAAACGTGATATGAAGTGACGACACTTTCCTAGAAACTAAATTCTTCAAAAAAATATTTTATGAATGCCCTCTATTCTCAGCATCAGACTCTTTAAAGTTAAGTGAAAGGTTATTATCTGTAGTAGACTGGTATTCATTGGCAAAATGGTCTCTCCAGGTTACATACTTTATACCAGAAACTTTCATACTTATAAGCCTCTAATTCGTGTATTACTAAATTTTCTCTTCTTAGATAACCAAATTGCCTTTCAACAAATGTGTATTGTAACGGTTTAGGCGCAGCATCACCCCGCTTGAGGGTTCGAAAATATCCGATAGTTATTATAAATATCAAAATATCGGATATTTATGATATATATCGGATATATATCAATTTTGTATGAAAGCCATACTATTACTTTATTGTATTATTTATGAATACTATTTGCATATGTGTTACAAAAACATACTAAAATTATAAAAAATCTAAAATGTTTTTAAAGTTTTATATATTTAGGTACTTAAAATCAGAGAAATTAAACCAAAACACAAAATTATCTTTTAGATCAGGCAAAATCAACGAAAAAACATAAAATATTTTATATCAACAAATCAACTCAAAAATATAAAACCTTTTTTTATTAATTCTTATCAGTCAATAGTCGTTTTTTTTATTTCAAAGCGCTTCAACGGTTATTAAGTATGTTTTAACTGTACTTCCACGCCATCTACATTTGGGAAGTAGAAATACAGTAACAAACGCTATAAATGACTTAATAATATGAATTTTTTAAACCATTTTTGTATTGTAATATTTTACAAAAAAAAAAACAGTTGATATATATCGGATATTTTAGTTGGATATATTTCGGATATATATCGGATATTTATCTTGATATATATCCATTGATATATATCCTCGAACCCTGCCCCGCTTACAATCAGTCTCTTCCGCCCCTCTTCATTCTTTCGTTGAGGCCCCAGCTTCATTATTTCACATTAATCCACTGTACGTCCTATTCTTCCTATACACTTGCTTTTCCGAACCCGCTCTACCGATAACCTACACTACGGCTTCTCGTCTTCTTATTCTTTCTCTCTACCAGATGCGTTACTTCACTACTAATTTTCCCAACACTTCCGCTTCACGTGTTCTTATTCCTTCTCTCTACCACGTCGTGTCATTTCACTACCTATTTTTACCCACACGTCCGCTTCACGTGTTCTTATTTATTCTCTCTACCAGGTCGTGTTACCTCACTACCTATTTTTCCCTACTTTTTCACTTCACGTATTCTTATTCTTATTATCTTATTATCCAGGTCATGTAACCTTATTACCTATTCTTACCCACATTCCGCTTCACGTGTTCCTATTCTTCCTCTCTACCAGATCGTGTTCCCTCACTACCTATTTTTCCCACACTTCCGCTTCACGTGTTCCTATTCTTTCTCGATCTATTTACCAGACCGTGTTACCTTACTACCTATTATTCCCCACACTTCCGCTTCACGTGTTCCTATTCTTTTTCGATCTATTTACCAGGTCGTGTTACCTCACTACTTATTTGTGCAGTTTGTCTATTTAGTGTGCAAACAATGTCTACGACCTTCACGTTGTAAATAGTGCATTGAGATGAGTTGCGTTCAGCCGTGTAAGATGGCATATTGTCTTAGAATGCATTATGTGATTACCTTATGTTCTAAAGGTGTTTAATTAGAATTGAAACACATTGTTTAAGACCTTCTCATCTTCCTGTTATTTGTTTGCAATTGCCGCTGTCGTGGTTATTTTTATTAAGTCTTAGATTTGTTTTGTCTCTGTCTATTGGTTAGTAGATCTTTGCAACATCGCCCAGAGACTGGAATAAGAGGCTTTCAAAATTATATTTATCTGTTCTTATCAATTTACTTTCTTTTAACTTGATAATTAATTCAGTCTCATCCATTTTACGTCTGATAATATAAAACCTTTTTATATCTGTTAAGTGAAACTAATTATTTTGGGCTAGGTTCTATTGTGTATTAGAAACATGCATTTATAACATGGCTCAACATTGTTTTTCAAAGAAACCATAACTCGTAAATTGAACCGGTTTAACTCAAAAGTTTTTGATATGAATTTCTTAAAAATATATTAAAAATCCAAAAAAATCAGCAAAGCAAAATAAACATTTGCAGATATGTAATCTAATTCGAACGAAATAGGTACTAATTAATTTAGACGAGTATATACCCATAACATAATACTATCTAAAGATCATGAATAGAGTTGCTTAACTACACGATTTAAATTATATTTGAATATTCACAGATAACTAATGTGTCGTACCTTGTGAAGGCTGTATCGTATCGTATGTGTGTGTGTGGTCATATGAGTCGGCCTTCACCTTGAGTTTTTTACAAAAGCAACGCACTACCTTGATTGCTCAGACAATAATAATAATTGTATTTGTGTGTGTGAATATGCGATTTGTCTTTTGTTCTCTACTCTGCGATTTCAACGGGCTACATATATTAGGAATTTTAATACCGGAAAAGACGAAAATAATAAGTTTTAGAACTGTGGAATTAAGCATAGCATTAGGTATAAAATTTTCCTGGACGTTAATAGCATTCCCCTTCATTTCGACCTTTGAAATCAATATTTAAAAAGGTTCTGTCCTAGGTCCCAACTGACTGAGTGACAGGCTACGTACAGGCCAAACCCCTGAACGACATTTGGAAGGCATGTTTGTCAAGATGTGGACGCGCGTAGTAGCGTAGTTAGTCCTAAGAAATAAAATTTGAATTTTTCAATTAGCGTACAATATAAATGTTATATTTCAGGAATGGGTATCATCTAACTATTTTCATAGATCTCTTTTTTAATATAGCTCAAAACGACAGAAAAGCAACGTTAGCGCGCTAAGTAACCCGAAAGCCATCAAAGTAAAGCTATCATCGCTTAATCCGGGGACGAGCGAAAAATTGTAGTTTAAAATAGTTTCCCAGGCTAAACACGTACCAACGGGATTATGGCAAAGCTGGCCAAGCTGTAAGCAACTGCACACACTGTATTTCACCGAGTAGACACGTGCCGATCCCTAACTTTATTATAAAATAATTATGAATTTAAGCTTGTGATACTGGGTTTTAAATTTAACACGATGGGTACTCTGGAATCATCAATATCGCGCTTTGAAATGGTCTATGTGTTTATGTGTGGTTTCGGATTAGCGGTTTCGCCGCTTGTGTTTTTTGCAGCGCGTTTACGCGCGACAAGCCGCGAGAGACACCTCATGCTAATGACACTGGCTAAAAAAAACCGAGCGTTAAGGGGCATCCTCAAATCCGAATTCCATACAAAATGTTTCGGACAAATACTTAAAAAGTACGCCGTATTATAGTAATTTCGGAATGAATTCGGATTTGAGGATTAGCCTTAAGCGTCGATGACACACGGCTAGTTTACACGCTATAAGCCGGCTAATTTAAAAGCAAGCAAGTGAGCGAGTTAGCTTTCGGAAGGATTGTCAACAAGTTGATTGAAAAAAAGCCGATAACACTGGGCGACTTTATCCTACTATCCTACTTCCTACTAATATTATAAACGCGAAAGTTTGTAAGGATGGATGGATGGATGGATGGATGGATGGATGGATGGATGTTTGTTCCTCTTTCACGTAAAAACTACTGAATGGATTTTAATGAAACTTTACAATAATATAGCTTATACATCAGAATAACACATAGGCTACAATTTATAAAGATACCTGCGCAGACGAAGTCGCGGGCACCAGCTAGTAAGCTATAAGCGAACTCGCTGGCTTGTAGCGTGTGTCATTGACGCTTTAACGCCGGTATACGCGCATTCGTCTTTTGAAGGTTCGCGAGTACCAATCCACACGTATACGCGCGACAAAAATACGCTAGTCTGAAACCGCACTATAACAAGTACGTGAGATACCACGTGTTGTATGTCTTATGTAGCTTATTGCTAGTTTTTTTTTTTGCTAGTTACTGTAAGATGTTTTACAAACAATTATCAAATTAAAAGTGCCCTTTGAAAAATCATGTTCTTTTAGAAAACTAATTGATAGATTTATCGATAGAGATACCTACTTACTAATAATAGAAATAAATTCATGCAAGGTAATAATTTATTAATGTGATTTTTATGACTTTCGAAATGAACTTAAAGTAGCTAATCAATTTTATTTATTCAACCACCTCGCCGCGATAGCTTTGTTTGCAAGTCATCATACTTATGCTAACAAATGTCCATGATAAACATCGACTGAATAAATAGAAATAATTTACATTTCAATGCAGAATGGACTGAACGCGCCACTGAAATTGCTTTTCTTTATGAACTGAAGGCTCTCACATCTAACAATTTTGATCGTCCGATATCGAACAATATGAAAGTGTTAAAAACCTGATATTATAGCGCATTCAACTTCAATGCAATAACGCGCCTGAACAAAGAAGTGTTCTTCAAAAACTGAAATTGGTTCAGAGCTCTGAAATTTCAATTGTGAACACCAACGTGCACAGACATTGCAGTGAAATATCAGGTGTCGAATTTGGAGCGAACGCGATCCAGAAGGGAGCAAAAGCCTCTCACGTTCACGTTGTCGCCCGCAGTGTTATCGCGTCTCCGCCTCGCAGACGGGCCTTTGTTCTCACCTGACAGACGCGACTCCGACATCCAATCTCATAAACGGGAACCCCAGCCCGCTCTAGTACATTAAGCTCTCACAGAAGGCTAAATCTCCTCACAAAATTAATAAAGCTATTTATGTTCCATAAACAAATTCTATCTCGCAATAAAAGCCACGTAAAGCGAACGTGCCGGATTGCTTCCCTGCTGATATTTTATTTATTCAGCCGCGTCCTACAACGTACGCCCGGCGAAATATCACCTAAAGCCCGCACCGCGCCCAGAATATTCTATCTATACGCTTGAATAATGTCCAGTGTTCCATAAAGAATGCATTTGCATACGTTGTCGTGCTGCAACAGGCAGCTCTCTCGGTCCAAATGTAATCCGAACACAAAACCGCCTTTTGTACGCAGCAGTGCCACACATCGGAGACAACGAAATGAAAAAGGAATGCAGTGATGGAATGTCTGTCCAATGTGGGTGCTTTAAAAACAGTGAAAATGTTAGTTCTATCCAATATATTTCGATCGAACCACCCGCAAAACCAACTGGTGACGAGGGAATTGAACGCCCTCACATCAGAAAAACAAATGGAGAACTCTAAAATAGTGTCACAAAACTCGTTCAGAATAAAACAACGAACGAAAACCCGCGATAACATAAACTTGACTGATGGGATGGATGGTGAAGATCCTAAAACTGTGAAGAAGTGCCTGTCGAGCAGCGTAGACGCGATCGTCTCAAACGATACCAAATGTAAAGTGATATGTAGTGCCAAAGGTTTATTAGAGACAAATTTAGATGATTTGTTCAATGACGTCCAGAAATTGGACGGTTGGAATATCGAGCCAAAGAGTTTGGGTGCCAGTGAACCTACCTTGAGTTTTAGTGATGGTAAATCCAAAGCTGTGAACCGTGAATCGCTCTTGTCAGTGGATGACAGTGATGATGATACAGGGAGTGACAGTGACTATTCGGATGAAGTGCTTCGCGAGCAGAGGATATGCTTGGGAGCTCGCCGTTTTGGCCATTTGCTGAGGAGGGTCATATCTAGAAATGGTGAGTTCTAAAGTAACTGCACGCAACACTTGCTAACCTTAACAATTTGTCTTAAATGAATTCTCAAACACAATTTTTTTTATTAAATATATAACGTCCTGAAATGCGTAAAATTTCATTAGCTCTAAACTATTGTGTCACAAGTATCAGATTTTTTGTAAAATACTTGTAAATTACTATCGAAGTAAACTTGTTTATTTTTTGTAAAAACAGTATAGCCACATAGAAAACAACCAGATTCAAATAAATAGAAACTAGTTGTTCATCACAGATGTTGGGAATCTAATCCGCGACAAATCCACGCTGCGGCGCGGCGCGACGGTTTAGCCGCCGACATAATGTGCTGATATGTTTATCTGATACATTATCAGAATCTAACATAGAGTTCGTCTACTTATTTGAAGTGAGAAAATAAATTCAAATCAAATCAAAAGATTGCAAATGTTGGTTTTACACGAGCAATAAGAAATCAAATAGAACCGGTAAAAATGTGACGTTGCCCGGTCGGAAGCGCGGCGAAGTGATTCCAAGACGGTTGTCATTTATTTGTCTTCAATTGTATCAAATTGCTTCTCCCGTTGTGATTGAGATCGCCGTATCCACACAATACAGGCTAACAGTAAGCAAACTAAGGAAAGTTGCTCTACCATCAAAACTTACGTGTTTGAATTCAAATATTGTTAACTAGCTGGTGCCCGCGACTTCGTCTGCGCAGGTATCTTTATAAATTGTAGCTTATGTGTTATTCTGATGTATAAGCTATATTATTGTAAAGTTTCATTAAAATCCATTGAGTAGTAAATCAGAAAGAGTAACAAACATCCATCCACTTACAAACTTTCGCGTTTATAATATTAGTAGGATTTAACGGTAAATTCGCGTACCTATATGCCCACAACTCTCCGAGGCGAAACGCTAGTGTGTAGCAGTATGACTTTCACTGATCCTGTTGAAGAATATCGATTAATATTAGAAACATGGCGGACCCTTCAAGTTGTTCCTTTAAGTTGCTCTGCCTCCAATTTTGGAGTTGTGAAGTTCAATGTCATCATTCGTTACGTGGCCGAAGTGACAAGCGTAGCGTCCGTCCAACATGCATCGAGAATACTAGAAAACGAGATGGCTCGACTACACTGTAAGCATCAGACAGGCAAAAACAAAGATATGGGTAGGATATAATCAGCAGTGAGTCGGTTCTAGTCAGGGTATGTATGGAAGATGATATTGATAAAAAAGTATCAAGATTCAAAAAAGGTTTGTTCCATCTGTTCTCACTGCTTGATATCTGTTTATTGGTATCATTAAAACTTGTTACTTGCTTGCAATCCTATCGACAGTTTGGTTGATATCGCGAGATTCAATCTCAATGTCTTTGTTGTGTTTTAAATTGTGTTTTTGTGATTAACCGGTTTGAGATTTTTGTTTGCGTCAGAGAAAATAATGTTTGGCTTACGCTCAGTTAAGTTATGTAGTACCATACTGTGTATTATGCTAGAAAACAGCGTTATTCGTTTGGGTGGCCCTCATCAAAATTGATGAACTATCTCAATAATAAAAACCCTCATTAACATCTGTCTACTATGTGGTTTGTTTTTTTTTTTCAATGAAAGCCTTTATGTAGACAATATACATTAATATTGTGAGTTAGGTAGTATCAAATACAAAATAATTGAAAGGAGACGTGTGCCTTCTCTAACGGGTGGAGCTAAGTGAATATTCGGGGAGAGTTGCGGGGTGCCGAGGGCCGGAACTGGCTTCACGTATTTCTTATTGCGAAAACATCATCCAACATTTTATATGGCGCTGAATCCTGGACTATCCGAGCTTTTGATAGGAAAAAGATAGAAGCGTTCGAAATGTAGTGCTGGAGGAGAAAGTTGCGCATCCTATGGGCTGCCAAAATAACGAATAAGTCGATACTGGAACAACTAGCCATCAAGACCAGGTTGTCAACCGTTTGCTATCAACTAGTTACTTTGGCCATATAACAATCTCAAAAAACTGCTTGTACTGGGAAAGGTTGAAGGTAAAAGACCACGCCACGACAGGCCGATCACCTAGCCGCTGGTCCGTCCAGGTCGAGACTCTCACGGGACTCCTTGTCTCTGACGCCCTGAGATATGCAGAGGACAGACAAGCATGGAAGCAGAGCCGCTCAAGTTTTTCAAGACAGGCACGACCTTCAGTAATGAAGAACACGAAGATGAAGAAACATTAACCAGTGGACAGCTATAACTTTTTCTGCAATGCTAATGTTAGTATATATACATACGGTGTGTTCTCTAAAAACTATCTAAATTCTCCGATTTGCGATCTCCAGCATCACAGCAATGAAGGCGAGACGTGTGGCTAATCTGTCTGGCGTCGCGGCTGGCTTGCTAATGGAAGGAGCGATAGCTGGAGCTAAGGTCGAACGCTCATGCATATATTATTGGAACCATTTAGGGTATCAGCTTTTGGAGTTTAGTGTTTACTACGTTATGAGGAGACACGTGGGTCTGCTCTTGCTTTGTTTTCAACCGACTTCAAAAAAGGAGCAGGTTATCAATTCGGTTGAATGATTTGTTTTTTTTTAAATGTTTTTTACTCATTTAATGTGATTGTTCCTCGGGTGACCCCAGTCTAAAATTAAATTCAAATTGGAAAAATTAAGTATGTCTTGATTAATTACATAGTTGTTTTTAAAACGATTTGAAAAAATCTATTTTGTTTGAGAGGATATACATACTTTCAGATTGGTCCCATAGAAATTTCATCGAAATCGGTTCCGTAGTCTAGGTTTTAAATCAAAATAACTGTGGCATGGCATCGAAGTAAACAAAATTGCGTATTTTGCTTCTCTGTGACTTTTCAGTGGTGCCTACGGTAACTAGAACCGTCCAATAATTGAAGTCGGGTGTACTATGTTTTTGTAAAACCTTGATTATGTTGTTATAACATGGTTTTGATTAATTTGTCAAAATCAATATATAAAAGGCTTCGTCTTTACCACATATCTTGGATAAGGTATCCAACGGCTGTCCATTCTAACTTTATGGTCCTGACTGACTGATATACAACGCACACACAAGCCAAACCCCTATACGTAGTGGCTTGAAATTTAGAGGTATGTTCGTCAATAAGTGTAGGCGCGTACCAAGAAAGAAATTTTATTAATTCACAGCACAAACGAAGTTACCGTCTTCAGCTAGTCTATAACTAACTACTATTTAGTCTACAGGAGCGCCAAAACTCCGCAGTCGGTTAAACAGCAAAGTTAACACATAAAACAGTTTTATTAAAATGTAGAGTTGTGATGCAAAGTTACCTACCAATCCAAATGTAACTCATTCATTAAACTTAAGGGTGCATTTCCACCAGAGATGTGCTATGCTACGTTGCTATGGATGCGTTTGATATCCACCAATCATATTCATTGGTGCACATAGCTTAGCACTGGTGGAAACGGATTCAACTAAGATATGTTTTTTATATGGAAGGATGCGTGATATGAATGCCTGTTATGGGCCTCGCCGTACGCCGCTCCCCTACTATCGATACATCGCATTGCTCGAGCTGCGCATCTATCTTGCGCAGCTACTTTGCGGCGGCGCATCTTCATAGCACATCTTCCTCGCACAGCTACATAGCTTAGTATTAGTGGAAACGGTCACATATTTTCGTAGCGCAGTATAGCTGCATAGCACATCTCTGGTGGAAAGGCACCCTAATAGTACCTCGTTCGTTCTCAAAAACATCTTTTAATAAAGAAACACACCCTTCTCGTAGACTTAAATCTCCTTAATGCCCAAACTCAGAAGGCAAACTTCGCGGCTCTTTTCATAGCAATTTCTTATACAAACTAACGTCTTGCAACTTGTTCGAGTTGTGTAAACTGTGGATTACATGTTGGCCGCCATTATTTTGCCTTTAATAATCGCTAAAGTTAAAAACTCGTTAGGTTGCCGGAGTTGGGCGTCGTTTTAGTCGCAGATTAGACAGGAAACCTGGAACACTTCCTGAAAATAGCTACCTGTACTAAAGTAAGAATGAATGAATGAATGAAAACTCTTTATTGTACCGAAGAACTTACAGATACAAGTTAAGGTTGATTTTCATTGATCGAGTCCCTCGCTGGATCGCCACTGTATCCAGTACAGCGAGTGTTTACATTGCTACAGAGCGGCGCGGCGGCGATGCAACGAGGGAACTAAGTGACGCTGGAACACGCTACCGGATCAATGTAAATCAGACTTTATGGAGCATGTAGTCAGCTGCACAGACATGTATACACTCCGAAGCTGTCACATTTACATAACTCTTAATTTTGCAAAAAAAAAGTGCACGCAAGCATTATCAAATTAATGTAGTCATCTTACTTGTCAGAAGAAGAATGTCTTTACAAAATTAAGAGTATAATATAAATGTGAAAGCTTGGGAGTGTATACATGTCTGTACAACTAACTGCACAATGGTGACTGTGCGTTGTGTTGGAAATTAATTGTACTCACATCACATCACACATGACCACCTCAAATTAGCTGCTCGCTCACATTAGGGATGATCCTACACCAATTATTGACCAATCACTGCGCTCGCTTGCAAGGCTTATGAAATTTGCGAATGCGCGTGTTATATGATTATAGGTACTGAAGTGCAGGATTCTATTTGGCATCAATGTGACAGTGCGATACGATCGATTGACTGGCTCACAAACAACGTACAGACCAAACCAGTAGACTTCAAATTTAAAAGTGTAAGAGCGAGTTCGCTAGTAACTTGTAAACTTGCCCCGTATCATCGGCTTTTTTACAATCTGCTAGTTGAAAATCCTTCCCAAAAGCTAACCCGCTCACTCGCTAGCTTTTAAACTCGCCGACTAGCAGCTCGTAAACTAGCCCCGTGTCATCGACCCTTAAGAAAGCATTTTTGTTTATTTGTAACGCAAACATAGATGTGGGTGTCAGCTAGTATTAATATTAAAGAAGTTAACACAAACTGCCTTGATCGCAAACCCCTAGCGCATTTGTTATTTGCAAAAAACAAGGAATAGTACGAAGTGTCCCAGCTGTGCTATTTTGCCGTGTATTTACCGTTACCTCGTAGTTTTTACCTGTATTTTATTTTACTCTACCTAATATAACCGTTGCAGTATCGCTTCGAAGTGTAGCAGCGGTAATAGTGGAGCCATTTTATAGTCAATATACAGTGTGCAGTATAGTAAAAGTACAATGTACATTAATGAAATGGATTCAGTTTCAGGAAAAGATAGGGTTGTTTTTAACTTCGTTTTTATGTCAAACGTTTGGCTTTTACACTATTGGCTGAAATAATGGAGACTAGATGCTTCCCGTGGCTTTGTTTACGTAATATAGAGATGTGATCTAGTATTTTAGTAATTAATTATTAAGCCCAGTTACACAAACAGTCTCACTTCTTCTACTTCTTATCGTGTCACTAGTTCTTTCGAGCCAGTGTGGTGAAAGGATTTCAAGTGCGCCTTGAAGAGGCTCCTTTCGTGCACTGATACTTAGAATCTATCCTATTACACTCTAATTTTAAATGCATTTTTGTAGTATGTTGCTTAAAACAACAATTTCGTGGCGAATCCCAACTCCAAAATTAACGGTGGCAAAACCGAACTCAAAATTTGGAACTAAAAAGTAGCACAATTAATAATCTAAGTATTACAAAAATATACTTCAACCGACTTCAATTGGACGGTTTTAGTGACCGTAAACACCACAGGAAAGAAAAATACGCACTTTCGTTTACTGCGACGACATATTTTTTTCATTCATTTTAATTTAAAAACTAAACTACTGAACCAATTTCGATATCAACAAACACTCTCTCGTTTCAAACTTCGGCGAGTCCACACCTCCTGATGATGCCTCGTGTAGAGGCGAAACACGTGTCGTATCTTTAAACTTTGGTTTTCTGTTCTTTGACTCTTTGGTTTAGTTGAACTAAAGTTAAGTTAATTAAAACCTTTGTTTAGAAATTAAGCGGATTTATTACTAAATATATTTATATAATTTGTTGATATTTATGGATTTCCGCAAAGTAACGCCTAAATCAATCAATTATCAATTTCGATATTTCTATGGGACCAATTTGAAAGTATGTATATCCTTACACAAAATATTTTTCCAAATCGGTAATCTATGACATTATAATTATGTTCTGAGGTAAAAAAAAATACAACCGAATTGAGAACTTTTTTGAAGTCTGTTGAAAATGGTCCTGTGGCGAATCACTACTAACACAGTGAGGTCGGGGGCAGAAGATAAAATACACACAAATATCTCTACGTCAGTTCATGATCCAGGCGAGAAGTGTAAACGACTTCTTTATTGGATCATTATACGATGGCACAGATGCCAAATAGGCGAACGATATTAATTTGAACGCTCTACGTGTTTGTACACATGTCCCATGTTCAGTGTCTTGTTTCATTGGGCTATTACCGTTTACTTTCCTGTTTGATTTCGTCTGTTACGTAACAGTTCCTATTATCCCCTGCTAAAGAAGATTATACTTAAGTTAATAAAGTTTATTTTCCAAAAAAGATCTTAATGTTAAGTTTACACCATGTGATTAAAATACAGAACCTTGCTAATTTGATAAAGAAATAAGATCTTTGTACATGTCTATTTAAAGACTTCTCGGTTCTAAACTAAGTATAGATATACTTGTGATATAGACACGAAAGATCCCTACTTTGGCAGGTAGAGAAGATAAGTTTTTAATTACTCTATAGGTAGGTGTTATTCATTCATAATCCTGAAATGCTGTGAATCGTCATCATCACCAGTCAGAATTTTATAATTACCATATCAATTCTACGCACGCCACATTTCCCGGTTTTCTGCTATACCTACTTATAATTTTAGCAAAAGCGACGAATATATGAAATCAATTATTCTCATACCTGATATTTTAGCTGTACTTAAGTAAATGACTAATAAATTCACAGTTGTTTTTCTACTTATTATATTTATACACCATACATTTTTGCCGCAAATTGCAGCAAAAATTGACAAAATTATATAGCACACTCAATTACAACACACAAATAACAATTTAAAGCTTCTTCTTATCGTGTCACTAGTTCCTTCGAACCAGTGTGGTGAAAGGATTTCAAGTGCGCCTCGAAGAGGCTCCTTTCGTGCACTCGACACATATTTTCGAACTTTAGGTTCTACGACATGCCGGTTTCCTCACGATGTTTTCCTTCACCGTTGCGAGAACGTGGAATATTAAATGTGGTGGAGAATTTGAAGCTCCGCTTTCAAAATTTATTTTAAGACCGGTTCAAAAATATCTATCAGCATCGTTTTATGTAAGAACTAAATCAATTTCAACTATTTCCAACTGAAGATTTCACAGTCTACTTTCGGACATTTTCTTAGCTCGCCATGTATGGAAAATTCTTTTACCGACAAAAACGTCATGCCGTGTCATCCGCTCATAAATCGCCACATTGCCGCATTAGGAGTAAGCGCAGTTTTCACTTAGCTCCACGCGTGGAGAGCGCCTTTGTGGCCGCGCCCCACCGGGCCCACCGATGTGGTTCATTGCCTAAATTGACTGTGCTCAGTGCTGAACCTCGAGCGCTTTGATAGAGGCGCCGAAATGCTTCGTAAAACTTATTAGCAATCTAACAAGAAAAGTAGAATTATTTGCCTGTTTCTGGACTTAACAAAAGCTTTCGAGACGGTTACTATCTCCATAATAATACATTAAACTTGTACTATGGATACAAGAGAAAATCGCTTAGGAGGCGTAACGTATAAAAACTTTTTGGGCAGAAAACAAAATACCAAAATAGCAGAACTAACTAATGAAACGCAATGTTAAATCTACGGAGTTCCACAAGGTAGAGTTCTGAGACCTAGCCTCTTCTAGTATTTATTTAATCCTAGTATTAATTTGTGTAGTTTAATATTAGACATCAGGAGAGTGTTTAGCTCGTCTCGTTAATCGATTACATAAAAAATGCTTCAGGGTGTCTCCACAGACTGCAAGTTTACTTCCATGCTCTGTTACCCTGCTGCAAAAGGTGTGGTTATAATGATGGTACCTATAAAAGAAAGTGGAATTGAATATTATAGTGGCGTACTATTGTTGAGTTTATGATGATGATGGCTCGTTATGCTTCATGATCAATTCAATCTGACTTCTATAAAAGCTTAAAGCATAATTGTCGTTTAGAGTTAAGTTTTCTCTTTTGGTTCTTGTTTTTTTTATTGGATGACAGACAGGAATAAAATAGTTCTGTCTGCCCCCCTGTTACTGACATACAAATAGAACTATTTTAAATTTTAAAAGTTCCATCTGTCACCCTGTAGCTTAAAGGGGGACAGATATAACTTTTTTGGCTCATCTGTCACAATGGCGGACAGAGCAGATGGGAATAATTCGGTTTTATGGCGTAAATGTAATGGTGTGAAGGGAAAATTTCACACACTTTATTTACTAGTAGGTATGATGCATGCACCATGGTTGCTTGCTATTCATAAAATAATCGTATCAGACGGTGTTTTATATACCTGAATACCCGCATCTTCGTTTGCGTTGCGAATTTACATTAATTCATTTCTTAGGACGCGCCTACACTTCTTGACGAATATAGGTATCCTAAAAATTGTATACCTCCACGTTAAGTATTTTGGCCTGTGCGTTGTTTGTCAGTCAGTCAGTCAGGACAAAGTCTTGTACTATATACATATGTATGGATATTGATAGAGGACAGAGAAATATAATAAATATAATACAAGCTGATAGCGATGTGGTGTCACAAGCGGAAACACCTGTCGTAGACAATTGCTTTGATTCAGTGCGTAATAATCGCAGGTGTGAACTGTGTTATGGAAAAAAACAGCTTTGTAATTAATAAAGACTGACAACCGAATGCATATCGATTGATGATGAACACTTTCGTCTCTACACTTGTCGCAAAATGGTTATTTTACAGTTATTATATAAAAGAAGTGTGTAAAATAGAATAACTTATGGCAAAATGGCAAACAAATCGTCATTTTTTTATTGCAAAAACTTGCGCGATTAAAACCTTGCCAAGGGATGAGGGGAGGAAAGACGCGATTGGCAAGAGGTGCATCTCGCTTATTTCGGATAAAAAATATATCGATTCATATTCGAGACACATCGAAACATTCATTCCGAAAACTGGTACGTTAAATTCACGTTAGTCAAACAATGTTACAATTTGACCTATTTGGAGTACCAAAGTAAATTAGCTATTTGCAAGTTTAGTTCATTCGATCACCGAATCAAAGTATCACGTTTTATAGACCATTAAATTGTTGTTCTAAAGATACCTAGCCCGTTCGGGGTTAATAGGTATTTAACTAATTAACAGTAATCTCATAAAATTTGATGCTGCCCTTACAAAGGGCTAGAACTGTTATTTAAGCAGTTTGCCTTTACGATCGCCTTTTGCGTTATTTTTATTCATCCGCGTGATTGATCCTGATCTGAATATATTAAATAGGTATCTTTACCTATTTTAATTTATTTTTCAGCAATTATCGTTCGTATCGTCCCACTATAGGGCAAAAGCCTCCCTCCTCTTCTTCCACTCCATTCACCTCAGGGCATTTGTGGTTCAGGTTGGTAGGTGAGCGTCAACTTCGTCCCACCATCTTATTCTGGGCCTTCCACGTTGTCTATTTGCCTTTGGTGTCCACTCTGTGGTCGTTTTCGCCCATAGGTCGTCGGACATACGACATACGTGACCAGCTCAGTCTCTCAGGCTGCTATAGGTATATTTCCTATGAAGCATGCACTGCAAGCGGAGCTTGAGGTCGGCGCAAGCCTTCCCTGGGACGGGCCTCACAGCAACATGAGTGAGGGACACCGGTACGAATTCTTCGGCTATCCCTGAGTCCCTCTAATGCGCAGAGGTCGACGACCATGGTGTTTTAGTTGGTTAGAGTCTGACATAACCCGTCCGCCCTCCCCCAAGGGTGGTAGGTACCCATGAGGATTTCCCCATGTAAAAAAAATAGTTTAGTTAACGCAAGACACCTTTCACATGGATCCTGTAACCAATGCTAGATAATTTCCTCCACATAAAATGCATCCTATGATGCAAAATGCTGGCAATGAAAGCTAGGTAAATATCGTTGACTCACTGTCATAGATCGTCGCCGAGGCACGAAATTGACTTGTCAGCTTTCGCAAAACATTATGTAATTATGTTCTTAATGATATAAATATAAGTAAACATAATAAGTATCAGAACCTTAACACAGTTCGGGTACTCTTGAAATATAAATTGGTAAAGTTTAATCATAATCAACACATAGTAGTCCACTGCTGGACGTAAGTCTCTCATAAAGCGCGTCACTGATCCCGATCTAGGGCTCTTTTTTTTCGGATGGCCGTAATGTAGTTGGCCGCAGATGGCTGTTACTGCGACACCGGACTCTCGGTGAGCGCTGAGGGCGCTTGACTTTAGGGCTCTTTTAATTCACCTTCTGCCAGTTATTTTACGCGCAGATCATCACTTCATCTAGCCAGAGAAACTAGGCTTGCCTAATGCCTAGATCACACGTATGTACCGAGTACTCCGTTGCATTGTATCGCAGTTTTGTACTGGCATTTGTCACTGATTCATGAAAATGTTTTGTTTCGGTCGAAATCGTCATCGCTCATCGCACATCTTTTTCGATTTCATCGATCTTTCTCGGTCTTCCAAAATTAATAGTAATATAAATGTGTTTACATATCTGTGCAGCTGACTGTATATCTAGCGGATGGATATATTTAATCGGGCACCTTATGGATATAAGGTGCCCGATTAAACGTAGTGCCAACAATACCTGTCCATCCCAATGGCCGAATGGTCCACTTTCCCGATTACAACTATTGAGACGTTCCCGAAACTGCCGAGAATGGGCGAACAGAGACAGACCGGTCCATAGAATCCCGTGATATTGTTTCGCCCATTGTGTGCGCTGTGCCTAATGCTCTACTCGGACTGGCTGCTAGGGCCCGTTTCATGAAGATGATCGTAGACGTGTACAATGATAAATGTTTCAAATATTTTCGTGATAATCAAGGTTTTACAAAATCATACAACAACTAACTTCAATCAGACGGTTCTAGTGACCGTAGGCACCACTGGCAAGTCACAGGGAAGCAAAATACGCAATTTCGTTTACTTTGACGACATTATTTTTTTATCAAATTTAATTGATAACTTCCTCGTTTTTGAAGTCGGTTGAAAATGATAGAGTCCTGTTTGAACCGGCATGGCAATACAATACTGTTAACGCTCTGTAAGTCGACAGTTTGGAAATGGAATATATAGGCACGTTCCGGTGCATTCCAGTGCTGTATCAAATTATGCAGCTGGAATGCTTACTGAAATAATGTGAACAGGGCATTATGAGTGTTTGTTGGTTGTGTCTGCGCTTCAATGCGTGACTCCTCATAATTTATTTGCAGTTATATTTTTTTTTTTAATATCATATTATCAGCCTATCGCAGAACGCCACATAAGCCTCTCCCAAATCCCAATGTGTACGCACCATCGCGCTCTGTCTTCGGCTAGCCGCGAATATCATCGCATATTTTATGAACCTTTTCTTTTTTTTTATTAACCATTGTTGGGCAAAAGCCTCCCCCCCTAATCTTTAGCAGTTTCCCACTATTCCCCATCAACGTCCAGTATTTTGTTAGTTATAAACCTTTATGAAATATAAATTAAATACATATCACAAATTTTGTGAAACTTAAGTCAGTATTTTGACTGTTTTGGTCGTTTTGTTATGAAACGAGGGCCGGCAGAAAGCTGGCTGTGCATGACTTTGAGTAATGGTTTGGTGAGCTGGTACAGCCTAGAAATGGAGTATAGCTCGTTATGTGCATATTAAAAGATGGTCTGTCCGGTTTCGCACGGTGTCCTAGTCTGCATGCTATTTTACATCACAAAAGACATTTGAATATTGCATTTTTATAGAAATATAAATAACTTTAGTCAATTGATACATAGATAGACATACAATAATACAGCAGGCTTAGCACGGACTGGGAATAAAAATTTTGTCCCCCGTTTTTATCCACCTTCCAGTCAATTTTATCCCTTGGATGGAGTATCCCTTAAGGTGGATAAAATCGGGGGACAAAATTTTTATCCCCAGTCCGTGCTATCCGTGCAGGTACATAGTTTGTTATAATATCCATCAGTTAACGTGCGTCGAACCTACCTAACTACCTATTAGCCCAAAAGGCGCGTACTGAGATATTTTGTTAATTTGCAACGCAAACAAAGTTGCGGCTGTCAACTAGCCTTCCTATAAAAACACAAAAGGCCTAATTTACCCGATCAATTATAAAAGTGGAGTGTATCTAACTCGAGCGACGCTTTCTCCCATTGTGTCCATTGTGCATTAGAACAAAGCGGGCGCCAATCGGCGTGACGCGACACTTTTACTGCACCTAATCGTCATGATATCTACGCCGGTATTAAACTGGAAGCCGATATTACGTAAATCATTGGATGGAATGAAAGTGTGAATGCTTCCCCATTGATCTACACAACCTCCACACAACACTCCGAAACTCAAACACAAAAATAAACTCAACAACACACACAAAAATAAGTACTCTACATTTTGAAAGCCACCGCTCATCTACCCAAACCTATAGAAATCTGGAACTACTGAATTTCAAGCCCCAATCGACCAACGTTTTAGACATAATAAATAAGTAATAAGTAAATAATAAAGTTATTTTCTGACCAGCTGCCTTATTTTATATCTTAAAAACGATTATCACTGTCAAAATCGACCAATAAACGACAAGATCCATCACATTTTTGTCCGGTGGTTATGGTCTCCAAGTTAAAAAAATACCACTGCTGATCAAACTACTAAGTAATCTAAAATGAAAAAATCCTTTGCGTAGTCAAATTATTTCTTCATAGGTTCCAAGACTCATTGACAAAAGGGTACGTTCCCCACACGTCGATTTTTAGGGTGCTTTTGGACATATCAAGACTGAGACTCTATAATCATTACCTTAATTCAACTAAAAATCTGTTCCGGTTTCTCCTCAATTTAAAAATAAACACTAAGAAAAGTACCAATATGTCAGATTATAACTGATTACATTCACATTGTTAATTTAATCTAAGTTTGTTTTCTTGTGTTTTTCGTGTGATAATTGTTTTGTTATTAAAATTCCCCAATCAATTCTGTCCGAACTCTAATACCCAAATCATTATTGTTAATTTAATAGCCGGCGTGCCATTTTAATTTAATTTTGTATCTTTCCAGGTAAGTTCGCCGACCCGGGGGATGAGCTTTGAGCAGCCCTTGAGGTATCAATTTCACGATTACTCTGAATAAGGCATGAAAATGAATGCTACTTCTATTTCATTGTCACATGGTGATATTATTTCATTTGAAAAACACTGTTATTTTTCATCAGTGGCCTAATCTGACTAATGTCATATAAATTTGTTAAAATAATTCGAGCTTAACGCGACGTCACGCAACAACTCCCACTCATAATCAGAACACTAATGACTGAATGTTATTGCTATTTATGATACAATATGAATGATATTGTGATTGGCGGCAAGTATTAATTCATGACATGAATCTATCAGCGACTGCCGGTACGAATACGAATTAATTATGTTAATTTGGACGGACGCGTTTATTTTAATATTGTTTTGAAGAAAGGTTAATGTGGATACGGCCTTGCCCTCGATCTGTGTGCGGTAATGCGTTTTGTTCTTGCTATTTGATATGCATGTTTCATTGTTTTTCTTGCGTTTTATTACTGCTACGCATGTTTCATTGTATTGTTGTGTAATCTAAATTGTGCGTAAACGATCGAACCTTGAGATTTCAACATACTTAGCACAACAGTCAATAGCATTCAGGCGATTTTGATCGATTTAAAAACAGCGATTTAAACATAAAAAAAATAGTTTATTTTATCCTTCTAAAAAAAACTTAGTTCGTTTTATCCTCCTGAAAAATCTTTGTTCATTTTATCCCCCTAAAAATCTTAGTGATTAAATTTACTACAAAATCTTAGTCAATTTACCCCACTTAAAAATGTTAGTTGTCTAACCCCCCTGATAATTCTTAGTCATTTTACCCCACTAAAAATCTTAGTTCGGTTTGTCCCGAAAATAAAATGTTAACCTTAAAGTATGCTACAATAACTGTATTTTTTCCAGATCTCGGAGACCTGAAACCTATCCCGTTCCTGCTCCTGTTCCTCTGAAGACCCAAGTGACCTATCCAATAAAAATATTTTGTACCTGAAATCCTGAATCCTCATTTAACCCAACCAATTTTTCCAAAATATCCCTAAATTTAATATAATTAATTTCATGTCTAACTGGTAAGAAAGCTATCCAAATAGCTCAAAAAACTATTGCAAAAAAATAAGTCAAATAATAGCTTCCTAAAATGCCTTCTGCATAAAAGAGGCCACTAAGCCTAAATATTATGTGTATATTTTTTTGCAACAAAGGAAAACATCTCTGATAAATTGGATAATAAATAAATGTAAGCAGACGGTCCCGCATGTGGAAATATATCGTCTAATCGTACGAACGAATGCTCACTTATTCGGGCCTATTCGTCAGATACTATTTATACAACTGCCCCTGAGTTTTAAGTACCTATTTATCCTTTTTGCCCTATTTTACAAGTATTTGTTAACTTATAAGTTTGTTAAGTAGGATACTGAACTGATGCGATTATAAAAGACCATTTTTACTTATTTACTAATCCGCAAACGTTTCGTTCCGTACGTTTTGCATACATCGGCTTTTTTACAATCAGCAAGTTGACAATCCTTTCCGAAAGCTAACTCGCTCACTCGCTAGCTTTTAAACTCGCTGGCTTGTAGCTTATAAACTAGCCGTATGGCATCGACGCTTAAGACGACGTGAGTCTGTCTCCTGGAGGCTTCATCTGTCAAATCGCTTTGACGCATAAACATAGTACAGATATTGACAGTAAGTGCGAAAGGTCAATGTAATTTACTATTGTGACGTCATCGCTAATCCAATGTATAATAAACATTCCGATCATTAATTTGTTAGTGTACCTTTAACAGTCATTTTTTAAAATACGTGGGTTACTATTGCTAGCGCCATAGCTATCCCTTGCTAACAAAGGAAAATAAGATTTGTCATTTTTATTGATCATTAATTGTTTGTATTTTATTCCAAAACAAATTTATCCGTACTTCAGTGTAGTGTCATTATTTTGTCATAAATTTAGATACATACTTACTCATATAAAGAAAACGAAACGTCTGGCCAACAAAAAATCTAGATCGATCTCGTTCATATACGTATTCTAAAAATGATTTGAACTTACTTACCCATACCCAGCAGCCTAATTTATCAAAATTGGATGAACGGTTCAACAGTTATCATAAGAAAAAAATACCCACAAACAGACATACCTACATATACATATATATCGGAGATTGAACCAAAATTTAGAGCTTGATTGACTTGTAGTCCTATCTTAGCCAAGAATCGTTATTATCGCCATTTATTAGTGACTAGCGTAGTTTGGAAACGTCAAGTGGTATTTGTAAGTGTCACTGTCACTTGGGTAAGGTCGATACAGAGCTTTTAGAGGGCGCCAGTGTGTAACAACTTCAGATCATTAGATCTTGCGTGCATTTATTCGTTCTTGAAGTTAATGAACGAGCTGACAAGCCGAATCAACTCACTCTTGGATTAACGTCAGATCGTAGTACTCTGAATAATCTGTGACATCAGAAGAGAACTCTGGTCCCGAAGCGTCTGTGTGGAACTTGCCAGGTTTACGTTTAATTTGGATCTAATCCAGAGTTACCTTTTCAATCGTGCAATATTATTACCTTATTTTGATTGTGATCTTCTAGTAAACGTCTAAACTACAGAAGTCTTTGGTTATTTCGGATTTCGGTTCATATTAGAGAATCCTGAGTCTAACAATCGAATCCAGAGTTACCTTTTCATTCGTGCAATATTATTACCTTATTTTGATTGTGATTTTCTAGTAAACGTCTAATCTACAAAAGGCTTTAGTTATTTCGGATTTCATCACAACTGCCCAATGAATAAATGTCAATTGACTTACTGAAATCTTTTTTAAAGTTAAAACTTCTATAAGCGCGCCTACAAAATATTTTATGGGTATTAGATGTAACTAGGCTCGTCACGCTTGATTATGTAACGCTCCTTCAAGTAAAGTAGGCTAAAGTCGCCTTGATGAAGTTTTCACTTCTGTCATTTGGTCATACACACGCCATTTTTATCATTAATAGAACGTTTAACATACAACATAAATTGTAAAATACTTTTTTGTTTTCATTTTTTATTTCTTGGTAATGAGCTATACCTAGCTAATTAAAAAATATGTTTGGAACTTTGTACCAAAGAAACGCCAACTATTACCGAACCGACCCGAGCGAGTGTTTGACGTGACTATGTTTAAGTCTACTCATTATTACATGCAGTTGAATACAGTTATAACTTTTAATCTAAATAATCTTGGTAGTATCGTTAATATCAAAACCAATGTATCTATATATAAAAAAGGCTTAATTCCTCTTGACTAACTGTCATACAGTATACAGCATAACCAGTGGACGCAAAGACTTGAAATTTAAAAGTTATTTTAAAAAATAGCCATCTTGGATTTCAAATCTGACATTTTTTTTTATCCTCAACCCTTTTTGCGCAAGTGAAACCCATAGAAAAATTTAACCTTCAACCCTAGCTGTGATCCGTCTACCTTCGCTTCGCCTCGCGGAGGTCGCTGGCTCGCTTCGCTTGCCACCTTCCTCGCTTCAAACACAAGTTTTAAACACCTTGTATAACAAATCACCAACCAAAAGCCATTTGGAACCTCTTCAAACGAGACCAAACACCTTGTATCCATAGAAAACCATTTTTTTTCATTCGAATCCATATTTTTATGTATGGCGGCCTTATTGGATTTTAGTTAACATCCTCTATACGGTTGAAAACTGCATCTGAGAGAACAATGATGTGAGTCAGTCAATCAGTGGTCCTATAATCAGTTTAGCTACTTCTTTTATTTTTATACGTTGTCATTTGTTAGGGATTTTGAATAAAAATTACGTAATTATTGAGCTGTCAAAACGGGACATTCGGACGTGGGTCTGCTCTGTTGGGCGGCCAACGGCCTACTAAACTGAAATATGCGATGCGCTTAGTTTTATAATCACAGTTTTTTGGGATTTAAACAAATATGAAATAAATTGAAAAAACTTGAACGGTTCCAAACACTAAATAATTAAATTACCTCACCTTACGAATGATATTCTCTTACTTACTTCAAATATCAAAATCCAAAATCGTCTTTGTTTCAGATTTTTTTTCTTACGAAATGTGTAGAGTCTATCCTGTTTCAAGGAGTATATTTTAAAGACGAAAGACATAATTACAACATATATTTCTTTCAGAACTTCAATTCTAAAATTGCCTGTAGAAAACGGTATCAAAAAACCCATAAAACTAGGATAACTTCGCTTTGCTTATAAAAAAATAAATATAGCATTTAACGAAAAAGTACGCCAGAATTATTCATAAACAATTCTATTGGAATATAAAACATTTTTTTTATCCGAATATCTATTACTATATCCAAATGCCAGAGGTTTGTCAATCCGGGGTTACATTTTCAAGTGTGTATTTTTGTGAATCTTTGCGAATTTTTTTTATCGAGTTAATATTTATAAATCGTGATTTGGCTGGTCAATTGTATAAGAACATATCTTTAACTTTCATAATATATTTATTTATTATAATTTTTGTGAGGTTTTCAAACATTATTTAGTGCTTGTTGTGAGGTCGAAACGCACATATAGGAGCTCACTTCTTCTTAAAGAAAGGCTGTAGTCGCAGACCCGTTTGCGGGTGCTGTTAGAAACGCCTATAAATATTGTTATAGCCGAGACCGATATTCCACCGCGACTTCGAAAGCACGGACACGTCTAAGTTTTCTAATATTATGCTCAAGTTTTATTATATTCAGAGTGGATTCCTATAAATAACTCGAAACACAGCTGTAAACTACCAACACCATTGTCCCGCAGCTAACTTTCCATGAAACAATGAATAATGGTGCTTTCAGTATAAAAATCGCATAAATCCACTCGAAGAAAAACTTGGTAAAACTTAAAGTGTGAAGTTTTCTAAGTTTTCGCACGCGAGGCCGCATTTTTCAACTTTAGTGCTCGCTATTCGTTTTATCTGCAGATGGTAAGTGATTTGTATACAAAAGCCGTGTTGGCTGAGTGGGAGGTGCCTCGACTTTCGATCCGAAGGTCGTGAGTTCGAACACGGTCGTACACCAATGGATTTTTCTGATCAAAAAATCTTTGTGTGCATTAAAACACGTGCTTAACGGTGAAGGAAAATATCGTGAGGAAACCGGCATTTCATAGAACATAAAAAAGTTCGAAAACATGTGTCAACAAATGTGCACGAAAGGAGCCTCTTCGAGGTGCACTTGAATCCTTTCTCCACACTGGTTCGAAAGAACTAGTGACACGATAAGAAGAAGAGATTTGTGGGAATTATCGTTGTGAGACATCCCCTGCAGGATCCCGTCTAGATGGATACCAACAGTCCCAGATATTCAGCCGCAAATCAGTAATGTGTAAGCATTACTGTGTTCTGGTTTGAAGGACAACGCAACTAGTGAAACTACTGGGCTTTCGAGAGTTATCATCAGCAACATAGCAGTGTTGCACCGGCCCATGTGAATCAAAGTCCTGTGTAGCACTGTTCTGGTTCTGGGCAGGCGTAGTCTCTAACTGGTCGGTGAAGGAAAACATCGTGAGGAAACCGGCATGTCATCACACGTCATACCACAAAACTTTACTAAACATTTTGTTTTTAAATTATTTGCCACCCATTTTTATATTTCATAGAAAATATCAGATCTAATAGATATAATGAAAAAAAGTCAACATTGAAAAATAATCCCGAAGAATTCATGAAAAGATCAAAGTGATCCCGGATGCGACTGTAAAAGTTCTTTGGAGCTCACATTCGTTTGCATTCAAATCGCATCTGAAGGCAGATAAGCATGTTGTGCTATCCGCATTGCTACAGTTTAAAAACTGTTGGCCGTTTTGAACTGAGTTTTTCTTTTCAACAACTTTTACGGATCCAACGGGTAAGCTATCTGTTATATTCTTTTGTACTTTCTAGAGCAATATAAATATTGCAAACAATGAAGGCACTTTTTTAAACTACTATCGTACCTATTTACATAATGCTTGTTTCCAAAATTCAATAATTTCACTAGCGTCAATGCCCTTAAAACCGGGACCCAGTAATGGTTACACTACACTACAATTAGTTTGGTACAGAATCCTGCCAGGTCACGCCTTCATGCATAAGTGCGGTTTCAGTCTAGCGAAATTTGTCGCGCGTATACGATACTCTGTAAACTTCAAAAGCGTGTCGCGTGTATACTGGCGTTCGGTTTCTTCTAGCGATTGTCAGTAGCATGAGGCATCCAAGGAATTTATAAACTACGTATCCATCTACTACTCGGGCGAATGAACATGACACCTGGCTCGATTGACGTTTGTGCAAAGTACAGCGTGGAATTGGATAATCTTGATAGAGAAGAGGTCCTGTAATACTTGGTAATGATAAAGCTTCGCAATTAGAGGAAGAAGAAACACGGAAGACGCCGCGCGGGGCAGCGGGGGAAGCATCAAGTTCTAAGCCACGTGTCGGCCAGGTGTCATGTTCATTCGCTCGAGTAGTAGTTTATAAATTCCTTGGAGGCATCACTCGCAGCTTATCGCGCCTATGCTCCGTACTCACATACGGTTTTGCTCGATCGAGCTATCATGTCGAGTAAAAACCATGGCATGAACTTTCGTCCACACATTCAGCATTATCTATCGAGTGACGCGCTCTGTACAGTATTCACCGAACCGTTCGAGCCTCAATTCCATCGAGCCGGCTCGAGTTTTAAGTTTTGCGGTCCACGCGTTAATATTTACTCGTTTTGGAGTAAAACTATCGAGTAAAACCATATGTGAGTACGTAGCTTTACACGCGCTGCAAAAAACAAAACACGAGCGGCGAATCCGCTAATCTGAAACCGCACTATCAGATATTGACGTAAAAATGCTATGAAGCAACCTTACGCGCACTGACGGCATGAAGAAGACTATACGTCCTGCAGCAAAAAGCTGCGTTCATAGTGGTAATGAAACGACAATTTAATGTGCCTTCCGTATCACAGAAGCTCTCACATGAATGCCAAAACCCAAATGAAAACTGGCGAGCGGTACGTTCCATAATTCAGCCAGTGTTTTGCCATTATTCAAGCGAATTGAATATTCTAAATACGAGCGCGCCAGCTCGTAATGAAAACATCGTAAAGATAACGTAGCAATGTATATTGTATTGTTACTTCTTGATTTACGTAGTTCTATTCGAGTTGAGTGTGGATTTATGTCGTACGTGGAGGTTGCTTTTTCGTCTGAATACTTTGTTAAATAATCTTTGAAGAAAAAGCTGGATTCATGATATGAATTGAGAAAAAAATATCCGTTTTATGTTACAAGTAGGTATCGGATATCTTTAAGGCCCAAAACCCGCGCTTCGCTATCTCGCTCGCACATTTGTACATATTTGAAGACATAAATTGTCTGAGTCTTAATTTCAAAAAAGTGAAAGCGAGGCAAAACTTTCGCCTAATTTCCTACGCTTATGTTAAACATATCAAAACTAAAAATATACTTAAACATTTCGTGAGGTTTTAGTAACAAAGTCAACGAAGCACTTTTTTAAATTGATTATATATTGATATTATAAATTCAAAAAAAATATATTTTGTTATTGGTAATCCAAGTGTAGAGCCTTTTTTTTTGAAACGTCAACTTACTTGCCGGTATTTTTATGAAAAGTTTTTCACGAACAAAGTAGGAACCTAAATATAATACCTACCAAACCTGTATACCAAACACATATTTCCGTTTAACGTGTCCCACTAGTAAAAAGTAGATGGCTATAGCATTTCAACTTAATTCAAATGAACGAACACTACCTCTAAATTCTCTATTTCAGTGCAAAGTGAGAACCATATTTCTGGCTGCAATTAAGGTTTCCCAAAGCCGAGATAATATTTCTGCTGGGCGGTCGGCCACCGCCGACAGTGCCATAACATAAATACATAGAGTCGGGTACTATGTAGGTAAAATACTATGTTATTACTTACATAACTGAATAAATAATATACTATATAGTGTTTGGACATTTCCTACAACGCCAAACTAAGAAAGCTTGTAGTATGGGGACGAGATAACTGATAGAATACTGGGTGGGGGAATACTATAATTATAGATGAATATTATTATGCCATAACGGGTATAAATACGGGCCGGGCAACGTTGTTTATTCACTCTCGTTTCGAACTTCGGCGAGTCCACACCTCCTGATGATGCCTCGTGTAGAGGCGAAACACGTGTCGTATCTTTAAACTTTGGTTTTCTGTTCGTTGACTCTTTGGTTTATAATATAGTAATATGTACTAAAGTTCTAAACTAAAGTTAAGCTAATTAAAACCTTTGTTTAGAAATCAAGCGGATTTATTACTAAATATATTTATATAATTTGTTGATATTATAGATTTATAGAAACTGAGTTGCTTTTAAAATTTTTATATTTTTACAAAATGTCTGATAATATAGAAATCTTATTGCGAGTCGTTGTCACGTGAAATTTTCAACGTAGAGCCACGCGTGGTTTCATTAGGAGCTCTATTGTGGCAGTAGGTAGTGGGAACGCCCGCGGGAGATCTTCCCTCACCGGTCTTATTATCTAGATATTGCAATTGCGACACTCCACTAGTATAATATTAAATTTTAATAATATTAACTAGACTTATACATCTTTGTTATTAAATTCTGGGTGGATGTGGATATTATAGTTTCTGACACCGATTTTGTGACTTCTTCCCACGCTAGAGTTTTGAAAATCCGCACAAAAGTGTTTTTTTATTTATTTATTCAAAAGAGTTTTCTGAAGTTCTGTGGGAGTGAATAATGTAAAAATAATTTTCGTAAAACTTTGGCAGGTGGTTTAGTAAGCCGCGTGTAACTGTGAGACTAATTTTAGCAGAGAATATTTAAGTAAGTAAGAACCTAAACATATTTTTCAGTTGTTCAAAAACTATTTAAAATCTATTAAATAATGTTAGCGAAATCCACACAATATCGCCTAACGCAATCGTATCGCTAAAACCCATAACATTTTAATCGCACAGAATTCGGCACCCTTGGATTTCGGGACGCACATCAAATTTAATTTTTGTGGGATATATCGCTCTGGAATCGGTATTTTTATAGTATACTTTTATGGCTTGCTGTAGCACTTGGAATATGTTGAGATTTTATCTGATACATTCCCTTTTTAGCGTGATTTTTTTATGTAAACAAGTGACGAGACGATCAAGACTTCTTTTTTGCTAGGCTTTCGTAAAAGAATGGCGGACTATTTCAGTCGTGCGAAAATTCGTTGCTCCTACTGAATTACTGAATATATTATCAGTCATCCATCATCTTCATATGTGTCCAAAAAATCCTAAAAGTGTTTGTAATATAATATAAAAAAAACATAAGTAATTGGAAGGCACAGTGCTTTCAATAGGTACGCACTAGAATTTAAAATATGGAAAATAGTTGAGGTAAAGGTGTATTTTAAGGTGATTGATGAAAGTGTTTTCCGGCAAACAATTGATAGGTATAACATGATATTCCGAAGTTTTATAATAAGTTTTTCTTGTATTCTTTGAATCAAGTTTAAAAATAGACCCCTAATCAACGGTCCATATTTTAGTTGCGGTTTCCGTCCATTGCCTGTAATATATCACTGCTCAGCGATAAGGCACATTTTAAATGCTCCATCAATATTTATAAAAAGCTTAGACGTGAGTGACTGACTAACAGACAAAGTACAGGTCAAACCGCTGAACTTAGAGACTTGAAACTTGGAGGGTGTGTTCTTCAATGGTTTTAACCTGCACATTGCCTTGACGAACACACCTAAGAAGAACGAAAGAACTAAGAAATACATTTTATAAATTCGTAATGCAAACAAAGTTGCAGGCGTTAGTTAGTAATTTATACATGTAGGTAAGTACTTTAGTAAAATAAAAAGTTTTCATTCATATGGAAAGGCCACATGAGGTAATTATAAAAGGACATTGATAAATTAAAGTCTATACCAGACGGTACCGCGTTCAAAAACTAGGCAAAACACAATGCCAGCGTATCAACCTAAATATACCAATTTCAGACCAGTTCCAAAGAAACAAATGGTCCGGCCAATTTGGGCTAATATATGGAGTTTGCGAAACTAGAACGTAAAATTTTAGGTAGTGACTATGAGAACATAAATTGTGTGCTCGCAGGCTCTGTAGTTGGCAATGCTTCGTGCATATCCGAAATATAGCCAAACCAACCGCGCTATCCGCACGAATATTACGAGGATTTTACCAAGAGCCGTTTATGCTACAAATCTTTTAAATGCATAAGTATGGATAGATAGATGGATATTTGCTCCCCAATCACGCCAATACTGCTGAACCGATTTGTCTGAAATTTAGTATAGTATCGTATATTGATCGAACGAAGATAGGTCTCAGAGTCTACATACTAAGGCGAAAGGGCGTTTGTATGTGTATTTATTGTATGTGGGTATGTATGTTCAAATATGTTTGTCTGATGATAACTCTCGAACTGCTAATCCGATGGTCATAAAATATGGCAGGTGTGTAGTTGAGTTAAAACAATTTATGAGTTGTTAGATGAGCCAAATCGGGGGTTGAGGCGTGTGGGGTCAAAGTTTGGAACGCACTGCTACACTTCTCGACAAACATACCTTCGAAATTTCAAGTCTCTGCGTCCAGTGATTTGAACTGTGTGTTGTCTGTACTGACAGACTGCAGTCAGTTAGGAGCGTTTATATATTTAAGATGCTAGTTGATGTAAAAAAATTACAGAAAAGAAAGGAAAACCAAATACTCAATTTCCTCTTATTATGGATAACATTTTGATTTAAAGACCACCGATGTAACGTAAAATAAACGTAAAATAAATACATTGATGACAACTTCCTCCTCTTTTCTTTTTAAGAGGCTATGTGAAAATTTGGAGCCGCTGCGTTTCATTCTTACTCGGTAACGGTACAGTTTACAAACTTGATGTTAATACAGTGATTACTTGAGGATATAATCTAAATAAATGTAAGACAGAAACACGATTGGTGAAACTTTTCTCGATAGATTTATTTTTTGAAATAGGCCCTCTTAAAATCTGATTTACATCCATCCTCAGAATTAAGAGAATATTTACGGTTTATTTTTATACTTGTGAGTGAGTAATCACAGAACTTAGATAAATGTTAAAAGATTGTTGTATGAATTCAATACTTTTCAAGCAATACGAAGTTTTATCATTTGTCACTTATTTCCGTTACTTTTGAACGACAAAAATATATACCTAACCTCTTCCCTCGGGGTAAGGTTTCTAATTGCGCTATCACTGTCTTACAATTCGGCAGCTGTCATTTCTGACAGTTTCACATATCCTCTTAAGTGTTTTATTGGTGTTGCAACGTTTTAAAAATACACATGCTCATTAAATTCACCATAACCGACCATCAGATAGAGAAGTTACCATTACAAATCCGGTATAAAGCTACATTGTGTACGAATTATTCAGGGAATTTCTGCCTCCCGATATAGACTAGTAGTGCGATAGGACTTGTGAGACGTTATTATTGTGCTGTGGTCAAAGTTAGGTCAGCTGCACAGACACGTACAGACAGCGTCATAGATAAGTATCCCTCTTGCGTTATAATACCCAGCTTAAAATCCCTTTAAATCACCGTCCCGGCGAATGGAGAAGTTTTGCCTTTCAAAAATAGATTATATGTGTATAACCGTATGTAAGCCTAAAATTAATTTTAAGTATTATAATTTTTTGAAAGGATTTATAGCTGGGTGTCTTGTGCAAGGGGAATACTTGTCTCTGACGCTGTCTGTACATATGTATAAGTATGTCGTGGCCGGATCATTGAATTGGCCATTTACCAAAATAATGTCTTTACAAATGGCCTACCGTCACCTAACTTCTATCTGCCTTAGATAATTTTCTTTAATCAGGTTGTGCATTGATGTCTTGGAAACCCTACATTTATGATACGTTTGAACGACTTGTCCATCTTTTTAAAAGAGCTATTTCATGAAATGGCCATGCGTTAAGCTGTTCATATCATTAAACGCAGATTATTCAGGTATCTGAACTGGCTATTTCATGATGTGGCCAACGGATATTGGCCATCATGAAATGGCCAATTCAATGATCCGGCCACGACATACATATATGTACACTTCCAAGCTTTCAAAATATTACTCTTAAATTTGAAAAAAAAGTGCACGCCAGCATTTTTAAATAAATGTAGTCATCTTATTCGTCAGAATTCTTGTCAGAAGAAGAATTTCTTTGCAAATTAAAGAGTATAATATAAATTTAAAAGCTTGGGAGTGTATACATGTCTGTGCAGCTGACTGTACATCTCGAAACTGGACTACTCTTAAACCTTAACAAGCTCATGAACATTCATGCATTCACAAACATCTACTTTCATATAAAACATGCTCAGGTCACTACCTAATTTCCATTTTTCACTGTAGGTATTATAGGCTAGTTAAAATCCGAAAAAGATTGGACATAATTAGTAGCATTTGTAGAATGTTGCGGGATCGATAGAGGACACCACCAGAAGTCACCACCTAATTTGCACCGATTCTAGCACCTACGGAACCCTGTTAAATACTCAGTTGAAACTTTGAAAACGGTATAAAATGTAAGCGGGTAGAGTCTATCTCATGAAATTTGTACCACACATTATGATTATCCTAATGTACCTCTACAATAAATTTCAAAGTTTTACAAGTGGAATGACCAAGTAAAAATGAATTTTTGAAGTTATTTATGCAGTTATTAGCTCGGATAACATTGGCACAGTCAGTGTAAATAAACACAAAGTTTCTATTAGTTTTTTTTTTAATTGCTCTACCACATCCCTAAGACGACATCTTGGCTTAGTTGGTAGTCTACTGCCTACGAAGCTTGGTTCAATCCCCGGCCGGGCCGAATATTTGTGTGATAAACGTTAATTTGCCAAGGAAGGGTAATATTTTTCGCGCGTATCTTGTATGTGTGTATGTAAATTTCTTAATTACCTCGTATCTTCCAAACGGCTGGATGGATTGTGACAGTATAAGGTATCGTTAGATTCGTCTTAATAACCAGAGTGTTCTCTGATGGGTTTTTTGTAAAAAATAATCAAAATGGCGGATTTTTGGTGCTAAATAGTAGGTCTTTGAAAAAAATTTGCTTACCAAACCGAGTTTAAATGAAGGAAATTAAATGGAGATTACAAAAATACATATTCTATACGAGTCGTATGTTTAAATTTAATTTGGAATAATGAATAGGCATTCAATGTAATTTAAGTATAATATTTTCGCAGTCGGCTTTTCATTTTTTATAAACTTAAAGCTTGTTCATGAAACGTAAGAAAGTTCATATTGGTTTCGAAGTAGCCCCGCAATCGCATAGGTTTTGCTCACGTTTCGAAATGAGCAGTTGAACTCAAACTTTCCCTGGTCGGGCATCCTGGCACGTGACCGTTTTAGTTCAATGTTACTCTGTTATTGTAAAGTTACTTGTAGCGGCTCCATTCTAACTGAATTCAGGAAATTGCACGATATCGGTACATTTGTTTTCATACTTCAATAACTATGTAAGTGAAATAGGTAATGTTTGGAAATTATTCGCTTGAAACAATCGCAAAAGTTTTTAATAATAGAGCGCTTTTGTGCTTTGGAAAGCACGATAAATTGTTGGTACCGGCTATAACATATGCCTAATTATAATTAAGTTGCACGTTACCACTACGACCTACAATAATTATTATGGATGTTGTAGTCTGAAAACCAAGTCGGAGGCCTTTTTCTAAAGAATTGAATATATATGTATTTTTTTTTAATTTCAATGTTTATTTCATAATAAGTACATAATACATGGGTTGCATATATCTTAAAGTTGGCAGGAAAACTCTGGCCAAGAATAGCAAGGGAATAGAAATAGTATACCTTGGAGTAGTACCTTGGAGTAGGCTTTTACCGCCACAGGCCGTCCGTACGCTAAGAAAAAATATTTTTTTTTTGTATGTTTATAATTTGTAAACTATCTAGTGTAATAGGAAAATAAAGCTTTTCTTTATATGAGATGTAGATTGATCCCAAGGTTACCTGGAAGAGATAGCTTTTAGTGATAAGGTCATCCATTGTACCACTCTTTCTTTACTATTGTTTGTCTTTCTATATCGTAATTTTATGTGCATTAAATAATATTGATACATATCTATCTATCCATCTATCTTTTAAATAAATTCGCCGTTTTCAATAGTAAATTCATTTTTTTTATTATAAAATATCGATAACCCGCCTAAATCGATTCGATATCAATCTACTGATTCTCATCCCGATATTCAGATCACGGCTGCATCCGATTGGCCGCGTCCTATCCTACCTACTGTGTACCTGTTAGCTGTAACCTACTGTTAGCTTTTACCATGGTACGAAAAATAAGGTATGATACTCCGGGACCCTTTAATCTTTGAGCGACAGGGCCCTAAAGTCATATCCGCACACAACAGTGCCGGCACGTGCCGACACGTTCCGTACCATCATTCAACCAATAAACGTCGGCGCAGCACTGACATCACTGAACGTCACTGACACTGACCAGTTCGAATGGTGTCTTATGAAATGTATGAAACAATATTAAATCGGCACGTGTCGGCACTGTTATGTGCGTATAGGCCTTAAGTCACTACCGTTTGCATTACTTTATTGATAAATCACGAAACTAGTGGAATAAATTGATCATTATCTTATTTGTAGAAAAGTCCTACTCTTATACGTCGTTGGAACATAAGATTGTTATGTTTCTTTTTTATTAAATAAAATAAAAACCTCATTTCAGTGTCTTTTATAACGCCAATATGGCGGCGATGTCCTAGACGGAGTTTAAACGTAATATCCTGTTTCCTGGAGTAGCATACCAGTATTTTAACTATGGGTGTTACCTCCAGTTAGCTGCACCGTAGTTCATGCTGAAAACCGTGTTTAGGTACGTGGCTCTTTTACACGAGTGCTGCCAGTTCTGTTACAATAGTTGAATGTTACGCAATGTTGCCAGAAACTTGCATTGTAGATTAGTATACGGCTATTTTTAGGTTTAGATGGTTTGTATACGGCTATTTTTTTAATGAAAAATTAACAAGCACGATTTCCTAATACACTTAATACACGAAATAGTGACTAGTAATGTAGAAAGATAGATAGAATCTTCTTTATCTCTCACCACCTTATTAACTATATAATTATATTAGGAAAATTATTGAATTTATAGTGAACAATGGGCATTCTTATCGCTAACAAGCGATCACTTCCAGACAACCTTTTTTATTCAACTTTATTAAGGTTTTTTGAACAACATGTTTATGCCAGCCCTTTAACACACAAAATAAATTACCGCAATTAGGTCAGCACCAAACTTGCTTGTCCGTAGTAAGCCTCCACTAAACATTCATCACATGGTTCATTTCTACATTTCGGTTTCCTTCTCCTCACATACCCCCACCTTTTAGGGGCGACCCTCCCCTCCAAATGTATTATAATTTATGGGTGTCCCTTTATCTGTTATGAATTCAAACATCGTGGCGCGCTCCAATGAGTGTCGTGACTTATGTGCATATAAATCATTGACAAAACAAACTTATGGGATGACATCATAGAAGTATTAAAGTATAGAAACACAATGTAGTACATTGAAAATGCGACCAAAAAAAGAAAAAGAAAAGAAATTTGTTTATTGGCTCCTCTAAAAAGGTATAGCTCCACATGTAAGCAGGTACATAAAACATTATAACATAAATAACTAGGTATGCCTTAAGTCATGGAGACCAATAGGTCCGGTCTCAGCATATTGTCGTCCTGAAATGCCTAGGTACCCAGCAATCTAGATACCTAGAGAAGGCAGGACAACGCTGGTTTTCAGCCCGGGCCTATGAGCAGTGACGCCTTCCTTAGCAATTGAGAGCTTAACAAAAATATTATATTAAAACAAACATTAAAAAAACTATTTTACTTAAAAAAGGGAGCCTTATTGGCTAACTTCTAGTACACTTTGGTAAAATGCTAATTTTCGAAAAAGAGAAGTAATAGGGCTAAATAACCATTATATGTTTAAACTACTAGGCTTTTTCATAGTCAGTAAAACTACATCGTAAAAAGTAACAAACATTATTTGAAAATAGAGATATTTCATTTTTATTGACAGGGTGTCTGAAAATTTTCGGTCCTATAGGTATACCGCATCCATTTTGGTTTGGCACTTGGTCCATCTTGTTCTATAGGAACACCGTTATTCATCTATGGATGACATATGTTTATTTGAACCCATTCTTATTCTATCGTGTCACTATTTCTGTCGAACCAGTGTGGTGAAAAGATTTCAAGTGCGCCTCCAAGGAGCCTCCCTTTCGTGCACTTGACACATTTTTTTCGAACTTTTTAGGTTCTATGACATTTCGGTTTTCAACCGGTATGTTTAGATATGAGAAAGGAGGTACCTAGATCAAAAGATTCTAAAATATTCGGTTGGCTACGAGCCAAAGTTCGATAAAAATCCCATTTTGATCTCTTCTCCCAACCGCTTTACAATTCGTATCAAACTTTAATCCGACATGTTTGCACTATAACTCATACTTAGCTATTTCCAATGAGAATAGGACTAATAGTTCGACGTAACATTTCTTCTATCTCCTCAATCTCTAAATCGATTTACCTCATCGCATCTCATCAAAAACAAAACACTGATGTTGGTGACCGCGATTGGCGACCGCGACAGACGACCGCGAACGGGTCGCGCGACGCACTGCTTATTATGCATTAATATGAAGTTCTGTAGGATGCAAGTGACCGCGTCGCGCGACTTGCATCATCATTTTTGGAATTCGAGACTATGTCTCAAAATGCGAAGGTTACTGTTGTGTCGTAAGAAGAACCATAGAGGTTTTTTTTGTATAAACAAGTGGCGAAACCAGTAGTGCAGTTCCATTTATATCGAGAAAAGCCAAGATCTCTAGTTTGTTGACGACACAGTTACAACACAATGTTCGGGGTTTGTACTGGATAACGTGCGTCACATTCTCACTCAAAGCTAAATTGTTGAAATGTCATAACAGTTCTATTCATATTTGAAAGTTCTGATCAAAACCGCGTTTCATAATCCATAGTCTAGATAAATTCTAGCTGAGATGAAAAATGTCCGCACAAACGCGGAACGTGTGCGAGAACACAGGGTTATTCAGAAATCATTATTTCTTCCTTTAGCGGAGATATTGGAAATTTTACTGAGAACATTTTGTTTTCACCCGACTACGAGAACAGAACGTGTAAAATAATCAAGGTTGTACAAAAACGTACAACAACCGACTTCAATCGGACTGTTCTAGTGATCGTAGGCAACACTGACCAGTCTCAGCGAAGCGAAATACGCAATTTTGTTCACTTCAACGACTTGTTTTTCAGTTATTTTGATTTAAAAACTAAACTTCTGAACCGATTTTGATGAAATTTCTATGGGACCAATCTGAAAGTATATCCTCTCAAGATTAAATTTATATAACTCTTAGTTTTGCAAAGAAAAGTGCACGCAAGTAAGAATAATCAATACATAAACCAAATTTGGTGTGTTTATATTGATTAGTTTTTTAGCTATGACAAGGTCAAAAGTGTCTCCATATGGTTCGTGTAAACTTACACACAGTGCTACTTGCCAGTTCGCTGGGCCTGACCGTGGCTTGACACACTGTCGTGTGTCGAGATAGTCATCTTACTTTTCAGAATTATTGTCAGAAGAAGCATGTCTTTGCAAAATTAAGATTCACTTGGGTAAATCAATAATAATAATTAATTTAATTAGGTAATAAATTTGCTTAAATGTTAAATCTTGCGAGTGTATACATGTCTGTGCAGCTGACTGTTAATGATTGATTGATTCACTTCGGTAGGTATAGTAAGTAAGCGTCAAACAAGTTGTTCTCTGGCGAACCACATGACAAAGTTTTTTTTTTTAAACATTCACACACTCACACCCCTGCACTAGGATTCCCTGTGTCGCAGGTGGCATGGACACATACAAGACATCACAACATCCAAGACCCGAGAACAAACATTTGTGTTCGTCACAAATATTTGCCCCGACTGGAGATCGAACCCGGAACACCAAGCGTCGTAGGCAGGGTCACTACCAACTAAGTCACGGTGTCGTCTGAAGAAAGATGCGCAGAACGCATTTCTTAGGTCAAATTGGTTCTGCGCATCTATTTCTCGTGGTTCGCCTGAGGACATCTTGTTTGACGCTTACTTTAAATAACCAGTCAAATAATGGCTAATATATAACGAAGGTTTTAAATACGTAAACGTTCACATCATGTTGTTGAAATGGAAGGGAAAAACTTTTTTAATTTAGTAATGTGGCTCACTCAGCTGCAGGGTTGAAGTAATAAGAGACACAATTTGCGCTAAGTGAAGACATGGACTGGCTCGGACGCTACGTAACGCCAGACGTTTCCGTTAATACAGCTACAAACTTTATAGATCTTTTACAACAACTTTGTCCGTTCGCCTCGCCTCGAAGTGCGAGGTTGTTTTTATTCGATCTTTCCTTTTTTGGCTTATTCATGAAAACTGTGACTGTACAGTTTTACTAATTGCTGCCCATTACTTCACTTGTGTTCACGCCGCCACCGGCATATTTCCTCTAGTTTTCATACATTTTTTGTGGACTCGCCGCACACCGTAGACGCCGGTGGCCGCCACACGCTACAAACCGCCGCTTCTCGCTTCTTGTGGCAGCCATAGGTACACCGAAAATTTCACACCAGAATTAAATAATTTAATCACCAGCAAAAAATAAGTCTACTTTTTGACAAAATAAATTTGATAAAAATTGGATAACTGCTGTCGTTAGTCGTTTACCTATGGTTTTACGTCAGGCGGTACACATTATTGATAATAATTTAAGTTTTATTCATCGTTTTGCAAATCCCTAGCTCGAACCAGCTCGCAAAAGCTCAGCTCGCAGCAGAAATACAAAATTCTGACTGCACAGATACAACATAGTACCCCATCTGCATTTCCCATAAAAATTTTTTTGGTAATTAAAAATTGGTGGTGTATAGCATATATCTTAATTAATGATTGTTTTTTAAATATTTTTTCAAGTTTTTATATCTGTGTCTCAAGCAAGCTTTTGCGTTGACGTCAACGTATCGTACCCATTACAGAGAACACCATGACGCTGGGTGTGACTCGTTGAGATTTTTTTCCAAGTTTTGCATTCTGCTTCTGATTCTGTTCGCCTTAAGTTGGTCAAGATGGCCGCCTCATCAACTGATGTACAGTTAGTTCGTAACAAAACTTGAACTTACTTCTACCACTTCTACTCAGCCAAATCATAAAACTTCTGTAATTTTCCAATGTTTTCTATAAACTCCTTAATAATAAAGTTTTCGGAGTGAAACCACAACGTCGAACTTAAACATGTCCTTTCGTTGTTACGCGCGGGCTGCCACAAGGGTCCGTGTTGGGCCCGCGTTTGTTTAACTTATGTCGACCAACTTTGTAAATAACTGTGTTGTTCTGGCAAAATTGAAATGCCAATAAATAGACCGCAACAAACCCTTTCTTACAATATTGTGTCGTATCTTAATGTAGTTTTGTTTAGTATTATGAGTATTTTGTGTAAATTCTACCATTGAACTGTTCTACAAAATTCTTTAGATTTAGATTTATTTTTGGATAGGTTACTTATAAACTATATTTTTTACTTATTAATAATAATAATAACGATTTATGGCCCATAGAAATATATACCTTACAGACTAACATATGTACATACAATACAATACAAAAACAGAACATAGTTAGGATTTTTCTTCCTTCACGCCGTCCTGTAGCGGCGGAACACGACCCCGGCAGGCATTAAGTTATGTAGATGATTTTTTTTTTTAATCTTATTCGTTATATTTTTCAGGCTATTCAGCAAAACGTTGAACTTGCCAAATATCTCAAAATAAAATCCGATAAAAAAACAAAGTTTCCCTCAGTTCCGGTCATCAGACTGCAGTAAAACGGCGCTGGTTGCATCTTACGGATTTATTGAGGGCAATTAAAAGTTTCAGCTTACCATTAGCCGAATAATTGCAGTGAATATTGTCGCAAAACTCCGGCAATAGCTTTTGAACTCAAAGGCTTCAAACAGACGTTGCGGTGCGACGTTTTATCACAAGTTTTTTTTCGATAGAACAGAAAATGGGTTAGGTTTTTTCTAGTTTTGTGCGATTGTCGATTCCAGATTACAGATGATTTATCTTCTCGACCTATCGATCTATTTTCACGAGGATTATGAATTTTTAATAATTATTTAGCCTGCTTTCTGTGCGAGAATCAGGCAAAGAAATGTAAATTAAAATGTTAAAACCATGTTTTAATGCTTTTTCTCTATCACGCTTTTGGTTTGTTTAGCATTGCATGCTTATACTTGTAATAAATGGATAAATAATGCATTGTCATCGAGTTGTAAGCTAGCCCGATATAATCAGGAAGTGCTCGAAATTTGAGTTGCAAGATTCCACCCGGAAGGACAAACAGACGAAAAAGAAAATGACTTAATAAAAAGTGCTAAAAAATCGCACAGCATCGTGTGCTATCCCCTAATTCCTGGTTCTGCAACCTGAGATAATGTTCCTCGCAGCGTTGAAATATTACTTTGCGACTTTACAAAGTAGGATCATAAGTTAAACGCTCTTGACTGAATGTGGTCTTTTTGGCATGGTGACAAAATCGCACGCTCGGCCATTGGTAGAAGAGAAAAAATATATTTTGATAAATTGACCTCATGCATAACATAGCAAGGATTCCCTGTTATGAGATGTAGAATGACTTCATAGTGGTAGGATTTCATATGTCCGAAAGCTTCGCACATTTAGCGGACAAATTGTAACGGAAAATTTGCTAAGGTTTTAAATGCATTTTTGGATCATTATATGATTGAGTTTGAGGCTTTGTTTTAATAAAATATATATATATATATATATTTGAGAGTACAGTATTGTCATCATAATCGAATTTTCCGTTACTCCAACAATGTTTAAACATGAAATTGATCGCCATATTGGCGACAGCTATTTTTAACAATTTCTTTGGACGCGCAAATCCCTATTCATTACAGTGATTGATAACAACTATTAATCGAACTAATCTCCAAGTTAAATCCAGCTCTCTGTCATCTTTATAGATGACGCCACTTAAAAGATTTCTATAGAAATTAATTCATATATCACTAAATGGAAGGCGTATTTTAGCGAATAAATTGAAGAAATCTCACTTTGAATTGGAAATAAAAGTAGCCGCATAATTGCTTCTTCTCTTTATAATGGCGATTTAAAACTGATATACCTACTTGTAATACAATTTATGTTTATATCCTAAAAGGGTTATGTTTGATTGCTGAGAATAGAAAAGTTGTATTGACTCATCTTTTGATTCCATCTTGGAGATTGGGATAAATAGTTTTGCCCAATCTCCTTTGCTCATGTTAATTAATCATATAAAAATAAAAATATTAAAAAAAAAATTACGTGCAGGTGTAGAAACAAATTCACGGCTCAATTTTTTTGAAATTTATACTCAGTCATCCGTCAGTCAGTCCGGTCGCCCGCGATACAGGCTTTGTCCTCGTGCGGAGACCACAGTTAACAAGTGTGTTATTGTAATTTATATTTTGGTAAATAAACGATTTTGTATTATATTTGTATTTAGTCAATTGATATCTTTAAAAATGTATAAGTGTGCAAGCGAGATAACGGCGCACGGGATTCTGGGCCCATCTTGTTCCATAACTGTTAAGTTTGTGTATATATGTTCTTTAATATAGTAAAGAGTTCTCATTCAAGCAATATTATTGTGATAAATTCTAATGAGCTTCATTTTTTTTTATAAATGCCATATTTTTGCTTACAAGATAGATATTGATCATATTTGCAGATATCTAAAATAAAATTTATTCCCTATACGAATAAATTCAATAGCTACTAAAAGGGTTCTAAATACTTTGTGACCCCTTTTAGCCCCGGTTGAAGTCGTTACTAACAAAACCAACTTTACAGTCGTAAACAAATGTTTTATTGGGCAGAAGGTTAGGAGTTTAACGAAGACAAAATTACTTGAACTCTTTGATGATTTATTCATGAAATTTGTTTAATCTATTATGTATGATACAAGTATAGTCAACTAAGCTAAATGCGTTAATTAAATATGCTACTTTTTGAAATTATTAAAAATTATCAAACATACAGCAAAGTCTGGCATCTGGTGCTGTTTATTTCACTAAACTTACAACACAAGATGGCAGACTTTGCTGTACTTATGACAAAAATTTTGCTATAAAAGCTCGATCTCTTTCGAAACACTACCTTTCACTTACGTATTTTTTATTTATTGTGAGTAAAAGCTTTATACTTTATGTTTTTTTTTTATAACTGACAGTCAACGTTTGACCATCATCTCACTCGATGATGTAAGTACATGCTCATTATATATTTTACGGCTATTTAATTTTATTGCGAGTCATCCATTGCCGGCTCATAACTAGGTTACGTAACAAAATTTCTAAACTATCCGACAGTAATGGGTTCAGAACAATTTTGCCATCAATAGAGGCAGTCTTGCGTGACGCCCATTCAACTTGACTGGCATAAGGCGTTCATTCATGATCACTTTAATTGCACCCGACCTAGGGTTGTCAAACTTCAAATGTCGAAAATAGAAGGGAATAATTTGCTCGTAAATTGGGTAATATGTTTACTAGATTTGAGCTTCTAAGTTTGCTTAGCTTACTTGTAGTTGTTCATCTATTAAAATTAATTTGGCTTTTCACGTTAAGATAAAAGATTTTTAAACTTTTGTTTAACTACCACAATGATCTGTTATGACATTGGTTAAAAAATATTTTACTTATTGTTTAAAATTTTTGTGAAGACGATACAATTTCTGATTTTGTATATTATTTTTGGTTTCAGGTAAGTGCACGTCAAAAAGTCTGAATGTATCATAACATAACAAGGTAAGTGATAACCCTATAAAACTGATATTTTGACTGGCTATTAATATTATCATTTGTGTAATTTTTTTTGTTGAGAATTTTATATAATTTATTCTAAAACCGCTATCCATGATACCCAAAGATCTTTTTAATTCAGGAGTTACTTTCTATAATCTACAATAAGTTTAATTGTATAATAATATTTGTTAACATAATAAAACTTATAACTAATAAAAAACCAACTCCTCGAGAGGCTAAGTACGTAAAGTAGCAGTAACCAGAGTGGAATTAAAAATACTATACAATTAAATAATTATGTTTATTGTACTTGTGAATTATTATTAAACATAAACGTAAATTAAATTTAAAGTTGAGTAAAAAGTAAATTAGACTACGTAAAGTTATTAAAAAAAAAATAACGCACACACAAAATACGTACTAGGTACTTAAAAATCCGCTCTCGTATTCGCTATCGAGTGTATTTTTTAGTAAATAAACATAAGTCCTGAGGACGGGCGACGACGCCGAGGCAGGCCTAAGAGACGCTGGCGTGACGACATTGAGGCTTGGTTGGTAGATTGGTGGGAGGCGGCTAGCGACCGCAAAAAGTGGAAGGAGATGAGAGAGACCTTTGCCCAAAAGTGGGGCACAATAATAACACAATAAGGTTAAGGCTAATTCTCAAATCCGAATTCCATACAAAATGTTTCGAACAAATACTACTACAGTATTGGTCCGAAACATTTTGTATGGAAAATTGCCTTGAGAATTCCCTTTAATATAAAAAAAAATGGTGTGTATTACTCAGTTATAAACACTGAAATATTAGTGTTTTTGTAGAGTTTACGCTCTACACAGGCTCTACGGAGGTCTACGTAGCCACTGAATGAAATCCACAACCCCTACAAGCTCTTTGCACGGACTCTACCAAGTTCTAACTTTCTCTACGTAATAATCCTTGTTTAGTCCGCTACGTATGTATATTGTATACAGATTATTGTGACGTCATAATACTTGCACTATGTAGTAACTGTGAGAAGCTTATCTTAGAATAACTTAGTGGCAAATTAGTTGAAGTCTCGCCAAGTCCAAAACCTCTGCAATACAACTGCAATCCACACTGCAGTAGCCAAGGACATCTGATAAAAATATGATTTACCCGACAACGAAGAAGAAGGGCAATCTTCTTCTTCTTATCGTGTGAAAGGATTTCAAGTGCGCCTTGAAGAGACTCCTTTCGTGCACTCGACACATGTTTTCGAAATTTAGGTTCTACGACATGCCGGTTTCCTCACGATATTTTTCTTCACCGTTGCGAGAACGTGGGATGCATACATAGATTTTTTCGACCGAAAAAACCCATTTACGCATGACTGCCTCCAGTATTCGAACCCGCGACAATCAGATCGCAAGGTCGAGGATCGAGGATCGAGGTAAGGGCCTCATCCACTCGGCCACCACGTCCTCGGGCAATGATTTGAATATAACCAAAATTTTGTCTTTTTGAGAGTCATGTAGTTCACTTAAACTGTAACCTAGGGTTAGTAATACTAGTGGAGGGTGCAGGAGATACCTGCAGGATTCCGTCTAAATGGGTATCAATTACACTACACAGTATCAGATATTTTGCCGCAAAGCTGTAATCTACAATCATTACTGAGTTACGGTTTGAAGAGCACTATACCTTTTGGTTATAACCAGGAAATTTGATGTCCAGGCACCAAGAAGTCATCTGACATGTCTAAATATCGTTCTAAAATCAAATATAAACGTTATTTTAAGATACTACCCAGTGTAATAAAAAAATTGGTTGTCTGTAAAGTTGGTTCCAGCCAGCGAGCGTAACGGGACAATGACGTCAACGTTTTCGTGCATGCAGCTGGCGTTCATCGATTTATTAGACGTAGACACGTCAAAAAAACATAGTCCTTTACCTCATGACAACGACTTGTGGTAGCAATTTTACCGTATGTGGTAAATCAATGGAAAATAACGCCGCTAAGTTCGGTAAACTACAAAGTCATTAAGCTCTAACGCCTCGGACAATGGCGCTTGCAGTCCATTTAACTTGTCCTTCGTAGGACCGATTTCTGACCGGAAGGGAATAGGGAAGGCGGACAGAATTTCGTCCTTCCCTCTCGAGTTTGCCAGTGGCCTGTTCTAAGAGAGAACTTAAATGTCACGAACTGAAACGGCCGTGGTTTCAACATCAGTTACAAGCTGATATTCGCAAATTCCTTTGCCTTGCGAATTACCAAAAAAATCTAAGTGGGCGGTTACACTTCTTGAAGATACTCTTAAAATTTCAAGTCTCTCTTACCCGAGAGCAGGGCTGAATCCTAGCAGTGGGAACATTATAGGCTGATTTATGTTCGAGGTATAGTTTCATTAAATTCAATTTTATCGTTTATTTGCCATAATCACATTGCAGACTCTGGTAAGTCATCAATTGATAAACATTTGTAATAATCAACATTCAAATATTATAAGCTTATAAAATATTTTATTTATTTATTTTATTGGTTAATCAATAGTTTTTACATGGATAAATGTTTATTTATCAATACTATTGGTTTCTTATTAGTTACATGCAACACCAATTACTTGTGGACATTACTTGCTATTTAATTTTTAGTTGATATAAAAAGTAAATTACGTTACGGCAAATAAGTTAGCTTGGTAAGTATTATATACCACTGAATGGCTTAACTAAGCACATGCTTAAAGAAATAAATAAAGTAGGAGTCTTACACACTAACTAGGATAATAGTCTTAAAATAAACTTAAAACTACTTTGAAAAAAACTTAGTTGAGAGACATTTGTGCCTATGCTGCTATATTTTCAATATCTATGTTCCTAATCTGGACATCTTATTCGTAGAGAAGTTTATTGTTTATTTTATGAGCTGGAAATCGACATAGACTACTTGTTACACCGATAACACGCGGTTGAAGCCGCTGGCGGCATATTATTCATTCATTCATTCATCTTAATAAACATTATTATCATTAAATATTAAGTAGAGAGCCGCCAGAATTCAGTTCAAAGATTGCTGCATATTTAATCACGTGAGTACATAACGTAACATCACGCGCGGTAACGCAATGGAATCAAAGCTTTCATCTCGTTGAACAAAGAGCTTTCTAATTGAATATGCAAAGATACTTAACGATGCGTAAGTTCTGTTGCTTATATAGGTCATATAAATGAGTCGTTTAAAAGGTATGAATACAAAATTCGGTTTTTTAGCACACAATTTTAGCAGTTGTATTATTAACTGGAATGATATGATACGCTTACCCATGGCTAAAACAGTGCTACACAGGACTTTATATCACATAGGCTAATGCATAACTGCTATAGCGTTCAGATGTCTTTTATATGTTGAAATAGATAAATAAGTGGTCACCGTCGCGAATCTCGAAATCCCAGTAACTTAACTAGCCACGTTGTCTTTAAAACCAGAACACAGTAATGCTTACACAGTATTTGACTAACTAGCTGAAGAACGCAACTACGTTTGCGTTGAGAATTGACTAAATTCCTTTCTTAATACGCACCATCACAGCTTGACAGACATACCCTCTAAATTTCAAGTCTCTACGTTCAGTAGTTAGATGATTGGTACCGACCTCCTGACGCAAATCTGTAGTAAAAACGACTAACGGTAACAGTTATCCAATTTTATCAAATTTATTTTGACAAAAATTCGACAATTTTTTTTATTTTTTATTTTGGTCATGTCTGTGTTCCGTAATGGCAACTGATTATGCGTAGGTTTTATTTTTTTCTGGTGATTAAAAATTTGCGGTGTATCAATATACGGAGTGACTCTTGTACCTTAAAGGCTCACAGAAGATCGTGTTGTCTTCATAACGAACGAGATTTAATTATACTTGTTATTAACGACAGGCTGGGTTAATTAGCGCCCCTGTTAGGATATGGCCTAACTAGACTGAAGAAACTCTTCAATAAGGGACACTACGGATGCCCTAACTAAGGAATATGGCTTTCAATTCATACGTTAGTGCGTTTAAGGTTCCGTCTCGCTTTAAAGAGACTTACGGCCTTTTCTCTTAGCTTGATTAATTTCCTTGTCGGTTAGTACGATTATTTTTATATTTAGTGTATTTCAGGTCCGGTCGAAAAAAGGCGGGTTGTGTCGGAGATACAACCGTAAATTTTAAGTGGATACTTCTTACTACCTCTACACTTCATACTTATTATGTTGCCTTTTTGACACTGACACATATATCGATGTTTATGGGTGATGCGATGACAGCACAGGAAATCAAATTAGTAATGGCGGTACTTGGTCATTTTAACATTCTTATTCTTATTATTTCTTAAATATTACCAGAAATATAATAACCCTGATGTAACCTTTTTTATTGATGGTAAATGCGTTTACGAATCCCTATGAAGGCCGGAGGGTATGTCGAAAGGATGTCCTGGAACAAAGGACATCCTTCGTCTGAGGTAACCTGTGCAATGCAGGGATGGCTAAGCCTGACGTAGCCTGACGTAATTTACTACTTTTTGAACTTTATCTCTACACAACTTGCAAACAAAAAAGTATCCACTTCAGAACTTAAAAATCTACGCTATGTCGCTGTGGTGAAAACAGCTCCTTAACCCATCACACCGAATATTAAGTATTCTCAGCAGGCGTCAGGTGGCGCGCGTAATGAAGGCCTTCATTACTCCTTCATTAGAGAGCCTCGGGCGGGGGCCAATTCACACTAGATTAACTATACACGCGGATACGAATGTCATAATACCCATAGATTTTATAATTACTTAACAGGGTCAGCCCTGCAACTTCGTCAATATTCATTTCTAGGTGCGGTTTCAGATCAGCGGATTTCCAGGGCAGGTTCGCCGTTTTTTTTTTTGCGGAGCGTGTGCGCGCGACCATCCGCGACATGCTATACTGACACTCGCTAGAAAAGTTTTAAGTATCTAAACAAAACCAATTCGTTTTTTATATTGACTGCCTGTTTGTTAAATTTCCAATTTCGATGAGTCTTCTTGTTTTTATCGTGTCACTAGTTCTTTCGAACCATTGTGGTAAAAGGATTTCAAGTGCGCCTCGAAGGCTCCTTTCGTGCACTTGACACATGTTTGGAACTTTATGTTCTATGACATGCCGATTTCCTCACGATGTTTTCCAATCCGTTAGGCACGTGTCTTTAAATCACATATAGATCTTTTTGAACAGAAAAATCCATTGGTTTAAGGCCGGGTTTGAACCCACGACCTTCGGATCGAAAGTCGAGGCACGTCCCACTCGGCCAACACGGCTTATATTACGATTGAATAGATTTAGTCTTACTTTTTAAACTTTTATCAGAAATTAAATTACGAAACCCTTTATTTACCCTTTGTCCACAATGTTTGTCCCAGATGCGACGTACTACTTATTAAACTGTACCCCATATAAACTTTCAAACATAGAAGAATCCACTTCAAAACTGAATACTGAATACAGTTTAGTCTAGACTCTAGATCTACGGGCAGTGTAGCAGTCTTGGTCTACGGCGTAGCACGACTACGCCCGCTTAGCTCATCTGTGACGAAATATCGTCCTACACTACGCTTGGCTACACATTCATCGTCGGCCACATCTTCACTTAACATCAGGTGAAATTGTGGTCAATCGAAGGTCTATCCCCAATAAAAAAAAAAAAAAGTTTTCCACTCAAAAACACGTTTACCCCAACGGTTGTCGGTTTTTCGGCAGCTATGGCCGGCCCACTGCCACTTCAGCTTGCTGATCCTCTGAGCTATGTCGACCACCTTAGTTCTCCGGTTGCGAATTTATTCATGCACCAATTTTTGGTTATTGGCAAGCTATGCTGGGCAGGTCAAGGCAAAATTTAAGTATAAAAGATTGCCAAAAATACAAACGGTTTTGGCTCCAAAACTCAATAAACAGTGACTTTTTTGTTTACTTTTTTATTGCTTTGTAGCTGATTTATTGAAATGAAAAAACTCAAATTTCAATTTTTTTCAGCTACCTTTAAACAAAATAATACTTAAACTTAAACGATCTTAGTTTAATTAAATCCTGATATTAAGAGATCACGACTCATATAAGCCGGCGCAACACTGCTGATAGCGCTCGTCCACTTCATTTTGGTGAACAGTCTCGAAAGTCCAGTCATTTCACTAGCTATAGGTAGTGCCCTTCAAACCGGAACCACATAAAGTAAAGACCCGTAATAATTTAAGGATTGTGAGCTTGACAGCTCTTGATAACCCAAAAACTGATCGCAATCGAAACCATAACTCAATAAAACCGAGTCCACACCTGCGTTCGTAAATAATCGACCATCAAATCAATTGCACTGTTTGTCTGTGTGCAGACCTGCCGCAGCCAATTTCCACCATTTCCACCGAAACGAGCCGCGGAGTCAAACGGGAAACGTCATAATCATATGATAGGAGGTGCGCAGTGCGCCCACCTGTCGCCGCGCCTGCGCCCGCCCTGACGTCACAGGGGCTCCGCGGCGCCCCAGCCGCGACCCCACGGCTTAACCATTGATCCGCCCAAACCTAATCTTAACACACCTGTCTCAAAAATCCAGAATTGTACGTCTCTGTTGGCGATATAGTCGGTCGTATGGACGAGTGGTGCTGTGAGTTGGGCAGTTTGCTAATCCGAGATGAATATTACATCTAGGCATGGTAATGATTGCTACTTCGATTTCATTGTAAAGTTTATGATTTCATTTCGTAACAGTGAAATCACCGGTGATTTTGTAACACACTGTTAATTTTCATCTCTGGCCTAATGCGACTAATGCTAGATTATAATTCATGCGTCGCGCAATCACTTCTATTCACAGACAGCACACTATTCACTGACTGTTATTGTTATTTACGATACGATACGAATTAAATTGTGAATGACGACAATTACCATGACATGAATTTATCAGTGTCCACCGACGTACAGAATCGTCTGCCCAGGCGCGCCGGGCGGATATCGCCGGTGATTTTATAACAGACTAGGTCTCAGAAAGTAACAAGTGTTGTGTGTGATAATTTTTAGCCATGATACATAACATGTTACTGGGTATACTTTCAATGCCTAATTACATCAATCGCGGTGGATGAGCGCGCAGGCGCGGACTTTCGCGGCCCAGTCTCGGCCCGGCCGCGCCGCACTCCGCACGTGCCTCCCGCGGCCACCGGCTCACCAACCCGCCGCATTCTCACGACACAACCATAAACTCCAAATGAGAACCCGACTGTAACCGCGACTCGCGAAGGCCACAACTTTTCAGTGATAAAAACCGCCCGGCGACCACGTGCTGTTGCGTAAGTCGCGAATCGTACCGAACCTATTGACACGCAAGAAAAACAATACACTGATATCGATCTCTATGTTTATTTGGCATGGCGTGACTCCGTGAGTGTAGCGACCGGTGAGGTGAGGGTTATGAGCTCGCACCACGGGCGCGGTCTTCTAACCCTTAACTACGCAAGTACTGACCTTAAAAGCCGGGCGCCACTTCAGAAACGTACCCTGTTTGTTTATAAAGCTGTAAAAACTGTTTAAAGAATGTCACTTATCATTAAAGACGTTTGTTTAGGCACGTCGTATAAGTAACGTTGCCGAAAACGCTCGTGTATGAAATCTCTGAAATTCAGGGCTATAACTTTACAGTTGAAACTCATATTTCATTTGTGTTAAATTTATGACTCTAGCTGTCACAGTGGCAACCCTGGATTTTAGTTTAATTCAAATTTAATTTATTTCCAAGGTCTCCCAAGATTTTATTTTTTTCTTATCCGTGCTCTTAAAATTCTAAGCCAATTTTTTAATGGCCTGTCATAACTTCTGCCCCTAATTAAAGACGCTTAACACTTAACAAATGATAATTTAATGCATTTCATTTAAGTTCAGGACTTCTGAATATTTACACATATTGTTTACCCTTGAGTCAATTATTAGCAGTTTTTTTTACCAAATCCAATTAGAGAAAATGGACGAAATCTTTTTGAAGAATATCTAATGTCAGCCATATAAGTATAACGGTGTTCCCATATAACACCAAGATAAACAGTATCAAACCAAAATGGAGTCGTAAAACAGGACCTAGAAATTTCAGACACCATGTTAATAAATATGAAATATCTCCATTTAAAAAAAATGCGTTACTTTTTACGATATAGTTTTATTAACAATGAAAAAGCCTAGTAGTTTTAACATATAATATTTATCTAACCCTGTACTTCTCTTTTTCGAAAATTAGCATTGGACCAAAATGTACTAGAAGATAGCCAAAGTGGCTTTTTTTTGTTGTGGTGATTGTATACTTTAATACTTCTTTGATATCAGCTTATTAAAAAAGTACGCATCACAGATTTCTCGTTAATTTGAATCTGCTTACCGCTGCAAATTATAATATAGATATTAGCCTAATGTGATTTTCTCGATTTCAGGAATCGATGGTTGATTGATGAGCCTGACGGAATTTCGCTCATTAGTAATTCATTAATTAATTACTAATGAGCGAAGCGAAAGTACCCATTTATGTTAGGTATTGACAAACATTTCTTAAACCAAAATTAAACAAAAATGAAATTAGTAACTTAGTTTTTGTTAAGAAATTGGCAGTATAAAAAAAAATATAGGCAATATACGTTTGTATTAAAAAACAAGTGAGCCTTACAGTAGTAGTGATATATGATATATTATTATTTATATCTCATTCACTTCATTTTTCTGAGGTTGGTCATTGAGTGAGTTGGCCATCTGACGGCTAACTTCCTGTTACACACTTCTGTTGCATTTCATGAAATCACTGCCACAAATGACAGAAAGCGAGAGCAAAGATATTGTAACGTAAAAAAAACACGTTTTCTGACATCACATTCATTGATAGTTATAACACAGTTCTAAGATGGTTATGGGTATATTATTTTGAAAGAAAAACAACACCCCTTGTATTGTTTTAAGGAACATCCTGTACTGAACCTCACAATACACATGAACCTTCGAGACCTCGCTTTGACCTATAAAGCCTAAACTTGCTAACTTGCCATAATAAGGGGTAGCCCTTAGGTTCAAAATAAGGGAGAGGTTTTAATTAGTTTCCTCTTTGATGACCCTTCTCAGGGCAAATTGCGATAAGAAAAGTTTCAGCGCGGTTCCCTTCCACGCTTTTTAACGATCTGGAAAAAGTAAAAAAAAAGTTTTACTTACACCTTTTTCCTCAATATATCACCAAACAGAAAAAAAAGGCGTTAAAAATAATGATGTATACTATCCTACTTTTTTGAATGAAATTGTAAAAAAATCTCATTACTTGAAACAGTTGTCTATCGAAATAAAACTATGTTAGATTCATAGAGATAAAATGTGTCGACAGCCGAAAGTATCCGAGATCTGTGGTTAGATCAGAATACTTAAGAACATATGCCTACTTGCACCAAACTGTCAAAGTCCCTAAGCAATTACTTTATTAGCTTGGTAGTTCTTAACTGGCCAGATTCTGACCGTTAAGAACTGATAAGCGAGTAAAGTAATTGCTTGTGAACTTTGAAAGTTTGGTGCAAGTCGGCATTAAACTTTTTAGTTATGTACCTAATATTTGTTTTAGAAATGTTATGGATTAAGGGTAATCCTCAAGGCAAATTTCCATACAAAATGTTTCGGACAAAAACTCAAAACTTACGCCGTAATATAGTAATTTCTTCACACTATTCGTTTCGTCTATGTTTTCCGACTGTGTCAACAAAAAATAGTAAGGTTTCATACTTTAATTTAGATTTTATACGTGTTTTAAAATTAGTAGTGTTAATTTAAAAACAATTTAAAAAATGTAACATTGCATGACTCTGGTAAGTCATAAATTAATAACACATTCATCATCATCATCGGTTCCTCCACAGTCCGGTTTGACTGTAGGTAAGCGCCTCAGGTGTTAACCCTTCGCCCTGACTCCAACTCTCATGGATAACAGTCCTTGGGTAATTTGGCTTAGTCCTTCGTGCCGTCTTGGCTTCTGCGTAATAGTGATCAATCGAATAAGCTTAAAAAATGATTTCTAAATCTATGTTCCTAATCTAGACAGCTTGTTCGAAGCAATAAGGAGCACTTAGTTAGACTATGGACTTTTGCAAGGGTTTCTACTTATAATCGACAAATGTACAACCTTTAAATTCATTAAACGCTCATGATACAAATAAAAACGGTCTAATGATAAAATCATGTGTAATATGACTAATACGGCACTTACAATGCGAAAGGAGTAATTGACCAAGTAGTTTTCTTATCATATATTAATATTTAAGTAGGGCGACCCCAAGAATAAGGAAGTACCGCTTTACATAATACGAGGGGTAGTCACGACAGATTTTATGCCCAAAATAGGGTATTTTAGATTTAATCACTTTGAAAGCATAAGTAGGCGTTTCCGAGCCTAGAAAGTTAGTTACTTACTCATACATTAAAAAACAAACCCTTATTTTATATATTTACTTAAGTTTTTAATTCTTCTTCTTATCGTGTCACTAGTTCTTTGGAATCAGTGCGGTGAAATGATTTCAAGTGCGCCTCAAAGAGGCTCCTTTCGTGCACTAGTTTTTAATTATTTTTCAACCGACTTCAAAAAACGAGGAGGTTCTCAATTCGGTAGTTTTTTTAATGTTTGTTACTTCCAACTTCAAACCTAACCTTTGGTCCCATAGAAATTTCATGAAAATCGGTTCATTACTTTGGTTTTGAAATTTACTGAAAAAATTACGTAATCCAAGTAAACGATATTGCGTATTTTGCTGTGGCTATTCAGTAGTGTTTACGGTCACTAAAACATCCCAATTGAAGTCGGTTGAAGTATGTTTTTGTAAGACCTTGATTATTATGGTTTTGATTGACAAGCTACGCAATAATACAAAACTAAGATTTGGAAATTTCGTGTCATCTATCTGACCTTAAAACTATCCTCAACATTTTCATAAAGGACCATCTCTTCTCTTCTCTTCGCAACAGCACAGTCTTCGATCAGAATATATTAATGCAAACAATATTAAACCGGGTCTCGTCGGCAACTAATTGAACTGCTGTTCTTGTTTTAATTAAGCGTCTTATGAGATTGCGCTTAAAATGGCGGAGGCCATGATTTTACTCCTGCCTTTACACAGAAGAAGCATTCAGAAGCCGTACTTCATAGATTAACAGCGGTGTTCCTGTGGAACACCAAGATAAACAGCTTCAAAGCAAGATAGAGTTGTAAATTGGGACTAATTAAATTGAGACATCGACGAAAATAGAGATATCTTATTTTCATTGACAGGGGGTCGAATCGAAGTAAATGAAATAATCCATTTTTAAGATAATTGATTGATTCAGGCGTTACTTTGCGGAAATCCATAAATATCAACAAATAATATAAATATATTTAGTAATAAATCCGCTTGATTTCTAAACAAAGGTTTTAATTAACTTAACTTTAGTTTAGAACTTTAGTACATATTACTATATTATAAACCAAAGAGTCAACGAACAGAAAACCAAAGTTTAAAGATACGACACGTGTTTCGCCTCTACACGAGGCATCATCAGGAGGTGTGGACTCGCCGAAGTTCGAAACGAGAGTGAATAAACAACGTTGCCCAGCCCGTACTTAAAAACTAAAAGTAAAGTAAAGTTCTAAACTAAAGTTAAGTTAATTAAAACCTTTGTTTAGAAATCAAGCGGATTTATTACTAAATATATTTATATAATTTGTTGATCCATTTTTAAATTAATTTCTTAATTTTACGATGGGGTTAACAATTAATTTATAAACAGTGAAATAGCCTCGTATATTATTTTAAATGATAGTATTTTACTAGAACTGTTACTTCTCGGTTGCAAAATTTAGCATCGGACCAGAATGTTGGTTAATTTATTCAAATTTTAGATTTGGTTAAACTGATCAACATTTTTTGGCGTGTTTCCAGTGTACCATGTTGTGATTCTATACTGTAATAGGTACTTCTATTCCTTACTTTGTAATAAAAGCAAGTGAATCTGAAAACTAAATTCCGCGCGCGAACACTCGAAACTCAATTTCTCCACACTAGACAAATCCTTCGGGCATCACAAGTGGATGTGAACTATACTGAAACTAAATTCTTGGTGATAAAGTTCAATTTTCAACAGCGTTGTAAGAATACTATAGGCGTAGACCCTGAATAAATTATAACACACACGCTCCTTTGATTTTGCGAGAATTTTTTGGAATTTTGACGTATTATGATGTGCGTTTTGACATCTGTCAAACCGATACGACGATGACGCGCCATCGTTTGATTCAATTTTTTTTTTTCGTACCATATTCAAATATTGTTTTGGTTTTGTTACCGAAGACTTACATTCACTTGGAAAGTATTATTTCCGAATTAAATATTGATACATTGCAATAAGTTTCAACTGAAAAATAAAGAGGTTATGTTTTAGCAGTTCTTATTAATAAAGAAATAAATCTACTCTCGATTCGATTTCGGTTTTCGATCGGTTAGTTTCATAGAAGTACTAAAGTATAGAATCACACTGTAGTACATTGAAAACGCGCCAAAAAAAGGATCTAAATTAGCTAACTTCTAGTACTTTTTGATCCGATGCTAAATTTCGAAACAGAGAAGTAACAGGGCTTAGCTTCATTGTAAAATTTACTAAAAATATTTCAAAATGGAGATACCTATTCCATATTAGTTAACCAGGTGTCTGAAATTTTTTGTCCTGTTTTCCGCTTCCATCTTGGTTTAATACTGTCAATCATGGTGTATAGGAACACCGTTTTTAATCAATGGTTTGGTTAGTTTATATTTCAATATGTCTGTGTGAAATAAACACGGTTATATTAAAATCTCAACACACTTCTTGGACTGGTTTTTAGGAATAGCTTTAAAAACAAATTATTTACTAAAAGAATGCATAATTAGTCAACGTCGACTAGGACAGTAGCATTTGTCAAGTGGAGTAGTCGTGAGACCCCACTACTTGGGGGATGTCAAAAATACAAGCCCGTCTTTTTCCTCCCATGTAAATTGGCTTTCTATTTGCTTCGTTAATTGTACAAGTACGCAATGAATTGGTTTCGAGTGCTATTCTGTCTGAAATGACTTAGATAATATAAGGATTTGTTGTTATAAAATGGAGAAGGTTTTCAATTGGGTGGTGTTATATTTGCTTCTTACATTAGAACTTAGTAATTTATCAAACAATTTTTATATTCCTTTGTTTTTTGACGTGACTACGTCGAATAAATCGATGAACGCCGCTGCGCCGGCTGCATGCACGAAAACTTTGACGTCATTGTTCGGTAACGCTCATTGTCCCGTTACGCCGGTAGTCACGTTAAACTAACGTCCGTAAACCAACTTTACAGACCACCAATTTTTTTTTAAGAATATCATTCACATTGGTTTTATAGAAATCTTTGTCAACCAAGTAACCGAAATTGCATGTTTTGCTTTCCTTGAACCCTCGAGTTTTTTTATAAGTTTTTTTATTTTAAATAAAAGTTTATTTCATTTAAACTTCTCGGTTTTATAATTTACTACTGAATGGTCCTACCTTTTTTGCAATAAAATTGTGTTTACGCTCTTCTTCATTGTGACTACGGTACAGTTACGTCACTTCCGACGTACAGTTACGTTACATTTGACAGAGGCCCTTACGCCATTTTACGATGAGTATTACATCGTAAAGCTGTTGAATTAGTAAGGGGTGGATTGTACCTTCCGTTTCAAGCAAGTTATTTCTTTTATATCCTTGTCCGGAGAAGTAATACAATGAGTACAGAATGCCGGACTTTCTGAGTCTTTTCTTACTTAAAATGCATAGAATTATGTCTGTCGTTACATAACATGTTTGTTGCTTTTGTTAAAGGTAGGCATTGACTATAATTTTCTATTTTTGGACTGTTCTCGATTGTCTGGTGCTCATTTATATAATTTTCCTTATCCGTCTACTAACTATAATGATAACAAACATATATTATAACGAAACCATGTTCTTTACCAAAAAATAATCCTTATGATGAAGCCTTTCGATCGATCTGATAAAGCTACAGGTGATTATTTTTCTCGTGTAACGGGTTCGATTCCCGGTTCAACCATGTAATTATTTTAATATCTATGAATGCAGTTTAAATTGTTTTTTTAAATTCAAAAATGTCTTCTTTCAGTAAAACGTTCCATCTACAATATTCAAGGTACTTTCCCTCCATGTGGCATATCCGTGGGACGCCCTGCATATTATTTCTTTAATAAATGATTGCGATGTCCAGTTTGTGTCTCAATGTTACAAACAGAATATCAATCATAAACTTAACAGATTAAAATTCAATATTTTAACCAAAATTAGCCTAAATCGGTTTTATTCAGGTTATCAGTAAACGTCTCCATTTTCGATACTAAATTATTGTGTTTACTCCGACTCAGTGAAGGCAGGAAATAATTCATGCTATCGGAGCGTTCCGCGAATCGGAAACCTACCCCATTCGCGAGTAAAATCGACTGGCATTGAGCATAATCTGTCAAAGGAAGTTCCAAAGCGGATTTCCGACACTTGAGCATACTTAACATGCAATGATACAGCTATATACGCTTTTGTAGCTTAGCAGTAGCATAACAGTCGTATTTCACTCAAACAATATTAGATTAATCTAATATTGAATTGGAAACAATAGAAGAGCAATATTATCAGCGATTAATTCTGACATCGATGACAGTAGATGCAATTACTAGCTTACGAAACCATAAATCAAGTTGCTGTATTTGGCTGCAACGCGAGACTGTTTATGGTGGGCACAAAGCGGAGATGAGAAATCTAGAAATAGAAAATCCATTATTTATACATTTACTATTGAGCTTGATGCCTTCTTTTATAAACTATCTATAAACTTCTCTTATATACCCTATCCGGGTAATATAGTGTAGCTGTACTTTATTTATTTGACTTACCAAGACCTAAAATGTATAATAACCAGCCCAATATTGCAAATAAATACTGAATACTGAACTGTAGGCATATTCAGTCTAAGAAGTACAGTTTAATCGACCCTTACATACTCAGCCATAACTGCATAAACAGTAAAACATAACCACTGTTAAATATATGCATTTTATCTGCCTCACATTTATATTAATATAAGTATTTGTTCAAAATTTGAATATTACCTATTTTACAATATTCCGGTATGCGTATTTGGAACAAAAGCTCATAATATAATTGAGCATTAATTATTCTAGCTCAGCGGACATAAATCAAGCTGGGCTCGTATTTGCCTATCAATTCTCCGGGCAGCAACGCGTGATCACCGCTTTAGGCGTGCGCTGTTTATGCCTAGCGCAGGCTTTTACGCTGTTTCACGTTAAGTAGCTATAGAGTAACTTAACGTTATGCGATAGCGCAGAAGTCTTTAAGTATATCACTTTGATCTTACGAAATTGGAAAAAGAACGCGATCAATTAATGATTTGTTTCCCTGTTTTTTTTTGTCTTTTCCTGTACATAGTTAAACAATTGTCTTCTGGGAAGGTGGAGATGTTTCCTGTCTTCAGTGTTGTCACGCCTACTACGAAAAGACAAAAGTGAAGCTGGATAAGCTCGCCAAAGCTCGAGTCCACTGTTCAAGTATGACCGATCACCGAAATGTTCAGTTTATTATGCGCTTTAGGCCAAAGTTTAACTAGACAAGTAATGTGCCAGTTGCCCTCTCCAAGCTGTATCAGTTTCCATCTCATTTAGTCCCGTCTGAGCCCGAATGAGCTCGAATTAGTTGCGTGTCGCCGGCGCCCGATGCTATCGGCGCAATGAGATAAAACAAATAGTCCATCTGTATCAGTTGCGCGATTTTGCTCAATTATTCGGTTCTAGAGTTTGGTTTGGTCGAATGTATAACTCTATTGTATTAGGAAAAATAGCTCAAATATGATAAAAATAGATCCTTTAAAATAGCTCAAATACGATAAAAATATATCCTTATTTACACCGGTCGCTTCTCAAACTTTAGGCAATCGAGAATACCTAAAATATACCAGCATTGCCGATTGTCACGGAGCTCGCCTGTCAAAGGAGATAAGGGTTGATTCCACCGCCCAGCTGAGGATTACACGTGTCAACTGAATGCCGATTTGATTTTAGAACAGACAAAATGGCGTGGGGATATTGGTCGGCGTCGTCGGTGATGCCGGATCGCGGGCGGAGTCCGAGGCGAGCGGGCACGTCCGCTCCCGTGCACCCGAACCCACCGACTGCCAGAGAAGTGCTGGAAGCGCATGATGAAAGCATCATCCATACCGCGTCTACGTCCCGGGACAGTCGAGAACATTCCGCGTCGCCTCACTCATCTTCAAACGGCGGGCATTCCTCCCACCACCAACACCACGACCCTCGCCACGCGGTACCCGCTAGTGCGTTATTCGGAGACAGCTACGGAGATCTTTCTAGAAGACCGTCGCTAGACCTCGGTTCAGTGAGAAGTGCGTTAGCGTCGTGTTCCGGCGGAGGGACGCTCAGTGCGGGGAGTACATTAACTCGCGGGGGGACGTTAGCGGACTACCTCCCCCCGACGCCGTGTCCGCACCATCACCGAGTGTACGTGGACCATCACAAACACTACGAGCAGCCGATACAGCCTGTGCATGTGGGCGTGGGACACCATTCTCACTCACACTCGCATGCCTCCAGCAGACACCATACTGATGATGAGGATGACCTCGAACCGGCGTATGCTACTGGTAAGTTGTTTTAGATGGAAGATGTCTTGAAGACGAAAAAATTGAAATGTATTTATTTGTCTACTGTTTAGGCTCACACATCTCATCACACTTCACGATGTTAGGGCGGTTTCAAACTAGCGGGTAACCGGGCGCTTACGTCGCTCGCTACCAAAAAACCGAGCAAAGACGTCGGTGTGAACCTGTATACGCGCGTATATGATGCGTATATGGCAAATCCGCTCGGTTTTATACGCTAGTCTGAAACCGCTCTATAGATCAAGCATTAAGACGTGAGTAGATCTAAGTATCTACGCATACAAAAAGTAATTAAAAAAGAAGTCGTGGATTATATCTATACAGTCCTCGCTACTTTATGAAGTAATAAACTTTTCTCCATCAAAATTATTAATTCGCGAGTATTGTGTTACATTAATTATAAAAGTTTCTATTCGCATAACGCTAATTTATTTTGTAGCTAGTACCGAGTACCGACCCACTTTCGGGATTGGCCGCGGTGCTGCCAACTCCGTGTTTGAATTTAGGGGCACCTATAATTTGTACGCTGAAACGCTTTTCAGAGTTGTAGCTACAAAAATGCAGGATAAAGTTTTGGATTTATGCGGTTGAATTTAATATTTATTTATTCTCTTAAATTTTACTTTTCTTTCTTTGAACTACTCGCCATATTCATTGAAAAATCTTGCCTTTTCAATTTAATTGATCGAACACGCATTTTCATTTTGTGTGATACGTGACTATGTCAAATAAATCGGTGAACGCAGCCGGCGTTCACCATGCACGAAAGTTGACGTCATTGTCCGGTAACGCTGTCATTGTCCCGTTACGCTGGTAGTCACGTTAAACTATCGTCCGTAAACCAACTTTACAGACAACCAATTTTTTTTATTTTGATTATTATTGAGTCTTTCTAGGTTTGTGTGTATGTATTTACTAGAAAAAGAAAATATGTATACTATTAGTTATGTGTTTCCCATATAGTACAAGTTCTGCTTAGTTGTGAGCTATATGGCGGTATGTGAAATGTCCAAAATATTTATTAATATAGATAATAATATAGATAATAATAATATAGAGAGTATAGATCATACTGCGTGAATGTCAACACGTTAATCGTTATATCGTATAACGTTAACCAGTAACGAGTAAATTCACGAAGTCAAATAGATACCCGCGAATTTCCGCCTAATTTCACACTCAAAGCACTATATCAAAAATGGCTCTACTAACTGGGCTTGTCGCATTTTCATATCGTTTAATGTACCGTCACTACGAACAATGTACACGGATTGAGCCTTTGTTAACTTCAGACGATGTTTAGACTTCATATAGGTACTTCGATTGACGAAGAATTCATACACAACTCAAAACTACGATGCATATTACGAGTATTATGTTTAATTGTTATATAACACATTTGCTCGTAAATGGTCTATTATTTCAATATCGTATTGCATCTCATTACGCAATTGTGCGGTAATGTAATGTAAAACGCACTAGTGCGGTAATGTAATTAAAAAAGGAAGGTTTATCAAGGTTCTCCGTTGAAAACGAACGGTACTTTTTTAAATCTTAGCAAAGAGTTTTTATGTCAGAAAAGTGGTCAAGACTTTATTAGTAATACCGGCTGTATTTGTGCCTTTTCCTTAAAAAAATCGCTAATATGAGAACAAGTAATAATTATTCCGCGCGCTGTTTCTTTTCGCTGTATTGTTTTTATTTAGTGTTATTGTTTTTTTTTTTGACGACACCGTGGCTTAGTTGGTAGTGACCCTGCCTACGAAGCTTGGTGTTCCGGGTTCGATCCCCGGCCGGAGCAAATATTTGTGACGAACACAAATGTTTGTTCTCGGGTCTTGGATGTTGTGATGTCTTGTATGTGTCCATGCCACCTGCGACACAGGGAATCCTAGTGCAGGGGTGTGAGTGTGTGTATGTTATGTTATGTTATTTATGTTATATTTGAAAATGTTGTCAAGTCCGCGTTTTATTTATTTCCTCGCAAATGTGTTATAAAACGTCGTATGACATACGTGCGCTTTGATAATTACAGCCTCTGCTTTCTTGTAGCCCTCACCTACGGCTCGTGCTAGCAATATCGCCTCGGCTGTAATTATCAACTTACCGCACTTATATCATAATGTACTATTACAAGTTAAATAAGACTTCTTCCGTGAGCATAAACGACGCATTCGGACCATGATTTAGAAAATGAAATATAAATGCAAAGATTTTTTTCAGCTATCCACAATAAATGCTCTACGTGTTAGTATCCGCTATAAACAATTTTCTCCGTAGTACCGAGCAAGGAGGTAGCTTGAAAAAATTGAAACTTTTTCAAGCTCATAAATTATTACCCATACTGAATTTCAGCACAATCGATTCAGTATTTTCATTACATCACAAACTTGATAATATAAGTGAGTTATAAAAATCACGAAAATCTATTCCATACATTTTATTGTTTCAAAAACGTATGCTAACGCCAAACACGAGTTTCACTGCAAACTTGTACTTTAATTGAAAATCCGGCTTGAGCCTGGATTTAGCTTTGTTTCTGTTTTCGTAGTAAGCGCTTATTAGCTGAATGAAGCGACGATCGCTTCTCGAAATGGTATTGCCGAGTTTAAAATGGAACGTTTTATTTTTAATCGATCAAAAGGGCGTCAAGCGCTTGATTGGGGTTAATTATTTTTTATTTTAACCCGACTGCGAAAAGGGTTCGGATACATTTTTATTCATCAATATTATAAGAGGCTTGAACCTGACTGACTAACTGACTGACTGACTGACTGACTGACCGACTGACTGACTGACTAACTGACTGACTGACTAACTGACTAACTGCTGACTAACTGACTGACAGACTAATTGACTGACTGACTGACATATAATGTACAGGCCCGACCACTGAACATCTCTACGTTCTACGTACTTGAAACTTGGAGGATGTGTTTGTCAAGAGCTGATAGTAATTAATAAGAAAGGAATTTTGAAAATTCGCCACGCAAACGAAGTTGCATATATCAGCTAGTCTTCCATACAACTCTGATACATACATTAACCAATCCCACTCTTGTTTGTCAATATAAATGTAGACTTAATTTGGTTTAAGGGGAATCATCAAGGCAAATTTCCATACAAAATGTTTCGGACAAATACTCAAAAAGTACGACACGTATAAAATGTAAATTAAAGTATGAAACCTTTCACTTTTTTTGTTGACGAAATCAAAAAACATGGACGTAACGAATAGTGTGACGAAATTACTATAATACGGCGTACTTTTTGAGTATTTGTCCGAATCATTTTGTATGGAATTTGGATTTGAGGATTGGCCTTAAACCACTGAATACTGAAAATAATAAAAGAAACACTCAGTCGAAGCCGTAGCTAACAGCTAGTTATGATAATAAAGTAGATGAAATTTTTATCATACATAATCATAATAATTGTCCACTGTTAATAAGGACGCTCCATTTATTCTGTGAAAACTGATATTATCGGAAATTAATCGAATAATTTGTGTTTGGGCTGCATTATTGGATTTGCATTGTCGGTTATTTTGGAGCGTAGATTATTATCACGCTAAAATTATAAATAAATAAGTTTGTTAAGGGTTAGGTTAGGTTAGATTTTTGACTGCAAAAGTCCTGAGAATTCCGCACTTATACCTACATACATAGATACGTTCTCACTGAGTAATGCGTAGATCACAGGTACCGAGTACTCTGCCGAGACAGTAAAATGTTACTCGGCCGAGACAGTGAAAGCTTACGTCACTCGCTCAGCCGAGCACTCGGCGCTATGTTTATACGTACCGAGTACCCTCTACGTTTGATCTACGCATTAGTGACAGAATTTTTAAGAGGAGATGAGACGAACATAGAAAAAATGAACTTGGATTATTTCGGCCTCTTTGCAAACGTTTTCAAAGTAATATATTATAGGTTTCTTTTGGCCCCTTTGGAACCCTAAAAATGATTGAATAACCCTAAGAACCCATTTTCACATACTTATTTAAAAACTTCATAAACGTGCTGAACTTCACAAATTCTTATTTCATCAAAATACAACATTATTTTCTTGCATAAAAGCTGCGTAATAAAATCCCATGGAATGAATGAAAGAGCGCAGATGTAGAGCGCTCGTTAGTAACAGTCAGTGAATGGGAGTGAATGGGATGTATACACACATTTACATTCACATTCACTGTAAGCATTCTCGACTCGTTCATTCATTCAGTTATCTTTTCAAAACTTTATTACAGATTTGAAAGTACATAGAGATTTTTTATAAAACCTTAATTATATTTACTACTCGGGCGAATGAACATGACACCTGGCTGATACTCTCGCTCGGAACTTGATGCCCTTCCCCCGCTGCCCCGGACGGCGCCTTCCGTGTTTCTTCTTCCTCTACTTGCGAAGCCTTATTATTACTTATCATTACCAAGTATTACAGGACCTCTTCTCTATCAAGATTATCCAATTCCACGCTGTACTTTGCACAAACATCATACGAGCCAGGTGTCATGTACATTCGCCCGATAAGTATATCACTTTTAACATACCAGAAAACCTGAATATTTATGAAACATGGGACAAATTATTATCCAGTTTATGTCCAACCGACCGCAGTAATTTAAACACGCTTGTACGGGAATTCATTTTAACACGCCATCATTTAACGATAACATAATTCGCTTTTAAAATACACACTGAAGTATATTTATGTACTACCTCAAATTGGCCTTATTCTAAACTAACTGATAAATGATAATGATAAATGATTTATTGGCACCTTATTACATTCAGGATAGTATACAAAAACAATTTAGTTTTTAAAGATAGCTTAAAGAAAAGAAAAAAAAAGAAAAAGTTACAAGTTGAACTTAAATAAGTACATGATAACTGACAACAGTACCTTCGTTTGTATTACGAATTAACAAAATTTCATTCATAACGCACTTACACTTTTTTTTTTGCGATCATTTTTGTAACTTATTTTAAATTTATGATTTAGGCAGATTCGTATTATTAAAAGTAAAGCCTTTAAATTATTAGGTCCTAATGTTTTGGCTAAGTATAGTTTGTGAACTTTCAGTTTTATGCTCGATGTGGTCATTTATAATTGAAATTGCATGCAACTTAGTTACTGTAGATAGATAAGATATGCACGACACCATGTAGATTTTGTTAATGATCCAAATAAATGAATTGAATTGAAAACATGAGACGAGAAGAGCTAAGCGCTTGATGGTTAGAGATCACGCCTGTTCATGACCAGAACAGTGCTACACAGGACTTTGATTCACATAGGCCGGTGTAAAACAGCTAAAGCTCGTTCACATTGAGATAATATTTTGATGGTCAGTCTCAAAAGTCCAGTAATTTCCCTAGCTAAGCTAGCTTTGATATACTGTCGAAATTTCAATTCTCTACGTTTATTGGTTTGGTCTATACGTTGTCAGTTATACATGATTTTATGACCAGGCGCAGTGCACGAGCTCCGAGTTAAACTTTAAGTTACATCGTAATGTGAGAGTTTCATCCCTTATTCAGAGGCCTGTGCCATTCGGAAGCGACCTTGCGGAGTCTGACCTATTTTAGGTTGTGAGTGAAACAAAACGGAACATTCCGAATACAGAGTTAGGGTTCGTTTCCACTGACACAGAGCTGGGCGGTGTGGAGAGGAGCGGACCGTGAATTGGCCAATCACAGTGCTCGAAATCTCCACATCAAGCACTGTGATTGGCCAATTCGCGGTCCACTCTAGTCCACTCTGCCCAGCTTCGCTTCAGTAGAGAGAGACGCATCGTTAGCCACTTGTTCCAGCTATGTAGCTTGATGTATTCCAGTCTTCTACAATTTTCTGAATAACTAAATAAAAAAAAATGAAATTTAGAATAAAACGAAAACAATTAAAAACACATTAATTAAAAGACCTTTAATAACATTTTTAAAGGGTGAATATTCAATTAATCAGGCTTCATAAATTTAACCACCGGTGGTTTATATAATGGGTATATCTTAAGTGGATTAATCACATCAGCAGTTTTCTCACACATACACATAATGTGTTTGTGTGAGTGGTTTAATCACAGGAGAACAACGGCGTAAGCTGGGTGTAAAGATCATTACAGAGCCGACAGCTAATGCTGTCTCATCTTATATCTACAAAACTTGACTACAAAAAACATCAGTCTAATACGATGTTTTTTGTAGTCTCATCAGCTCAGTAATTTCGTTACATCTTTAGACTTCGGTTTTCTGTTCGATGACTTTTTGGTTTAGTTGAACTAAAGTTAAGTTAATTCAAACCTTTTTTTAGAAATTAAGCGGATTTATTACTAAATATATTTATATAATTTGTTGATATTTCGTTACAGCTACACTACCATATACTTACAAAGTAATATAAAATTCTAAAGTAAAGTCTGGCTAAAAGGGTGAGCGAATGAAAATATTTTAAGCCCTTGGGGCTTCTAAAATGGATTTTTGTAGATTGATTGAACTCTCCGAAAGTATGTTTAAAAATTCAGTTCAGGCGTTATTCCATTAGGTCCCAAAAACGAATCAACTTTCAAATTATTTAAATGAACGTATAAAAATATTTGATTAAATTCAAGTAACGAGGAATTTAATCAAATATTTTTTGTACATTTACGAGTAGGTAATAAAAAAGGTATAAAGTTCAATTTTCAAAAGCACTGGCTATTAAACACAGGTTCGTATCCGAAAATTCAAAAAAATCCAGTTTTATACGAAAATCTTGTGACTTGTAAAAATATCAATAAAAAAGTCTTATGAGTAAGAAAATAAATAGTAAATAAGGAAAAAAAATTGTAATTTTTTGTTCAAAAAACAGTTATTCCCAAAAGCAACCGCAAAAACCGTAGAGATTAACCGAAATTCTCTCGCAAATATTAACCGGCTTTACGCAGAATCCCAATTCATCCTAAATTATTATCCTAAGCCCGATTTCGTCCCCGGCCGTCGTGATTTTTCACAATTAAAGGTTTATAATTAGCGGAATTATGCACAGAAAAAGTACTTAAAGCAGTACAGAAACTGGGGAAAAATGATGCATATTTTTAGGCCATCGCTAAAAAAAACTGGGTCCAAAGGTAATTTTCTGTAGAGTATCCGCATCACCGCATCTCAATTTCCAAGTTCAAAGTTTTGGGCACTGTATGAGTAAACTATTTCATGGGAGTGAATTAGAATAGGCTACTGGGCTCCCAACGCTCCGGTGTACTTCGGTTAGTAGTAGTGCGTCAAATAATGGTAGCGTAACATTATATTACTACAATTTTTTTTATTTTTTTTTACTATTTATAGGCTAGTGTTTGACCACCATCTCACCTGATGGTAAGTGACGATGTGGTCGATAATGTAGCACGCTTACCTAGAATAATAAAGTGACTGTATTCTTGATGCTATGACCGTGAACAAAATGTATTTTTGATCAAGCATCCTTTCTACTGTCATTTCAATGTATACTGTCAAAATGTGAACGTTTGGTTATAAAAATAGATGTATTTGGAGTTATTTACCTCGCCTATGAAGAAGTTTAAGAAATTTTCATGTGGCACATACCTTTTTTTATGTAAACATGTGGCATTGCTTAAGCATCACTGGTTCACTCAAATTACACATTATGGTCGTCAGGTTCGATTGTCTATACTGATGTTAAGCAAGTATATGAATTATGTGCCTTGCTGGTTTTACTAGGCACCTCTCGTGGGACGGACGCTCTTGGAATCAGCTCTAAGATAGATGATAAGAGACTTATTTATATAATACAAACTACAAGGGTGGAATAAAAGATGGTTAGAAGAATCATTTGTCCCTTCACTAGTGAAATGAAAACAGGTTGAAAATGACGGAAGACAAAAAACTAAAATTATTGCAGAGGAGCGAGATGAAAGAAGTTAATTTAAAATTTTTAATTAACATATCTCGTCCCACTGCCAGGCAAAGGCCTCCCCAAACTTACTCCTTCCGTTCTTTAGCCACCGTCTACCCTCTTAAAGATATTATACATAAAAAAATCTTAGAAAACGATATTGTTGAAAACACTATATTGTAGCGCTAACTTTGACCTAAATAAGGGCTCTATTCGCTCCCTATCTTTATCCCACGTTCAGTACCTCTCAGCTCTTCAGCAGGTACCTGTGTTGCCCCGTTCTACATTTACACTTTCGCTGATAAAAGCCTGGATTATGGTAACGCTTTGTTTTTTGGATATCGTGGGCACACTGAAACACGTTTTAGGCACGGGAAAAATAAAATTGTAACAGTGCTTACAAATACAGTTTTGAATGAATGAAAGTGCTTTATTGTTAAAAAAAGTGAATATTACAAAAAATAATATGTTTCTGTACGTTTATTAACTTTGTGGCAGCATTACTCATTCCATTCTTATGCCTAGATCACACGTACCGAGTACGCGGTACCTACGTATATACATAACGCCGAGTGCTAGGCTGAGTGAGTGACGTAAGCTTTCACTGTCTCGGCCGAATAACATTTTACTGTCTCGGCCGAGTACTCGGTACGTCTATCGGTAGTATCTAGGTATTGTTACTGCTACTTTTTAGCAGCACGCTGTCTGTCTGTCTGTCGTTCCAAGTAGAATTATGCAACTCAAATTTTGAAAACTTCTCGATTTGATATCTGGCTTCTTAATACCGCTATATCTCGTAGAGGAAGCGAAATAGAGCAAAAGCTTAAAAACGTGGTTTATGGATTTTAATCTACATTTCTTGTTTCTTTATTAATTCCGTGGCAATGGGTGGGACTTCGTAGTAGACGTGACGGGCATACGGCTGGGTCGAAAAATTATGGCGTCTACCTGTCTGGTTTAGTAACTAAGATCTTTACTTAGCTACGTGCTACGTTTTATTCTGGCTTAGAAACTAAACAGTCATCATTTTTTACAAAATGTAGAAAGAAAAACACAAGACACTGTCTAAATTATTGGAAAATTTTAAATAAAAAATTACGTGTTATAATCAAGGTTTTTCAATAACATACAACAACCGACTTCAATCGGACTGTTCCAGTGACCGTTGATGCCACTGAAAAGTCACAGGGAATCAAATTTATTTACTTCAACGATTTCCCTGAGTTATTTTGATTTAAGGCCTATCCTCAAATCCGAATTCCATACAAAGTGTTTCGGACAAATACTCAAAAAGTACGCCGTATTATAGTACTTTCTTCACACTATTCGTTTGGACCATGTTTTTTGATTTCTTTAACAAAAAAAGTGAAAGGTTTCATACCTTAATTTAGATTTAATACGTGTTTTTAAGTTAGTAGTGTTAATTTTAAAACACGTATAAAATCTAAATTAAAGTATGAGAGACCTTTCACTTTTTTTGTTGACGAAATCAAAAAACATGGACGAAACGAATAGTGTAAAGAAGTAACTATAATACGGCGTACTTTTTGAGTATTTGTCCGAATAATTTTGTATGAAATTCGGATTTGAGGATCCCCTTAAAAATTTAACTACTAAACCGTTTTGATAAAATCTCTATGGGACCAATCTGTAAATATAACCTCTCAAACAGAGAAGATTTTTTAAAATCGGTTTCTTAATAACAAAGATTTGTTTTAACAAACAAAAAAACAACGGAATAAAGATCCTCCTCTATATTGAAGTCGGTTGTTTTCAAAAAGTATTCGGATTTCTGTTAATTTGTACAAAAGCAAATTACCATCCGGTCTTCTTATCTAATTCTTTTGTACTTTTCCTTAAACCTAAATAATGAAGGAAAATGTAATCGCTATCTCCCTGCCTACCGACGTTGGTCCGATCAGTAAGATGCTCTGCCCGCGACTTCGCCTGCATAAAAAGAAGCCTATTTATTTTCCACTTCATAAACTATACCCGTACTGAATTTCATTCGAATCGGTTGAGTTGTTTCGTCATGATTGTGCTGTGATTGAGGAAGAAACATCCATTTTTTTATCCATAGATCCTGTATGTTTGGCACAGAGGTAGTTTAGTGCCTGAATTGATTATTGCACACCACAAAACAAGATAAACTAACGGGCGATCTTTATCGCTAAAAGCAATCTTTTCCAGAGAACCTTTGGATGGATCTAGGAACGTAAGATACTTATTAATTAACCCGGAAAAATGTTAGGTTCCTGTACGATTATCAAAAACGAACGACCTAATTCTTAAGTCAACGGACGAATTAGGGGCAGGCAGTTATGAATAACCCTATCTCATATTAGTAGACGCCTACATTTATCGTTACAACTTTTTTGTGTCTAATCTCTAATCCCTGGCAGTGTGAGACAACCCTTCCCCTACCTGTATCGCTGTTGTCGATGTGTCCGTAGATTACCGCCGCCTCATATCCGTCAACGACTAATAGCGGCTTGATAGGTGGACCTTTCATCTGTGGTCTATGTTACAGGCAGAAGCGGTGAACTTATTTGTACACCATAGCCAGTTGTAACCAATGTTGGGTACTTTACATAGTTTCCCTTCGCTCACAAATAATACTTTGATTTGGGAATGCTTATAATTTAGCTGAAATTGATGATGTTGCTAAATTATTAAAAACTGTGTCTGCCCGCTGCTTTCGGAATAACAAGTAGCCTTTTTTCTTTCGTTTGTTTTTAACTTTACCGAAAAAAAACCATCCATATGTCCCAAACCTTTGCAAAAATATTGGTACTTATCTCCGAATCGATGGTCGGTCGTCTGACCATAACTAGCTGTTACGTCGTAAATCGCTGCCGCCCATCGCTTGGGTCCAGTCAAATAGTTCACTGGCTGACGGAAACCGCGAGCTAATAGCAGTGTAATTTGTTTCCGATACTCTCGGGCCATCGCAGCATCTCTGGACCGTGCTAGGTGACCTGATTCTCTGCTATACTAGCTTTTGCTACTGCATTCACTCTCAAACTGATTAAGAACTGGTAAATTTATATCGTAGCCTTGAATCCCTTTTTATTTATACATATAGGTATAATATATGTATATTTTGTTGTAGTGCACGAAAGGAGTCTCTTTTGAGGCGCACTTGAAATCATTTCACCACACTAATTCGAAAGAACTAGTGACACGATAAGACGAAGAAGAAGCCTTTTTACCCTACTATAACTAGCTAGCTAGCTGACACCCACATAACCCACGACTATGTTGCGTTATGTTTTTTTTTAATATAAATGTGAGACGGTAGACCAAACAGTAAAGATTGCTTACTCTTGACCAGAACATTGCTACACAGGTCTTTGATTCAAATAAGCAACACTGCTAAAGCGCTCGTCCACATCGAGATATATTGTTGGTCAGTCTCGAAAGCCCAGTAATTTCGCTAGCTACAGTGTCCTTAAAACACAAACACAGTAATGCTTACACTTTACTGCTTTGTGCCAGAATATCTGACACTATGTTGGTACCCATCTAGATGGTATATATGGCAAATAATATTAATTATCAGCACGCTTCGTAGTGTTATATTGATCAATTTATACATTATTTATACACCTTCTTATATTACTTCTCATATGAAATGCCAAACTTATTGTAATATAATGCCAGGGATTTTCAGTGGCTCTAAAAGCAAGATACATATTGTAGCGGTTCCTAATACTGTATTATTTACTCCAACTCGAGTTTTTAAGAGACCTGCAGAAATCTATTCCCCACACAGCACTGGAAATATTCCGACAAGAGAACACTTCAAGAGGGTGGCCATATTGTATGAAACTTTGGGACAAATAAGAATATACGTTGAAGTTAAACGAAAATAAGAAACAATACATATAAGCAAATGTAGAATATATAAAACAATAAACCTAACATGTTTGAAATACATGCGAGATTTGTCTTTAAAAAACTGAACATAGAACAAAAGTATCATGTACGATTTTTTTTAAACAAAGCAATAAAATATTTCTGCGCTGAGACAGATTTTAGTCTACATAGCGACGGTTCGTGACTTTTTTCTTCGTTTATTTTGTTTCTAGTATATAATTTTAATCGTAAAGTCTCATAATGTCCTCAAAAAATAAAGAGGATTTTTAAAATTACAAAGAGATGAACTATTAATTATTTTACTTGGACAAAATGGACGAATGCTCTAACAGTGTTGCACCGGCCTTTGTGAAAGAATAGTGAGTCCTGTGTTCTGGTTATGGGCTGGCGTGATCTCTTACCACCAAGAGAGCGCCTAGCTCGCCTCGTCCCTTGTTGACATATAAAAATATATTTTATTTGAGTTTTCTCAAGACGATAGAGCAGGATCGTCCACCGAAATCCGCTCGCATGGTAACCAGCGAGAGGGTTCCAATATGTAAATTTTAAGGCTCTCACGGCTAGAGCCCTCGGCCTCCATTTACTGAGAAAATATTATCGTTGAAAATACTTTTACACCCCGAGATATTTGAAGAGGAGATTAGGTATGGATATAAAGCTGGCACGTGGATGATTTGAAGTGAATATTTAATTTTTCGCGCACTTATGAACAGCCTCCGTACGTGAACTGCCTTTGCCATTTCACGTGGTTCGAAGACCTGGAATAAACTTCCAATATAAGAAAAAGCGTCTCTCGTTTATAAGCTACAAGCCAGCGAGTTTAAAAGCTAGCAAGTAAGCGAGGCGGTCCGGAAAGATTGTCAACTAGCAGATTCTAAAAAAGTCGATGACACGGGGCGAGTTTACAAGCTATTATCGAACTCGCTGGCTTATAGCTTGTAAACTAGCCCTGTGTTCATTTATTTTTCTCCGGGTTAGCCCAAAAAGCAGTCATTCGTAATTTTTTTCGTTGCACACGCTTATCATAACATTATTTATTTCATTCTTAGTGCGGTTTTTCATGCTACTGACAAGCGCTCGTCCACATTGAGACATTTTGATGGTCAGTCTCGAAAGCCCAGTAATTTCACTAGCCCTTCCAACCGGAACACAGTAATGCTAACACATTACTGCTTTGCGACAGAATAGCAGGCAATGTGTTGGTATTTGACTTTCTCGTTATGTTACTGGAATAGTACGTACTGTGTTTGCCCTTGCAGGAGGTCTCAAAATAGACTATGAAGAGCATATTCACGAAATAATAGAGTAATCTAGTATTTAGAGGCTTGAACCTAACGTGGTTAACGCTGTTACTGAGCTAGTTTCGTACGCCGATAAATTAATAATTCCTCTCCGTGCGATACACGCCAAACTGAGGGAGTGTTCACAAGGCGCAAGTAAGCTAACAACTACTTGAGTTACTGTGTACTGTACTGTAACAGTTACTTGAAATGGAGAATTGCAATGCAAGTGACATTTGCGAGCAGGTGACTTATTTTTGACGACACCGTGGCTTAGTTGGTAGTGACCCTGCCTACGAAGCTTAGTGTTCCGGGTTCAATCCCCGGCCGGGGCAAATATTTGTGACGAACACAAATGTTTGTTCTCGGGTCTTGGATGTTGTGATGTCTTGTATGTGTCCATGCCACCTGCGACACAGGGAATCCTAGTGCAGGGGTGTGAGTGTGCGAATGTTTATGTTGATGTAATTTATTATTCTTAGAGTATAAGTAAAATAAAAACGGTATTAGCAGGCACGTGGATGATTTGATGTAAATATCTAATTTTTCGCGCACTTATGAACAGACTCCGTACGTGAACCGCCTTTGCGGGGCTCGACAACCTTAAATAAACTTCTGCTAAAATAAGCCCACACCACACGTAACACGACAGAAGTGAGAACTTAATCAATTTATTATTATTAGACGTGAGTAAAATAATGAAAAAACGGTGTGTGACCGACCACACCACATGTGACAAGACAGAAGTGAAAACGTCATCATTTTTTTATTCCGACTTAACCCGAACGAGCGTTACATAGCCAAGCGTGACGGTTCAGTCTCACACAAAATATAGTGCTTAGCGCTCTAATAGGTTTAACCTTACAACGTATGTGGTTAAGAACTGCGTGGAAATCGCAGTTACTTGTACTCGTAACTAACCTTCGCCTGTTATTACTATTTACGCTTTAATATCATTCCATTTCCAATAAAATTAAAATAATTCCGCAACTAATAGATCATAAGTTTCTGCTTATTTTCTCTTGTTCCTGTCTTGTTTTCTCTATATTCTTTAAAAATATTTAAAAAATACTTTAGCTGTTTAGTTTAGTTTTTCTTTAGTTCCAGTAAGTGCCCTGATCTAAACGCCCCCTGCACAGTGTTCTCTGAACAAGGCGTTAGCTTTAATATTATATCGGATGAAAATGTGCGCGACCTTGTTGTAACCATTTTAGGAAATGGTTCGGTCGCGTCGAATTATTCAGCGCGGGGATTCGTCCAAATTCAATTATTGGATATTTTGATTGTGCTCTTGAATTATCATAAACGATGAAATGGAATGTAGGCATTGATGAGTACTTTTCTCAATCAATGTGCGGAAATTCAAGTCTCATTACTAAGAAGTCTAATGATATAAGAAGGAAGTGCATATTTTACCTTGTTTTTTTTTTATTTTGGAGGCAACAAGTTTTTACACAGCTCTTACCGCTTCTTGGATTTTAGGTGAGGTCAAAGTATCTTTCTTACACTCATTTTATTCGCTTGAACTCTATATTTCGTGAATATTAATCAACAATTAATTTTTCACACGCACTTCTTATAAGGAAGTCACAATCATTGGCGCCAATATATCAAGGAAGTACGTCCTAAGATTTGAATCTTAGGTAGGTTCGTACCTCCTTAGTTACTACTCTGAAATGAAGGAGGTGCGTTTCTAATATTTTATTCTTAGGTGCCCACCTTACTTGCTACTCTTCAGAGTAGAAAGTGCGTTCCTTTTTTAAATACGTCCAAGCACGATATGAAGTTTCCTAGTAAATTACTTGGTCTAGGCCGGCAAAGTAGATGGTTGTCAAAATTAGGTTCGAATTTCCAATTTATGTATATTAGGTCCTTCATAATATCCAGATTTATGGGTATTATGGAGGACCGAAATTCGAAATTTGAAAAACTTTCTCAACTTCCGGCTTGGAACCTGTGAACCTCTTTGAACAGATTTTATAAGCAATTACTATTTTCCCCTAGGGCCTGAAAGCATTTTTACTCTCCCTGTACCTAGCATAAAATTGAGCTTTACGAGCATGAGAAGAGTAAAATATATTAATAGCGAGTAACTTTATTACAGCTATATTACATGCGTATATTACAAATTGTACAAAATAAAACAATTGAGCCAACCATAGACCGAAATAATAAATTAAACCGTTACAGTATTATTTTCAAAACACGCTTACAGATTCAGCGATGCGGAAAGCGATTATCGTTAAATATTCACAAGGTAGATGTACTCCCAAGTCTTCTGATTTATGTATTTACCTCGGATTTGCTTGGTTAATATTTAATTTCAGCGGACGAATGGTTTTTAACCGATCTCCCTATTTGTTATGAGAAGGGTACCAGTTGGATAAACATGACACATATTTCTGATGATCATAATTTGTTGTCATTTCGGTATTGCCAATGTTATTTGCATTTGATGTTAATCGTAGTACATACTTAACTAGACTTATGCCCACTTGCACCAAACTGTCGAAGTCCCTAAGCAATTACTTTATTTGCTTGGTAGTTCTTAACAGTCCAGATTCTGACCGTTAAGAACTAACATGCGAGTAAAGTAAATGCTTAGGAACTTTGAAAGTTTGGTGCAAGTCAGCATTATTCCTGCAACTTCGTTTGCGCCGACCGACGTCTATAGCCATCACCGACTTTTGGACCGCTCATACTAAAAATCATTTCATTTCATTTATACTCAAACAATTTTTACATACAATGTGCACGACGAAAGAAGCATCTAGAAGGCGCACTAGAAATCCTTTCAAAAAACTAGTGACACCATGAGAATAAGAACCAAAACCGTAAATTCAGGAACACTGTAGGTAGATAGCAAAATTACTGGGCTTTTGAGAATAAATACCCAACTGTCATAAAGAGGACGAGTGCTATTGCAATAATGAAACGGATTTAAACTCCCAAGTCCTCCAGTTTTTTTTTTTTTGTCACGAACAGACGCGACCTCTTCACCATCAGAATAGCGCCTTTTTCGCCCCATCACTTATTCACAGAAAAATATTTATCCCCTTATCCTATACCCTATATCTTACTCGTTTTTAGGTGAATCTGCAGGCAGACGTTAGTATTCATACAATTTGTTATCTCTGAACCTTATCACCTAGTAATAAAAACCAAAATCGTTTACCTAGCAGCACGGGTTTTGGCCTCTGCCCAAAATACTCATACAACCTAGATTATATTGCTGAAGATTCCACCGAGATAATAAAAAGCCTATTCTGACCAAATATTTGGCCGGTTGGCACATAACAAAGATAAATAACACCCAAACGGTCGTATTCTGACCCCAAACAAAAATTACCCGCCCTGTTTACATAGATATTTATGTGTATATGTAAATAGAATACTTGGGAAATTCAGGAAAATCTTGTTATCAGACTGTGGAAAAGGGGTTTTTTCAACCGACTTAAAAAAAGGAAGAAGTTATCTATTTGGTTGATTTTATTTGATGTGACAAGGTACGTTTAATAAATCGATGAACGCCTGCTGCACGAAAACGTTAAACGTCATTGTCCGGCAACGGTTACGCTGTCATTGCCCAGTAACGCTCACTGTCCCGTTACGCTGGTAGTCACATTAAACTATCGTCCGTAAACCAACTATACAGACATCCATTTTTTTTTTTTCAATGTTTGTTACTTGGTCTTTGTTTTTATAGACAGATTTTTTTTCATTGAGAGGATATACTTTCAGATTGGTCCCATAGAATTTTTATCGATATCTGTTCAGTAGTTTAGGGTTTAAATCAAAATAACTGAAAAAAAAAAGTCTGAAGTGAACAAATTGTGTATCTTCCCTGTGAGTTTTCAGTGGTGCCTACGGTGTTGTATGGTTTTGTAAAACCTTGATTATTTAAAGAGAGGTTATTAAGAGAAGTATAGTTGTACTTAATGAAGGAACCGACTTAAATCTTGTCATAAATTCTTATCTTAAATGAATATTTATTTTTAGACAAGATAACTTAATTTGTAGATAGGTACTTTAATTTTACTGACTTTTTAATTTATTACACATTAGGGAATCAAATTAATTATTTTTAAACAGAAAAATGTAATTATATATATGTAGCTGAATTCAATTTTATATATTTTGTCTTGGTTATGTATAGAATTTTGCATGCTCCTGTTAGATGAAATAAGTTGATACTATTTTAGTAGATTTTAGAACAACATTGTAACACAAGTTTCTGCAAATAAATGAATTGGAATCTTTTTGCCCACTGGATCCCATTGATGGGCAAAGACGTCCTTTCTATTTTTCCATTCTTCCTAGTTTTGAGTCGAATTTGGTTCGTTCAACACATATGTATTTATAACTAATTATTCCCATCTGTCACCCTGCTCTGTCACCCTATGGGGTCAGATGGGCCCAAAAAGTTCTATCTGTCCCCCTTTCAGCAACCTAGGGTTACCTACTAGTAAAACATTTTTTTAACTTCTAGTCAAAATAACGCAATTTTAATAATCCTTATTGTATCCATCAGTTATAATAATGTTACACGAAAAAAAATATTATATGAACGAAAATCAAGATTAATCCATTAGTTTTGTGGTAATACCTGTTTGAAATTGAATGTTTCATTAATTTTCTAAACAGGCATTTTCATGTAGGTACGCACTATCATTAATTGGAATCTGACCCGGCAACCGCAAAATATCGGTCTATTTGAATTTCAGTAATTATCGACTCATATCATATCCATACACTAGAACACTCTACCGGGTTTACTTGTCACTTTGACTACTAAAATCGGTAAATAAATATGTACATATACATATGTATGTATATCGGTCCATGTATTCTATGTATGTAAATTACGCTACATCTCTTCAGAGATACATGCGGGTGAAATTCAAAAGTAATAAAATACTTAAACAAATTTTTAAAACACATTATAATGTGGCGAAGCGCTCATAAAAGAGCAGTATTCTCTTAAAAAACTAGAACATAATAATTTAAGTTCACGTTTGACATAATTAATCTGGATGAAACTAGTTCAAAGTAGATTAAGTTTGTATTCAAGTTGCTCTCGAAATGCAATGAGGATTGTTCCAAGTAGGAAGTTAGATTGCTTTTTAGAGCTTTAGAGAGACTGTAATTCATTCAAAGAGGTATTCGAAATTGAATATTGTGCGCTATATTACTGGCAGAAGATGGATGAAAGGGGCCGAAGATCGGGTTCAGTGGTGCGCCTTGAGAGAGACAGCAGTGGTAGACTAAGGTGGACTGAGGCAATAAGCTCAAAACTACTCGAATATTATGCCTGAGATACACGAGGCTAGTTTTCCAAGCCAGGAAGCAAGATGTGTTAGTAAGCTAGCTCTGGTGTCTTGTAAATAGAGCTAGCTTACTCTTTCACTAGCTTACTAGCCTAGAAATGAAAACAATATGAGGTTTTTCTGACAAAGGTACTACTCACGCAGCATACTTAACTACTTATAAAATAAGTCAAAGCTTAAACTAAAAATAATGAATGCCTACACAATTTCTTAACTCACTAGGAAGATATTAATAGTTTGACTCTAGAAAAAGTAAGCCAGTTCTGTTAACACGAAGCCAGAGCTGCTAGCTCGCTAACTTACTATCAGTATCTTGCTATCCTGGCTTGAAAAACTAGCCTCGTGTATCCCGAGAATTAGCTACACATCTTCAGGGAAATGTCGAGAAAAATATCCAATTCCAGTGACAAACAGAACTTCAAAGGTAAATAATGCACAGGGAATGTTTGCCATTTTTATTACAAGTTTGCAAATAAAACCTTTGGGCCCTTTGCCAATAGCAACGGAAAACATTGCTTTATCGACACATCTTGTTGGCAAATCCTCATACTCGGGAGTTTTATTAACTTTCTTCTAACTTTCTCTTAAATATTTTTCTGTACCGACCTTAAACCTACAATTTATACTCTATCTATTTGTGATAAGGCCGATATTAGCGTGAGATGTATCACATTTCGATGTGCGAGGATCTTTTCCGGGAACTTGCGAGTCTCTTTGTTAAATCAATTGCAAAGCGAGCGTTTGACAAAAATACAATTAGAACGCCAATAAAGCTTCTTATACACACGAGACTGATAAAATGTTTATTATTTGCGTGTAATCTCTACATTGTTGAGACGTTATTCATCATTCTGTATAAAAATGTACTTTTTATTGGAGTTTACTCCATAATTTTCAAAGGTAAGAATAAACATAAAATATTAAAAGTGTATAAAAGCGTAATTCTTACTTTCAAAACGGATAGATGGCACAGATAATATTGGTAATTTTAAACAAAAAATACTAATTTAATAATTATATGTGCCTCATTTATGTCCAAGGACTTTAAATACGTAGTTTAGAAGCTATTTTTCTATGTCAAATCTACGTATAACATAATCAGCCTATAATGTAACCACTGCTGGGACTCAGGCCTACTCTCGGCAGGAGAGCGAATGGGTCTTAATCCACCACGCGGACCTAATGCGGATTGGTAGATGTCACATGCCATAGATTTTTTTTTCTGTCCATTGACATACCGGTTTCCTCACGATGTTTTCCTTCGCCGTTGCGAGAACGTGGGATGCATACATATTTTTTTTCTACCGAAAAAACCCATTCACGCATGACGGCCACCGGGATTCGAACCTGCGACCATCAGATCGCAAGGCAAGGGTCTCATCCACTCGGCCACCACGTCCTAAATCTACATATGTGTAGTTCAAAACGACTCCGCTAGAAAATATCACACCGAAAATTCAGCCCAACAGCTTGCCAAGAAGAGTTCACAACTGCTATATTCAGAATGGTATTTACTTCTGTCTCAGCATATTTGACTTGTATTTTTGTTTGTGAAAGATATTTCTTTCTAGTTTGAAAAAGTTTTATTTTAAAAGTTTTAAAAGCTTTTATTCCGAATAAAGTTATACAAGTTGATTGTACCTTATTGTTCTAAACAAGCTTAATGTTTTAAAAAAACACGAATCCACAATATTCCGCTGCCATTTTGGACACAAAAATATTCGTTTCCAAGAAACCATTCCGCTAGTTCTAGAGCTTTATTACTAGAAAATAGTGGAAACAAAACCAAGAAAGTGTAATTGCTACAGCAGAATTTATAGGTACAGAATTCCCGCGAAAGGTGAACGTAGTTATTTTCTGAAATAATTGCTGTTTTTAGTATTCTGTAAAGAAATGGTAAAAACGGAATACTTCGAGCGTAGTCACACTGTTGCGTTGCGTTGCGTCGCAGTTTTGTACTGGTATTTGCAACTTTGTACTGGCACTAGATTTTGACGCATGCAACGCATCGCAACGAAGCATTGTGGCTTCGCTCTTATGAGATAACGTCCGTCGGTATCTTTTCTTTTATCTGTCACACCTTTTTTACTACCTATTACACTCGTACAAGTATATTACTGGTTCTAAATATTTTTAACTTTGCACGAAACCTCGCAGATTAGTTGGTAAATGTGACAAAATTGCGCCAAACTTTTGCATTCATAGTATTAATATAGTATGGGAATCTATTTGTACGACATCAATCAATTTATTAAATCAAACGACCAAAGGGCTGGCGCTTTCCTCTTTCAAAGAATTAGCATTGCTATTCAACGAAGTAACCTCGCCAGCCTTTTGGGTATTTTGCCCGTGGACAGTGATCTAAATTCTGTGTATTATTTATAATGTTAGATTAATTCTTAATATTCATAGCTAGTTAAGTAATTTTAGTTTTATTATGTTTTAAAATTGAGTTAGTAGTTAGTTGTGTAAATAAATGTATTTAATGATTTATTCAATATATGTATTTATTATTGTTTCAGGTAAGTTGAAAAGTAAAACAGAAATCACTGTTGAAAATAAAAAGGTACGCAATTTATCATTCGCCGAGCTAAAAGGCGCCGCAAGTAATGAAAATGGCTGGTTTTCCAATGTGGTCCATCCATCATCTTTTCATTATCTGCATCCAATTCAATTCGGGTTGCGAATACGTAATGGATTTTGCAGTCATTTTCACCCACAGGACTCGGATACTTTCGTTCGGCTGTCGCCCCCAAGGTTTGACCCTCAGAAGAATTAATGAATCCAAACTCTTTGTTTTGATCAAATTTTTAACATAATATGGAGTTACATTCGTTAAAGCGTCGATGACACATGTTGATGATGTTTTGAAACGCTTGTATGTTTGCCTTTGGTAAGGATTGTCAACAAGCTGATTATAAAAACGCCGATGACACTGGGCGACTTTACACGCTACAGGCGAAGTCACTGGCGTGTAGCGTGTAAAAAAGCCGAGTGTTATCGTACTATTAAAGTCCTTTTTACATACACATACATTGAAATTTCGTAAAATCTGGGAGCACGGTAGTGCCCCCAAAACCAATTCGTCTTTAATATCTATAAAAAGTCTTTTTCAAATATAAAAATAATGTGTCCTTCTCCATATTATCTTTTACATATTTCTATGAAAAGTGCGAACGAGACATCCAGCATGAAATCCAAGCTGTGGGCAGGATGCCAGGCGCGCTGCCGAACACAGCTCCGAAAGGATAGCAATTTATAGCCAGATATGAGGGAACTGGTTGAATAAGGGTACATTGAGTAATGGATAAATTACAATAGCTAAGCATAACTCTTATGCATGACACATATTTTTGACGTGACTACGTCTAATAAATCGATGAACGCCGCCGCGCCGGCTGCATGCACGAAAACGTTGACGTCATTGTCCGGTAACGCTCATTGTCCCGTTACGCTGGTAGTCACGTTAAACTATCGTCCGTAAACCAATTTTACAGACAACAAATTTTTATTAGAAAAACATAAGAAGGGCAGATATATTACTCCAAAACGGCCAAACGTTATTTATTATAAACTTAACATGGCCCATATACAGCAAAAAACCTCTTGATAATGTCTAACAACAACAAGCAACTTTTTAGTTTTTCATAGACTTTAGCGATTATGACACATAGTTATTTGATTGTAACGGGTATTTTTTACCCTTTTTTTACCCTTGCCTGACCTTGATAGTATTACTTTAGCTCCACATTATATTAAATAAACAAAGAATAATACTAGTTTAAGACATGACTAAGTGTAGGTATTATTATTAAATTTACATTGAGAACTGGATAAATCTTGAAATATTCAAGCATCGCTCTTATTAATTACACATGACCCATATACAAAACCTCTTGACAACATCTATCTATCTATCTGTCTAACAAACAGTATGTTTTTCACCCTTGCCTGACCTTGATTGCTTTTGTTTCATATTATATTAAATAATCATAGAATAATACTAGGTTAAGACACGTCTATATATTATAATAACTACATTACCTACCGTCTGAATTAATGAGATATGAAATATAAAAATAATATTCCAACTAGTTGTCGCGCTCCCCAAAGTGCACAGAGTGTGATATAATTGAAGATGTGTACCATATCATGGTGGAATGTGTCCGGAATGAAGCCTAGAGAAATAAGTTCACAATGGAAAACAGTGTGTGCTTGTACGAAACAGGGAGCTGTAATGCTGTTTTAGCAAACCCCAACTCCAAGGTGGCGGCTAAGCTTATAAAACTTGTTAAAATAGGAATCAGCCGTAGATAGTTTAAGTTAAAACGACTGCTCGAGGGTGGTATGCTCAGTTATTGAGCAAACCCTCTATAAAATAAATGATTAAAAACACCAAAAAAAAAAAACTAGTTGTCTACGACTTCTCCTGCGTGATATTTGGATAGTAAAATAATAGTTATTCGTACATACTTTGTAAAATGACAAAAGCATACAAGTATGTGAAATAGTGATGTCTAAAATAGACAAGAAAACACTGCGTTACACGTTGTCATTTCGGATCCGCAGTTATTATGCCAAGTTTTTCCCTTTTGGCTTGCCGTGTTCGAGTAAAAAATAAACTGCATAATATTTAACACGCTGCTGTCCCATTTCTCTGAAAACTAATTTAAAATAACCGTCGCCAAAACTTTAGCCCTATCACCAAGTATCTTGACAAGCGTATTTGTTTCGAAGCTACAGCAGGGTTGTCAGTTTGTATGAAATCTTTCAAAATGTCATAGAAAACTGTTGACTTAGCTTTAACTTTTTTTTTTTGCTGGTGTCGCGGGTTCGATTCCCTCTTCACAAACATTAGTGTGATGAACATCGGTGTTGGCCTGAGTCTAGGTGTTTTCTATTTATTCTAAGTATGTATTAGAATTAGATAGTGCACAAAAGGAGCCTCTTCGAGTTGCACTCAAAATCCTTTCACCACACTACTGGTTCGAAAAAACTAGTGACATGATAAGAAGAAGAAGTACTACAGATAACTGTTTCCTATAGTACAAACTCTGCTTAGTGTGGGGCTGGATGGCGTTATATGAAATGTCCAAAATATTTATTTATTTAAATGTTTAGTTCGATACGAATAAGCTTGTCAAAAATTTTGTGATAGGGCTACAGTATCGCTTTCGGGACGCATGCCAAAAGCATTTATTGGATACTTGTACTGCAAGTGTGGACGGGCTTGCCAAATTACAGTGGATGGGTGGCCGGGCCGAGGGATTTTTTACTTAAAACCGATAGCCCGTTGAAGTGGAGCTGTGTTTAAGCTAAACCGTTTGAACTCATTGTACCTAGGTCTGTAACCAATATGCCAAATTCCAGGTACCTAATAAATGTTTTACTAACCTAGCCCTAAACTAATAAATACATTTTTTATTAGATATTTCACATACTGACATCTAGCCTCCTTTTTTTTGTAAATACATACATAGATCACATAGAAAACACCTAGACTCAGGACAAAACTGATGTTCATCACACAAATGCTTGTCCTGAAGAGGGAATCGAACCCGCCACACCGGCGTGGTAGTCTAATACACTTGCCACTCGACCAATCGTGTCGTCAAAACTAATGGCAGCTACAGCTGAGAACCAAATAACTGAGATAAAATACTCTTCCAAGCAATAATGTGTAGGTATGGCTGTGTTTCAGAATCTCGAAAATCTCGTGTCTGCGTCCTAAGTTATTCAAGGCTCACGATCATCGGTTTTTCGCGATCCTTTAGCCTTAAGGCTAATCCTCAAATCCATTTCCATACAAAATGTTTCGGACAAATACTCAAAAAGTACGCCGTAATATAGTAATTTCTTCACACTATTCGTTTCGTCCATGTTTTTTGATTTCGTCAACAAAAAAAGTGAAAGGTTTCATACTTTAATTAAGATTTTATACGTGTTTTTAAGTTAGTAGGGTTAATTTCAACCCGAACAGACTATGGTAGGTATAAACCGCTACGCTGGCGTAATGGTGCTACGAGTACGTAGCCACAGCTACGGGGTGTAGCAATACCTACGCAGTGTAGCATTAGCTACGCGGTGTAGCAATAGCTACGCAGTGTAGCATTAGCTACGCGGTGTAGCAATAGCTACGCAGTGCAGCACTAGCTACGCGGAGTAGCAGCAGCTACGCTTACAATAAGATTGTGTGATTTTTTTACAAATAATTTATAATTATATATAAATAACTATTAGTAGCCAGTACATTTATTAATTTGAAAAACACAGCTGTTTTGAGGCCCGCTAGTTAAAAAACGGTTTTATCTATTCACCAATTAAAAATACTCAGTAATTAATAAGATATGAGAAGAATATACCTTTTTCTTTAGAAAAAAACCCTTAAATCGGTATCTAAGAAAAATATTTTCTCGTAAATCGAAAAATAAAACTTCTCGAATTGAATGTGGCAATATCAGCTATAAATTCTTTACACTTCAGCAGTAGATTTAGCCAATAACTCTTACCGGTTTCACGAACGGGGGCTAGCCCTATAATATTGATCTAAAATATCGCCATCATCAATATCTACCAAAAGCTTAGTCCTAACTGACTCACAGACAGCCCACGGGCTAAACCAGTAGACGTGAAGGCTTGAAATTTCGTGAGTATGTTGACGAGATGACACGTATAACTTCGCGTTACGAATTAACAAAATTCCTTTCATAGACATGGCATTTTTTTTTAATATTAAAAAAGGCTTTCGGCGTTTGACCGCGACTTATCTGATGGGAAGCGATGTCGAGGCCTATTTTTACATGTTTACCTAGAAGATGCGTGTTAGTGCGATCTTTAACTACACCCAAGGTAATAGGTGGTGGGAAACACAGACGAAGGTAAAGCGTTCCTCTCTCTTATGTGAGAGCTCGAATTTCTTGACGAAAATGCCCTCCAAATTGGGTGACAGCTAGTTCATACTTGTGACTCGATTCGATGTAAACTAAAACACATGCTGACTTACTCAAATGTATTTCTGAAGCGGAGTGTATATCTGAAGTGGTGGGGCTGAGGGTAGCATGTCAGAGGCAGGTATCGTTAGAGGAGAAATATGCGGCTGTAGCATATTCTAACCTTAAAGAACAGCAGCCCAATCACCAAACTTTTCAACCGATTTAAAAAAAGGAGGAAGTTCTCAATTCGGTTTTTATTTTTTTGTTTTTGAATATTTTTTTTTTGTTTGAGCGGTTATACCTTTGGATTTGTCCCATATAATATAATTTCTTATTAAAATCGGTTCAGTAGTTTTGTTTTTAAATCAAAATAACTGTAAAAAAAGTCGTTGAAGTGAACAAAATTGCGTATTTTGCTTCCCTGTAACTTTTCAGTGTTTTTGAAGTCGGTTGTTGTATCTTTTTGTAAAACCTTAATTATTGACAAGCGTATTCGTATTAAAGCCGTCACAGAGAAGTCAAGTTTTTATGACGTTTGAAAAAAATCATACAAACATGTATCTCTTTGGTGATGGATGGCCTTGATACGAATACGCTTGTCAAAAAGTTTGGTGATTGGGCTATATGTCTACCGGGATATGCCAAGTGTCGCGTTTGATATCTAGACTTTCTAGACTCTAGAATGTCTAGAAATGTAGGTTTGTAATATCTCCATAAAAATATTTATTCGTTACTAAAAAGTAAATATAAATTCCTTTTAAAAAGTACTAAGCCTCCGCGCTTCGTTATTTCCGTTTGAAGTATCTTTCCAGTTAATTTAATATTGTTTCACAGTCATTGAGTATTTTAATTTTAAAAGGAATCGACTTACCTTTTATCTCGGATCTGCGAAATAGTGAAAGCTTTTTGTTAGGAGATAGTTATTTTATTCAAGATTCAAGATATTTATTCGAAAGAACATAGAAATAGTGTGATGTTTAGATAATTTGTGTCTTATGATTCATTTATGCAAATTTTATCGATACCTACCTACCAAACCACATATTTTATAAAACACTAGCTGGTGCCCGCGACTTCGTCTGCGCAGGTATCTTTATAAATTGTAGCCTATGTGTTATTCTGATGTATAAGCTATATTATCGAACATTTTTATTAAAATCCATTCAGTAGTTTTTTACGTGAAAGAGTAACCAACATCCATCCATCCATCCATCCATCCTTACAAACTTTCGTGTTTATAATATTTGTAGGAGTAGGATAATAATAGACTAGAGATCAATTTACCTGCTTATATTAGAATTATATTATATTATATTATGTCTCTGTGCTAATATTAGAACTTTTTTTTATTATTGGCCTGACATGTCCCACTGCTGGGCAAAGGCCTCCCCCCCTATTCTCCAGTCTTATTAAATTAAAACGTAAATATTACATTTCTATTATAAAAAGTACCTACCTACTTTATTATTCTTAATAATGTTATATTAATTTGGATTAAAAGCTAACACGAGACGAAAATTATCTGGTGGAATAAAATGTAAGTCAACTGTGATAAAGAAAATTACTTACATTAACAGTTATGACCTTAGATTTTTATGTGTCTGGGTATAAAACCACTAGAAGCATTTATGGCGTCATAAAGGTCCACTTCAATTCATCAGGAGTACAGTTATTGTGCTATTCTATTATGGTTTTTATTGTCATAGCATAAAGCACATTTTCATGTATTACTTGTGTTACTTTGTAGGTTAGGACATAGTAACTTTCTTCATAAGTCGTAGAATTTGTTGGTTACTTGATACAAACTTTTACAATTATTTCCTTTCGCGCTTCATTGACTCACATTATTCAAACTAAATTGATGATCTCTTCTTATCGTGTTACTAGTTCTTTCGAACCAGTGTGCTGAAAGGATTTCAAGTGCTCGAAGAGGCTTCTTTCGTGCACTTAACACATGTTTTTCGAACTTTTTTTATGTTCTATGACATGCCGGTTTTCTCACAATGTTTTTCTTCACCGTTAAGCACATATTTTTAATGCACACATAGATTTTTTGAACATAAAGATCCATTGGTGTACCACCGGGTTCGAACCCATGACCGTCGGATCGAAAGTCGAACACTCTGCCAACACGGCTTTAATTGATGACTTTACTACTATACATACTAAAAAATGAATGAAAACCGGGTGTGTAGGATTCGTCTTACCCCACCACATTCTTGCCCGGTTAAAATTATTTTTAATCCAAGAAATCGTTAACTCCGATGCAAGTTAGTAGAGTCGTATCGTATGCACTAAGATGTCTACGTTATATTTCTAATATCCATACCAAGGGGTATTTTCGACGAAAAAAGGAGGAAGCTCTCAATTAGGTTTTTTTACCTCAGAACTTCGTCGTGGATATGTCAACCGATTTAGAAAATTATTTTTTTTGTTCTAAATAATATATTTTCAGTTTGGTCCTATACAAATTTTATAAAATCGGCTTTGTAGTTTAGTTTAGTCAAAATATGTAGTCGAAGTAGAGCAAATTGCGTATTTTGTTTTCGTGTGACTTTTCAGTGGTGTTTACTTACATTCACTAAAACAGTCCAATTGAAGTAGGTTGTAGTATGTTGATTATAAATTGAACCTTAATTATAAATACTACTTTTTAGTTAAATTACAGTATTACATCGGTGGAGGCTCGCGTATAGATTGAAAAAGAATTTCGAAATTTCAGGTAATATATTCGAATAGAATCAACTGATTATGGAAATCTAGATCAATTTGGAACCTGGAAATTCTCTGACGGGATTTTTACCGTATTTGATGACGCAATGCAATTTACATAATGACGTCGTTGGAGGCTTATCTAAACGAGGGCTTTGGTTCATTCTAAGTGGCTCAAATTACAACATGGAGAACGAATCATACGGAACTAACAGATGAGAGATGTTGCTACTAAAACTGTCTAAAAGGTTAAGGGTAATCCTCACATAGACACATACGACACATAGACGAAACGAATAGTGTGAGCAAAATTACTATAATACGGCGAACTTTGCCTTGAGGATTACCCTTAAGGTAAGTAAAAGTCTGAAACCCCATTTACCACCAAAAAAGCGCCTACCTCGTCTGATCTCATTTATAGAGGCATAAATCATCATTATCAACAACCTATAACAGTTTTCTGCTGGACGTACGTATCTACCAAGGTGCGTCACTGAGCCCGTGCTTCGGATCTTCTCATCTACTGTCTGCCGGCTATACTGCGCAGATCATCGCTCCATCTAGGCAGAGGTCGTTCCACACTACACTTGGTAATCGGTCGGTTTCTCCACCGAGACAGTGATGTAAGCAAGTAGCTTACATCACTCGCTCAGTCGAGCACTCGGCGCTATGTTTATACGCACCGAGCCAAGACCACAGTCTCGCTCGCTCGGTACGTGTGATCTAGGCATTAGACTCGGTCGCCACTCAAGAATACGTTTACCCAAACTGTTGACGGTTTGACGGTTATTGCCGAGATACACGAGGCTAGTTTTTCAAACCAGGCTTGCACGAAGCCAGAGCTGCTATTGTGCAATCACTATCTTGATATACCGGCTTAAAAAACTAGCCACGTGTATCTTGGGCATTATGACCGGATTGACCGGTCTACTTACATAAAAATACCTTTGAAAAAAGCATGATGAAATTCTCGACAAAATTCTGGGAAAATGCTCTATAATTATGCCTTTCTGCGAAGCATTTACCTCATCAAGGGAATTCTCGTATCAGCAGATAAGACTGCCCCAACAGGTGTAAGATAAAGCTGAATAGTGCCGCATTGTTTGTCTACCCTCAACAAGGACGGTATCTTTCATGTCTTTCAATTCTTAACAAACGCTTCATACCATTTCTGTGTAATGCTATGATATATTGAAAATGAGCTCTATGTAAGAGGCGGTAGGTCGAATGTCCCTTGTATTTTAACCTTTAATAGCAGTGAAATTGAGGCTATAATCGCGGTTTTGCTAATGTTTTTAATGGTAAAAGAGGGGTGCTTAAAAACATTTTTTGTTGAAATTATTGTGCTTAAACGATTCCTACGCTGCTTTGTACGAGCTTGTGCATAAATTTTACACATTACTCTACAAGGGCAGAATATATGTGGCACTCTGTTGGTTCTCATCTAGACGAATTCATGCACGCATTATGCGGTGAAAATCCACATAATGTCATTCTCGCCTACTTCTTCTTCTTCTAAGTCGTTACACTCTTGGCAGAGTGGTCGTAGTTGGATTAGAGGTTGCAAATGTTCTGAACTGACGTACTGCTGTGGGGTGTTTTGTACATTATGGTGGTAGTTGTCACATAAGGGTTGTAACACGCTTTACAACCTTGTGATATGGTATCTGAAGGCGGTTTTCTTTGTGCATTCGTGGAGAAGACCATGCAGTGCTGCTTTGACCAGCGGTGGTATTTTGTAACATAAGATAGAACTTTAGGTAGAAGTTAATAAGTTGAAAGTTCACACTAAAATCATCACCCTCCTCGCAGTTGAATAAAAAACCATTGACTGGTAAACAATCCCATCGGTATGTTAACTTTTTTTTAAACCAAATATGACGCAAATTGAATGTTTCTATTGTTTTTTATAGATGACAACATTATTAAGGGGAATCCTCGAATCCGAATTCCATACAAAATGTTTCGGACAAATACTCAAAAAGTACGCCGTATTATAGTAATTGCTTCACACTATTCGTTTCGTCCATGTTTTTTGATTTCATATTTTAATTTAAATTTTATACGTGTTTTTAAGTTAGTAGGGTTAATTTTATAACACGTATAAAATCTAAATTAAAGTATGAAACCTTTCACTTTTTTTGTTGACGAAATCAAAAAACATGGATGAAACGAATAGTGTGGAGAAATTACTATAATACGACGTACTTTTTGAGTATTTGTCTGAAACATTTCGTATGGAATTCAGATTTGAGGATTCCCCTTAAGGCTAAAGGATCGCGAAAAACAGATGATCGTGAGCCTTGAATAACTTAGGACGCAGACACGAGATTTTATGTGCTTTAGAGACAACTTTTAGAATACCAAAATGAAGGTGTATACGAGTTTACAGCTTATTATCCCTCATTCCGAGGTTGATCCCTTTTTTCCTTATTTGACTGGACTATGTAGGTATTATTTGTTTTTACCGGGAGCTATCAAATGTCAAACGTTGATGAAGCGACGCCCTCACGCGGAAAACTGTCGCGTCACCTTCCGCCGATTTCAGGTGGCATCAGACAGGTTTTATTAATAGCTGGCAGTGACGCGAGGACTTTCGGTACTGTGTAATGTATTGACGTCACGGGTACAAAATTTTTTTCAGAGTTTACTTCGATTTTCGTGTAAGGCCCCAGGTATGGGAAGAGTATGAGGAGTGAAATTAATACAAGCGAACCGTTTTTCTGCGCAAAAACCTCGCGCACTTTTCATTTTGAAATAACTATGTTTGATTATAGGTGCTGCCGCACTGCTGTTAAAAAATGTTTACAAACATTTTGTAACACTAAAACATAAACTTACAAATTAATACATTCCGTTTGGAATTGTTAAATTTTACAAGAATGTAACGATTCCTAACAGAATGTAACAATTCCTAACATTTGTAAGTAAATGTTTTAGTGTTAGAAAATGTTTGTAAACATTTTTTAACAGCAGTGTGGCAGCACCTTATCTTTTGCTATGGTTACTATGTTGATAGGGGTAAACTCCAATCGTACGTCGGAGCTGAAATACGCATAATTTTTATAGTAATTCCGTCCTTAACCGTCCTCAGTGTTTTTAATAGATTATTAATAAATACAAGTAGTAGCTCTCTGTCACAGTGTTAAATAATATAAAAAAAGTTTTTTTTTAATGTACATTTTTGTAACTAAACATACGCCAACGCAGCGCGGTATTCGTTCTAAGTCGATAATTGATCGGGAAATACGTGCAACAGAAGAGAGATCGGCGGCTCGTTTGTTACTGGCCGAGTTAGGTAGACTGGCAGAGTTTTCAAGTTGTATGGCATTGCAGCTCCCAAACGGATGGGCAAATTTTCATGCATTTTTTTTTCTGAAAGCTGATCTGATCGACATAGTCCTTATATTTCACTAAAATCTATCCAGCTGCTCAAAAATATTTTCTTAGTTTTATCGATTTTTAGTTAGATCATGTAAATTAACTGACTTATTGAATACTTGATAAATTATCATGGAAATTGACATATTCTCATCATCTGTCTCTTCCATCAAGAGACTTTTTCTTAGTTATAATATTTAGATAAGCTTAATATTAAATAGTATTAATATCCAGAGCTAAGTATAATATTAATTTGCATGCAGTGTTCATATCAAGAAGGTTGTAACACTAATCTGATAGTCCATGTTTTTATTTAAGTTTATTTTTATTACTGTGTTCAACCAGCTTTATGAACCTAATAAAAAAAAATAAAAAAACATTTATAAAGGATTAGGCTTTTAGTGATTGCAACAAATCCTTAAGTCTGCATCGGAGCATGGCGTGCCTTCGTTAATTTTCTTCAGACTGCTTCTAATTGTGGAGCGACCGCCCTTTTGTCTTCTGTGTTCTCTCGTTAACTCAGAATCTAGGGTTCCGCACTTTGAACTATCTAATTATTTAAAAGATAAAGTGTCTACGCAGCTTTTTTATTTATAACTAACAGCCCCGTATGAGGAGAATCCTGTTTTTACGAGACAAATTTAAAACAAGTTAACACCTGAGTACCTACTTACTTTTTGTTTTTTTTTTTTTTTTAATTAAATGACTCGAATGTCTTAACAGTGTTTGTTTATTTAGATTTTCGCGTTGTTATCACTCATAAAATAAATATAATGTACTGTAACATAGAATAATATAAGGTTTTAGTTACGTGTACAGCCAAGTAGGTATTTTAAATAAATACTCAGCTGTTTTTTTTATATAATTACTCATAAGGGTTTCTTTGCTGTCATAAACATGTCGATCTTAAAACAGCTGAGTCATTCCTCCAGACGCGAATAAAAGCCCGCCCACAATAGCGGTATCAATATGGCAGTATTTACGGAACCCTCGAGTCATAAGTGACTCGCGCTTCACAATCTCTTCATTATTTGGTAAAAGAATATAAATTCGCGGCGGTTGGTCGGTAATTAATAATGGAGGCCACTGGCGATTTACCGCTCTATTATGGCGATAAATTTGATATAAATGGATAAATATCCCTTAGCTGGTAGCTGGTACTTGATGCCTTGAGAATATGTTTTTTTGATAAGTGAATAGTTGGCAACTTCGTTTGCGTTGCGAAAATAAATCCTTTCTTAGGTACAGTCGGCTCTGTATTGATCGTTACACCCAGCTTACGCCGGTGTTCTTCTGTGATTAAACCACTCTCACAAACACGTCATGTGTGTGTGAGTAAACTACTGATGTGAATAAACCACAGGAGACCACCGGCGTAAGCTGGGTGTAAAACAATACAGAGCCGACGACGCTACACGCCTACAGTTCTAGACGAATTTACCCTCGAAATTTTAAGTCTTTACGTCCAGTGATTTGGCTTGTGTTATTATTTTTTATATCTTTTGATTGATTGATAATTGATTGCTTGATAGCGAGATAAAAATGAATATGCCTTCTAAGAATTTATTTACTAAAAAAACTTCCTTACAACTTAACGAATTGACGTCCAAGAAAATATATCAACGAATTGTTAATCGCGTTTGAAAAGCATTCCGTTTCACGCAGAATAAGTCGAGAAATAAATATTTGCGGAGAATTATTGGAATCGCAGAATGAAAATGCCATTGTAATTGATTTCATTGGAGATGCTTTTGAATAGAGGACAGAACGACGCGCCTTCTCAGCGTGGATGCTGGCGCATTTTTAAATTGAGTGCTGTGGTGAATGTGGAAATAAAAATAATACGCGCGAGAAATGAATGCGAGAATTATTTAAACTAATGTTTTCTTGTATTATTTTTGATGCATCGTTATTTTGTGGGATTGTTATCAATAAAATAGGAATCAATCTATGAAAACTGGTCCGGTAAAGCCTTTCCTACCTTTGTGTTTGAAGGGCTAAGTGAACATGCTAGAGTGATCGTAATAAATCTACCATATAATGACGACACCGTGGCTTAGTTGGTAGTGATCCTGCCTAAGAAGCTTGGCGTTCCGGGTTCGATCCCCGGCCGGGGGCAAATATTTGTGTGACTAACACAAATGTTTGTTCTCGGGTCTTGGATGTTGTGATGTGTTGTATGTGTCCATGCCACCTGCGACACAGGGAATCCTAGTGCAGGGGTGTGAGTGTGTGAATGTTTATGTTTATATGTTTTTACTTGTTTGTAGAGTTATGTTTATTTTATATATTGAGCAACACCAACTAAGGTACACTTAACACACATAATAAAGCATACATATTCATAATAAGAACAGATAAGTATTATAATCATCAAGATACACGGAGAAAAAAATCTCGTTATAGTTACCTACCTACTAAAATTTAGTAACGATTACAATATAATAGTTCTAGCTAACAAACGTTATTTAATGGTAATTACAAGAAAATATAGTATAGGTTACTATTTTGTCTTGCTATCCCTTTTTTTTCATCGTGTAAGTTTACTTTCTTACAATTTTGCTTTCTTACAACATAATTTGCGTATCTAAGTAGCTCATTAGTTTTTAATTTTGACTAAAAATACATTCTATTTTTAGTAGATTTAGCTAGTTTAGGTAGGTAGGTTACACTTACTCGTACCAATTTTATTCTTCGACGAGTTTCCAGTAATATATCAACAAATAATATACTGTTTTAGGATCGTCCGCCATTGTTGTCATTGTGAGTTACATAATTTGAGAGCAGAGAATGCTGAACTTTTACGGGTATTTCGTGCCCGAATATTTTATTTGAGGTATTCATTTGAGCTCACAGGATCAAATGAAAAGAGGTTAAAATTGTTCGCCTTTTAATTTGATGCTTAAATTAACTTGTGGTTTAAATATAGAAACATTTAGATTTAAAGTATGATAAAAAGTTATGCTATATGTGTGGCAAGTATGTTATATTACATACATAGAATACATAGAAAACACCCATACTCTGGACAAAAACCGATATTCATCACACAAATGTTTGCCCTGATGCGGGAATCGAACCCTCGACACTCGGCGTGGCAGTACAACATACTTGCCACTCGACCATCCGTGTCGTCGACATAATTTTAATTTGTATATTGATTAAAGGGATTATAGAGTAATACTGGGTTCCCTTTTCTCTAAACTCATCATCACATTATAGCCTTTATAAAAAAGTTACAGTTTCAAATTGTGGATAATGTTAACTCACCCTTGTAACCGGAAATCCATCCGGTACTGGCAATAATTGCGCCGATCAGCCTTCCAATTAACTGACCAATCCTCAGGGAGGGCATCAATTTTAGGCAATTTATAGCTGTAATGTAATAATACAAAATCTGTAATTGTATTTATTCATTCATCATATAAAGGTTTCGTCCTGACTGATAAACAACCAAACCACTGGACGTAGAGACTTCAAATTTCGAGTTTTAGTGACCGTAAACACCACTGAATCGTCACAGGGAAGCAAAATACGCAATTTCGTTTACTTGGATGACGTCATTGTTTCGGTTATTTTGATTTCAAAACCAAAGTACTGAACCGATTTTCCAAAAAGACCAATCTGGAAGTATCTATCATTTCAAATAAAAAAAAAAAATTCAAATCGTTTTATATAAAACAAAGTTCTCAGGTACAAACAACCGAATTAAGGACCTCCTACTTTTTTGAAGTCTCAAGTGGCCACTGGTAACTGTAGCCTGCTAGACGCAGGCCTCTCCCATTGTGCGCCATTTAGATCGGTCTTTGACTCTCAGCTTAAAAAAAATCATCATCATTATCAGCCCACTTAGTCCACTGCTGGACGTAGGCCTCTCCCATAACGCGCCACTGAGCTTGGTCTTCAGCTATCCGCATGCACTTAAAAAAACTAATTAAAAATGATTTTGGAAGAGAAAAAACTTCAAAAGGTAAATGAGAAGCAAAGATACGGAACAACCAGCGGAACTCTCGCGTTCCGGTTCATTATCCATGACATTAGCGCTGGTATCGAGTTCCCGTGGGAGTGGGTATGAGGGTGAATCGCAATGGTGTGAGTATGTCTTGTTATCAACCGACTTCAAAAAAGGAGGTGGTTCTCAATTCGGTTGATTTTTTTTATAATGTTTATGACTTAAGAACTTTGTTGATTATAAACAGATTTGAAATTCTTGTTTGAGAGGATATATACCTTCAGATTGATTTCATAGAATTTCATAAAAACTAGTTCAGAAGTTTAGTTTTAAAATCAAAATCACTGAAAAAAATATGTCGTCGAAGTAAACGAATTGCGTATTTTAAACAGCCGAACAGAAGTAATAAACCAATTTAAAAAAAACCAAGCCAATCTTAGTCCGAGTCCAAGAAAACTTTTAGCTGTACGCTAAAAGTCTCGTTCATAAGTAATAATAGCTTTTAGACTGATCCCAAAATAAGTACAATAAATAAAATCGAACAAATCTACAATCATAATTTATTACAGCATAAGCTATACTACTAAAATCCATATTTATGTCAAATACAAAATTTACAAAAGGAAACAATTGAACCACCCATAGACCGTTGCAAAACTTGCCAACGATCTGTAGGTAGCTCAATCGCTCCAACTCGATACCCGATGGTAGCGTGCCGAGGATATTGGCTGCATTGCCTCTTTGTATTGCAAGGCTTATTCTTTGGCTCGTTTTTTATTCCATCTCCATCATAGATATGGTACTTCTAGTTTGACAGTAAATGCGTTCGTTTTTTGGTTCATTCACCCTCATTACAAATCCGAGCATGTCTTCAGCAAACGAACCCGTCTAAAGCTATAACTCATATTCTATTTCAGGATATTGATCCATCGATTGATGCGCCTTCGCTCTTATACCAAAAGAGTATTATTACTGACGACACGATTTTAGATTTTTAGATTTACATGTTTTTTATTAAGATATACCTTTGATTGACCACAATCTAACCTGATGTTAAGTGATGATTTGGCCGACGATGAATCTCGAAGGCTCAGAAGACACTTATTATTTCTTGAGAAGACTATGATCGTAGTTGTCGGGGAAGACAAAAGCAGAAAGCGAGTTCCACTCCTTAGGGTTCGTATTAAAATATGGATTTGAAACGTTTGGTCAGTGTGAGCGGAATATCCACTAAATAAGAAAAATATAGAAAGAAAAACTATTTATTTTTGAATAACTTAAGTTACACTGTAAACAGGTTGACACACAATAGGTACAATTAGGGGCGTAAGTAACGAAGAAATAAAAAAAATATCATTAATAAAAATTAAGACTTACGCACTACTTATACCTACCTACCATAAAAATAAGCGTTACTTACAACTGTCGAGAAACGATGTTACAATTGGTGTGCCCCAATGAACAGTGCCTGTATATCACAAACAGGACCCTGCTCAGCATTTGCTGGACTAACACAGCCCAGCGCTGGTATTCTTCCGGTATAAAGATGTAACTGCGCTGTGCGTAAAATGTGTGAGTAAAATGGAGAAAGTGGGATCAGTTCATGGAGTTCTGTGAGCATTCTCCGAAATGTAGCCTATAGAAGAATGAGGCAAGCAATGTTATGATAGTTATCAGCAAGGTCCTGGCTATGGCTAGTTTGAGCCCAGATTAAACCCAGCCAAGTAGCGATATTTAGTGTACGTGCCCGCCGTTGTTATGCTAATGCCCTTCGCTTGTCCCTTCTCAATTCTGCGATCAATCATACTCCAACTTCAACTGGACAGACGAGCGAATTTTGTTAGTTTGACGACACGGATGATCAGTGGCAAGTGTATTGAACAGCCACGCATGTGTCGCGGGTTCGATTCCCTTCGAATATATTTTTTTTTCAACACACAATCTTAAACTAGCAGAGTTTAAGATTTCGGCGAGTCAACATCTCCTGAGGATGCCTCGTGTGGAGGTGAAACACGTGTCGACTTCTGACTTGGGTTTTCTGTTTTCTGCGCTTTGGTTTTGATACTAAAATTTTAAACTAGAGTTAAGTTAATTAAGACCTTTGTTTAGAAATGAAGCGGATTTATTACTAAATATATTTATACTATTTATTAATTTTATGGATTTCCGCAAAGTAACGCCTGAATCAATCAATTATTACCATGAGTCTTTATCGCGTTTATCCTTCAAAATAAGGTCCCGATGATGTTTCGGCTGTATTGCAACAGCTTTTTCGTTTTGGACTGTCGATATAGGGGCGGACGAACATGCTTAGCAAACATCGACATGCAATTAGCGAGAATCCGGCTAATCTACAAGCACATTTCAGGTTGCACATGTAACTCGTATGTAAGGCCTACACAGTACCAACAATGTATGCGCAATGCGGCTGCATCGAACGTAAATGTGAAATACGATATTCAAGACATAGTATGATAGTTTTGGAGTTCCCTTTCAATATTCATAAAGCGAAATGGAGCCTTTTGTAACCCATTTAATAATTCCGAAATTACACCCTTAAATCAATTTAAAATTAATTAACTATTTATCAACCAATATTGTTAGGGGTTCGTATCACCAAAGTGAAAGACTTGCGCTTGACAAATTCGTTATTTCCTTAACAGTCGTTTTGACAGACCGCATTTTTTAATAATCTGAACTTATTTTCAAATCTCAGTAATGTTTCATACCTCCTAAACTGTTAAAAATGAAAAAAAGTTGTATAGGGCTTAAATAACTATGAAACACATATGTATTACAATGAAACATAACTAGCTACTTCTAGAATTCTAGATTTGTAGAGCACCTTTTAAGTTACACGATGAACTAAACAATTGTTATTTTTGTTCTAAGACCCGATGTGTATTATTTCTTGCCAACCATCAATTTTATCAGTATATATAAAAGGTTTAGAACTATAATTGATTGATTCAGGCGTTACTTTGCGGAAATCCATAAATATCAACAAATTATATAAATATATTTAGTAATAAATCCGCTTGATTTCTAAACAAAGGTTTTAATTAACTTAACTTTAGTTTAGAACTTTAGTACATATTACTATATTATAAACCAAAGAGTCAACGAACAGAAAACCAAAGTTTAAAGATACGACACGTGTTTCGCCTCTACACGAGGCATCATCAGGAGGTGTGGACTCGCCGAAGTTCGAAACGAGAGTACTCTCGAAACACGTGTCGTATCTTTAAACTTTGGTTTTCTGTTCGTTGACTCTTTGGTTTATAATATAGTAATATGTACTAAAGTTCTAAACTAAAGTTAAGTTAATTAAAACCTTTGTTTAGAAATCAAGCGGATTTATTACTAAATATATTTATATAATTTGTTGAGGTTTAGAACTGTCTGACTGACTGACAGACAACGCACAAGCCACTTGAAATTTCGGGGGTATTTTGATGTATTTTTTTAAATTTTGTTAATTTACTAACAAAGTTGCGGATGTCGACTAGTTATGAAAAGTATATCAAATTTAAACCAGTGTAGTAGGCAAAGTAAACCTTAATCATAATTTAAACGATGCTATAACCCTGCTTAAGAGACACTTCTTGGGTGGAGAGTACTTACGCGGTGTACAAGCACCACTTAAATTAACAAGTTCTTGTAAAGTATTCTTTCAGCAATCTTAATTTTCCTTTTCGCCGTTCGTAAAGAGTTTCTTTTTTTGGTCGGTGTTGGTGCATTATTCCACTAAGTAGCCACTTTTTATGCCACTATTTGAAACGATGGTAAGTCAGCTTGTATTCATTAAAAAAACAAGAAATAGATTATAAATCTTAAAATCACGTTATTATGTTTTTGCTCTATCTCGCTTCTAATACGAGATATAGTGGTTTTTATGGTTTTAGAATACATTATCATCGAGTTGTGAGCTACCCTGTTTCAGCCGGATAGCTTAAAACACGTGTTTAACGGTGAAGGAAAACATCGGCATGTCAAAAAGTTTGAAAACATTGGCGCACTTGAAATCTTTCACCACACTGGTTCGGAAGAACTAGTGACACGATAAGAAGAAGCCGGAAAGCTAATAGAGAAGTGCTCGAAATTCGAGTTGCAAGAATCCACTCGGAACGACAGACGGACAGACATACATATAAATAATAAGTGAATATATAAAAACGTGGTAATAATAGATTAAATAGTTTCAGATAGATTTTGCATCAAGTAAAGTAAAGTTTTACTTTTACAATTTGTTTTACGATCGATGCGACGACAGTGCGAATGCTATAGTTTTTTTTCGTTCCTCGGTTTTGGGAGAGCATTGTCTTTTTCATTCAGCCAATTTGACCCATAAGTAGGTTTTAGGAATCTATACATATTTGAGTTCAGTTCTGCTTTTATTTTTGGATGTTTCACACCTCTTCTACATACTAACTTCACAAACTATATATCTGGTATCTACATATTCGCTATACCTATTAGAAAGCTTAATAAAGTTTACGAACATTAACTTCACAATAACGTGCAAAAAGCTGCCGTCAAAGACTCAACGTCGATAAATTCTATATCGGATCGCTGAAAAACCGGGATAAATTGAGAAAAACTGGGAAAATATGGTGAGAAATCGGCCAAAGTTTCTGTTGCGGGACGGCACTTTTTGCGGGCCGACGACGAATAGGCGTGACTTTAACACAGCTGCTTTGTGACAGCTAGTTTAAGAATAAACCAAACATTATAACAAGCTAGCTACTGCCCGCTACCTTGCTTGGATAATGCCTGAATCGAAAGTAGCTTATGTTCTTTTTCAGCTCCTTAACTACGAGTCGTTACAGCGTCGTTGAGTAACAAATTTATTTTTATCCGCCTATCCATCCTCAAAAACTTCAAGAAGTTTCGGCATTATATGTGAATATTGCTATGCATATTGCATAAGTAATTTCATCGCTCAAATAAAAAAATACATAGGACTTACCTACTTTATTCGATTTTTCTTCGCGCTTCACTTCGTTTTGGAACGAAGTTTCCATTCTGAGTTTATATTAGCCCTGACTTTATGTTCGGGGGTTGTTGGGAAGTTATTGCTGTTTCTAAACCCAGATACACGGGTTTACTGTACGGAGGAGCCAGGTTTACAGATACACTGTTTTACTCACAGCGTACATTTTTTAAGAGACTCTTTCTTTTCGAGATATATTTACAGTTGGTTAGTTGAGTACGGTTTTTATGGTTTTAGAATGCGTTGTCATCAAGTTGTGAGCTGACAATTTCAGCCGGATATCAACCGGATATAATCGGAAAGTAAAATTCGAGTTGAAGATTCCACCCGGAACGACAGACAAACATGCTCTATCTCACTTTTTCACGAGATATAGCGTTTTTTATGGTTTTATAATGCATTGTTATCAAGTTGTAGGCTACCCTGAAAGTTCTAGCTGAATAGCTAATCGGGATATGCTCAAAATTTTAGTTGCAGGAAACGACAAATAGACAAACAAACAAGAAAGTAACTTAAAACATAGTAAAATATGTATCATCATCATCAGCATATCGCAGTCCACTGCTGGATATAGGCCTCTCCCAATGAGCGCCATCGCGCCCTGTCTTCGGCTTGGCGCAATCATCTTCTGCCTGCAACCTTTCGCAGATCGTCAACCTACCTGGCCGGAGAAAATATGTATAGACTACTCCAACCTTGTAAATTCCTGTAGCCTGAAGGGTGGGTTGGGGAGCGCTGATTGATGTACCAAATAATACCTGCTTTGTTTCGTCGTAATTATGTTGAAACCCCGTGTTTTTCATTAACCATGCTCCTGCTTCACAGCATCACTAGGGCTGGCAGGAAAAACCGCTCTATCTTGAAATTTTTCACTCATAATTTTATTTTATTAAAGGTATTTTTAGGCGCGCTAAGTACTTGATTTTGTGGTTATTGAATTAGACTGAGCCGTCAGGCTTCGTAACGCTCGTTCGGGTAAAGTCAGCTCGTGTCGACTAAGCCAGTGTCCTAATAGAACGCGATGACGGCACCATCGCAAGTTCGCGCGAACGTCGATCGCGCGATCACGCGATCAAACGTACTAACGTCAAATAGGCGTCCCAATTGGCATCGCGTCGCGTCGCGCGATCGCGCGATTGCAAATCGGGACGCCTATTTGACGTTAGTACGTTTGATCGCGGATTCGCGCGACGGTCGCATCGCTTGCTCGCGCGACGAACGCGTTCTATTAGGACAACGCCTAAGGGAGCGGATGAGTAATAAATTCACGCCTTGATGAAGTTTTCACTTTTGTCGTGTGGTCTTTACACACACCGTTTTTTTATGTAAACAAGTCGCGAGACTTGCTAGATGCTCTTCTGATGCATGACCATAATAGTGCTACACAGGACTTGGAATCCCGTAGGCCAGTGTAACACTGCTATATAGCGCTTGTCCACTTTGAGACATTTTAATAACCCTTTTTATTTAACGTCAAAAATTAAGTCAAAATATATATATATCAAAGGCTAATACAAGAAAAACCAGTACACATTGAAAGACTTGAAATTCAAGTGTATGTATGTTCGTCAAGAAGTGTAAGCGCCACAGATAAGCGCGTACTAAGAAAATTATTTTTGTTAATTATTAGTAACGAAAACGAAGTGTAGGCGTCCACTAGTGTTCTATATCGAGGATTATCTAGTCGTAAGTCTACTCTATTTATGTACGCTTCGTTTTACAAGGTTGGCAACCCTGTGATGTAATTGCGATTTGCGGGCCAGAGGACGGTAAAAATTGAGTTTTCATCTTCGAAGCGCTTGCTGATAGAATTACAGTAAATTACTGCTCGGGACTTCGTTAGTTGCCGGTAAATAGTTGATAAGAAAGTAACTAGATAGAATGGTTTAAAAGAAATACAGCCGTATCATAAACCTCTATAATATTTTTATTAGATGTCTATTAAAACGATGAAACTTTCTTGAAAGCTATGTTTGGCTTTGTGCTATTCTGTGAGAATTATTAATAAATTCATATCTTTAGAAAAATCTGTCATTTATTAAATTTTAATAAATATTTTTCGACATCATTAAATATTTTTTTACTGTTAATAAATATTAAGTAGTTGTAAACAAATATTTATTAACAGTTAATAAATCTTTACTTAAAAGATTAACTTATTCACAATAAAATGTATCTATCTATCTATCTATCTATTCAGCCGGTAACACCCACTGCTGGGTAAAGGCCTCTTCTCTATTGCGCCACTCTTGCCGATCTTGTGCAAGGCGGATCCACTGTGGTCCAGCTGCCTTAACGATGTCATCCGACCATCGGGCTGGTGGTCTGCCCCGAGACCGCCGCATGTCCCTCGGCCTCCACTCTGTGAGTGCTTTGGTCCACCGATGGTCATCCCGCCTGGCCAAGTGTCCTGCCTATTTCCACTTAAGCCTCGCAATCCGTATACCCCGTATACGTATAGAACATCTTCGACCTTAGTTCGACGTCGAATCTCGACGTTAGGTATACGATCTACGAGGTGTATGCCTAGCATGGTTCGTTCCATGGCTCTTTGAGCAACTCTTATGGCATACATGTTTTCGTTTGTAAGGGGCCATGTTTCAGCTCCGTAAATGAGAATGGGCAGTACACATTGGTTTAACACCTTGGTCTTGAGGCTCTGCGGGATTTTTGACTTGAAAACATCATCAAGCTTTCCAAAAGCAGCCCACCCTAATTGTAAACGTCTCGAGATTTCTCTCATTTGAGAGCTCCGAAAATGTATATATTTCGAAAAATCTCACGTGTGATTAGAGGGGCTCGAGCGAAATCTCACGAAATCACACCAAGGGGTACAAAAATCGCCAAAATTACCTCACCTAATTAATGGATGCCTCCATATTATCTCGATATGGAGGCATCCCCTTTTTTAATGTGAACGAGACGATCTAAGCGCTCTCCTGCTGGTAAGAGATCACGCCTTTCGAAAAACGCCTCGCTTGGCTTGTCACTTGTTAACCATCATCATCGTCTATCCCAAAACACACAACTTAGCCCAGTTTCCGGATCTTCTCATCTACTTGTAGCAACCTTCTACTTTGGATATAATTATACTAATTGCTTTTTTTTTTACAAGTAAGTACCCAATACCTCAGTCGCTACTAAATGACACGAATGATGTAAGGTAAGAAGGATTTTTTTAATGTTTATTTATCAGAACTTTTTTATTTTTTAAATTCTTCCTCATTGGTCACTTAGAAATTTCATGAAAAGGATTCCGGAGAAAACGCTTCAGTACTTTGGTTTTGAAATCAATATAACTGAAAAAAACACGTCATCCAAGTAAACAAAATTGCGTATTTTTCTTCCCTGTGACTATCCAGTGGTATTACGGTCACTAGAACAGTCTAATTGAAGCCGGTTGTAGAATGTTATTTATTCAAACTCCCAACTACATCGAACTACACCTCCGAGTGCAGTCTTCTTCTTATCGTGTCACTAGTTCGAACCAGTGTGGTGAAAGGATTTCAAGTGCTTCTCGAAGAGGCTCCATTCGTGCACTACACTATACACTCCAAGTGTAGTGATGTACACGAACCGATAATTACGAGCGGCCATCGAGTCTGTAACCTCATCAAAAACCAACCTCTTAGAAGTCTGATTGATATTGCGCTCTGAACAACCTGTGCAGTTTAAACTAAACGTATAAGTTGGTAAAATCAGTTATTAGTTTTATGTTTCAGAATTTTAGATGGTCATAGTTTTTTTTATTGGTCTACCAAAAATTGTTACAGTGATACATCCTTATCGACTATTATAGCTGTACAAAAAGTATTTTTCCTGCTAGTTGCACAATCATTTATAAGTAAAAACATCAAGTATAAAAACATGCCACGAGACCACGCCAGCCCGTGACTAAAATAAATAAGATTATGCAATTTATGAATAAAAAACTTTGAAATTTCAAAAGTCGTTAAACAAAATTTAATTACTGGGTCGTGTAGAATACCCCCCATTTCAGACTTATAGGGACAACATACATATATATAGACTATTGTGAAGAAGAACATTAAAAATGTTGCACATATTATTGTTTATTTCATTGGCTTACATTTAAGATCGTCTTATTAGCTTAAGTTCTAATATAGTAGCTAGCGGTGTACATGGTCCTGTCAGGGCACTGCAAACATTCTGTCCTTTTAAATATTTTAGATTACACACAAATTCTAAATGTCATTTTAAATAAAAAAAATTCATGATATTATATTAGTTTTAGATTACACACAAATTCTTAATGTCATTTTAAATAAAAATAGTTCATGATATTATATTAGTTTTACCATAATAATTAGTAAATTTGTTTTGAATGTCATAAAGAAATTTAAATTCACGAATTAAGTATAATTTCAGGAATTATTGTATAATTTTAGTACCGTTTTTCTAATTTTACATTGCCAAGGATCTCTAAACCATGTTACATTGTAAGCAATACCGACTCGTGTCTTGCGTAATGACACCGCCCTACTTTCCCAACCCTTTGAAAATATGTCTAATGGCTTCGTGTTTCGTGGATTTTCATCGACAATTTTCAACAAAGAGTTACAATGTAGATTGTTTGGTCTCAATAACTCAAAAGATTATATTGATATTATGACGAGTGACAACATTTTTGAAGATGCTAGACTTAGTGTAAAATCTTGATTTGATTCAGTGTAAAAACAATTACCCTACCTCTTCGAAGTCGGGTAAAAAAGTAGAATACGCTCCTGGGAATGAAACTTGGAAGAACGCATGAAGCGAACCATTTAAACTAGATTATGATATTTTTTTCACACAATTCTTTAATGGGCCTTTGGGAAATTAAAAAATAGTAATAACCCGGATTGCAACTTAAGGCCAATCCTCAAATCCGAATTCTATACAAAATGATTCGGACAAATACTCAAAAAGTACGCCGTATTATAGTTATTTCATCACACTATTCGTTTCATCCATGTTTTTTGATTTCGTCAACAAAAAAAGTGAAAGGTTTAATACTTTAATTTAGATTTTATACGTGTTTTTAAGTTAGTAGGGTTAATTTTAAAACACGTATAAAATCTAAATTAAAGTATGAAACCTTTCACTTTTTTTGTTGACGAAATCAAAAAACATGGACGAAACGAATAGTGTGAAGAAATTACTATAATACGGCGTACGTTTTGAGTATTTGTCCGAAACATTTTATATGGAATTCGGATTTGAGGATTGGCCTTAAGGATTTAAACACAGATTTTCCGATACTTATAAAAAAAATACTTTGTCCTGACTAACTGGCTGCCTGGCTGCCTTCTCCATTCACAAAAAAATCCTTTATAAAACACCAATAAAATGCTTATTTCAAAGTGGTAAGAATTGGCTAAAAAAAAACATGGTTTGGTTACAACGCTAATACAGAGCGTCGCTGTAAAAATATTTGCCAGGGAATTGCTTCGAGAATAATGTTTACACAAAATATTCCACTAGATGTTATTGAGAGCGTGTTATCGTAAGCGTCACATATCGACAGTTGAGCGCAAAGTTGGTACGTCTCTGGAGGTTATTGATGCCTGTAAAAACTGTACATTTTTAGCTGACTGCAAAGAGGGTAATGTACAGTCAGCGTACAGACATGTATACACTCCCAAGCTTCCACATTTATGATATACTTAATTTTGCAGGGTTGGGATGGGATGATTTTGATTAAAAGAATCAAAATAATCGGATTATTGATTTAAATCGGATTTACTAAGTATCGTATCATATTTTTTTAATTCAAAAGTCATTCATTGATTTCTTTAAAATAATCGCGATTAAAATCACTGATTTTAATCAAGTGATTTAAATTACCACAACCCTATAATTTTAAAGAAAAGTGCACGCAAGCATTTTCAAATTAAGGCCAATCATTCGGACAAATACTCAAAAAATACGCCGTATTATTCACACTATAATTTAGTATACTAGTAATTTATTCACACTATTCGTTTCGTCCATGTTTTTTGATTTCGTCAACAAAAAAATTAAAGGTTTCATACTTTAATTTAGATTTTATACGTGTTTTTAAGTTAGTAGGGTTAATTTTAAAACACGTATAAAATCTAAATAAAAGTATGAAACCTATCACTTTTTTCGTTGACGAAATCAAAAAACATGGATGAAACGAATAGTGTGAAGAAATTAATTTAAAAGTTGAAAAGTTTATTACCAACTGTGTCGCGAATCACCTTCTTACTAGTGGTCGCGAAGCTTAAAGTATTTACTCTGTAGGTATTTAATACTATATACACATAGATAAGTATTTCGATGAATTTATGTTTAGCGATACGCTGACGTATTGAGTTAATAAGTGCAGAAAGAAATCAGTGGGTAGCTTGAAAATAAATAGAAAATAATATTACCTTGGTATCAGATGAGGGTAGACCGATGAGTATGACCACAATGTCACGGTGCGTGATGACTCGTATGACTCAGCATCGTCAGCACGATGCGAGGATAACCAGTTTTCACTCAAGGCGAACGATCCAGTGTTGCTATGTTATATCTATAACTACAATTCTACCCGTGCATACTTACATAAAAATAATGCCTTATGAAATTTCTCGCTATGAAATGATAATCGCGATTACGTTTCGCGACAAACTGGTAAGATTTAGAATCGGTCGTGTCGGATAAAGTATAGCCGAATTTCATAAAAACATTTCGTATATTTTTGGGGGTTGGTAAACAGTAGGGAAGAAAATATAACGATGTGAGTGCTTTACAAACCTATCTAAGTACAAGAGAGTAACAATAAAAAATAAATTCAAGCCAAATTCATACTACTTTTGATAATAAATCTATCTACTTCTCTATCTATTTACTTGTTTAATTTAATTTAATTTTAATATATAAATAATCAACTCACTGTATGGACCTGTAATATTAGTATTACCAATAAAATGTTTATCTGTTTATCTATAAATCACTCATTTTCAAAATCTAGAATCTTTCTTCTGCATTTATTTTAAAGAAAAGTGTTAAGATTAATAAATCACTAATTCCAAGTCATTTTGAGCTTCTAGCACTTTTGACTTTTTCACACATCGCCATCTATCCCAAAACTAAGTAAGCTATATGAACTATAGAAACCAGATAACTGATATAATACTTATATATTCTTTTTTTGTAAATACATACCTAGAATAAATAGTAAACACTCGCAGACTCAGGACATACACTGATGTTCATCACCCCTTTATGACAACGGAATCAAACCCGCGGCTGTCCAGTACACTTGCCACTAGACCATACGTGTCGTCAAACTAACAAAATTCGTTCGTCTGTCCAGAAGTTGGAGTATGATTGATCGCAGAGTTGAGAAGGGACAAGCGAAAGGCATTAGCATAACACGGGCGGACACGTGCACCGAATATCGCTGTAGCTACTTGGATGGGTTTAATCCGGACTCAAACTAGCCATAGCCATGACCTTGCTGGTAGCTAGGAGGTTGTTGTCAGCAATCGTAAGCTTAATCTGTGCTCAAACTACACATTACCAGAACCTTCATGAAAATCGGAGGGCGTAATCCACCATGTGGTCCAGAGTGTAGTTGCTTAATCCATGCTTAAACTAGCCATAGCCATTTTTTATGGTAACTCTTAAAGCAATCGGTTATTTTTTCTTTCATTAGGTTGGTTAGTTATTAACCAATGTTAATAAGATTAAATGTAAAGATACTTTTTTACATGTACATATCAACCCGTACATATCAACTCACAAATATAAAAAAATAGACTAATATAAAATTTTATAAATTTTAACCCGTCACAGCAGCACGAATCCACTAAATACACACTCACTCACACAAGATAAAAATGCTAGTTCGTTAAAACCTGTGACGGATTTCGGAATGCTTTCATATTGAAACAATTGTAATGGAATTTTGCAATATAAATTGTTTGAGCGCTCTCCGATCTCTTCCATGGCTTATACGTTTTTAATTTACGCTAACACTGCCAGTGTTTCAAATAAATGAGTTTTTTTAATCAAACACCAGGCATTACTTATTTAATCTCATCATCATCTATTTACAGAAAGACTGTTATTTCAAATAATTTTTATGATATATATCAACTACAATAAGTAAATGTGTAAGTACAATTTCAACTAATACGAATAGGTACGTAAGTACGAATTTATTAAGTAATTCGAATTGTTATTAATCAAAAACACATTTAATTAATATTCCTTATATGATTGATAAAGACGTGTATGTTTAATAAACGTTTACTATCACGAACTCACTTAAAAAAATATATTAAATAAACAAATTATGTCACCTTGTAACCCTAAAATATTTAACAGTCATTTTCATTGGACTTGGCGCAAATTTTGAGTGGTATTAAATTACTTTTTGATTAGTTTCGTTTTGTTAGTATTGGTAAGCCGCCACCAAATGAATTTTTAACGTTCTTTTTAATAGTTTTTCGTAGACTTTTGCGATTATCCCACATAGTTATTAGATTGTAACGGGTATTCATCGCGCTCACCTCATCTATTTATGTCCCGACGTTTTGACAGTATTGCTACAGCCGTGGTCACGGGTTGACTCAACCACGGCTGTTGCAATCTTGCAATACAGTTGAAACGTCGGGAAAAATATAGATGAGGTGAGCGCGATGAATGAATACCCGTTACAATCAAATAACTATGTTCTTATTAATAATTGTTAGTATAATGGTTTATCTGGCAAATTAATAATTTGCGTTAACGTTTTTTCTGTCGTAGATAAATGAGTTTTATTAATTCAGTTTTACTCTGCTACGTATAGTTTGTTCTTGTTATAATACACAAGAACGAACTAACTGCATATGTGACGCTAAATAATATGACATAATAAATTTATTGATGAAGTTCATTACGAATATTTTAATCGACACAATGAGTTGTTGATTAAAGTAACAAAAGCTCTTGCGTGTTTATTCTATTTGGTTAAAAAACTATTAGTTATTACTTATCGCGATAATTTATAATCATAATTCTTTCTGAATAAAAAAATAAACCGAAATGACATAAAAACTTCACTAAACGATAAACTAGGCATCGCGTGATACCCACTCGATAGAAACGATAATAGACTACCACTTAAAACTTTTTCCCTCCAAAACTCATCAATCAGCCCCATCAATACGCTTTCGTAACAAAAACCATCACGAAAAAGATAATCCTACCCGCATTAATGTCGTAATTAAACTTTATTGTTTTTGTTTACATTAGGTTTATCCCTCAAAATAATTAAAATAATTAATTATGTAGGACAAAGAGTGGTAATTGGTGTGTGTTTGTGGTGTGGCGAGCAGGTGTGGGCCTCTACTAATGTTCGCATAAATTGAGAAACGGGCTTAGGAGACCCACGCCGGTGTTTGAAGGTTAAGTCATACTGCGTCATTGCGTGAGGATTATTCGGGTCGATATTTCTGATTCTGAAAGGAATAAATCTTGGATTTCTCAGCTCACCAGCCCTGAAAATATATATGTAGAGATATTACTGTATCCCAACAAGAAACTAGAAAATAACGATAGCTGACCTTTTTCCGCTGAATTTGCGACATGTGTATAAAACGAATTGTGATCAGACTATTTATCAACGATTACCTGTTGCCCGTGGTTATGACCGCTTGATATCAGGATTTGTACTGATATCAAGCAAATAGCGAACCTCAGGACTTAGTGATTTATCAACCGATTTCGAAAATTATTCATAGTTATATCATTGTAACGGGTATTTATCGCGCTCACCTCGTTTTTGTGTCCCGACGTTTCGACTGTATTGCAACAGTATTGGAAAATTATTATTTTATTTGAAAGATTGGTTCCATAGAAATTTGAAAGTAGACGAAAATACTTTTTTGCTATTCTGTGGCTTTTCAGTGGTAAAAACGGTCACAAGACTCCCAATTGAAGTCAGTTGAATTATTTTTTGTTAAAAAGGCCTTGTGTAATTTTTAAATGAAAATAGTTTTCTATCTCATTTTATAAAATAAGATTTTTTTAATGAACAGTCTTTTTAGTTGTCTAGGGGTAAGTGTAGCAATTTCATTAAATAGCCGGCGAGGCTGCATCCGGCGGTATTATGCAAATGAGACGTCCGCTCCCGCGAGCGTCGCGGCGCCGATTGAGGCGCGGTCACGGCGGAATGATAAGCGATCCGCTTATGAACGTAAAAACAATAGATAAATAAAAAAAAAAGTTATTTTTCCTATTTCGTATTAGTTTAGAGCTGTGAAAAGAGGAGCTAATATCCGCTAGGTATTGTCATTTATACAGGTCCATACAGCGTTCACCTCTTATAAGGTGGGTAGGTACTGACGAGCCGTAATGTTCCATTCGCAGCGAGCATGTTACGTTACGCCGGATGCTTAAATCCGTGTTACAAGCATGTAAAACGAGCACGTTTCCGACTACATAACACTCAAAGGGGATTCGCCGAAAAAGCGACAGCGGGCGGAGCACTCAAAACGAGCAACGAGTGGCTCGTTGCTCGCTGTTCGTGCTCTTTCCCACATACTGTTACATTACGTCCCGTAACACCAGTCAGTCAGTGTCAGGTCTTCTGACAGAAAAAAAAACCAAAATCTCACCAAAATACTCGTACAATGGTCAATTTTATCCTTAAATTTACTAATTTGGAATTCTTCTGTTTCGGTAGTTACTTCTACGTATTTGAAGTATTGAAACTCATTAAACTAGTAAGATTTCGGAATGGAACTCAATAAATCTTTAACTTTTTAATCGCTTCCCGCTACTATTATGACCCGATCTTATAGTTCATCCTCGGATGCCTCGCTTTCCAAGCTAACCAAAACATAACCGAATTTCCTGACTTCTCACTGTTTGTTTTTGTGTCATATTCGTGCGATTTTGTGTTTAAATTTTAATTTTGGATATAAATTGCTTTCCGCTTTGCGGCTTTTGATAAATGATAAGTTGGAAAAGTTATTTTCAATTGTTGATTTTCATGAAGCATCGGTTCATTGTTCGTGTTGCCACCAATGGGTTTCAATATTTACGTGGTGGGTCGTACACCAATGGATTTTTCTGTTCAAAAAATCTATGTGTACAAAACACGTGCTTAACGGTGAAGGAAAAGATCGTGAGTAAACCGGCATGTCATAGAACCTAAAAAGTTTGAAAACATGTGTCAAGTGCACGAAAGGAGCTTCTTCGAGGCGCACTTGAAATCCTTTCACTACACTGGTACTAAAGAACTAGTGACACGATAAGAAGAAGACTGTCTTTATGCCACTTTATTTATTTATTTGACATTTGAATATATCTACGTCAGATCTTGCCCTTTTTCAGGATAATCCTACAAAACGCATACGTGGACGCAGTAAACGAGAGTTTATGTTTTATTTACCCTACACTCGCCTTCTGTTTTATCTGTGGACGCCAGTATTTGCGGAGCTCTGGCTAAATGGTTAAATCTAGGTTAACTGCATTACAACCTTCAGCAAAAAACTTCTGTTTTCCAATTGAACTGACTGAAACATTGGCTGTAAAAAAGTTATTTTCACTAAGGACCATAAACATTTGAAGTATGCTAAATGAAACTGGTATAAGACGAATGGGTACGGATCAACCGAGCGGATTCGCCGCTCGTGTTTTGTGTTTTGCAGCGCGTGTAGGCGCGACAAGCCGCGAAAGACGCTTCATGCTACTGACATTCGCTAGCAAAAACCGAGCGTAAACGCCGTAATACGCGCGTTTAAGGGCGTTGGTCTTTTGAAGTTTCGGGTGTACCACCAAGTACCACTCCGCTCTTATATGTGCGACAAAAATACGCTAAACTGAAAGATCGAGTAACATCCAAACGAGTAACAGTGGTACTTGTTGGGAATTTTTAGCAAGAATATTGGCAAATGAAAATAAACCCATTCTTCCACAATGTAAAGCAGTTTTCAGAAAATACGGACGGGAATACGGGAATGTAAAAATGTTTCATTCTTAAATAGGAACCGGATATGATCCTACTCGACACGTTTATCCATTTCCTCTTGCGTTGAAAATCGAATGGGACGGGCTGATGAATGAAAAATTTAAGCAAGAGCTTTCAACATTATGATCAATAAATAATTTGCACATGTCACGCCATGCTAAATTATTATGCATATTATAAAGATATAAATTATCCTAAGTACCTACTTATACAAGAGAGATATTTGGTGATGATAGGAAAGAAAAATCTTTGCTTTGCAGTACAATAGGGTAGGTAATCCACGTATCTGCAAAACTGATAATATTGTTTTATAGGTATGTACATAGTAAAGGGCTTAAAGAAATTGGATTGCAAAACTTAACAATAGTTCCGCAAACTTCATTTTCAATCAAAGAGCGAGAACTTTACCAAGAAACTCCTGGATATGAATCGTAAAGTCTGAAATCAGCGAAATTTTCCACTCAAAGTTCTGTTCAACCTATCTGCAGAGCAGCCCCGGATCTAGAATTTTTCGTGGGGGGGCAAAAATTGGAACATGCCGCCCCCGCTCGGCTTCATTTTTACGGCAACAAACGGTACAATGTCCGGTCTAGCGCTGCTCTATCTGTGAAAGCTTATTTTGACTCTTTATTTTTGTTTAGTCCCAAAAATCACTGCATAGGGGCCCAAAAACAATTAATAGGATAAATCTGATCGCGGCGAGCGAAGCGTTCCGTGCCGCAATTTTTTCAGGGCTTTAGATTACTAGAGATCGCTTTATAAGAACTCAAATCACAACTCTTTGAAATCTAAGCGAGCCGCAAATTTTGAAGACCGTTAGTTTCGTAGAGACAATTTATTAATCTGGACCAAGTTGGAATTTGCCGCCCCTGAATTTGGTGCCCTGAGCGTGGAACCCGGGCTGACCCCCCCTAGATCCGGTGCTGCTGCAGAGTTGCAGTAGGTCGGATAATATTTAAAAAGTTTCAAACGGAGTTGGGCTGGACTGTGTCGGTTAAACTAAGTTAGAGTTTCAGATGAGAGATAGTTTCTATCGCAATGTTGGTTGTGTGTTTGAAACTTTGATTTTTTACACAAATATAAGCAGAAAACGTGTAGCGTGAAGCGTGTAATGTGTAACGTGTAAAATAATATATATGCTTAGTTTGGCTAAGAGGGCATTTTTGTGGGGCGAGTATGTAGAAAAAAAAGCATTTTTTTCTGTAGTACCTACCTACATACTGTGTACCCGTATATTTTTAACTCATCTTAGTATATTTTTTTAGTTGGAAAAAATATTTTTTTCTTACTATCCTCACGAAGTGTTTATTTTTAAATTTTAGGTGAGGTAAGGAAACCGTGACATAAATGAAAATTAAAAGACAATACCAAAACTCCTTTCTAGTTATTCATTAAAACCCAGCTGTAAACTCAAGTTAAACCACGCTTAACCTGACTTTAAACGGGCCAATCTTAGATTAAGGTTAGACTTTATCGATGGCAGTAAGTCGTAACCAAAGCTAGCTAAGTTGGACCCTAGCATAGATTACCTAGCAAGTTGGACGGTCGCAAAGGTAATCCATGCTTAGTCAGACCTAGATTACGGCCACACCAACTTGGTCCACGGCTTTTGAAGACGTAGTGGCCTAGTGGATGAATTACGATGTGATGATGGCGGCTTTAAATCCCGGTGGCAGGGGTGCGCAAATAGGTTTTTTTTGAAATAAAATTATATGCGCATATCACGTTCCCACAATGCTGAAGGAAAACATCGTGAGGGTACCGGCATGTCGGTAACAGAGAAATAATCATGGTTTTACAATAACATACAATAACGGTATCGAGTTCGCTGACAACAACCGACTTCAATCGGACTGTTCTAGTGACGGTAGGCACCACTGAAAAGGCAAAGGGAAGCAAAATACGCAATTTTGTTCAATTCAACGACTTTTGTTTCTTTTGATTTTAAAACCGAGTTACTGATCCGATTTTAATGAAGTTTCTATGGGACCAATCTGGAAGTATAATCCTTTTTTTTTCGAATTCTAATTAAATTCGTATATTAAAAATCGGTTATAAACAATAAGGTTCTGAGATAACAAACATAAAAAAAACCGCCGAATTCATAATATCCTCTTTTGAATTCGGTTGAAAAGTGTTCTATGGCATGTGACATCCACCAATCCGCATTTAATTTTATTCTTCTTCTTGTCGTGTCACTAGTTTTTCGAACCAGAGTGGTGAAATAATATCAAGTGCGCTTCGAAGAGGTTCTTTCGTGCATTCTACTTGCTTCTTCTATTGTTTGTTCTAATCTTTATTTTCTGTGCAAGACCTCCTTTGCACAAGCCTAAAAACATTTGCTAACAAGAGTGTGATTACCTACCCCGCGTACTTGGTATCACACAATATATGGTTCAATTCAGTTCAAACAACATACTTTTTTTTTCTAAAATGGCGTTTTCAATAAAGTTCCCGCTCAATTTCGGCATTTTTTTTATCGACACGATGACGTGGCGACATGAAACAATTCCACTGGGGCTGTACCAGCAAATTGAGTCTGATATTTATGGGCTATCGCGTCGCGAGACCGATTGCTTTTCCCCATAGACGAGAAAGAAACACAATTAACTAAGAACCAATTGAATATCAATCACATCAACAAAACATCTATTTGTTATTGGAAATGATAGATATTAGTTTTCTGTAATGCTAAAACGAAAAAAAAACTTTTATATGTAAAGTTGCGACGCTAGTAGCTAGGCACTCTCCTCATGGTAAGAGATAACGCCTGTCCATAACAATCTTCTTCTTATCGTGTCACTAGTTCTTTCGAACCAGTGTGGTGAAAGGATTTCAAGTGCGCGTAGAAAACTAACACTCGTGCACTTGACACATGTTTTCGAACTTTAGGTTCTATGACATGCCGGTTTCCTCACGATGTTTTCCTTCACCGTTAAGCATGTTTTTTAAATTCACAGAAAAATACATTGGTATACGACCGGATTCGAACTCACGACCTTCGGATCGCAAGTCGAGGCACCTACCACTCGGCCAACACGGCTCATAACAATATAAGTGCTACATAAGGCTTTAAATCCCATAGGCCCGTGCAGAATTCAGAGCACTCGTCCATCTTGAGACATTTTGATGATCAGTCTCGAAAGTCCAGTTATTTGCACCCTTCCAACTGAAACACAGTAATGCTAACACATTACTGCTTTGCGGCAGAATATCTGGTCCTATGTTCATACTCACCTAGACGGTATCCTAACATAATGATAATGGTTTTAAAGCTAGTTTTACTTTGAACTTGCGTCTTGAAAAACAGTCTCTGTTTGTAACAAATACATTTATTTCGGTCCAAAAAATGATAAAATTTCCCTTCTAAAAATGTCTGCCAATTTTCAAACTGGAAATACAGTTAATAAAACACTCATTTCCCATATTATGACAATTAACTTCAGGAGACCTTCCTTTGACCTTTCAACCCTTTGGCGCTGTAAGTCTTCCAAGTTTTTCCATTTCTGATGTTGGATCACTTTATTTTAATTAGGCCATTTAAATTTAAGGATTCTCTCTCCTTACCAGGCTGAGGGAAAATAAATGAACCTTTGAATAATACCTTTTCTTAGTTACAATGTAAAAAGATTCTAGGAAAAATAAGTATATTTTTGAATTTATAGAATAAAGTAGAATGGAATATGCTTTATTGTATCACCTAAAATAAATAAAAACAACAAATACAAACTAAAATTACAAGCGCGGTCTTATTGCTAGATAGCAATCTTTCCAGACAACCAGACAAGACATATTGTTAAGAGAAAAAAATAAAAAAAATACAGTGGATAAAGGGTATATATTTTTTTATACCCTTTATCCTATATATAATTTATATTTATATCTAAAAGTCTTAAGAAGCTTAAAAATCTGCATAAAAAAAATAAAAAAATGAGTAAATTAACTTTATTTCTTATCGATAATGTCAAATTGGCTGTACATATTCCGAAATACTTGAAAAAAACATTGCTGTAATTAAAAGTAATAAATTACCGCTTTAAGATGTAAAGTCAAAATAATCGAAACCTATCTAGTCTTTAAAAAAAACAATATAACCTCATTATGCCAATTAACCCTGTTTCATTTGGAAATTGAAGCTTCCTTTGACCTTTTCAACCCTTTTGAGGGCGCTTTTTCCTCATTCCCGTATCGTAATATGTCAAAGGCACTGCGTATCTGTCTTGCACGGGTCGAGGACAGTCGGGGAAAACTATGCCAAGTCTGTTTTAATCCAAAGCTATTCCGTAGTTGGCTTAAAAGTTTATGATCAATTTTCGATCGCAATTCTTCTAATTTCCTGCTTACTTTTGTTAGAACTGGGAAAAATAATTGTAGCCGGAGATAATATTATCGCTCCAAATCTTCAAAGTAAGGTTGTTGAAATGTATTTATAGGACTTACACAAGGCGATTTATTCTAATCTACATCACTGTCAGCCTTCATTATCAATCCCAATCCTACCAGAGAGATATTCAGATCCCTTACGTTTTTGCCATTCTGTTCGCTCTTGTGCCCATCTTCTACCATCTAGGTCGTGAGATGGTAACTTATTAAATAGCTCAAGACCACTTGTAAACTGAAAAATACTACAGTTAAGTTATAACATTAAAACACTTTTTAACTCCAACAAAACAACAAGATTAACAAAAATAACAATAATAATAATAACAATGTTAGATAAGTTTAACTTTTTCCCTGACTGTTCCTTCTAAAAATACACTATAGCAGCCTTAAAACCTCAGCATTAAAGTTCATTATCGTACTTCAATCGGGTTTTGGCTCATTTATAACTCGTTTCGCACTTTTTCTCTCAGATGATAAATGTGCGCATCAGTTTCTGATACGGCATGCCTACTTTTTACGCTTTTCGCCTTTTGACCTAAAATATATCCTACTTTTATTAAGTACGAAAGTTTGCAAGGATTTATAAAATTGTAATATTTTCAACTGACTTCAAAAATGGAGGTTCTCAGAGGTACCTCGCAACTTTGTCATAAATCAATTGATTTGAAAAAATCCTTTTCGTTTGAAAGGATATACTTTTAGATTGGTCACATAGAAATCTTATTTAAATTGGTGCACTAGTTAAGTTTTTAAAACAAAATAAGTGTTGAAGTAAATGAAATTGTGTATTTTGCTTTACTGCAATTTTTCAATTGTGTTAACGGTCACAAAACAGTCTAATTGAAGTCGGTTCTAGTATGTTATTGTAAAACTTTGATTTAATATTATAGTAGATATAGATATAGACTCAAGCTCAGATTTTACAATTTTTCTAATATCCAAGTGTGTTTTTTTTAGTTTTTCAAGGCTCATGCCACTTCGAAACTGATTATTTCTCTACATTTTTTTGTATTCTAACCATTTATTTCTTTTTCGCAGGTAAGTTACATGTTCAAGTAAGAAAAGCTATTGTTTGGTAAGTAGACAGTGAAAATGTGCGTCCTGCAAAAATGTAAACAATTTTGCAATATATGTAGACAACACGCGAAATTTTCGCTTATATAACAATGAAGAACATGCAATGTTTCAAAACTTTACTAGACATTCATTAATACTTCTACTTCCACTACATCGAACTATTAGCAGCTTAACAAACTATGCGACGCAGAAGCCAACATACTAAGTTCTACCTTAGGCCAAGTTATTAATTCTAACTTCGATACGGTACAGACTACAGAGAAACTTCGACGGCCTTTGAATGTGACATAAGTACTTAAGTTTTACCGGTAGTTAGTAAGTCTAAAGCATGTGAAGCATAGATTAACAGCGGTATTCCTATAGAAGACCAATTAGGTAATCATCTAGACGGAATCCCGCAGGGCATACTTATCAAAGGTAGTTATCGTGTTGAGTGTCTTTTTAATTAAAACTAGCTGACGCCCGCAACTTTGTTTGCGTTGGGAATTTTCAACATCGGGATAAAACGTCTATATAATTATATTATATATTATATTCTATGTCCGTCTCCTGGTTCTAAGCTACCTCTCCACCAATTTTCAGCCAAATCGGTTCAGCCGTTTATTATTTCGAGTTATAAATAGTGTAACTAACACGACTTTCTTTTATTTATATGATGATGATGATGATATAGAGCACTCTAATCGAAATGAGTGTACAGTATAATTCAAATTCAAAAATTTAAAATGATTTGGAACATAAAAAGGTGTAGGTACATAATAAAAATGAGATCGTTGACCACTGCAAAAGTTTAAAATAAAACTGTGGCAGTAGTCAGCACTTTCCTTAGGACAAACAATAGTAGAAGCCGCGAGAAGGAACTAGTTAATAAATTAAAAACGACAAATGCTATGTAAGACAATGCTACGTAAGTTTTGGTTTATAAAGATCCAGAAGCTGTGTTAATCGTAGCTTATCCAACGGTGACGCATTTTGATGAAATCATGATTAACGAGCCACCGAGAGCTCGCATTTTATGGTCTTTGTTTACGCAAACGAATGAACAAAGGGTTTGGATTTATCTTTTACGTTCATTACGTGCACAAGATACCTCCCGGTATAATTGTGTTTTGCTTAGAATTGTTCGCAATAATAGCTATGACTAGGAATTGTTTAGTGTTTGTCCTAGAATTTATGACAAGATGTTAAATTGTGAAGCAAAGGCATTTTCAGATGTTTCTTGTGACTGCGTTTAAATTTCCCCGACTATACGGCCTTTATTCCGTCACGTTCAAAGAGACGTTTGGCTTTGCACGGCAATGTCCGGCCATTTTCGTGGTGTCTCTCTGTAATCTAATTTAGCTGTGTCGTTCTACCCTCATTTGTTAGGATTTATTGGATTTGTGCCACGAAGTATGGATCATCTAAGTGACTGATCGGGTAATTATGGGGCAAAAATTATATTTGTTAGGTATCCCTTAAGGATTTCAGCATGATATGTGTTTTTTGTGGTTAATTATTAAGCAGTTTGATTTTACATTTTAGCTGCCTGCGGCTTCTCCTGACGAGATAAAAAGTTGCTTATGTCGTAGTAATATTTTTTTCAGGTTTGCAATAATTAGTTCAGTTTCAGATTAGCGGATTAACCGAGCGGATTCGCCGCATTTTTTGCAGTAAACGCGTATACGCACGATAAACCGCGAGAGACGCCTCATGCTTCTGACACTCGCTAGAAATACCGAGCATAAACACCGGTACAGGTGCGTATACGCGCGTTCGGCTTTTGAAGTTTCGCGAGTACCAGTCCGCCCGTATACGCGTGACAAAAATACGCTAGTCTGAAACCGCACTTATATTCGTAGTATATTAAAATCGGCGACTGTACAGAGAGTAGGGAGTACCAAAAATATTCCAATAACATTTGAACATCAATAAATCTACACGCAAACTTGTAAGCCCCACAATGGCGTCATTACTTAACCGGCGCTATTTACGTCATCGGCTGTGACTGATCGCAAAACTTCGCACGAGACGGAACACAGAGTATATAAACAGAATGGACACTGGCTAGAATATCTACCACTTTAATATGTGTTCGAATTAGCACCGAACAGCAGCATCAGCGATTGCCGACTCAGTATAGTTTCCAATCGCTCTGTTTTGATAATTTGTTTTGTAGAGTTCCTAGATATTAACAAACAATCTTTGTACCATTTTTGTTTCCATTTTCATATTAATCTAAACTCAATCAAACTAGCAATTAACCCCAGACTTTGACTTCACGCTCCAAAACCCCTGAACCGATTTGACTCATCTACGAACTCAACAATTATTTTGAACCACCTGCCAAACTTCATGACGTTCGAATGATTGTTTGGAGAGACGGACATATGTACATACCCACATACACATCCGATTCGCCCTAGTATCTTATACCTCTCTTTGCTCGGTCAATAAATAAATAAAGAAGAAGAGTAAAAAAGTAGGGGATTACGCCTGCCCTCGACCAAAACAGTGCTACACAGGAATTTGAATCACATAAGCCGATTCCATCTAGATGGGTGCTAGTAGGTACCCATAGATGGAATCCTGCAGAAGTTGCCTCGGACGCTTATTAACATTTTCGTACACTTGGATATTAAATCAATGGTTGTAAAATGAAAATGAAAATTTATAATTGATGTGACTGTCTGTTCTGTACTCAAACTTACAATTCTGTGTCTAAACTTAACACAGATGATGGATGGTGACACTTCAGAGACTTTACAGAACACGAAAATAATTTGTTCGATTCTAGATGTCTGGCTACTGTCAATATTAATGGCTGCTTTACACAACTACTCATTTTAAATCTTGCACCTAAAATATTGTTTGCATTGCAAATTAAAAAAAAATCCTTATGCTAACACTTCCTGACGAACATAACCTTGCAATTTCAAGTTTAAGTGTTTAGTGGTTTGACCTGTGCGTTGTCTGTCAGTCAGACAATCCGTGCGTACCTACTAAGAAAGGCATTTTGTTGATTTGCAATGCAAACCAAGTTATGTGTGTTTATTATTATATATTTTAGTAATAAATCCGCTTGATTTCTAAACAAAGGTCACCACTGGAACCAATGGACTCAACCGAAGTTCGAAACGAGAGCTCGTTTAGAACTTCGGCGAGTCCACACCTCCTGATGATGCCTCGTGTAGAGGCGAAACACGTGTCGTATCTTTAAACTTTGGTTTTCTGTTCGTTGACTCTTTGGTTTATAATATAGTAATATGTACTAAAGTTCTAAACTAAAGTTAAGTTAATTATGTGTGTTTGTTTGTTTTAATACTTTATTGCACAAATTATACATCTAATTTGGGTGTCACTTAGTCCATCATATAACTAGAGGCTCGTGAAAAAGGCACTTAAAAGTTCTGACCGGACACAGGCGGAAACGTCTCACTATTTGAAATGAAGGAAATTTAAATTTTAGAAAACTGAGTCGCAGAAAAAGAAATATTAATTTTAAGACTCTATAATATGATGCATTTTTAGTTCGTAGCTTATGGCTACATAAATATAGTTTAGGATGTATGGCTACGAGCTACGAGGCTTGCTAAGAAAATGAACGTGTTAGCTTTTGGTAAGGAGATGGTCAACAAGCAGATTGAAAATTGCAAAAAAAAAAATATAATAAATAAAAAAATAATAATAAAAATAATAAATAAATAATTGTAAATTGTTAAAGCAGATTGGCCTGAGCTATGTATCATGTAACCAAAAAAATGTATTAGTGTATACTGTGTTGGTGATCAATAAATAAAATAAAATAAAAATAAAAAAGCCGATTACACAGGGCGAGTTTACACACTACAAGCAAAGTCAAAATCAAAATCAAAATATATTTATTTCAATAGACACACATCTTAGGTCTAAATTTTTTTACAATTTTGGTAGCTGATATCTGTATATTATTTAACACAGCGGGGTCGGTTTTGTTATACACTCCGAACTAGTTTGGACAACTATATCTCGGAGCGTATAACTAGCCGCCTCGCAAGGTGTGCTGTTTTTACATGTGCATTTCAGTGTGTGTACTGTAGCAGGTATTAGTACTGTGCCTAAGTTATGAGTATGTGAGCGTGCTACATCGTCGACCACATCGTCACTTACCATCAGGTGAGATGGTGGTCAAACGCAAGCCTATATTTAGTAAAAAAAAAAAAAAAAAAAAAATGTGTGTTTGTTGTGCAGTGTTTATATTATTTTACAGAGTAGGTATAGGTATAGGTATGACCTTAAGTACATATATAAAAGAGTATGTTCTTCTTCAGCCCTACGACATTCGTCTTGGGTTCAATTAGGTAGTCGCTGGCTTGGAGCGTGTAAAAAAACCGTGTCATCGACGCTTTAGTAAAAATTCTGCCATACAAAATATATGTATTTGCCATCATGTAAACCGCACCTAATGACAAGTTTGTTTTTCGAGCGCATACTTGTTGCAAGCGTTGCAGGTTAGGTAGGCAACTCATTAAGACTTCGCACAACACACACACACACACACACACATCACATTCACACTCCACACACACCACTGACAAACACAATGCGATTATTTGTTTGTTTGTAATTTACTGCTGTTAGAGTTACTAATTATCTACCCAGACTTACCTACCTATAATTCTTATATATTTACAGTAAACAAAATGTAGACTCAATTTGGTTTAAGAATAGTATATATTTCATAGCTTATATAAGAAAAAAATGTAACTGTGAGTCTAATGTTAAATAAATAAAATAAAATAAAAATAAAAATAAATACCGGTACAAAACCAACGACGCAATGGAGCAGTGTGGTTTCGCTCTAACGTATCATTTCGGTGTTCTAAACTATTTTCTTTAAGCGCCAATTGGTCGAGTGGTGAATGCGAACAACTCAGTTGTTGTGGTTTCATACAATTAATTACGATAAATGTGGCCGTTTTAACAAGTTTTCTTAAACTACTCTTTAAGAGTACAATATAAGTAATAACCTTTTACCATTTAATGTCATGTTCAAACAAAATCTTAACCTGAAGTAACGGTTTTTCTTCAGAATAGGCACACTTTCGATCGAAAAATAAGGTACGTAAATCTTCTATTCACAACTATTTGTATTCACTGAACAACTTAAAAGCACATTTACAATCTAAGTAATTCAGGTAAATCCTTATTCCGTCCCGGGAGGAAAGTCGAAGATTATTGTGGGGGAAAAGGGGGGGAATTCTTTATGCCTCGATCCGTTAGTCTTGCCTTCTTTCAGCGGTCGCTGTAGTTTTAGTTTTGTCGCATTTAAAAGTTCAGGCACGAGCTATTTGAGCTAGTTTCGAGTCAACATTGTTTTGAACAGAATAAGTCGCGTTGAAGAACTCTCGAATCGTTAATTCGACTCCGTGGCTTAATTGGTAGTGACCCTGCCTACGAAGCTACGAACACAAATGTTTGTTCTCGGGTCTTGGATGTTGTGATGTGTTGTATGTGTCCATGCCACCTGCGACACAGGGAATCCTAGTGCAGGGGTGTGAGTGTGTGAATGTTTATTTGTTGTTTGTTAATACCTAGTATTGGCACAAATATTAATAAATATTTTTTTTTTTTTGACATTTTCACATACCGCCATCTAGCTTCAAACTAAGCAGAGCTTGTACTATAAGGAACCAGATAACTCATACAATACATACTCGTACATATACTTTTTTTTTAAATTCACACATATAAAACCCATAACCTAAAATTGTAGCTGTTGGTCTTTTCAATAAATAAATAAAAAAATAAAATAAAAAAAAAAACAGATTCAGGACAAATATTGATCTTAATTACATAAATGTTTGTCTTGCAGCGGAAATCAAACCCGCGACACTGGCGTGGCAAGTCCGACACACTTGTCCCTGGACCATCCGTGTCGTCTAAAATAGCTAATTTGGCAAGAATTTATTTGGTACATTATTCTAGGTGGAGTGAAATCGCCATTAAAAAGTTATTTTACTTACTTACCGTGATTTCATAAAGCATATTTCCTTAGTAAAACATCAAAAAAGAATACTCTCCCAACCTTATTATATCCGTATCTCTTAAATTATGGCTATTCACGTAAAACGTCTCTTTCATACAACCTGCGGTGGATCATTGTCTGCCCCAAAGGTCCAGTAGCCCTATCACCAAACTTAATACACTTATTACACAAGCGTATTCGTATCGAAACCGATCAGCGCTGGGATGCCATGCTTCCCAGGAAATGCTGAGTTGAACGCCAGTTTGTGCAATCTTAAGTTAAGTAGTTAAGTTAGTTCTAAGATTAATATAGTAATATAATTATATAGGTAGCATGGTGTATAATATTGTATCTAGTTGTCACAAATAAAATATCTTTTACTTTTTACTTTACTTTTAAACCGTGGCGGCTGAATGCTAAATAAAGGATTATCAGCTTGTATGGTTTTAAAATAAAAAAGACATACTAATGGTTGACTTTATTGTGACGGCTTCCATATTAGGGATTAAAATCCGTATTCTAAGTCAGTCCTTATCCTCGAACTCACCTAACGTAAGTATTAAAATGGCTTATTACTTGAGTGTAAAAATCGTCTTAGGATACGGGAGTAAAGGATAACCCTTTTTTTTAAATTAAGGTATATAAATTGTTGACTTCGAGACGAATACGCTTGTCAAAAAGTTATGTGATGGCGCTACAGGATTCTTTATTTGCCGATTTGTTAGCGGCCAAATCTGGGCATGACGTTTAGTGGAAATCGATGCCGACAGGAAAGGAGAGTTTGGGTTGCTTTCAAAATTGGCAACTATTCAAGGCCCCGAGTAGTTGTACAAGTTTGAGTGATGGGACGTTTCGTCGTTACGTTGTTCAGATGTAGGTACAATTTTTTTTTATTTTTGCTTTTTTTTGGCACTTTTTGCTAGAGACTGATATCTGCTATGTCACAAATGTGTATACCTCAATGTATCGCATTGAGGTATACACATTTAGGTATATAAAAGGGCAATGTTGTACTGATTTGAAACACTAAATATTCATCTTGCCCAAATGTAAAGAAAAATTAATAAAAATATATCTGTTCAAAAACTTAAAACTATATACACTATGTATCAACAAAGCTACGCAAAATTCACGAATCTTAAAAAACCGAAATAGAATTTCCAAAAATAAAAAAAAAATATTCGAGAAACACATCTCTTACATACAAAATCCACACCATTCGCTGGACAATGTACGAGCTTTAAATACACAACAGTAACATATAAATCAACTAACCAAAGACACGACACTGCATTTTTACCTACTTGAAAACAATCCTCAAAATTACACCCCAAGCTATGAAAAGTATCAGCGTTATTTTAATAATGCAAGCCGCTGTTGTAAAGATAAAACCCGCCATCACAATAAAAGATTTAATACACGAATAACTGGATAAACAAGCTGTAGTACGCCAATAAAGGCCTTATGGCCCCGCTGGTGATTTAACAACCTTATATTTTTAATTTACGCCTCACCATGGAGTTATGTTAATTCTACGAGGCTTTTGTAGGATCTTCTCACTTGCGGCCTTATTATCGCGATACCTGAGCCTAGGTTTGATATATAGCTATAGCCGATGTCTTCGGGTTTGTTTTTATTTTCTTTTAATAAATCAAGGTTTTACAAAAACATACAACAGCAGATTCCAATCGGACGGGTCTAGTGACCGTAGGCACCACTGACAAGTCGTAGGGAAGAATACGCAAAATACGCAATTTTGTTAACTTGTAGCCTTGATTTTAGTAGTAGTAGTTTTGATTTAAAACCTAAACTACTGAACCGATTTTGATGAAATTTCTATGGGACCAATCTGAAAGTACATTCTCTCAAACAAAAATAAACTTGGTGTCTTCAAGTCCAGAGTGAATCAGTTTCTTTTAGCCAAGCGTGCTCCATCCTCGACCACACCGTCACTTTCCATCAGGTGAGGTGGAAGTCAAACGCTTGACTATTATTATTAAAAAAAAAAAACATTTTCCGGTTTTGAAAAGCTTATGAACATTCAATACAACATGTGTGTGTGTAGAAAAATCTAGTGGTGTAAAATTCGCTGCGTGTTGCCAAACCTTTACCATATTTGCTTTCGGTATTTGCCAAATCGGTAATACCGGTGCTGTAAACACCTACATGTTAATATGTACCGGCTGTTGAGGGTGCTTTGAACAAAGCCCGCTTCCGCCCAGATTCGGCAAGCTAGTGCGGATTGGAATTCGATCTGATTGTGATTTGATTGCGGCTCGGCGGAATCAGACCTTTGTGCTATGAAACCTTTGGTTATTGTAAATTTCCATGAGATTATTCCAATAACAGGTTTGCTTGTGTGGTACTGTTTTTGTCAGGGGCACAGTCGTATTATCAGGAGAGGGCTTTGTCTATCTCGCTTAAACTAGTAAGCATAAAAAAGTAGGTACTTGCTTGAATAAGGTTCTAAACAGAATATTCTTCATAACCTGAGCAGAGTGTGAGTTAAAAACAAGCTCTTAAGCAAACCCTTTCATTTAATACCCATATTATGGGAATGGATTTAAAAATAACTAGTCCTCTATCTTGGGCGGTCCACCATATTGGATTTAGAGTGAAGTAATTTTATTTTACGTATTCTTCTCAGCAGACCATTTTATTTGATACCCATATGATGTGTGCATAAAAATAACTAGTACGCCATCGTTTGCCATCATTGTATTTAAAATGACGTCAATTAGCTTACCATGCATTGCTATCGAAACTAAACGTGTATCCAAAATTTCATCTCAATCGTTTTAGGGTAATTCTGAGTTAAAATTCAGTTTTTAAATAATAATAATAGTTCTTCAAATTTAAGTTGCAAGATTTGACCCGAACATAATACCATAATTACATACATAGATAGGTACATACTTAAAAACAATGCAAGTTAAATAATAAATAAAAGCTTATAAAAATACATCTATTCTCGCAAATTTTCAACTTATTTTTTATCAAATCTTCTAATGATTTTATTACAGTTTTTTGACAATAAATAATTTCCAGTTAAATTTTGATAAGGATAATAGACCAAGGACAATCTAAATCTTACTAAGTATAAATATTTTGTAGGCACTTTTTAATAGCCTTGTTATCTATAGAAAGTGGGACATAGATAATCAAATATCTATGTAGAGCACGTGCTTTGAGGTTTTGAGCTAATATTATGAAATGCGTACATTCACAGTTTCGACATCATACAAGATTCATCGGTGTGAATTTATGATAGTTTTACTTGCTTAGTAAATAAAATATGTAAAAGGAAGTGGTGCTTCAAACAAGACTCAATTAGTGCGAAAAAGTTTAGAAACGACTAAGTGCAGTGTTTTAAATTTATCAAAAACCCTATAGCTTCAGAATGTTGAATATACCTACTAACCTAGATTAATACGATCCATTGTAGAATTTGTATTTATACTTATTTATTGCCTCCAGTATAGATATAGGTAAGTATTTTAGGTCTTAAGTAGTAGTTACAGACTAGGTATAGTACATGGACTCTGTCAGGGCGATGCAACATGTTATTTCTGAGTTCGATTATTTAGAAGGTCTATCTGGTTATTTCATTAGGTTTATCTACTTATCGTTGTATAGAATGTTAATCAGTTTATAAAATTATCGAAATTCTTAGTAAGCAATAGAAATGCAATGGACAGTGACCCATATTTTTAGTAATTAGATTAGGTATCTCATATCAGATACAAATGTTTTTCTTTACGTTTAATAAACACACTATGTTTGTAAACTATGTTCTTGTGAATAATCTTGAATCATGAAACAATGTAGTTTCCCCCATAACCTTGTTTCTATTAATACCACAAGCTGAGGTGCAAATCAGATAGGTTTATTGCAAGCGCAGGTAACCTATTAAACGGTCGATTGAGCAGTTATTTATAGATACGTTATGTATTGTATATGTATGCATATGCAGTATTCAGGTCGTATCGATCCGTATGCTCTACATTCGCTCAATCTTTGAAAAATACGAGCTAGTCGCTTCTCTTATTTATAGAAATTCAATGATACAAGTCCATCTTTTGTCGATTGAGTTATCCACCAAAAGACCATATGACTTCCAATAATTTGAAAAGTAACATTGTAACTGTGTGATAAAAATAACGCCGGCGACAGACGGACAGACGAACAAAGACCCGATCACGAAAAAAATCTGACAATCGACCTCGTAACGTATCCGTTACAGAAAGGTTATCAGTTTGTAGGTTTTTTTCTTCAAAATGTCGTACAAACTGTTAACTTCTATGTGCCGGATACGATTGGAACTCTAAAAACAGAATTCGTGATCGGGCCTCTAAACATGATTATTTTATAAGTGTTCAGTTACTACAATTTTGGTGTAAAAAAAAAACTTAATTAGTTTAAGTGAAATGAAATGCTGCAGTGATATCTCTATGAGTGGCCTTGATACTTAAAATACGAGTAAACACTAAAATGGTGTACAAAAAAGATCAAGACTGTTTAATGGAACTATTCGCCCTTCTTTGCGATCAAAGCGCGGTGCAAAGGAGAAGGATCAAGAAAGGTCAGTTATTTCTCTATCAAAAGTTAAATATCTTTTGCCTTTGTAATATCTCTTTATTGTGTACTATTTTTATCGTTTTACGTAAGTATTTTAATTTATTTTGTTACTTTACTTTTCTGTGCACCGACCATCTTGTTCTTACGTAACAGTTTCCAAAATGAGCTAGAAGTTAGCTAAATTGTCCAACTTTTTTGGCGCATTTAAATGAATTATTCCCATTTGTCACCCTGCTCTGTCCACATAGAGTGACAGATGGGACAAAAAAGTTCTATCTGTCCACCTGTTGCTATATGATTCAATAGGTAAAGAAAAGAAAAGAAATCTGTTTATTGACTCCTCTAAAAAGGTATAGCTACATAATGTAAGCAGGTACAGACAGCGTCAGAGATAAGTATCCCCCTTGCACAAGACACCCAGCTATAAATCCTTTCAAAAAATTATTATACTTAAAATTAATTTTAGGCTTACATACGGTTTTACAAATATAATCTATTTTTGAAAGGCAAAACTTCTCCATTCGCTGCGACGGTGATTTAAAGGGATTTGAAGCTGGGTATTATAACGCAAAGGGGATACTTATCTATGACGCTGTCTGTACGTGTTCTATATGAACTCTAATATTTCTATAGTTTAGGAGTATCACAGTTCATACCTTCTGCACCATTTTTCACTCGAATTATATGATACGCTAAAGATAAGCACGGTTACAAGAAACACAAACGGATCATGGCTTTCAAAGCAAAGATAACATAAAACCAACGAATTAAAACTCGCTTCCGATAAAACAAACTCGATTCCGCTTGATTTAACAAAGAAAAACCAGGAAACCTTCCTTTCAACTTTACTTATTTTACTTCCTTCCTGTTCGAATGAGTTTGTGGCTGCTTGTGATGATTATGGTAACTCATCTATTGACTTGACTTCTAAAGTACTTTGAAATCCCATTTCTACTTCAAAACGAAAGAAACAACACACATACAGGTAGAAAAAACGATGAATAATTATTTTATTAATAATATTATAAAGTAATAATACACATTAGTTAGTAGGTATGTGGTAATGAAAACAAAAAAAGTATTTTGTTATAGGTTCTCTAGTGCCGACGACATATCGATCGTAAAATATTATGAAAAATGCTTTATTTTTTGTAAGATAAAACAATAAAGCATTTTCCATCTACTTACTTATTTGTCCTTTGTATTTAGGTATTGATTGAATTTAAAAATAGTTATTATTAGTCGTAGGATTTATTATATATAAGTATTATTTTCTTGTGTTTAATTTTTTGTGTGTCTATGTGCAATATTGAACTGTTAAACTGTTTGTTCTGTTTTCTTTCTAGGAAAAGTTCCGTTTTATCTTGAATTGCTAGTCCTTTCGATGGTAACAGACGTCATAGAGCTGCACTATCGGGTGTTTTCAGCTAATTGTCAGGGCGAGGCTTATCTCTCCGATACAAGCATCGGCTGATAAGACCCGTGATACCCAACAGTCGCTGTTGGAGCGCCCGCCAGCTGTTTACACTTGCCAAACTATTGACATTAAAAAAAAACAAACGCAACTGCAATGCGTAAAATACAAATGAGCGGGAACATCAATGATTTTAAATAACGAACGCGAAGTAACGGGGTAGAGTCGATGCATTGTTTGGCGCGTTGAACAAACATGTAAGTTAACGGGTAGTGATGTGATTTATATTGATTCTAAAATAAGCTGTTATAGTGATGTGCTTTGGGACGTGACAGTTGTCGATTAAGTGACAATGAGCACGTTTTGGACTGAGGTTCTGGACGCAGCTGCGGCTCATCCCTTCTTGTCGATGCCTGTTAATTTTCTTTCACCATTTGATCTGGAAAGAGATGGTAAATACTTATAATCTTTGTTTAAAAAAAAAAACTAAATCGTAGAGAGTTGTGAATATTTTTGAAATATTCACAACTCTCTACAAAATCGGTAGTTAGTAAATGAAATTGCGTATTTTGCTTTCTTGTGATTTTCAGAGATGTTTACAGTCTCTTGTATATGTATATGTAATACTAGCAACTGCCTGCAGCTTTGCCCGCGTGGTAGGTAACAGGATAAAAAATTACTTAAATTCTTCATCAGGGCATGAACTATTACCTAACTTACCTATATAGACAAAACAGTGTTTCCGTTGCCCCCAATTAGTTTTATCGTGATAAGGGTAATCATCCATCCACACAGTTGACAAACTTTCGCATTGATAATATCAGTGAGATGCAAATAGGTGGAATGAGATTTCTTAGTGTGTTTTTTTTAGACGTGACTACGTCTATTAAATCGATGAACGCTGGCTGCATGCACGAAAACGTTGACGTCATTGTCCGGTAATTCGTTACGCTGATGACGTTGTCACGTAGCACGTTGACGTTGGCAGGCAACCAATTTTTTTCAAGTCCAACTAGACGCATTCATTTTATTTACTCGCTTGTCAGTTCTTAACGGTCAGAATTTGGACTGTTAAGAACTACCAAGCGAATAAAGTAAATGCTTAGGGACTTTGACAGTTTGGTGCAAGTAGGCATTAATTTTGCAAATAAAAGTGCTCCGTAACTCGCGCGTCGCTCGGCGTTTTTTCACCAGCGCATCGGCTATACTTCAATTTTTTCCAATGTTACTTTACAAGAACATTTTTTATCATAATCTCTTTTTAATAAAGCCTCTATACTTCGGAAGAAAAACTCAAGATTTACCCAAGGCTTATCTTATGCCCGAAACACACAACCAACTCAAACGAGGACTCGCCTAAACAAACGAATGGACAAAACTGTTATGACCATCCTTAATTGCACGCCCATTCCCAAATTATTATTTCAAACTTTATCCGCCTTTGTGAGATTCGCTTTCATTGTACTAAAAATAACTTGAAACATTATTTCAGCTGTAATTTTGTGTTGAAAAGTCTCGATTAAGTTATAAAGCTATTTAAACTGTGGGCTCATTGTAATTTTATTGATGACGTCAATGAGATCAACAAGCTGCTGCCCGCGGGTTTGCCCCTGATTTATCGGGAAAAAGAAGCCTTTGACCTTTTGCAGTTAAAAAATACCCATAATTAATTTCCGACAAATCGGTTCGGTATCTATGCCGTGATTGTAGCAGAAATAATTTTAGCATATTACCATAAATAAAACTGTTTTAAAAAAAAAAACTGGAAAATAATGCTATTTAGCATTATTTTAACTTTTGTACCATTTATTGTGTACAATAAAGAGTTTTCTATCTATCTATTACAACTAACTCAGTAACTAACATTCTGTACACCTTTCATCCCATAGGTTAAAAACGGTGTTCCGATAGAACACTAAGATTGACAGTACTAAATCAACAATACTTACTACTACTTCTATGGTTAATCCTTAAAAACTTTCGCAATAGTGCAATGTCTGAATCGAATAACCGTAAAGAGCAAATGTATTTAAACCGTCCAACTCAACACATTAAAGTTGCGCAAACTCAGCCTACCCAGTATCGTTTCCAGCGGTTTTTATCTGATCCGAGATAACAGCACCGTCGCCTACTCAATGTAGCGCATCACAACCCTATTGTACCGTTGTTTTCCGCACAGTTGGACGCCCCGACCCTAATCTTATCAAACATCGATATGCATTGAAATCACGCGGGCTCGTCTCTATTGGGTGAATGTTATCAGTACTTTCCGTGCTATCGGGTGATTGTAACGTGTGTGAATCATGTGAAGACCCTGGCCTGGATCGGGACTTTAACAGTGAACAACACCAAATAACTTCAGATTCACGTTAAATCTGAACGTTCATGATTGTTTGAGTTACAAAATACGTGGACCGGTTGTAGTGTCAACATAAGAGGGGATGGTTGTAGTGTTTACATACGGGGTTGATTGTAGTGTCCACGTAAGGGGATGGTCGTAGTGTTAACGTAAAGGGGCATGGTTGTAGTGTTAACGTAAGGGGGATGGTTGTAGTGTCAACGTAAGGGGGGGATGATTGTAGTGTTAACGTAAGGGGGGATGGTTGTTGCGTCAACATAAGAGGCGATGGTTGTAGTGTCAACATACGAGGGTTGGTTATAGTGTCAACTTAAGGGGGAATAATTGTATAATTGTAGTGTTAACATACGGAGGTTGATTGGTTGGTTGGTTGTGTCAACGTAAGGGGGGGATGGTTGTAGTGTCCACGTAAGGGAGATGGTTGTAGTGTTTACCTAAGGGGAGGATAATTGTAGTGTTAAACTACAGGGGTTGTTAGTGCCGACATGAGGGGACTTTGTTGGCCGCAGACAGTGGAGTGCGCGCGGGAATGTGTGCTTCAGACGTTGTACTGTGGGCTAGACGTGTGTGAGAAGCTGGTGGCTGTTCCAGTGCTGACGCCGGCTTATCCACCCGTGGAGGTCATCGTCGCAGGCCCGGCGTTTGTTAGAGCATGTTAGTACCAACCACCTTAATATTTCTTTCATTGTCAAAATTCTACAAAGTGACAAATAACATCAAGGTTTAACAAAAACATACAATAACCGACTTCAATCGGATTGTTATAGTGACCGTAGGCACCATTAAAAGTCACAGGGAAGCAATATACGCAATTATGTTTGATTCAACGACTTATTTTTTGTTTTTACTCAGTTTTTTTTATATAAAAACCTATTTTGATAAAATTTCTATAAGACCAATCTGAAAGTAAAACCTCTCAAACAAAAAAAACATCAAAATTGGATCGATTTCGGTGAATGAGGTATTTTTGGATTCATTTTGGTCATGGAAGTATTGTAGAATAAAATCCAAAGTGGTGATATTGTTTTCACAATAGGGTTTTCAGTTATCAACAGATTATCGCGGGGAGTCGCGAAGCAGTGAGCGCACTGAATAGACGTGTCAATATTTCTTTGCAAAAATACTTGTAACCACGCTAATGAAGAAACAACCCTACCGCATACTGAATAGAATCTTTTATTGAATGTGCTCTAAATGAGTGAAACGTCATTCTTGCTGTGAACAAGTGGCCGGCCTAGACGCAGTGACAACCGGTTCCTATACGAGTAAAGTGGATTTACCAAAAAACTTAATCGACCGTTAACAGAGGATTACTTGGTACGTACAATATGAGTGTTCGACACAGTCCAACTGAGACACCGGAACGTAGTCCAACTGGGACACCAGTACCGAGTGAAACTGAGAGTCTTGAATTACCACTTGATCGCTGTACGAGACGAGATGGACAACACACACCCATGGAACGCAATCCAAAAAGAAAATACCCAGATGACCACGACTTTTATCTGAGGGAACTGGCAAGTTTTCGCACAGAAGTGCTATCAATTCTATATAATCACTCCTGTGAGCAGAAAAACAATGTGCTTAAAATATCAGAAGATATTAAAACTATGAAGGAACAGATGCAGAACATAGAAACAAAAACTGATAGTATCTTATCTGAACAAAACAAGCAAAAACGAGAAATCTCAGACTTGAAAGGATCACTTCAAAGCACAGAACTTAAAATGACATCGATGGAGAATGACATAGAGATGCTAAAAACATCTTCAGATACTATGCCAATAAAAACAACACCTATGGATGCTACCTTACAATGTGAGGATTTTATTTCTGAACTAAGGGAAAGATCTCTAAGGGAAAACAACCTAATTATCACGGGTATACCTGAAATAAATTCTACTGTCTCAAAAGAAAGAGTGGCACATGACATCCACGAAGTTACAAAAATTGTGCAAATAGCATCTCAAGGCTGCCCTGCTCCCGTGAACTGCATTCGACTGGGAAGATATAAGTCAGGCGGTATGAGATCTATTAGGGCGACAATGATTTCAGCGGACTCTGCGAAAGATGTACTTCGTCACAGGCTACAAGTAGACCAAGAGAACGTCAAAATCTTCTCAGATAGAACACCTCAACAACAGAAACACCTAAACCTACTAAAAGATGAACTTAGAAATCGTCAAAGCCAAGGAGAAAAGAACATCGGAATAAAATACATAAAAGGAGTCCCAAAAATAATTGACTTAGACAAAAAAAACTAGCAAACACTACTGCATCAGACGACCAGTATGCTAGTAGAAAACTACGCGTCTCGTACCAAATCGTTGACTCCTATGAAAGCCTAACCATCGACAAGAAATCTCTAAAGTTCCTATACCTCAACGCACGTAGCCTAGTAAAACCCGGAAAGCTTGATGAATTAAAGTGTATACTGCAGAAAATAAAGAACATACAAATCGTAGCAATCACTGAGACGTGGATCAAGACGGAGGCGGAAGCCCAGCTACTGGTGATACCTAATTACACGCACTACTACAACTATCGAACGCGTACCCGTGGTGGAGGAGTATCTTTCTATGTCCACAACGACCTAAAACACGAACTAACTGAAGAAAGATGCCAAGAAGACAACCATTACCTCTGGATACACGTAGAAAAATTCTGCCTAGATATTGGTCTAATATACAAACCTGAACGAACAGACACAAGCAATTTCCTACAGACACTATCAGAACAACTACAACGAAAGAAAAGAGCAATTCTATTTGGCGACTTTAACTACAACCTACTAGATAAAAAACCAACAATTAGAGAATATAAAACTACACTACGGGAACATGGATATATGATAATGAATAAAATTGACAAAAAATTCTGCACACGAGAAACAACGCAGACAAAATCTATACTAGACCACGTGTGTTCGAACATAAAAGAGCATAATTTTCACCTAGCCATAATAGAGTCTGCAATGTCTGACCACAACCAAATCTATTTTGAAATACAAAGACTACATCCAATCAAGACACAAAAAATGGAATACGAGCAAATCAACTACCAAGATTTTTACCTATCAATAGAAGAAGCAATCGAAAGCAACTACCTAGCTGACAATGAATACAATAAACTACAAGACCTACTTATTCAAAAGATAAACGAAAACAAGTCAAAGAAGATAAAAATACTGAACCCGCCTAAAAAAGACTGGATAAACCGAAAAGTAATTACAGCAATAGAAGAAAGAAATGCAGCATGGAGAAAAACCCTCGAAAACCCTAAAGACGTATCAACAAAAGAACTATTTCTAGAAGAAAGGAAAAAAACGTTTAACTTAATTAAGACAACTAAAAGTTCGTACTATTACAAGGCATTCAGAGAATGTAAAGAAAAACCTAGGAAAATGTGGAATCTAATAAATGAATTATCATGCAACAAACCCAAGAGCAATACATCCTTTAAACTAAAAATTGAATCTAAACTCGTAACAGATGAACAACAAATTTGCGAACACTTTAACACCTTTTTTGCTAACATTGGATCTCAATTGGCTAATCAAATACCTCAAATTTACCATAACAATATGATGATACAGAATGAAACGGCAGAAATAAAACTATATACACTAAGACCAACAACAACAGACGAAATAATAAAAATAATTACAAACCTCAAAACAAACACAAGCGCAGGAATAGACGGAATAAGTCCTAAAATAATCAAAAGCATAAAACACATAGTTAGTAACGACCTTAGTAACTGCTTTAATAAATGTATAGAGGAGGGTATCTTTCCTGATTCACTTAAAATCGCTAAAGTAAGCCCAATATACAAATCAGGTGATAAAAATGAACCAGGAAACTACCGTCCAATTTCGGTCCTTCCTGTTATCTCAAAAATTTTTGAAAAAATCCTTCATGTACGCCTGGTTGAACATCTTACAGCAATTAACTTTCTCTACAAAGGACAATATGGCTTTAGAACAAAGTCAAACACTCTGTCCGCTACAATCGATCTCATCACAAAGATAAAGACTAGTATTGATAGTAAACAAATAGCCCTAGGTATCTTTATTGATCTGAAAAAAGCTTTTGATACCGTGAGCCACTCTGTACTTATTACTAAACTTAACAAATTGGTCGGTATCAACGGAACTGCTTTAGATATGTTTCAATCTTATTTAACAAGCCGATATCAAGTTATTAAGATAGGTCAAAATAAAAGCAGCTCAAAACTTGTTACATGTGGCGTTCCCCAGGGCTCAATTTTAGGGCCACTCCTATTCTTAATATATATAAACAATATCCACGAACTGAGTTTGCATGGTGACATAACATTATACGCTGATGACACATGTCTCTTTTATTTTGGTAATGATATTCAAACTATGACACAGCGAGCACAAAGTGATTTGAATTCTTTACAGAACTGGTTTCTCTACAATCTTTTAACTATTAATGAAGCAAAAACAAAGTACATAATCTTCTCAGCTAAAAATAAAAATCTAGGCGAATACCATCCACTTACTATCAACGGTATTACAATTCAGATTACTGATAAAGAAAAATATCTTGGCCTTACACTAGATAATAAATTAACGTGGAAGCCACATATAGACAAACTAGTAGATAAGATTAATAGTCTTATGGGGGCTGTGCGAAGAATAATAAACTGTTTACCAATAAAGGTTCGCCATACAATATATAATTCTCTCGTGAAACCTCATATTGATTATCTTATTGAGATATGGGGCTCAGCTGCTAAGACACATGTAAAAAATGTACAAATCGCTCAAAATAAGATCATTAAAATTCTATTTAATTATGAATTTCTCACAAGAACAAAAACATTATACCAAGAAACAAAGTTATTAAATGTTACACAAAACTACATGTATAGCACCTGCATTTTAATAAGAAAAATATTGTCTAAAGATATACATTGTCATATTACTTTTACAAAAAGATCACAAGTACAAAAGAGAATCACCAGACAAGCAAACAATTTATTACTTCGCACCCCAAGAACAAACTATGGTAAGACTAATATATTGTATGAAGGAGCGCTTTTATACAATAAACTTCCTAATGATATTAAAGACGCTAAAACAATGCAAACATTCAAAAAATACTTAAAAATATATATATCAAAAAGCTAAACAAACAAACTAACAATTGTTTACAAATGCTAGACAAATGTTACAATGCATAATGATATAAAAATAACTTATTTAGCTACAATAAAGTATGTAAATACAATTAGAAAAACACGCTCTACATAACATAGGTAAATAATAATTAAATTAAATTAAAAAAAAAAAAAAAAATATATATATATATATATATATATATATATATATATATATGTACCTACTCATATAATATAGTATATAAGTAAAAGAATAATATAATTAAGCAAATATAATTTTATAGCATATAGAAATAATAAATATACTAATACAATTATTAACTAATAATAAAATAATAAAATCGAATAGATTATCGTAGAAAAAGCACTTACCAACAGACTCAATAATTAACCGTCCCGTCGAATGATACATTGAACAAACTGGTGAAACCGGCCCCAAGAATGCCAAAGATAACAAGTTGTGAGTTCGAAGTCTTTTGTTTCTTTATGAATACGATGTTGTTGTTGGGTAAACTGCTAAATGATTCAACTATCTACCCACATTTTGCATGATAATTTTTGATTCCGAAATGTTATTCATGTTTATAATATTTTCGTGATAATGAATTTACTTATTTAAGATGATATGATCTGTGAGTATGTATGTAGGTAACTAATACTATTGCACTATTAAATAGTATCATGTAAATGTACAAAGTGTCCAATGCTCAATAATGTAAATAATTTAGAAATATTAAGTATTCTCTGTAAGCGATTTATGTATAAATCTTTGGAGAATAAATATCTTAAACCGTAAACCGTATTATATAAATATATTTAGTAATAAATCCGCTTATTTTCAGTTTTTATAAATTTTAAGTGATAGTAAAATTATTTAATTATTGAGTCGCAAAATGCTGTATTTATCATTGTCGATGGTCGAATAACGTTAATTCAGTAATTCAGTAATTTATTTATTGCAATAAATATGTACACTTACACCTTAGGGCTATGGTACTATATTCACCCTGTTGGGCACAGCAACTTAACTAATAGGAACTTAAGTTTATTTCCTTACATTTAATAGGTAGTATCACAAATTTACAATGTAATTAAATATATAAATTTAGTTTTTAAGATGGCACATTAAATACCTACTACTTAGATTTAAATGAATAGTTTATTTAAGTAAGTACCTATATTATAATCTTCTATAAATTATTTTATACTATAATAAATTGACTTGAGTTTAAATTGAATTTTAAGTTATACTAAGCCATACATATTTTAAACTTACATTAATATGTTTCTACATAATATATAAACTATTTATTTATTTTTTTGTTACCTTACATTTAACATAATAGTAGTATCACAATGTACTTAATTAATAAATTTAGTCTCTTAACAAGGCACATTAAGTAAGTACTTAGATATTTTATTTGAGTTAATCGTTTATTTAAGTATATTATCATCCTCTATAAATTCTTTTACACTGTAATAAGATTTTGTTATAAGAATTGACTTGAGTTTATTTTTGAAAATGCTGTCTTTTGTTTCTTGTTTTAAACTATCAGGGAGTTTATTGAAAAGTTGGATACAACGATACTCAGGACTTTTTCTAAACATTTCTATCCTAGGTGTAGGCAAGGCTAGCATATTCTTACGACGTGAATTTCTTTGGTATGTAAAGAGGTCTATGTTTTTTCTGACAAACATTAATGTTTCTAAAATATATATAGAAGGAAGAGTCAGAATATTTTCTTGCCTAAAATGTGATCTACAGCTTTCTCTTTGTCGTATGTTCACAACTATACGGATGCATTTCTTTTGAGAAATAAATAAATCTTTCGCGTCAGTACTATGTCCCCACATGATAATTCCATATCGGAACCATGAGTAGGCGTACGCATAATAAGCAGAAAGAGCACACTCTTTACTTGAGTTAGTTTTTAAAACACTAAGTGCATACAAGAACTGAGATATTTTTGTTTTAATTTTTTCTATATGACGATGGCAATGACGCAAAGTCGATAATTGCAACTAATTTATTACTGCCTTTTGCACAATTAAAATGTTTTCGTGTATTGGTTTATTAAATATTGCGTTAAATACCTACACCACACCGTGGAGGACGTGGTGGCCGAGTGGATGAGGCCCTTGCCTTGCGATCTGATGGTTGCGGGCTCGAATCCCTGTGGCAGTCATGCGTAATAGTAAAAATCAAGTGAATTAAGACCCATTCGTTCTCCTACCGGAAGTAGGCCTGAGTCCCAGCAATGGGAACATTATAGGCTGATTATGTTGCTCTAATTATGGATAGAAAACAAATAAATTTACTAATTTACTCCTCAAAACCCATTTAATTTTAATTTTGTGAAACAGTAAAATTATTGGCAAAATTGTAAAATATTTTTCGTTCGTAAAACGTTATTTTGCTCACGTCCACATTCAAATAGAAATTTGTTTTTATAAATTTGAATATACTGTCCGCCGTAAGGAAGTAATTAATTTTACAATCGAGTTAAAGCCAGATGACGCCCCGCACAAGCCACAAAAAACTTTTATGAAAAATAAAAATTTTCGTTGATATAAAAATGCATGTTAACGCAATTATAACTTGGTAAATTAAAATTGTGGTGGATTTTGCAATATTCGGTAATTGAATAAGTTTGTATTGGATTGGCAAAGTTTAGGCCAATTATTTGGTTCGGTGCGTTGGCACTTTGGCACACGTTTCGCCTTGGCTAGCCACCATAACTTAAGAATAGACTATTCTCTAGCTAGATCTTAAATACAATTGCCTTTACTTACGCAAAAGTCATTTTCGTCCATAAAGTTAGGCCATTAGTTATCCGAGATCTGCGCGGCTAAAATATATTAACTATTAATCGAATTCTGATATTTATTTTGGTTTATTAAAAGGTGTTTCTTCAGCGACTGCCAAATCTTATCAAATATATTTTTTTATAAATCGGTTCTCAAGTTTCGCATGATTGAGCAAAAACATCCTATAAGTACACATTTGTACAATTTCAGACAGCTATAAAAAATTGGTTGCCTGTAAAGTTGGTTTACGGACGATAGTTTAACGTGACTACCAGCGTAACGGGACAATGAGCGTTACCGGACAATGACGTCAACGTTTTCGTGCATGCAGTCGGCGTTCATCGATTTATTAGACAGTCACGTCAATAAATACTGCATCTACGAGTAGGTATAAACCAATCCTTCAAGCGTTTTCGTAATTTATGTGGTTAGTATAATTTTAAATAGTGATACTAATAATACTGGTTGCATGAGGGTAAATCCGCATGCAAACACTAGCTACTCATAAATTTTAAATTAATGTAAACATGTTTATAATTCCCAAACAATGTGAAATGTTAATTCGATGTGCAGCGTCAGTTCGCGAGTGAAACTGCGTTAAATCCGGACCATACACAGAATTATTCCCATTATGTCACTTCCGGTTGTTTAACTCGACGCGATCACGACTGACTTCCCGCCATTTGTACGCAGTGCAATGTACAGTTACCTACTTATGATATACAAATATACAAGCTTCTTTCCAAGGCGTTGCCCGAGTGCCATATGAATGATGAGTAACTTATACATCAAAAGTTTTTAATTAGCCATTTTCCTCTGAAGATTGCAAAAAAATCCACCTGAGGCATGACCATCGGGCGGTACCTACATCATTTTTGATTTCCCTATGCCAAGCAACGTTAAACGTAAATAATTAGATACGGGTTTCAGCAAATTTTCAGAATCAAAGTTATTATATAGTTAAATGTAAAAGTACGTATTGAAGGTATTATTAGACTAAAAGTTAAATGCACCTGTCTCCTGAAATAAAGACAAAATTGAAATGAAAGTCGCATTTTGATAATCTCCAAAGAAAAACACTGCCACGTATTTCAGTTATTTACTAAATTCAATGATTAAGTGGGTAAAAAGAGGGATTGAAAATGTACGTTTAACGTTGCTTGGCATAGGGAATTCAAAAATGATGTACCCCCTGATGGTGCTGCCTCTGGTGGATTTTTTCGGAATCTTCAGAGGCAAATGGCTAATTGACGCTATATATCCAATATTTACCAAAATTATTTATTTTCACCAAAACATCAAACATTATCAGCACACTCGTATTTAAAAATATTTTTTTAAGCTAAAAAATAAATACATAAAAGAAACTAATACATCTTAAAAGCCACTAGTGGTTTGTTCTAGATGTAGGCTGGTTCTCATAGTACATAATAGTAGATTATGCATAAGGGGATAAAGCAGTGTCTTATGTCGCGGGTGGCATATTGAACCCTGAGCTAACGAAGGACTCAGTTCTGACAGAGTCCTGAGTGACGCGAAGGGTTCAAGCTACCCAAGACGAAGACAGGCTTTATCCCAGAGGAGCATACTTTTCACACCTTCTGCGAGGCAATAAAAAGCCAGGGCTCCCAACTCAGCAGCCAACACCGTCTTTTGTTTTACAATCTTTGAAGTCGCGCCTTTTTTCTTTTTTTTTGTGAGTGGCCAGTTCGATTTTAGAACAAACCTTTTTACAATGCCATATGGGCGTTCTTTTACTTAGAGTTTTCCACGAGGTTCCACACGAATTTGACGTTCCAAATTCAAATCACATTACTACCCTAGGGAGTTTCATACAACATTACCTCCCTTGGTAGGTAATGCTTTGCTTTACCTTGAAGATAGCATGATATGTAATTGGATATTGTCGAGCAGGTGGTGTGAAAATATTTATTTTGATCATTCGGGGGGGTAAGCTTTAAAAAAAATGTTACATACTGATTGGACGAGAAAGCTGACAATGATTGTTGTCTTGTTCTAGTTGCTCTACACTGCTTCAAGTGCGTAGTATTTGAAAAGATTGTAGCCTATGATCTTACAGCTTATAAATTATACATATCCAGCTACTGGATTATGTAAGCCAGCCTTTATGTAAGTCACTAAATATCATAATCCAATATTTTCCGAAGTGATGTAATTAACACATCGCTTCAACGATTGTCTCGCTGATTGGATGCAAATGAATCGCGCTTCGTTATTGTAAAACAATAATTGTCATTTGCTGAAATAATTACTTTTCAACTTTAAATGTAATGTTATTTTTAATATCTGTATTGTTTGTTTATATCACGACTCATTTTGAATTCACATTTCATGTTTTCAAAATTGGCAATATTGAACTTATGTTTTGTTTCATAAATTACCATAGAAGTATCAAAGTGTAGAATGACATTGTAGTACATTGAAAATGCGCCAAAAAGGGATCTAAATTAGCTGCATCTTCTAGTACATTTTGGTCCAATGCAAAATTTCGATGTTATTTTCGACTATTCATTCAAATTTTGCCTCTATACATACTCGTATTTTTCTTTTTTTCATCCTTATCCATTCAGTAGTTTTTGCGTATTTGGGTTAATACCAAACATCCATCCATCTTAAAACTTACGCCGGTACTCCGCGTTTAAAGTCACGAATGAGCCAGATGTGACCTAAAAAAAAATGATTTAGTGGTTCTAGTTTTAGCGCTAAAACTAAAAACCTGTTTATAACACGCAAAGATCTAATTATGATTTAAAAACTAATATACTTATTGCTGTTTTAATTTAAAAGTTGTATATATATGACTTCCTATGGAATTAAATTTCATTTGCACTGTGAATTAATAAAATCCCTTTCTTTGTACGCGCCTGCACTTCTTGACGAATACACGCTCCAAGTTTCAAGTCTCTACGTTCAGCGGTTTGGCCTGTATGTTGTCTCTCAGTCAATCAGTCAGTCAGATCCAAGCCTTTTATATACAGGGTGGAATTTTGTAATGCCACCTGAAGAGAGAACTGCATTTAATTATTTTAGAATATTCGCTTGCCACACCCGTGAATCGAACCGACTAAAATCAGTAAAACTTACACCCTGTAATTTTATTGCATCTATAGTTTTGATCAAATCCCTATAAGGATGAAATCACTAACAAACTCTATGGGCTCTATAGGCAAGCGTGACACATTAACTTTAAAAAATGTCTTACGCGCCTTATCACTAATGCGGTACCTACCCAATAATGTAGAAAATTATTTTCGGAATAATCGTCTAGTCATGAATTTAGCGTAGTCAAAACTTCGTAGAGCTACGCTACGCTCCGTAGATAATGCTACGCACGTAGCTAGATCTACGCCGTAGCACTTAGCTGCGTAGACCAATTACGCGGTGGACGTTTGAAGATTCGAAATCTTTATATAAATAATCTGCGTTGTTGGGTATTTTTTTAATTTTGTTTTATTGTTTTTTCTTTTACAAAATAAAACAATAAAGTAATAAAAAATTATCTCCATTTTGTAAAATTGGAAATATAAAGTGAAAATTCAGAATAAAGCATGACGCGCAAATAAGATTATTTTTCAAATTACTCCCAGAATTTTCGGAAGATTTTCTTATTTCCCTCCCGTTTCCGTATAAAATATGGAATTCGATTTTCCCCATCTGAAGATGTTATCGTTCGCAATACGCTAGCTGCTAGCTGAGGAGGCTTAGCTTTAGTGTACACACGGCCTTGTAAGAACCGTATTTATGGTATAGTAGGGTGATAGGATAATCTTTTATACAGGGTGTCCGTCCAGACAACTATCTCAACTCGCTTATATTATATTTGATATATTTTATAAGGGTGAATTAATTTTAGTTAAGTAATCACATCGAAACTGCAATACCGAATGAGTTAAGAATTTAATAAAGTTATAAAGCTGAAAAATCACATATTCATCCAACCTCATAAACTTTTTCATTTATTAAACAGACTTGACATGAAAAAAGCTGTTATTGTGAGATAATAGTACTTTTTTATAGAGTTAGAGTCTACTTAGTAATTACTGTTATAAAAGCAACCTACTTATACTCTAGTTAAGAAGTATATATTTTTAGGTTTCTAGCTTATATGTTTGCAGACTAATAAACTAGTATAAAGTAGGTACATAATATTATACTTAACCATAGGTAGGCGCTAGGCATATAATAAGAGTCCCTCCATGCTCCCGTGTGTCGTTAGCGGAAATGTCCGGGAAACGGCCGCCACCGGGGCGACCGCAAACTATGTTTGTGGGACACACTGGTGTCCGGGGAAGTATACATTTCACGCCTTTCGCAACACTAGCAGTGGGTTAATATTGTATACTATATGCTCTTATTACAAATCACTTCTTTTACAACACTGGTAGTAAGTTAATTATGAGTTTTCGAAAACAACTTTATTACACCCTGTATACTAGGTGTATGTTAATGTATAAGCCCGAGAAAGTTTCCGAGAGATATTCCTAAACGTCTAAGCGAACAAAATTTGTTCTATACTTTTTAAATCTAGAAAAAAAATCATGCATAAATTGCAAAATAGTCCATATCTTGTACCGTGTATAACCAAAATATTCTCAGAAAGTAACTTCTAATAAAACACCCCATCATCCGTCTCATTACCAACCCAAAAGGATTCCACTAAATAAAATGCAATCCAATTCGTATATTTTTCTGGCACGCGAAGGGGAGGAGCGGGATAAAGGAGACAAAGGGTTGGCGTCAAATCCAATCGGCGAGCTGTGGGCTGTGAGTGCCAAAGGAAACAGTGGACGCCTGTCAACTGACAGACCCGCAAAGGCGGTGTTTACGGTGTTCCGATTTTAGCTTGCAATATATATTTTTTTAAATAAAAACGTTCTGTACTTTGTTATGTTTATGTAACATTATGAAGTAATGTTATGATGCACAATTAATCGTGTTTTAAGGGATCTGTATTTGAAAAGTTTCTTCGCCCCGTCTGTGTTTGTTTATCTGACTATAAATGGCTCTTATTAACTGTAATAAGTCAATGTCAAGTAATGCAAAGTTATTTTATGAATTACTTTCGCTTGATATAACACCTAATATGTAACGATGCGGCCGATAATAATGGATCACAAAGGTCTGGAAATAAAAAGTATCTTCTAAAATGTCTTTCATAAATACCTACTTCCTTTTTCAAGTTCAAATAGTCTATAAATAAAAAGGTCATATTTACCCACTCTCGAGAAAACGCCTTCAACCTCATATCCACACAATATAATCCTCAAAAATACCTCTAACTAAAAATAAAACTCATATTTCCATATTAGTAATCCCCCCACATCCTAAAGACACAGAAAATAAGTCGTGAATAAAACTCATGCATTTTATTATGAAAATGAAATATCTTTCTATCATTTTCCTTGTGGCACCCTCGTCATAGAGACGGTTGGGCTACAATTTATTGTTTCTCCAAGCTTGTAGCTACGGGTTAGTCAGCAGGGAGTTTAATAACGTGTATTTATACATTATATTAAACTATACGTCACTATACATACTTTCGTATATTTATTAACGGCACTTGGCACTTATAATTATATAAATTATATACTTAAGTCCTTAAGGGTTAAATATATGTACATCTAGAAGATTGGATAACGCTTCGTAATACACAATATACCCATATTTTGTATGTCTAATTAAGAGTGAGAGATTGTCAAACTAAGATTAGAAAAAACGAGTGAGTTTTCCAGTTGTCGCATAAGATGTGTAACGTCTGTCATCTCATTTAAATTTGGAAGGATTTTATTTACTCCATTTTTCTGATGTTGGTTCCATCAGACGGCTAACTTCCTGATGCATTTCACGAAATCACTGCCACAAATACACAAATAATAAGACAGAAAGCGTGAGGAAAGATGTTAGGTACACATAAATAATCTATTTTTAATTTTGTTCGACACCCTATCAAGAACCTTCGTTTCTCCCATAGATAAATTTTCAGACACCCCGTCAATTCAAATGAAATAGGTAGTATCTCTATTTTCGAATAATGTTTATTACTTTTTACGATGTAGTTTTACATCTAATAGTTATTCAGCCCTGTTACTTCTCTTTTTCAAAAATTAGCATAGGACTAAAATGTACTAGAAGTTAGCCAATGTCGCTCCCTTTTCTTGGTCGCATAACACAATGTACTACATTGTGTTTCTATACTTTAATACTTCTGTGGTTTCTCCTAATTATAAGATAATGCATCATAGCATTAAGGCTAATCCTCAAATCCGAATTCCATACAAAATATTTCGGACAAATGCTCAAAAAGTACGACGTGTTATAGTAATTTCTTCACACTATTCGTTTCGTCCATATTTTTTAATTTCGTCAACAACATACTTTAATTTAGATTTTATACGTGTTTTAAAATTAACCCTACTATCTTAAAAACAAGTATAAAATCTAAATTAAAGTATGAAACCTTTCACTTTTTTTGTTAACGAAATCAAAAAACATGGACGAAACGAATAGTGTGAAGAAATACTATATAATATAATACGGCGTACTTTTTGAGTATTTGTCCGAAACATTTTGTATGGAATTCGGATTTGAGGATGCCCCTTAAGTTCACCTTTGTACTATTTGCTAAGTACAATGAAGAATTTTCTATCTATCTATAATCCCCCCCCCCCTCTCTCTCTTTCCACGACCCTAGTAAAAAGAGTGAGCATTTGTTTGTGTAAGTAAAGTGGAATATTATTGGAAGCCATGCTGCCGTGAACGTGATTGTTTTCGTTTGGAGATGAGACTTCCCTAAATATAGCCTTCCGGATGACGAGGATAAATTATATTTCATCACAATAAATATTGCATGAGGAATTTTGTCCACGACGGATTCATTTGAAGACTAATCCGATGTAGAAAAAAACCTTAGTATTGAACCGATTTTCATGTAGGTAATTTGTATAGGACCAATCTGGAAGTTTATCCTTACAATTAAAAAAATATTCAAATAGGTTTATAAGACAAACTTCTAAGGTAACAAAGATAAAGAAAAACATTCAACCGAATTGAGAAGCTCCTCCATTTATTAAGGTCTGTTGAAAATTGTTTTTTTTTTTTTCAATTTTGGAATGTGAAGTTCTCTCGAATAGGATTCGTGGGTTTGAATACTTTTGTTTGGTCTGTGGGGCGTATTTCGGTGTGTAGTGCTTGAAGTGGAGTAAGAGCCCTCTTTCAATTTTTGCGAATGCGGTACTTCAACTCCACTGATGAATAGGTTGAGATTTTTAACCCGTTTATTTCGTTTTTTTATGTGAAAAATCTTTCCTCTCGCTTTCTGTCAATTTGTGGCAGTGATTTCTTGAAATGCAACGGAAGAATGTGACAGGAAGTTAGCCGTCAGATGAAAAAATAACCTCAGAAAAATGAAGTCAATATAATCCTTCTAAATTTAAATGAGATGTCAGATGTTACACATCATATGCGACTACTGTAATGCCCAGATCACACGTACCGAGTACTCTGCCGAGACAGTGCTCTCGGCCGAGTACTCGGTACGTATAAACATAGCACCGAGTGCTCGGCTGAGCGAGTGACGAAGCACTGTCTCGGCTGAGTAACAATTTACTGTCTCGGCCGAGTAATCCGTACGTGTGATCTAGTCATAAGGCTCACTCGTTTTTTTTTAGTACTGGGATGCTATTTACGCTAATAAAAATTTTATGACAAGAATGGTAGTCGTATTTTTCCTTTCAAGTGTCGCGGTTATGTTTTGCAATTATAATTGAGTTATTAAATACTGTACCGTTAATATTAAGCTTTTTGCTTATAGAGAGCAGCATTTGATTTTCCGTTCGAGTTAGTCAAGTGCTGATAGTCCATTTCCACCGTAAGTGGCGTCACCTAGCGGCTTTGTGTGGTATTTTTATGTCTACCGATAATGGCCGCTCAATTACTTCTCATTGGCGTTTTGTATTCCGCCGAGTTAACACGTCCGAACAGCTCCTACCTAGGACTGTTACATACTTATTATAAGTTTTCAATATCGAATTCGAAACTATCATTCGAAAAAGAAATAAAGTGTTTAAAAAGTGCAAAAGGGGAAAATGTAAGTACCCTCTTTTCTTAATGTAGCCGATATGGCTTTATTAAATTGAATTATTTAACGGTTTATTCCGTTCGGTATAACATGTATGTGTATACAAAATAAAGATAAAGATATTGTCCATCCGCCCAGGTTTGTGTAGCAGAAACACTTGATGAGATTCCCCAGTTACATAAGAAAAAGTGTTTAAATTTAAATTTATTGATCTAGATAGCGTGAATTTGCGCTACAAGCTACCTATATAGCTATCAAGCTCAAGCTGCAGGTCATGCAGCCCTATAAACGGCAGCTCGTCGAACTATCCGAGCAGGATTCTGCGCGTGAGTGCACTATATTCATGAAAATCGGTGAGCTACGCAAACTTTTTTAAATTTTGTTGAAGTGATTCTAATAGTCTTTTCGGGTCAGTGGTTCAACGTTTATTTTCCTAGCACGCAAGTCCACGATTGGTGCTATTACTAAAGAAATAAACTTTCATATTAAACAACGTTACGAACGTTTTAATGATAGTATGAACTTGAGTACTTAACTGTTCTACGAAGTTTTTTGTCGAAAAGCCATTGACATAGGAACCGTCTGTTCCAAAAGATCCGATGACTAGTTCTAATGTAGGTTCAATCGTTTAGATGTTTTTTGGTTAGTATGTAAATATTCCTACACAATTCTCATTTAGACCACTCCAGGTGGCATTGTCTAGCAAACAAAAAGGGGAAAAATACGCATAAGTACATGCACCTTACGTTGTGGGAGTAGGTATCATACCTATTCAAGAGAAATAGGTTTTCTTCAGAAAACCCGTAAGATTTGAGCAATAATAATACCTAATTTAATTGTTTTTCGACTACCTACCCGATTTTTATTGAAATTAAATAATGTTGCAAAATTATTCGGATTTGTTGTAGAAATCATTTCTACCACCAAGCAAGCCCTCACACAAATAATTTAGAGTCACACCTCCTTAGAACAGTAATTTTGATTTGAATACGCAGTAATTTTCTAGGTTGTAATAGTGGTGTAATAGTAACAATAAAAGCTTAACATTAGGGTAACCTATGGTTTTACAAAAGATGTACTGTGTCTGTAGCAAGACATGTATAATTTTAAAAAACATATATATTATGAATTCTCCGCGGATTTCAATTTCGGGAACTTTGAGTAATTACAAAATTTGAGAGATGTTAAACTGCTTTAATTTACTGTACATGGAAATTATTCTTATGTCTCTGCTCACGCAAGGCATCATTAATCTGCCAACAGGTTAAAGCTAACGTCCGGGGGGTGTATATAAGTATTTAAAGTATTTATTTTTCTTTCGTGCATTATTAAAGTACCGACTTTGATTCAAGTTTTTATGATGTCTCTGCTCACGCAAGGCATAAACAATCTGCGAACAGATTAAAACTAACCTCCGGGGTGTAGATAGTGTTTATTTTCTTTCGTACACTATTAAAGTAAGTACCTACAACGAGTCAAGTGTTTATGATGTCTCTGCTGACGGCAAGGCATTAACAATCTGTCGACAGATTGTCTGCCGACAGATTGGAGCTCCCATCTCGAGGGTGAGGAGCAAGTATTGATTTAATGACAAGACTTTTATAATATTTTACCTTGTAGTGTTCCACTACCTACATTACTGTATAGTCTAACCGGATGCATTTGTTTTTGGCAAACCTAAGCTGCAAACAGATCTAAGTATAAAAGTTTAGCTTTTAAGGACATAGTTCCAGTACCTACATTGAAATCTATAGATGTTTCTGTCTACGACAAGACATCAGCAGTTTTAAAACGGTTGCTCCATCTTAAATATTGATGTCGAGCCCGTACTGCTTTCATAAACCAGACTCAAATAGGCACAATAGAACTATTGGATACCTGCTCACTGCAAGGCATCAACGATTTGCAAACAACTTAATTTTAGGTTCTGTAATGCTTGTATAACCAGGTTTACCAGGGAATGTTAATAGTAGCGTAGGTACGCATTGAAGCGGCAAAACATTACCAGTGAATCACTAGATTCCCAAAGAAGTTACGCAAGACTGTTGTATTGGCTACTTCCCAGTTCGTACACTCTTTTTACTAAACTTATGGGTGACTCAACTCACGGTAAGAGCACCAAAATAATGGAACTTTGTGTACTCGATAGCACGTAATGAAGGAAAGTCCTTGTTTAGGATAAAAAATATCAATAATTTATAATTATAAAATAGTTTACAGCATACTATAAATTCATCTTAACTTAGGCTAGAAATTGTGAGATATTTTTTTAACTCTCTTTCGAGAAATGAACTACTTACGTAATGTTTTTATCAGATACCCTCATGGTATTTTTAATAAAATTGTTTATTTAAATGACAACAAGTGCTCGTCTTGCCCCTTGCTTAGCCATTATTGGCTCGAACCTTGTATTTTAGTAAAGTATCGTAATATTAAACGTTTCAAAAAAAAAAAAAAAAAAAAAACAAGCAATAAGTACCCTACTTACTTATCGATATCACTCTTATCAAAAATATTATTTCCAAATATTGTCAGTAGGTACTTTATGAGATCTAAGCTGTCGCCTCCAAATTAACATAAATGCACTAGATGCCTGTGTATCTTCTTAATCGTAATATAGGTACGTAAACTACGGAAGTAGGTACCGTATCAATTAACCCTGTTCAACAATGAACACTGACTAGAGCATGATACAAAATAGCATGCCTGTAAACTACAATCGTTTTCTCCTAATTGAGTGTTTGGCTCTGTTGTCAAGAGTTCTAAATAAGCCTCCCAAAGGCTTCAGACTTACAATATAAATGTACGTCAAACCTTAGTTACAAATGAACTAAATAGTGTTTGAGCTAATTATAAAAGTTTTAAATTAACATGGTCGCATTAGTCTAAGCAGACACTTATCTGGCTCGAATGATAAGAATTTTCTGTACATGAACATATTATTGCCTTTAACTAGTACTAGTTTATTTAAACAGTTGCTATACCTATACCTAGTTAGTAGGTCTATGGAATATACTATATTATGTATTTAAAGTGAACTATATTTATAGTACCTAAATATCAAATATTTCGAATGGCAACGACTGCACCTAGGCAGGTACTTAATTTTTCATGTCTTTATTGAGTTGCTTAATAGGCAAGATCAAATCACTTAACCCAACATACTGATTGCCCAATATCTTATTGCCCAATATCTTATCACTTTAAGTATGTTCATGCATTTTATATAATTATCATACATGCCTGTCACTCAGGCTGTTGACCAATGCTGTATTCCAAAGTTTTATTGTATATTATATTCGTTAGCTATCAAACGAACTTCGCAAGCGATTGCATACCGACTACGTTCGATTTTTAATTGATTAAACTTTGTTCATGAAAAATAAAATGTTATGGTTATAATGAACAACAACAAAACAACTGAAATGACATAATATCCTAATATCATCTAGCGAACATTTGCAAACAAGAATGGCTCTCATTCATTATAACGATATGACGGGACGCTGACTTGTCAGCTCACATGATTTCTCGATTCTGGAATCCTTCCCATAATGATAACTTTTAACGTTACTCTTAGTTTTATGAGTAAACGCAGTAGGATAATAAACTGATGTTAAAGGTATACATCAATGAAAAATTGTCATTTGGCATAACTGACATGAATCAATACTTACAATTCTATATCTACAATTCTATCCTATTTTCCTTAACGCTTGTTGTTATTGTTGACTATTGCAATATAATAATTTCTTATCGTGTCACCAGTTGTTTCGAACCAGTGTGGTAAAAGGATTTCATGTGCGTCTCGAAGAGGTTCGTTTAGAATCACTAACATTTAATTTGCCAAATAGCTACCTAAACTAGGTGATTCGGTAATTGTCTAGTAATTAATGTTATTGTATCTACTTAACTTGATACAGTGATCAAAATCACTGCATTGGAAGCATAATAGAAGTGTCTCTAAATAATATTAAACTACCTAACTGGAATTACGAATAATTGGATAGTGTTGACACACCCAATTATCATCACGCTAATAATTTTAATAAACTATAACATTATATTATATTACATTGATTATTTTTATTATTTTCCCTCTAGTTTATTATAACCACATAAAAAAAATATAGAGAGGAAGGCAATGTGAAATTGTTTTTAAACTTTTTCTTTGAGAAAATATATAAAATTGATTTAACATAATAACTTAATCACTCTCATTCGATTCGAAACAAAGTATTTGTATTTTAAATACAGTTTAATTAAATTAGTATGAAGTATTATGCTAGTAAATACTACAATACATTTGTAAATAATAATGTTCACTTATATTTCGAAGGTATCGAACAAAACTGATTAGGCACACATGGCTGTGTAGCAAGTATACCGAATGATAATTATATCGAAGCTGTGAACGCAGTAACCCTGAAAATGTGTTATGAGAGTAACCAACCTCCGACAGTGGTTTCTGAAATATTGTTTGACCTCGCTGAAGGTCTGTCATAATCAGTATTTAAATATCCTATATCCTATACTTATTACATAAGAGAGTAAGTTGCGAGTTATGTTTAACGTAGCAAATACAATGATTGTTATTAAAACAAACAAAATATCATAATTCATATACTTTATTACAGGTTCATATTGAAAAATGATAATAACTTATGTTTTATTAAGAACTTACAATAAATCATCACATTGGCGTATAAGAACCTGAAATTTCACGTTGCAAGTGGCGTCACCAGGCGATAGCAAACAGAATCTCTATAAGCAAAAAGCTTAATATTAACGGTACAGTATTTAATAGCGGCGTTTTCCCTGAAAGAAAACGCATATTAAATACTTACCTTAATATTAAGCTTTAGTTTGATTTCTGCCTGGTGAAAATACGTAATAAAAAGCCAATGAGAAGTAATTGAGCGGCCATTATCGGTAGACATAAAAATACCACACAAAGCCGCTAGGTGACGCCACTTACGGTGGAAATGGACTATCAGCACTTGACTAACTCGAACGGAAAATCAAATGCTGCTCTCTATAAGCAAAAAGCTTAATATTAAGGTAAGTATTTAATATGCGTTTTCTTTCAGGGAAAACGCCGCTATTATTATAATTATAATATTTATATAAAAAAAATAGTTTATTAAGTAGAGCAGTCAGTAATTAGTTCTGGCGGCTTATACTCTTAATAATCTTGCTTATTAACTTTGTGCAATTAACCTACATCTCAGAGTTTTTTCCATTAGTGAACTCTTCATAACTATATCGCTAAAGTGGCCTGCCGAGGCTCGTGACGTCATATCCCTTGGCTAATGCGTCCGGTCAACTTTGCTCTTAGCTACTTCCGGTGCCAACATAATAAACGGTTTTAGGACCTACGTTATTGCTAATGGCGACACGAATTATGATAACTAATATTTGTATTTACTTAATTTTTTGTTTATATTAATTGTTTCAGTTAATAAAAAAATATTTAAAAGGCATTCCTGACATTAAAAATTAAAATAACTCTGCATAACATTTAATTAACCTCATTTGGAAAAAGAAACTTTAAAGATGAGCTTATTTCAAAATTCGAACGGTTTTCTTTGTTGTAAATTCAACAACACGAATTCAAACCACAGCTAATAAGCAAACTCTTTTGAAAAAAAAACCTTATTCATAGATAAGCTCGTTTCAAAATTCGAACAGGGATTTATTTTTCTTTCCTGTAAATCCACAACATGAATTCTCGCATTCATCCACAACAATGTGCAAACCCTTTGCGAAATATTGATTAACGTCTTTCTGGAATTGAAATTTTTCAATTGGAACAGCAACAGAAAAAAGGTCGAAACCAATCATGCCTTTCTTCGATGGAAATAATGGCCGTAAAAGCCGATATATAACATTTGGAAAAACTGTGACTCAAAAAACCTGTATACAATGAATCTAACTAATAAGTAGTTACACACATAATTTTGCCTCGAAATAATGGCATTTTCGGATTTTTAAAAGTAAGTAAGTACCTATTTTCTTTTTGTGTCACCGACCGACAGAATTGTATGTAACCACCATCTCTATTGCATTTGACAGAGCAGTACATAACCTGCAATATAGTTTTAAAAAAAGGCTTAAGACATTTTAAGTTATAGGTAGGTACTCGTTTCAGAAAGTAGGTTGCATTTCTATTTATGAAACAAGAGTTTCTATGTGTTCATTTCTGTTGTATTCCCTTATTCTTAATAAGAAATGAAGGCCGTTTACAATAGAATACTGCAGCTTATCTTGAAATGAAGGCCAAGACAATAATTTAATTAAACTGTAGGTAGCTTTATTGTATTCTGTGACCCAACAACACAAACAGAATTCACCCAACACAATACATTGACGAGCAAGTGCTTTATCTCTCAAAAATCTTTATTTAGCGCTCGACCACTGACTACAATAGCCACTCCGGCTCTTTTCAGGCCAAAACCACGCCAAAATCCAACTTTAAACCAAGGCTATACGATTCAATTCGGCTTCTACAGTACTTCTAGGTAAACAAAGTCTAAACTCGATGTAAACTTCTACGGGTTTTCAGCTTATTTTTCTCTGCCGAAAGAGTAGAATGCAATTCAGTTTGAAAAATAAACGGCATAGACAACGTTAGTGCTTTGGCTAAGTAGAAAATAGAGACGGTATTGTTGGCTTCTAGGTTATGGATAAAAAAGTTTTATCCGCATGTACTTGTTAAAATGACGTATAAAAATTCGATTAATGAGATCGTATTTTAATCGGATGTTGGCTCCTCTGTTGTAAATGCAAAAAATCGTTGTCGGAGAAATGGAAACAGCTTCATCCACCGCTTGTTTTTAATTATTAGAAAAAAAAATACACATCAGTTACCGTCGTTTTTTTTTCTCATATTAAATATGATAAAAATTTGACATTTAGTCGTTATTTCTATGTTCTAACTTCAGTCAGTACGCATTATTAATAAATGATTATTTAAGTTTCATTCATCGTTTGGCAAACTCAGGTACCTAGCTCGAGACAGCTCGCAAAAGCTCGGCTCGGCCGCCGCACTCGACCCGCGGTCACTCTATCATTTTGTAGAAAACTAAACTTCTGACTGTACAGATACAAAGTTGTACTCCTTCTGCATTGCCCATTTAAGTTTTTTTGGTAATTAAAAACTTTTTGTGTATTCCACTGGCTGCACATTTTGCAGCCAGTAGAACACCCGACAAGTGGGAACGGGTAAGCGTGACAACTGGGTATGTCGCAAATAGACGACCCTCTAGCAAAACATGGTTGTGTGTTGTCGAGGAAAAACACAGGTCAAGCGCTTGCCTTGTTTTTACTAGCATTGTGGATTGAGGTAGGTAGAAATGTGATAATAAGCGTACGTTGTTCTGCGTAAACAAAAACGTAGCAATTATCACTGTACGGAATGGATAAATGTATTAAGTTTTTATTGAAATAAGTACATACTATTTTGTACTATGTTGGTATTATCGGGTTCAGCACAAGGACTAATTTTGTGATGTCGCAACTGTCAACTTTTTATACAAGTATCCGACAGTTGAAGCAACAAAAAAACGAGTTAACGATTGCCGCAACTTTTTATGTGCACATAAACAGCTAGTTGCGAGATACTTGCAGTTGCCAAAACCAATTACTCCGTGTGCTGAGCGCCTAAAATACACATTTTTTTTTGTATCAGATGTTATTTTAAATTATAAAATTACTATCTACTGCCCGCATAATAAAGCAAAATATTTATGCTCTACCAAAATATTTATGCCTTTAATATTTACCCATACTTTTTCCACCAAATTAAAACAGTGGTTTTGGCGTGATTGAGTCAAAACATCCATCTATCCCGAACCACACAAACTTTAAAATTTCATTCAGTAAAAATAAATGCGTAGGTATTAGCCGTAACTTTGTGTATTAAATCCAATAATGTCCAGTCCAGCCGTCACCGACCCTCTAAATGATAATAATGTCCCATCCCTATTTTCTCGTTTGTTAAGTTTCCCAGCGAAGTGTAATCGGGGTCTAATGGCATTATTCGTCTTGTTTCAGTTTTTCCGAATGTCCCCGCGGCGCCTGGCATGCCCTGCACGGGCGAAGACAGTAAGTACTTTCAAACTTATTAAACTAAGTAACGAATCTTGTTCTGTAAATTCTGTAATAGCAGTAAAATTAGAAACACAGACCTAATTTTTGAACATCTGTCGGTTAGCATTCGCTTTACGGATTTGTTAGCGATTCATAAGCTAGTAGATTTGTTATTCGTACAACTTATAAGACGCACGTAGACTCGTGCTTAAAAATATAAATGGAACCAAATTTTAGAAATATATTTTTTATAGTTACTTGCCATTTCTAGTAGTTACATTGTCTAAAAATTGCACACGAAAATATATTTTTTAAGAAAGTCCCACATACGACATTTTTGTATATCCTTACTTACCACAGTAGGTATAAATTACAGTACAGCATTACCGCACGATTGCTTACTTGCAAACAGCCGGAATACGTATCAATTCAGGGCTCCCACTACTCGGGCAATTCGGCACGTATTATCCGACGAGTTAGGGTTGTCGATTCATATATAGATAGGGGATTCTGTGACAAGCCTCAACTAGAAAACTCGTGAAAATCGCAAAACATCTTTAATATTCCATCTTATTTTATTTTTGTCATAATGCTGCTGGTGAAAATAACAATCAAATCAGCTCTGGACTTACAGAATTTTTAATAGCAATGGCATAAGAGTAGAAAAAGTAACAAGGCAAGGGTAGAATTTGACAACCCTGCGTTCTACGCGGTCTCGCCGCGCAATTTGAGTTTGCGCTACTATACTCGTATTACTACCCTACTTCCATCTACAGCCAATCCGATGTTGCCTACGAATGCGAATCTCACGAGTATTGTCACTGTATTATCTGTGGTTAATGCCGTGTGTGCTGACTACGCGGGAAAGCGTGTAGGGAAAGGGGATCACGATTTGAAATCGGAATCTTTCCATTTGTTTAGTCCAGGATTGTAGACTCAGCTCTATGAATTGAACGTGGTTAAAATTGAGGTTGATAGAATTTGTGGATCTTTAATTAGTTCCTTCAAGTTTAGATTACTAAGTAAGGGAGATGAGGTTAATACTTTTGTATTAATACTGTAATATTCTATTAATATTTACTGCGAACTGAAAGTTTTATCACCTTGTAATCGAAAGGAGTGCCAAAGTAAATATAAACACCTACTTGAATCTAGTTCTTTGATAATCCCTCATTATCCCTCCTGCTGGCATTCAAACATAGAAACAGTCACTGAATTCGTTTTCACATGATAAGATAAAAATCGATAAAGTTCAGTATCATTCCGGTCGGCCGGTCGGTAGTCGTGTAATTGTTGTACTGAAAATCGATTATACGGTGGTATCGTACAATGCGGTGCAAATGTCTTGTTCAGTTGAAGTTGTCAAGTATTTATTGAATGGTGCACAGAGACAAGGTAACACGATAACTCACAGATGAGAGATAAAACCAAAGAACTTGTATACTATGTATCTAGAATGCCGACTCACACGAAAACTGCGAGCCGAAATAGCTAGAACCAGTAAGGAGTGTGTCTCGTTCTGTAGGGCGACCATAATTTTTGAACTTTGAATATTTCATTGAGACATAAACAAGCAACCAAGGGAAAATTCAATCTGCTCAATAAGCTATCAATGTTATATACATACGTTACTTTGCATTATTGTTTTAAAATTATATTATACATAGGTGCATTAAAATATCAACAAAAAAGAGGGCGGTGCGCCGCATTCTAGTGAGGTATATCTGATTCAATGGTTTTAATACTGTTTCTTTCGAACAGTAATTATTTTTCTCGGCAGTTAGGTACCTAACCTACATGACAGCGACTGTACTGAATAACATTTAGAGCAAATCGTCTAATTTCGAAAATTGTCCCATTTATTTCAAAAATTATGGCCATGTTAATTTTAATTGTATGCTGGCAACTGTGTGAACGAGACACACTCCTTAACGAGGGGGTCTCTATCAAGCATTAAAATCCTTATATTTAGATTTAATTAAAAAAGAACTTTATTTCCAAGTCATAAGGTTCAGAATTCTTAATCCTTAAATAAAACAAAATGGCGTGTTAGCTCTCTAGATACATAGTATAAAAGCTCTTTGGATAAAACGTAAGAGAATGAGAGTACCTACAACATTTTGTTCCCTCTTTTAGTGGGAAAGAAGTAGGTAAATATTTGGACATCGGGCCTTAAAAATAAAAGGCGGGTTGTGTCGGAGATACAAATGTAAATTTTAAGTGGATACTTCTTACTACACTTACACTCCATACCTCATACCTATATCAATGATAAATAATGGGTGATGCGATTGCAGCACAGGAAATCAAATTAACAATGGAGGCGTTTGGTCATTTCAACATTCATATTATACCGATCATATTATAAGCATTAACTTATCATTATTAATTAATTTTATTAAAAATCCAATCTACTATCAGAAATCAAATTAAAATCAAATTAGCCTTTGTCTAAAAAGTGTTTCCTGGATGTAAAGTAGGTAGGTACTATTTTTTGAGATTTACCGCTATACAACTTCCAAACAAAGAAGTATCCACATCAAAAGAAAATCTCTACAGATCTAGCGTCGTCACTATAATTTAAGTGTTGCCCGTTCAAAAAAAAAAGTTACACAAAATAAATTAAAAATTGAAGGTGTTATTTTGATACCAGAGCAATAACTATTACTTTCGTATGACGGGTATTGCCGTTAACCAGGTCATAAAAGTGCCTACAGTAGCCGTATCGTATCCATCGCGTGCGCTAAGATTAATGACTTCACTAGGGAAAGAGGTGTGCTGTGCCAGATCGCCCCATTTCTCGGGAAATATTGTACGCGTTGGGGCTAAATGGCAGATTAAGGGTTACGCAGTATAATTGTCACAGTCAAAACTCATTGCCGGTCAAAACCAATATTGACCGCTAAAAGCAGTCAATATCGATATTGACTAAGGGCCTCGGTCAATATCGATATTGACTGCTTTTAGCGGTCAATATTGGTTTTGACCAACGTCCTTAGTCAATATCGATTTTGACTGATGAAACTATCGGTTAAAACTCATAAAATATAGTGGGTTCAAATAGAAATACATATTTTTTATTATAAGTGCGCCTACACGCGAGTGAAGCAAGCGTGCACAGCCTAATGACAGAAAACCATCTAGGGCTGATAAGAGTTAGGTGACGGTAGGTTGTTAGGTTATTTTTTTTTGCGCCTACACGCGAGCGAAGCGAGCGTGCACAGCTTAATGACAGAAAGCTATCAAAGGCAATAAAGTAGTATTAATGTTAAAAAACATTAACCCGTTATATTTTATGAGTTTTAACTGATCGTTCATCAGTCAAAATCGATATTGACTAAGGACGTTGGTCAAAACCAATATTGACTGGAAAAACCAGTCAAAATCGATATTGACCAAGGCCCTTAGTCAATATCAATATGCGGCAATGAATTTTGACTGTAACATAATCACCGAGAAAAGTTAACTACTCTTTTATATCCTACTATAATTTTAAATGCGAAAGTAATTCTGTAATTCTTTATTGTACACACAAACACATTAGAATATAAATCATAAAAGAAAAGACATGTACAAAGGCACATACATGACAAATGATAAAGGCAAAGACATATAAAAAGTATGTTAGGATGATGGATGTTTGTTTGTTTTTCATTCACGCCGTAATTTAACGACACTGATTATCGAGTGGCAAGTATGTTAGAATGCCGTTCCGATGTCGCGGGTTCGATATCCGCTCAGGAGAAATATAGTGGTATTGTCCTGAGTCTTGGTGTATTCTATGTAGTAGGTATATAATAACAAAAAAAAAGTTTATCCGTATAATATCAGTTATCTGGTTCCCAGTTATCTGGTATACAAGCGTGCTCAGTTTGTGGCTAGATGGCGTTGTGTTGTTGTGTCCAAATTATTGTTATTATTTTATTTTATATTATTGATGAGCTCGAAACCTACATTTACGATGTTATACAACGGGGACGGAGACGCGGGCATCAGCAAGTTTTTATTAAATGTATATAACATAAATATGTTTATTTTCAGGGAGTATATACAGGAGAGGCGCGCGGCGGTGGCGTAAGCTATACCGCGTCAATGGACACATCTTCCAAGCGAAACGGTTTAATAGGGTGAGTCGAGCTCCTACCGCCTTTGTCCTCTAGACAGTTGCGTAATGAGGTGACGTGGATGCTGTAAGAGCTCATTCGCACGAGAGATTTTTTATCGCGCGTTAAAATCCGTTTAAACAGAACAAATGCATTTCCAAGTAGCTGTTCGCACGTCAGCGCATTTAAAACGCGCAAAATGCATAGGTTCTGTCTGAACGGATTTTAGCGCGCGTTAAAAAATCTCTCGTACGAATGAGCTAAGTTAGCGTAATTATAGCTGGCTACTGTCACACTATTATTGATTGCTAGTAGCTCTGTGAGCTGTAGAGTTCGCGACTCTGTCTTTGCATAGCTTAAATATGAAAATCTCCGCTAATAAAAAAAAAACAAAAACTGTATTGACAAAAATCCATTATACTCTTCACAACATTTCACGAGAATCAGTTGAGAAATGTGACCTGTAGAGGAGAACAGCCGGACTTCCGGACATCCGCCGGACAGAGAGACAACATTTTGCGCTTCGCAATCGCTCGGTCAACAAGTTTAAATGTGAATGGATAAACTTTTTGTTACTTTTTAATTGTTTTGATTGTAATTCGTGTTGTTGACAATGTAGAATATGGTGTTATGTTATTATACGAACAACCATTTTGTGTACCTACCTATGCATGCATTACTTATGTTGTATGCGAATAAAGTATTGAGTCAATTACGCCAAAACGACTGAACTGAAAGGCTAATATTCGGCATCGAGATGTAGGTAAAGGCATAGGGCAAAGGTAACTTTTCCCGTTACAGCTTATATGCTACAGCTTTTATAACCATGTATCATTAATCAAGACCATCCTCTGTTCCAGCGAGCCTTCTGTGCCTTCTGCCAGGACCGCATCTGGGGCCTGGGGCGACAAGGGTTCAAATGCATTCAGTGCAAGCTGCTGGTGCACAAGAAGTGCCACAAGCTGGTGCAGAAGCCGTGTTCCAACGAGCACGTGGACCCTGTCGAAGTTAGGGACGATGCCAATGGAGAGAGTACGCTTGGCCGCGCCTCTTCTGTTAGGTGAGTTGTGTTGCAGGATATTACAATTTGAAGGTAAATTACACAATTTCAACAAGTCTGTATAACTACAGAAAAAGCAGCTCGCTTTGCTCGCTATGTAGTCTTACCAAACGATTATCTTCCGAGAGTCTTATGGTATGACATATACCTACCTACCATTTGTCCTAAAAGTGAGGACAGTCTCTTGGCATAAGCATTATATCAATAAATAGCGGCTCGCTTGGCTCAACAAGGACGAACATATACACCGACGCGATACGGCTATATGGACAAGTCTGTCATAAGGTTTTCAACTGTACTCTTGTTCCAGTTCTAGAGGCCGCGCGGACGAGGTGGCGCTGCCGGAGACACCGCCGGCGCCGGCGCCGCCCGCGCCACGCGAGGACCTGGAGCCCGGCTCGCAGCGCCAGTACAGCTTAGACGACTTCGAGCTCATCCGTGTCATCGGACGAGGCTCCTACGCCAAGGTAAGGTTTCAGCTGGGAACGCGACCTTCTGCATATTAAACTTCAGCGGCTTGCTTTGCTCGCTGAGTTTCGGCTTTCTTCGCTAAAGCTCTTTTTCCTCTTCTTCTTATCGTTATATTTCAAGTGCGCCTCAAAGAGGCTCCTTTCGTGCACTTGACACATGTTTTCGAACATTTTAAGCACGTGTTTTAATTGCACTCATAGATTTTTTGAACAGAAAAATCCTTTGGTGTACGACCACCGGGTTCGAACCCACGACCGTCGGATCAAAAGTCGAGGCACCTCCCACTCGGCCAACACGGCTAAAATTAACTTTTTTCCTCAAAAGATTGTTACAAAATATCTATGACAAATCGACGAATATGACTGACACACTGACCAACGACTGACAAATGTACAGATCAGTGGACTGACATGACAATATGTGCAATACAACTTAAAAATCCCAGTCCTTTTCTCTAAAAAAAAACCGTCCATATGTCATTCTTCTACCACCTAGGATTTCTTTCAAGAAATTGCCGTATTATAAGGTCAAAAGTGAGGACTAGATGATGTAAATGTCTTGTTTTCCAGGTGCTAATGGTTGAACTGAAGAGGACGAAACGCGTGTACGCCATGAAAGTGATAAAGAAGGCGCTCGTAACGGACGACGAGGATATAGACTGGGTTCAGACTGAGAAGCACGTGTTCGAAACCGCGTCCAACCATCCCTTCCTCGTGGGGCTGCACTCCTGCTTCCAAACACCCAGCCGGCTGTTCTTCGTCATCGAGTTCGTGCGCGGCGGAGACCTTATGTTAGTAGATTTAGAACTCTGTTATTCTGTAATTCAATTAAAACATTTCTCCACAACGCGACACGTGCCCGAAGGACGTGAGGATATGAGCTTGCACAATAGACGACAGACGCTACTTGATGCCGAGTACTTGAAGTATGGACTGGTTAGTACGAAACTCTGTCCAAGATACCCCAAGCATTCTTCTCCAGCACCACATCTCGAGAACTCCTCTTTTTCTCACTTTCTCGTAGGGTCCAGATTTTGGCCGCGTAGAGGATAATCGAAAGTATTAATGCTCTGACGAGCCTGGTCTTTGTGGTTTTTGTGATGTTGCGGTTATTATGCTTAATAATAATAATAATAATAAATACTTTATTGCAGACACAAGATCCATAGAGTCTTAAAACTAACAACTTAACACTAAAAAACAAAACAAAACAAAATAGTAAAAAAATAAATAATTATAAAATAAATTACAAAAAAAAGTAGAATTTAGGTGGCAATCTCCACCCAACGTCTATACGTTCTCGTGAGTATAAGTCTTTCTGCCAGACTTCTAATAATGATATTATTACATGAGTAAACTCTGGACATAAAGGACGCGATCCTCTTCCGCTGAATAGCGTTGAAAGAGTCGACCCGAGCCTCGACGAACATTTCGGAAGCACTACAAAAGCGCTTCAGGCCCATCAGGTGCCTGAAGATGTTATTATAGGCTTAGCAGTCCTCAGTATACCCTCAATCTGTCTTCAGGTTCCACATGCAACGGCAGCGCCGCCTGCCGGAGGAGCACGCGCGGTTCTACGCGGCCGAGATCTCGCTGGCGCTGCACTTCCTGCACGAGCGCGGCGTCATCTACCGCGACCTCAAGCTGGACAACGTGCTGCTGGACCACGAGGGACACATCAAGCTGACCGACTACGGCATGTGCAAGGTACATTCTACATACCTGGGTTGTCTCTTATCCGAATTCCATACAAAATGTTTCGGACAAATACTCAAAAAGTACGCCGTATTATAGTAATTTCTTCACACTATTCGTTTCGTCCCTGTTTTTTTATTTCGTCAACAAAAAAAGTAAAATGTTTCATACTTTAATTTAGATTTTATACGTGTTTTAAAATTAACTCTACTAACTTAAAAACACGTATAAAATCTAAATTAAAGTATGAAACCCTTTATTTTTTTGTTGACGAAATCAAAAAACATGGACAAAATGAATCGTGTGAAGAAATTACTATAATACGGCGTACTTTTTGAGTATTTGTCCGAAACATTTTGTATGGAATTCGGATTTGAGGATTACCCTTAAGTACTAGTTGTCAAAATTCCTTTCTTAGTGCGAGCTTACACTTCTGGCGAACATAGGTACTCTCGAAATTTCAAGCCTCTTCGTTCAGTGGTTCGACCTGTGCGTTATCTGTCTGTCACTCAGTCAGTCAGGCCTAAGCTTGATTGAATACTTACAATATTATATTTTTTATTTCCAAATATATCTCTTAATGCTAGGTGTTTATTCGTGACACAGGACAGTGACAAAGCTGTGGTTTTAAGTAAGACGCTTAATACAGGATACTACGTGTTTGTCCGTATACTTCTTCATAATAATTCTAAATTCCTATTTGCCTTTACGGTTTTTTTTTACCTATTTGTAGAAACTTTTTTTTTTATCATACTTTTTTTAGTACCGATCAATCGTGTACCTAGTTGTAAGTTTTCCGAAAAGATAAAAATAAATCCAATACTAATTCATCCTACTTCCTACTAATATTATAAACGCGAAAGTTTGTAAGGATGGATGGATGGATGGATGGATGGATGGATGTTTGTTACTCTTTCACGTAAAAACTACTGAATGGATTTTAATGAAACTTTACAATAATATAGCTTATACATCAGAATAACACATAGGCTACAATTTATAGAGATACCTGCGCAGACGAAGTCGCGGGCACCAGCTAGTATTATAATAATACTGGTACATGTGATGGGGCCGACGGTCTACAACCGTCTTCCTAACACAGTCACAGAGGCACAATCAATGCAATCCTTCAAGTACAAATTAAAAAACTGGCTGATTGAGCAAGCTTATTATAGGGTTGACGAATTTTTAAATAATTCGAATCACTAATCACTAATCAATTTTGAATTATTATTATTTTTATCATTTATCATTAAGATATTTAATTTTTTTTTTTATGACTTGTAACTACCAATATGTGTTATCAATAAAAAACTTGAACTTGAACTTTGAACTTATTACAGGAGGGTGTTCGACCTGGCGATACAACATCGACCTTCTGCGGCACCCCTAACTATATCGCTCCGGAGATACTGCGCGGCGAAGAGTACGGCTTCTCCGTGGACTGGTGGGCACTGGGCGTGCTCACCTACGAGATGCTGGCCGGACGATCGCCGTTCGACATCGCACAAGCCGCCGACAACCCTGACCAGAACACTGAGGACTATCTCTTCCAGGTAAAGCTGTCAAACTAGAGCCCCGAATATACTGGTCTAGTAATTTGTGGGTATTGGGCGTCTTGACCTAAGAGATGCTGGTTGTGGGCACTGGGAGTGTTGAATTACGAAATGTTGGCCGGACGATCTCCGTTCGACATCGCACAAGCCGCCGACAACCCTGACCAGAACACTGAGGACTATCTCTTCCAGGTAAAGCTGTCAAACTAGAGCCCCGAATATACTGGTCTAGTAATTTGTGGGTATTGAGCGTGTTGACCTAAGAGATGCTGGTTGTGGGCACTGGGAGTGCTGAATTACGAAATGTTGGCCGGACGACATCCGTTCGACATCGCACAAGCCGCTGACAACCATGACCAGAACACTGAGGACTATCACTTCCAGGTAAAGCTGTCAAACTAGAGCCCCGAATATACTGGTCTAGTAATTTGTGGGTATTGGGCGTGTTGACCTAAGAGATGCTGGTTGGTGGCACTGGGAGTGCTGAATTACGAAATGTTGGCCGGACGATCTCCGTTCGACATCGCACAAGCCGCTGACAACCCTGACCAGAACACTGAGGACTATCTCTTCCAGGTATAGTATACAAACAAGTGCTTCAAATACCCTGGTTTATTACTAAGAGTACGGCTTCCCTTACGTGCTGAATTACGAAATGTTGACCGGACGATCGCCGTTCGACCGTCTTGTATGTCAACAAATTATATAAATATATTTAGTAATAAATCCGCTTAATTTCTAAACAAAGGTTTTAATTAACTTAACTTTAGTTCAACTAAACCAAAGTGTCAAAGAACAGAAAACCAAAGTTTAAAGATACGACACGTGTTTCGCCTCTACACGAGGCATCATCAGGAGGTGTGGACTCGCCGAAGTTTGAAACGAGAGTCTTCGGCTTTGACACTTTGGTTTAGTTGAACTAAAGTTAAGTTAATTTAAACCTTTGTTTAAAAATTAAGCGGATTTATTACTAAATATATTTATATAATTTGTTGATTTTATGGATTTCCGCAAAGTAACGCCTGAATCAATCAAGTCTTGTATGTGTCCATGCCACCTGCGACACAGGGAATCCTAGTGCAGGGGTGTGAGTGTGTGAATGTTTATAATGTGGACGTCCAAAAACTGACACGATAATGATTATGAAACCAACTAATACTATACCTTCCATAATTCTAGGTGATTCTAGAAAAGACGATCCGTATCCCTCGTTCGCTGTCAGTGAAGGCAGCGTCGGTTCTGAAGGGCTTCCTCAACAAGAACCCGGTGGAGCGGCTCGGCTGCGGCGAGAACGGGTTCATGGACATCGTCACGCATCCCTTCTTCAAGAGCATCGAGTGGGAGATGGTAAGTACCGTGACGCTAGGTACAATATTGAGACTCTTCTTAGTATAGATGTCACGGTTTAATAGCGCTCGGCGAAAGTGGAGGGGAGCTCTGCGCAAGTGAGGTGAGGCGAGACGGCGGGAAGGTGGCTAAGCGACCAATAGACGCCAGCGCCGGGCACCTTCCCCGTCGCGTCGCTCCCCTCCCGCTAAACATATCTAAAAATCGACTTCTGTGCATTCAATGTCAGCGCTATTAAACCGTGAGGATACCTGTAGGTACATGCGATTGACGATAATATCCGCATATCTCCGACCCGCATTTTTGGGGATGGGTTAATGGATATTGCCACATATCTCTTCTTCGATGCTCTTGCATCGAGTGGGAGATGGTAAGTACCATGAACCCAGATACACTTTGGAGTAAGTTCTTAGTACATGCGATCGATCAGACAATACCCGCATATCTCCGACCTGCTTATTTGCCTTGCACTCTATCAACTCGCTTCAGACCTATTTTACTTAATTCACCCCTTACTCGAATTTGCAATGAGTACAGCTTTAGCTCAAAATCTATATCACACTACTTAAAAAAAAATTTAATACATTATCAAATGTAAATTTCTTATTATTCAACAGGAATAATAAGGTTTTTTGTTTGTAGCTGGAGCAGAAACAAGTGGTGCCTCCGTTCAAGCCGCGGCTGGAAGGCGAGCGGGACCTCGCCAACTTCCCGCCCGAGTTCACGGACGAGCCTGTGCATCTCACGCCTGATAACGAGTGAGTCAACTAAACTAGACTCTATTCTGAACATAGTAAGGTCCAGAAACAATAACAACCCACGTGCCTGTGCATCTCACGCCTGATAACGAGTGAGTCAACTAAACTAGACTCTATTCTGAACATAGTATGTCCAGAAACAATTACAACCCACGTGCCTGTGCATCTCACGCCTGATAACGAGTGAGTCAACTAAACTAGACTCTATTCTGAACATAGTAAGGTCCAGAAACAATAACAACCCACGTGCCTGTGCATCTCACGCCTGATAACGAGTGAGTCAACTAAACTAGACTCTATTCTGAACATAGTAAGGTCCAGAAACAATAACAACCCACGTGCCTGTGCATCTCACGCCTGATAACGAGTGAGTCAACTAAACTAGACTCTATTCTGAACATAGTAAGGTCCAGAAACAATAACAACCCACGTGCCTGTGCATCTCACGCCTGATAACGAGTGAGTCAACTAAACTAGACTCTATTCTGAACATAGTATGTCCAGAAACAATTACAACCCACGTGCCTGTGCATCTCACGCCTGATAACGAGTGAGTCAACTAAACTAGACTCTATTCTGAACATAGTAAGGTCCAGAAACAATAACAACCCACGTGCCTGTGCATCTCACGCCTGATAACGAGTGAGTCAACTAAACTAGACTCTATTCTGAACATAGTATGTCCAGAAACAATTACAACCCACGTGCCTGTGCATCTCACGCCTGATAACGAGTGAGTCAACTAAACTAGACTCTATTCTGAACATAGTAAGGTCCAGAAACAATAACAACCCACGTGCCTGTGCATCTCACGCCTGATAACGAGTGAGTCAACTAAACTAGACTCTATTCTGAACATAGTAAGGTCCAGAAACAATAACAACCCACGTGCCTGTGCATCTCACGCCTGATAACGAGTGAGTCAACTAAACTAGACTCTATTCTGAACATAGTAAGGTCCAGAAACAATAACAACCCACGTGCCTGTGCATCTCACGCCTGATAACGAGTGAGTCAACTAAACTAGACTCTATTCTGAACATAGTATGTCCAGAAACAATTACAACCCACGTGCCTGTGCATCTCACGCCTGATAACGAGTGAGTCAACTAAACTAGACTCTATTCTGAACATAGTATGTCCAGAAACAATTACAACCCACGTGCCTGTGCATCTCACGCCTGATAACGAGTGAGTCAACTAAACTAGACTCTATTCTGAACATAGTAAGGTCCAGAAACAATTACAACCCACGTGCCAGTGCATCTCACGCCTGATAACGAGTGAGTCAACTAAACTAGACTCTATTCTGAACATAGTAAGGTCCAGAAACAATTACAACCCACGTGCCTGTGCATCTCACGCCTGATAACGAGTGAGTCAACTAAACTAGACTCTATTCTGAACATAGTAAGGTCCAGAAACAATTACAACCCACGTGCCAGTGCATCTCACGCCTGATAACGAGTGAGTCAACTAAACTAGACTCTATTCTGAACATAGTAAGGTCCAGAAACAATTACAACCCACGTGCCTGTGCATCTCACGCCTGATAACGAGTGAGTCAACTAAACTAGACTCTATTCTGAACATAGTAAGGTCCAGAAACAATTACAACCCACGTGCCAGTGCATCTCACGCCTGATAACGAGTGAGTCAACTAAACTAGACTCTATTCTGAACATAGTAAGGTCCAGAAACAATTACAACCCACGTGCCTGTGCATCTCACGCCTGATAACGAGTGAGTCAACTAAACTAGACTCTATTCTGAACATAGTAAGGTCCAGAAACAATTACAACCCACGTGCCTGTGCATCTCACGCCTGATAACGAGTGAGTCAACTAAACTAGACTCTATTCTCTCCAGATTCTGTCCGTTAAGAACTGTCAAGCGAGTAAAGTTGTTTCTTAGGAGCTTTGAAAGTTTGGTGCAAGTCAGCATAAGTCTGATGAAGTACTTACGTACTTAATTAATAGCGTTTGGCCACTTTGATGTACCAAAGAAAACTTAATTTGTTTTTTTTTCTAGCACCGTGATCGCAGACATCGACCAATCAGAGTTCGAGGGCTTCGAGTACGTGAATCCTTTACTGATGAGCTTGGAGGACTGTGTGTGACGTCACGCCTGCCTGCTGCATCCCTACCAAGACCCGCAGGTAACTAGACATTGACCTCAAAAATACTAATATAGAGTGATTTAAACTATTGTATTGTATTGTATTTATTTATTTTACTTTAATTAAAACGGCAGCAGCCAATTATATTAATTAAAGAGCGAATTACTAGGGTAATAAATAACATATGACCACCATTACTACCATAATTGATTGATTCAGGCGTTACTCTGCGGAAATCCATAAATATCAACAAATTATATAAACATATTCAGAAATAAATCCGCTTGATCTCTAAACAAAGGTTTTAATTAACTTAACTTTAGTTTAGAATTTCGCCGAAGTTTCGAACTTCGGCGAGTCCACACCTCCTGATGATGCCTCGTGTAGAGGCGAAACACGTGTCGTATCTTTAAACTTTGGTTTTCTGTTCGTTGACTCTTTGGTTTATAATATAGTAATATATACTAAAATTCTAAACTAAAGTTAAGTTAATTAAAACCTTTGTTTAGAGATCAAGCGGATTTATTGCTGAATATGTTTATATAATTTGTTGATATTACTACCATATTGCTTAACTGCAAAAAAAGACAGTTATGTTCAATGCATTAATTATTTGCATGCCTATTACGGCAGGACATAAAATGGACTCAATCTATTTAAGACTTTATTTGTAGATACATATGTTCTAGCAAATAAACAATATTTCATTTCATTTCAATGTTGATAATGTTGAAATACTACATAATCTACGTTAAGTGACTCTTAACAATTTTCTATAATATTAAAAGCGGTTGGCCTTCATCTTGCAAGTTTTTCTATAAAACCAACAGTTTAGCTACGAGATTAAACGACTGTTTTCTCAGATATTTTTTGTTGATTTCTAATGTCGAATATATTTACGATGTTTGCAGTGCGACAGATTTTCGAATAAAGTTGTTTATCATGTATTGAAATCGCTTGAAATGACTATTTAATAGTGAAAATATGGCAAATTAAATTACGTTTTCATTTAATGATGTTTAAGTTTTTTGAAAAACGAAAATGCTACAAACATTGCTATTTCTTATCCGGTTATGTTTGCAAAATTTTATGAATATCAGGCATATATAGTATCCAAATGAATCTGAAGTAAGTTTTTATGGGGACTAAGGTGTTCGTAGCCTTTTTAAGTATCATTCATGTTTGTCTGTCTGTCGTTCCGGGTGGAATCTTGCAACTCAAATTTCGAACACTTGGCCATCAGCTTTCCGGTTGAAACTTACAGAGTAGCTCACAACACGATGAAAAAAACCTTTAAAACCTCTATAATTGCGTGATTTTTAGATTTTATTCAACATTTGCTTGTTATTTTTGTTATTTAACATTAAACTCATAGTCAAAAATTGGACAACAGTTACCGTTAGTCGTTTTTCTATGTCCTTCCGTCAATTGGCACCCATATTGATAATTAATAATTTAAGTTTCATTCATCGTTTGTCAAACTTGGGCACCAAGCTGGCTCGCAGCTCGCAAAAGCTCGGCTCGGGCGCCGCTTTCATTCTGTCATTTTGTAGAAACCCAAAATTCTAACTGCACAGATACGACATATTGTTATTGCCCATTTTTTTTTGGTAATTAAGATTTTGCGGTGTATATGTTATGAAATTAATATAAATATGAAATAATATGTTAAGTCATTAAAGTATTTAATTCAGGCTATGTATTGTATTGCAGACATATGGCTACGGCGCAGAGTCGTCATCATCTGACTACGACTCAGTAGCGTCGGAGCTGCCGCCGCGCAAGCCGACGCTGCTGCAGCATATGTTCTGTCTACCTCTCAACTGACGCGCGCACAACTAGCGACCCTATCGCCACGGCCGAGGGGCGGTTTTACCTTCACATTTAAGCTTATTTTACCCAACACCTTTACATTTAAGTTTATTTTACCCAACACGTGATGTATTACTGAGGGTAAGGTTACCTTCATATTTAAGATAATTTTACCCAACACGTCATGTATAACTGAGGGTAAGGTTACCTTCAAATTTAAGTTTATTTTACCCAACACGTCATATATGTATTACTGCGGGCATATATGTATTACTTTGACATTTAAGCTTATTTTACCCAACACGTGATGTATAACTGAGGGTAAGGTAACCTTCACATTTAAGTTTATTTTACTCAACACGTGATGTATAACTGAGGGTAAGGTTACCTTTATATTTAAGCTAATTTTACCTTACACGTTCTGCCTTAGCAAAATAATGTACTACTGAGGGTTATCACATTTTAACTTATTGTACCCAACATGTTCTGCCTTACTAAAATAAGGTATGCAATTTTGGGAAAGGGTCGCTTTTACCTTTAATTGTAAGCTTATTTGTCCCATGATATCAATTTTACCATCACATTTAAGCATGTTTTCGAGACGTTCTATCAGATTAAAATTCGACTCTATTACTAAAGGTCGGTTTTACCTAAAATTTGAAGCTTACTTACCCGACTCTTTCCTGCTAAAATATTTCTGAAAGATCCTGTTACCTGGGTTTGTAGGGACGTTTTCTTAAAATAAAGCCATTGTTCATTTAATATTTGGTTTAGGCTACTTACGTTTATTCGGAAGATGTATTTTATCTGTTTGTTCTTTCGCATTTTTTTTATGTATTTGGCTTATTGAGCTTCTACAAGTATTGACACTACTGCTGTATTATAATTTCCAGTATTTTGTTCTAGAAATGTTTCTTAAGTGTCTTAAAACAGTGCTTATACATAATTACGGTGTAATGACTCAAAAAAGTGACGCGATACCTTGAGTTACTTTACGTTAATGTGCATTTATAAAAACCATTCCCTTTCTGAGCAAGTATTATTTTTCAAAGTATTAAGCTGTTATGATTCTTTATATTTTTTACACTCTGCAGTACTGCGTAGATCTGATATTTTTCTGGAATTGATTGCATTAATTCCTTCCAGTATTACAAATTATAAATGTATATTATTTTTATCAGTATCGGTGCTCGATATAACAGAGAGGTATTCATGGTAAGGATCGGTAGGTCATCTTTCTCAAAGAACTCCCCAAATAGGGAAGATTCGTGTATAAATATGATATAATAAGACTTAAATATTTTTGAAAATATTGTAGTATCTATTTATAGTTATTTCTGTATAAATATTGTAAATTGTATGAAAACACTGACACCTTGTAAGCAAGATCCGAAATACCTTCCATTTATCGAAAATAAACCGTATGAAAATTATAAATCAATATTGATTTTTATTTCGATGTAATAAAGCTCAAATTAGATATTTGACTCAATTTTATCCACAAAGTCGCCTAAGTTAGAGGGCACTATGTAAATTATGTCTCAATTATGTAAATTTTAAAAGTTTCACGTAACCAGAATTGTAAATAAAATTACTATCAACATAACAAAAAGTGTTAAAAAAATATCTGAATGAATCACGAACGAATTGTCCTATGTCGACGTATTCGAGCAATAAAATTATAATAAATATATGTAAATCAATATTATATGTATAGGTATATGTATGTATATGTACGAGACAGTTGATCTGCTCAAGGCACGTAAGGAATTAACAGTAGTTGACTTTCGCGACCCCGCGGTCTGAATTGCGATTATTATTCGACTTAGCATTCCCTAGAGTAGACATAAGCTAGATAATGTAGACGTGTGGCATATTGGCTGGATATACAAATATACAGAATCTTCATTAATACATATTTTGGAAAATAAAATAATAATGACGAAAATATTTTTTATAAACCTATAAGTACAGGCATTTCAATATTATTTTCACTGTGAGTCCACTTTCCAATGATACCTAGAAGGAAGGAGCCAAAATTACAAAGATCTTTACAAAGGTACATTTATTATAGTCTGTGACACGTAACATGTTGCCTTTGTGCAGGAAAAATGCACCTTTTAACAATGTAGATAGGGTGTCATTTGGTACAGGCATCATTATAACTGCAAAAAACGGTTGTGTTGAACTACATGTACTTAAGTATGTTTCAGTTCATTTAATTATGTATCAAAGTATTTACTAACCTTTTATTCATTTCTAAAAACTTTATTTGTGATACTTAACACACCACACTCAATTTTATATTTAAATTCCTTGTCAATGCATTGTAAGCTTGCTTAAAGCCAAATGGGCAGTTACCCGATGCCTTACACAATGCAAGCTATATTGTAGATATATGTCGGCACGGACACGCTGTAGATATTTATTTACTTTTAGTGCTACAGAAAATTCAAATGCTTCCACAAAATTTAATTAAAATGCAAATTTATTCATATGGGATCCTCTGTAGCACTAAAAACTATATTCCAATTCCCTATTGTAGTTCCGTTCGTCCTTCCTAGCTTAACACTCGTTAGGTAGCCAACGAATTTTAAATAAATAATATATTGGGCACTGAAAGATTATTGTAAAAAGAAATTGTATCGATTATAACAAATTTATTGTTAAATGTAGAATCAAGACTTATTATATTAATATAATAAAAGTACTAGCTAAAGAGTGGCGGTGCTCAAACTTGGAGCTCAAAAGTCCACAAACTATTCTGAATAGTGTGTAGCGATCTATTAGATATATTGCACATAAATTATAGAAATATTACACGCGATCGGTTTCTAAAACTTCCCTTACTTAATTATAATTCGCACCCAAAAATATACTTTAAACTTATTAACAGAAGGGTTAAAGTCGATTTTTGTGTCGTCGCTAAGTTCCACTGAATATATTATAAATGAAAATGTATTTTCTTGGAGATGTTTATATGATGTTGTCGCATATTGTATTATTCATGTGTTGCCAAATCTAAAGAGATTCTGTGCTATTGTGTTGTCTGCGGGGACCTACCTTGTATTTATAATATATTTGTAAGCATATTGGTACTATTATAGACGTTTAGTTTGCATTCCAAATGTATGTAAGTTATATTCTGTGACATCACACTAATGTTGCGTCGTTGTATGTCCAATAATTTTGTCATAAAATCATAAGCACGTTGGTCAAACGTTATGTTTGAAATAGATTTATTACCAAAAAGTTATATGTATAGGAAACATACCTACTAACTGCATGACAACATTAACATTGTAGAAGTAAGAGGAATTGTTATTTCGACTTAGAACAAATATGTATTACTTAAGTTTTGCATGTTATACCCGGCTAAGTTTAAGATAATATGTTTGAAGATGTAAGTTGGACTATTTACTTCTGTATTTGATTTTTTGTTTTTCACAAATAAATGTTTCGATGTGAAATGCTTGATGAGTGATTGAGTCAAATTAGACTGGTGAACTTGGGATACCTACTGTACTATTATTCTATGCTTAACTAAAAAATAAAGAAGATTAATCCGAATCTGTCTTTTTATAAATGCACCTAGCACACATATTTTTTTTAAATCTAAGCGGTTCCTCCTTGTTTTCCTACTGATAGGAGCAACGGGACACCCATGTCCTGATGCTTCTATTGAATATAAAAACTACGGGGAATAATATACCTAATATTCTAAATTTATTTCCTCCTGTTCCTATCACATAACATTTTGAACTGTCAACAACAAAATACTTTTTGTGCAACTATTAAACAAATAATAACTAGGTACTCTTACCTAAACACTAAAAAGTTTTCATAGTTGCGGTTGGCGTTTGATAGGGCAGGGTGTTTCTGTGTCCCTGTCCAATGTACCAGGAGGACATAAAGCCCAAGAAGTTGATTGGTTGTAGGGTTACTACCTACTCAATTTATAGGTAGGTACGACCGAGTGCATAAAACCTACCTATACTATACCTACTTATAATAGGAAGGCATTTGAGCCAAGCCGGGGGGCACTTGGCACTTTGGTTTCATGCGTTGTGTGGGCTTGATTCATTGTTTGCCTACCTAGGTACCAGGACAGCATACATGATAAAGGAGTGTTCATTATTTTTTATCAAACTTAGTTCTAAACTAAACTTGTAACTGAATGTGTCTGTATGATTTTACAAAATAATGAATACTCCTTTAGCATGTATGCTGTCCTGGTATTTAAGTAGGCAAACGATGAATCAAGACTACTCAACGCATGAAACCTAAGTGCCTGACGACCCTGCAATCAATCAACTTCTTGGGCTTTATGTCCTCCTGGTACATTGGACAGGGGCACAGAGACACCCTGCCCTATCATGGTGCCTTGCCCACCGCCTTGGCTCACATGCCTTCCTATTTTATTAGTAGGTATAGTATTGGTTGGTTAAGTAGGTATAAGCACTCAGTACCTACCCATCAATTGAGTAGGACCCTGCAACCAATAAACTTCTTGGGCTTTATGTCCTCCTGGTACTTTGGACAGAGGCACAGAAACACTGTCCTATCAAACGCAAACCGCAACTATGAGCTAACACCCCTTAAGCCTATTCTTCCAGCCTACAAGGTATTTACGTATAAAAAATATTATGCATGCTGGTAGTACCACGGGTAATTAATAATCTACCGTGGTCTACCAGACAGTTCGGTAGGATCACGGGCAAAAAAGAATATTAAAGTCTGTCACTATAAGTTTAAATAACAAACAAACAAAAGGAGGTTTTATAACTAAACAAAAATCGAATTTCATAGTGAAGTGACTAATATTTTATGCATCCACCTGTACTTGAATCAGAGTATGCCTATAGAGTAGGTAATTCTATTTTCGTTGTCTCGATGCTCCTACTTAGCGTTTTACAATTTCCTTTTGCAGTAGGAGTATTAAGAAGGAGCACGAGAAAGGAAGCGATTTAAGTATTAAAATAAAATAACAGTTATTCCCAAAACGTTTTTATTTAAATATAAATGCACACAGAATATACGGATTTAATATACTACCTAATTTAAAATTTTAGACAATGATTATGTTTAGCATGATCTAATGATATTTCAAATCTTATACTATTTTAAAAACTTATACATATTTTAGACAAATAAATGCAATTTTATCAACATTTCTAATTTCTACAATAACGACATTTTTTTCCAATTGTAAGTACTAACTTGATAATTTAATTTGTAATAAACTGACATCGATAAAGAACTCGCCACAACAAAAATAATAATTAAACCTACATACATTCATAGCAAATGGAATGCTACGAGCTACAAAACCGATAATAAAACTATCTGGAATTGAAGAAATTAAAATTTAACTTAGTTTGTTTAGCCTCTTGGTTTTTTGTTAAAATATGACGATTTTCAAGTAGAAACAAAATGTTTTACGTAGCATACATATATGTACACCACCAATTTTTAATTACCAAAAAAAAAATGGGCAATGCAGACCGGGTACTACGTTGTATCTGTGCAGTCAGAATATTGGATTTCTACAAAATGGCAGAGTAACAGCGGAGCGAGTGCGGCGCCCGAGCCGAGCTTTTGCGAGCTGGCTCGAGCAACTGACGCAAATCCATAGGAAAACGACTAACGGTAACAGTTATCCAATTTTAATCAAATTTATTTGTCAAAAATTTAACTTAATTTTTTTCAGGTTTTTTACCATATCTGTGTTTAGTAACGGCAATTGACTATTTTTTTTCTGGTGATTAAATATTGACGATGTATACACAATAACTAACCAATTATGTTGGTCTCGTTCAATTAAAACTTTTGTTTTCAGATCTATGTATGAGACCCTCACTTCATACATACATACATTTTTTCATGTAATTAAATATTCCTTACACAAACATGAGTGTTTACGAAGTTACCTTCAGTAAGGCGATGAAAACATTTATAACAATTATTGATATTTCATCAACAACTCATTAAGTAAAATTAAAAAAAATATATAGGTATTAAAATCCCACCATTTATATCCAAACAAGTAACTGGGATTTTGGATAAAATTTTTGATGGCCGTATCAAATACGATAATCTTATGAAATGTAATAAATATAAACTATACCATCAGATCACAAAAATATTTCTATCACAGAAAATGAACCCAAAAATATCATTAAATATGAGAATATTTACGATAATAACATATTATACATATACATATACCGTACTATAGAATACTGTAAGAATGACATATAAAAAAACTTAAGATCTAAATAATACCAAAAAAATTCAAAGCAGAATAGAAAACTAGAAGAATCTAAGAACCAATACTGTAAGAAAAAAATACTGTAAGTTTGACCAAATATTATCGAAAAATTTCAAAGCCTAAATATGTCTGATATCATAAAGAATATTTCAAAGCTCAGAGCCATATAATACTTATTTCTCAATTATGCGACACTTTGTTAGGACATTAAAGGAATATAATGTAAGTAACTATAGTTTTTAAAACCAAAAAAAAATTAATTAATAAATTTTCGCTAAAGTGCAGTCAGTTTTAGCTAAGTTCAAAATTTGCTCTTTTTTATTTTAGAAATCAATTATTCAATCATATTTTCCCGTCCATACAGATCTATTATTTTGTGTTTTGAGATTCACCGCGCATTTTAATCCAGATAACTTATTACACATCAAGCTCTTCAGTGTAATTTCATTTCACATTTTATTTCACCCTTTTGAGCCTTTCAACAACAACATTGCTTCTCTAGAAGTATCAAGATGGCTTTTTTATAAATTAGATATATCCCAATAAAATTATTTGAGTCCTTCTGCCTTGATCACACGTACCGAGTACTCGGCTGAGAGCACTGTCTCGGCCGTTTGCTCGGTATAAACATAGCACCGAGTGCTCGGCTAAGCGAGAGTGATGTAAGCTACTTGCTTATACTTATACTTGTCTTGACCGAGAAACATTTTACTGTCTCGCCCGTTTGCTCGGTACGTGTGATCTAGGCATAAACACAGTACACAGCTAACATTTTTACGCCTCTCTTAGTTGTGCCCTAGCAGTTGCAGTGTTCTACTAAAGGGTAAATGTAGAAAGATAATTGGCGTTGGAGAGAGGGTCTAACAGTCTCCATTGGTCGCAAGCTTGGCCTTCTTGGAGGGAGGACATTCAGTGAACATGGTACCGGCTTGCAGACTGCTCATCAGGAATGGCACCTATGACAAAATATAAGAATTAGACACTTCTCAGTAACAGAGTGGTGTATCAGACAAAAATTGTTGGTGCTGCTATTTCAGATAATTCAATTACCTAGTAGTTTGCCCTTAACCCAAACTGACCTCAAGCGCCTCCCGTTCCCTTAACTCCTGAATTGATCTGGCTCTTCAACGAACTCTTCTTTTGAAGATGAAGATCGGACGAGCGAGCGGTTCGAGAGTTATTTTCGGACAAAAATTTCGCTGATTCGTCCAGATTGAGAATACTAATAAAATACAGTAGTGTCTTACACCCGTATTCTAAGACGATTTTTTCACTCAAGGAAATACTATGTGTAAGGTGACAGCCTTGTGCTCCAGCTGCATGTGGTGGCTGGGCGGCAGGGCGAGGCAGGCGCGCAGCGGGTGCTGGATGCGACTGCCTCACGTTGCAGCGGCTGCAGTTACCTTGTGCTCCAGCTGCATGTGGTGGCTGGGCGGCAGGGCGAGGCAGGCGCGCAGCAGGTGCTCGATGCGACTGCCTCACGTTGCAGCGGCTGCAGTTACCTTGTGCTCCAGCTGCATGTGGTGGCTGGGCGGCAGGGCGAGGCAGGCGCGCAGCAGGTGCTCGATGCGACTGCCTCACGTTGCAGCGGCTGCAGTTACCTTGTGCTCCAGCTGCATGTGGTGGCTGGGCGGCAGGGCGAGGCAGGCGCGCAGCAGGTGCTCGATGCGACTGCCTCACGTTGCAGCGGCTGCAGTTACCTTGTGCTCCAGCTGCATGTGGTGGCTGGGCGGCAGGGCGAGGCAGGCGCGCAGCAGGTGCTCGATGCGACTGCCTCACGTTGCAGCGGCTGCAGTTACCTTGTGCTCCAGCTGCATGTGGTGGCTGGGCGGCAGGGCGAGGCAGGCGCGCAGCAGGTGCTCGATGCGACTGCCTCACGTTGCAGCGGCTGCAGTTACCTTGTGCTCCAGCTGCATGTGGTGGCTGGGCGGCAGGGCGAGGCAGGCGCGCAGCAGGTTCTCGATGCAGGCGCGCTGCTTGAACAGCGCGTTCACGACGGGTGTACCCTCGGGCACCAGCGGCGCTTTCAGCAGGTACGCCAGCGGGGACAGCACCGAGTGCATCGTGCACCACTCTGGAAACAACAGGGGACACAACACGGGTAAGTCCCAAAATTCTCTGATTTTTCCTAGTAATTCCGCAGTGAAAATACGTAAAAATAAAAACAAAAAATATTCATGTCGACGAAGTTCAAGATAGCAAATCAAAATTAATCGAATTCCCCAAGTTATCGAATCCTTGAGACCGCTCCGAGTGAATCTTATGTCCAGCAGTGTACATCCAAGGGCTATAATTATTATGATAAGACCTATGTCTAAGGGCCGAAATAATTATAATGAGGCCTATGTCCAAGGGCTGACAAGATTCAAAAACTCAAAATTATTTATTCAGAACAATTACATAGGAACTTTGTTACAGTAGAAACGTTGAGGCTACAAATGTTTTAAAACTTTGTAGCAGTCTCAACGATGCCTTCCACCGGCGTCTTCAAATCTCGACTGAAAAAGTGGCTCTTAGAACATGTGTTCTACGATATTAATGAATTTTATAACTTGCCTCTTATACCATAAGTTAGGGCAAAATGTATTTTATTGAATTATATAAATTATTTATACGTATAAATAACAATTTTCTTTTTATGACTTGTAACCATGGTGTTGCCAATAAATGATTTGTATTTGATTTGTATTTGTATTTGATGATGGAGATGAAGTCTATTTTCAAGGGCTGAAATGATGGACAAAAGGCCTATTTCCAAGGGCTGATATGATGGAAATGTGGTCTATTCCCCAGGGCGTAAATAATGTAGATGATGATGTAGTTAAGGCCTATTTCTAAGGGCTTAAATGATGTTTAAGATTATGTAGAAGAGGCCTATTTCCAAGGGCTGAAATTATGTTTAAGATTATGTAGAAGAGGCCTATTTCCAAGGGCTGAAATGATGTTGATGAGGCCTATTTTCAAGGGCTGAAATGATAGAAATGAGGCCTATTTCCAAGGACCATGATGATAAAGATGCCTATTTCCAAAGGCTGAAAAAATGATGAACCTAGTAAACTAACCTTGACTGCCCGGTTCCTGGAACTCGACCCTGGTGAACAGCTCCCCCAACACCACCAGGTCCAGGATGAGTGGCACGGCCAAGAGCGAGTCTTCGCAGGTGTTGTGCACCACGATGGTGTTGTTGCCGTGGAGGAGAATCTCCGAGGTGTACTCGTCCATTGCGCGCTTTGAATCTCCTGCACATGAATAAAACGTTTTTGTAGTTGGATAGCTGACATCAGAAACTTCGTTTTAGTTTCAAATTAACAAAAATCCTTTTCACATACACTTATTGATGATATACTTCAAATTTTAAATCTCTATGTTCAGTGGTTTGACTAATGCGTTGTCAGTCAGTGAGTGAGTCAGTCAGTCAGTGAGTCAGTCAGACAGTGAGTCAGTCAATAAACGAGCTGGTCAGTCAGTCAGTGAGTGAGTTAGTCAGTCAGACAGTCAGGAAAAAGCCTTTTATTAATGAGAAGGAGATGGGTATACATTTTTGAGTGAGCTTGTATGGACGGAGCCGCAATAGAATAGTGAATAATCAAGGTTTTCAAAAACGTACAACAACCGACTTCAATCGGACTGTTCTAGTGACCGTAGTTACCACTGAAAAAAGTCACAGGGAAGTAAAATACGCAATATTGTTCAATTCAACGACTTTTTTTCAGTTATTTTGATTTCAAAACCAAAGTACTGAACCGATTTCATGAATTTTTTGCACCAATCCCGATTAATCCCATAAAATTTTCATATATATCAAGTATATCTTTTCAGACAAAAAACATTTTTTCATATGGGTTTATTAACAAAAAAATAATCTGAGGTAACAAACATAAAAAAATTCCACCGAATTGATAACTTTGTCCTTATTTGAAGTTGGTTGAAAATGATGAACAAACATACAAACTACTCGTAGTAAAACTGACCGACGTATGGCACGTATTTGATGACAACCACGTGATCTGGCTTCTCCCCGGGCGCGTACAGCACCTGGTTAGACTGCACCATGTCATCCACCACGTTGCTCTTCGTTATCTGCATAACATACATAATAATAACGTATATAACATCACCATCAAAATATAATTGGGCGGATGATATAATTATCAAGAGGAAAATGTAGGTGGAGCAACATAACTGGAACATGGTTTCCGAGAGACGCTATAAAAAGAGAAAAGGTTCTTATTTTATAGCATCTCTAGGACACAATGTAGAACAGCCTTTACCAAAGTGGGCGATAACGCCCCCTTGTGGGCGCTGCAGGCCTAAAGGGGGCGGTAAGAGACCCAGAAAAAAATGGGGGCGTTGTGTAGAGGCCTGGGGGGTGATTTGTTTTTTCATTTAGCTAGGAGGCCTCTTAAACACTGAGACCTGAGCGCCGTTGTGTATTACCTACTGCGCTCAGGTGTCAAATTACCTCTTACGAGTTATAGTAAGTCTCGTTTAGAATTAATGTTTAATCACCGCTAATATGGCTCACAATAATTGATTAATTTTATTTGAAGTTATAATGGTTTTTAAGTGGGTGAAAAAATGGGGACGATAAAAATTAATTTATTCTCAAAGTGGTTAGGTAGACAAAATAAGTTTGGGAACCCCTGATGTAGAACATGGTGTCGCTTCTTCTTCTTATCGTGTCACTAGTTCTTTCGAACCAGTGAAAGGATTTCAAGTGCGCCTCGAAGAGGCTCCTTTCGTGCACTCGACACATGTTTTCGAACTTTAGGTTCTACGACATGCCGGTTTCCTCACGATGTTTTCCTTCACCGTTGCGAGAACGTGGGATGCATACATAGATTTTTTCCACCGAAAAGACCCATTTATGCATGACTGCCACCGGGATTCGAACCCGCGACCATCAGATCGCAAGGCAAGGGCCTCACCCACTTGGCCATCACGTCCATGGCAACACCATGGACCTAGAAGAGGGAGAAAAGAGACGCTAGCTATGTTGCAAAACATGGTGTCCAAGAGACGCTATAGATAGATAGATAGATAGTAACGCTTTATTGTACACCCCGAGGAAATATATATATTATAAAAGGAAACAAATAAAAAACCCAAAAATAATAGAGGCTACAATGGGCGGCCTTATCGCTTAAAGCGATTTCTTCCAGGCAACCTTTGGATGGAGAGGAGTGATAGTAGTTGGCGTCTGGACGGGTGAGTCGTAATAAAATTATGTATGATACATACATACTAATATTTACACAGATACACAGATACCTACATACTATATATTATAATAAATAATATACATATATATATATATATTATATACCCTAATTATTACAAAACGTTTATGACAGCAATATAAAAAGAGAAGAGGTCCTTGGACACCATTTTCTAGATATGTTGCTTCTACTAGAAGAAGAGATGAACTATACGAATACGCAGGAACGCTATGGCTCCGCTTTAAACAAAATTAAACAGAGTGGAAAAAGAAGAGGGAGGCTTTTGCCCAGCTGTGCGATGAACTAAAACTTTTACCTCTTTGGAGCGGAACTGTTTGGGAGCCGACAAATTCTTGCCATCATTATTGCCGAGGTGGTTGTAGCTCACAATGGACACCGGCTTCAGACCTGGAAAATAAACGAATCATGAAAATAGCAGTAGCCATACACCCATATTCAAAAGTGTCGATGACACACGGCTTTTTTACGCACTGATCGTTGGCGAGTTTAAAAGCTAGCGTGTGAGCGTGTTAGCTTTTGGGAAGAAGCAGATTGTTAAAACGCCGATGACACTGGGCGACTTTACACGCTACAAGGGTAAACGCTGGCTTGTAACATGTAAAAAAACCGTGTGACATCGTACTATTAGACAATTTTTACACTCAAGAAAATACTTACATTAAAATTTGACAGGTGACAGACGAAACCTATAGTAAAGCGGCGGCCATTTTACTACTTACGTAAGGTGAGTTAGAGTAAAAGGACTGACTTAGAATACGGGTAATAGCACAGATCTCGGATACTTTCGGCTGTCGCCCCCAAAAGATCGGTTAATGAAAGAGATGCAAGTATAGCTTTTTATGATTAAGAGCAGTATAGAACTAAGTCACGTCACTCAAAACATTTTGAAGCACCTGAGACCCCGTCAGTTATTGTTTGTAAATTATTTTATCTTTTTACAATAATCTACAAAATGAAACCATTTTATTAATTTTAAAGAGCATGGTTACTTGCTCAATCAACACGTGTGGCACAACGCATAGAAATAACCCAGATAATCATTCATTTCACAGGTGAGTAAAGAAAATATTTGGTTTATTTTCGTAGAGAAATTTATGGACAATTTTCTTATACAATTAGTTATAAAATCGTTGTGCCTTGTGGAGTTTTGATTGCTCTTGCCGTGTGTACAAATGGTTCTTACATATATGGAGAAATAATAGATTTTTCATGTAAAAACAAATATTGCTTCGTTACGCTAGGGCTTGATAAAATGATGACGTCATGAAATATCGATAGTACCTAATGAGTAGGTAGTTATGCAAAGTGGTACAAAACTCTTTTCTTTTCTATCGTTAGGGTATTTTTACCTAGTTAAAATAAATTTACCACTTGTGTCATTTTTATTTTGTGTCTTAAAATACGAGTATTATTATAACTAATCGTTTTTACTTATTTAATTTCAGCTTACCAAAGGATCCGCAAAACAGAAAAAAATGGTTACAAATTCTTCAGAAACAGAGCGATGATCAAAACAATATAAAAGTTTGCAGCAATCATTTTAAAAACGATTGTTTTTTATTCAGAATACATTAACGTGTTTTGAAGAAAGGTTCGCTGCCTACGTTACATGTTCCAGTAAGTACCATGTTGAACAATGTTTCAATTCAGGCGTAAATAATGTATTTTGTGACCTTATGCCGACTTGTACAAAGTTGTCAAAGCTCTTAAGCAATCTCGCTTGGCAGTTTTTAACGGTTCAGATTCAGACCGATCAAGATCTGTCAAGCGAGTGAAGTAATTGTTTAGAACTTTGGAAGTTTGGTGCAAGTAGGCATTAGTCAAGTAATTATTAGATAGGGACATAAATCATAAATCAACCTCTTTTACAGATTCAACTCAAGAAAAAGCGAGATCCAACTTCATATTGCAATTGGATCCCTATTTTATAGTACCTACCTTACCTACCTGAAACTAATAGGCTACATATATTATGACAGACAGATATACCTACGTATCGTGCCTACATATAATGACAAAACTCAGAATTAATATTCTTAAATACAGTATTTTTCAGTCATTAAATAAAACATTTGCATGGGCTTCATTATTGTTTATTATAATCAACCAACTTTAAAAAAAGAACAGATATATATATTATACACAATCGACTTTCTAGCTATTAAAATCTTATTTCGAAGACTACCGCCTATTTGGATTGATGAGTAAGTTGTAGGTAAATATTGGTAAGTCCTGCTACTATGTATTATGAATGTAAGTTTGTGAGGATGGATAAGTTTTTGTTCCTGAATAACGCCAAAACTTGGCTATTTAGTCTTTAGTATCTAATAAATAATAACCAAACCCATCTCATTCCTTTGGTTAAAATCTTTATATGTACAGGTGGTGCCGTAATCAGTGAATAATCTTCAGCTGCGGGTGGGGACTTCAGGTCTAATCAGAAAATGAAAATATGTACCCAGTAAAAATTCTAAGTCCGTGGGATTTCTACTGGGAACATATTTTCATTTTCTGATGACCCCCACACGCAGCTGAAGGATTATCCACTCATTAACCCTCTATTAACAACATGATTGTGTAGTAGGCACTATTTTTTTCTCTATTAAGACTTGTGACGCAAAATGGGTAGGTACCACAGTTATCGATGTCGATAAAACATCTTATTGAATGCCCATCACTATTTTTGAGCACCACATAGACAATCACTCGCACATGCTTATTATCATTTCTTGTATCGCAATTGAAATGTCATTACCCCTCTTTACATTCTAACTTTATGGGTAATAGTAATCAATATAACTCGGTCGAATTAACATGACAGCTGGCTCGAATGACGTTTGTGCAAAGTACAGCGTGGAATTGGAAAATCTTCATAGAGAAGAGGTCCTGTAATACTTGGTAATGATAAGGCTTCGCAATTAGAGGAGGAAGAAACACGGAGGGCGCCGCGCGGGGCAGCGGGAGACGCATCAAGTTCTGAGCCACGTGTCAGCCAAGTGTCATGTTTACTCGTAAGGTAAGTTTGAGTATAAGGACTGACTTGGAATACGGGTTATTATCACCCGACGGGTTATCAATACCTCGCCTCGCCTGGTATCGCGTTGAATTATTCAATTACATGTTAATTATTTCAATAAACTTATCGTAGCACAGTTCTAGTGTAAATTATGCCTAGAACTAGAGAAACATATTTTTTTTCTGTTTTTTAGTTACATACCGGCTTGTACAAGGAAGTCAACGAGCACGGACTTGAGTTTGGTCTGGCCGGACTTGAAGTCGTCTCCGGCCACGAACACGCCGCGCCTCTCCGCGCGCTCCACCACGCCGGGCACCAGCGTGTTCTGAGGTGACCCGTTTATGTAGTGGCACTGGAACAAAAAAAAACATATTAGGGTTATTAAAAATGAAGTTTTTATGAGTTTTTAATAATTATCCTGATGGGAATGAATCGAGACCAAATTTAATTAAATTTTATTTTTTATTAGTTAGCAAAATCAGTATATTTCTCTAAAATCAATCATTGTAACTTCAAGCTTTATTATTACTCTAAGAAGACCTACATTTATAAAGTAACTGTTTGTTGTTCATTAAAAAAATACAATATAAAGGTTGCCATCCTGTAAAACTATTTTGTTAACCACGACAGGGGCACGTAAGGACATAAACTCAATTAATTTAAATTAATAGTGACATTATTTAAATTATATTTTCTATTAAATCATTGTATTATAATAAGACGAAATTTTGCACGCATTAAACTAAATGTAGAACATATAATAGGACACCAATTTATTTAAGACCATTATATTGTACTTGTGTTTTGGCAGATAAATTATCTTATCTTACCTTACCTAGTTACATTTATCAAAAGACTTTGTTCTCACCCCCTCATCCAAAGCGGCGAGCGCGAAGATGGTGGAGGGAGAAATCTCAGAATTATTGTCACGCAGCGCCTTCTCCAAGTTTTCCGACGTGTCGTGCACTCCGGAAATGACTTCACAGAACCTATCAACATAAATTTTTAAGGGTTAGATTAAGATGACTTTTCACTGATCACTTAAGCCATATGTTTTGCTAGCAGACGTAACTTAAACTTTTTTATTTGGTGCCAAAACCATAGGCTCCAATATCCCTTTTTTATATCACTGTGCTCACTAGGCTATACAGGCTTAAATTCCTAGTGCGGGGACCAAACTTTGGTACTAATTTACCTATATTATTGTAAGCCTAAGATGTAACTCACTTTTTGAAAAGGATGAAAAAGTTCATCTAAAAAGGAAAATTGTCCAAAAGCCATTGGTCGCTCTTAGACATAGGCTGAAACTAGGTAACAAAAACTGCTATGCCATGGCAGTTAAACTGTATAATAAGCTTCCTCAAAATCTCAGAGACCTACCAGATATACAATTTAATAGGAAACTATATAACATCCTCTGCGAAAACGGTTTCTACTGTATTGATGATTTTATGAATTTTAAATTTTGACCTGCTGCATACTATTTATTGTGACTTTTATTAACCCCCTAACTCTGATAAGATTTGCTTGATTGATTGACTCTTATAGGCACCTCTACTAGACGGATACTGAACTCAAGCATTGATATTCTAATTTAAACACTATGTAGTTAGTTATCTAGTAATTTAGTTATCGGTAGCAGCTTGCTCATTGTAGTTAGTTAATTTAGACCTAGTACAGTAGACACCTATATTCATGCAAATAAATGTATCATTCATTCATTCATTCATTCATTCAAAATCAATATTGCACCGGCACGTTTTTTTTTCTTCTGTTAAATAAAAAAAATATTTTGACGGGAACCAATGACTACTTGGACTGCTAGGCAGGGCAAGAATGAGCACGAACTAGAGTTTTGACGGCGAAATGACAGAGACGTACATTTTCAACGCGGTTCAACGGTAACGTCTCTTAGAAAAGAGACTAAATTTATATAAAAGTACATGTGATACTAACCTATTATGTCAAGTAAAGTTGCTGTGCCCTACAGGGTATAAGTACCTAGACTACCTACCTTGCCCTAAGGCGTAAGTGTACCTACTTTTGCAATAAATGACTGAATTACTGAACTATCAAAAAATAATAGCGAAAGAAGGTTAAATAATGGGTCGTGCTGTGGGATCCTGGTCGTACCTTTCAGTGTTGGCGGTCCAGAGCACGATGATCTTGTCCAGCTTATGTTTGTCGCGGAAGTTCTTAATGTCAGCGCGGAGTTGGAGGTACTGCTCGTGTCTCGTGCCGCGGATCAGGTTGGTGGCACGATCCGCCTATTCAAAACATATTCGACTCAATTACTATGGCTCTAACTGTCTTTTTTATCTAGCATATCTTGTCTTACAGCTGGGCAAGCTTCTCTTCTCCATTTAATTCTGCCCTTGGTTGTTTTCCATCACTCTTTATATAAAGGTGCACCTGTACACCTGTCTTTCATATTTTAATGAGGCTACCCCGCTACTGCAGTGCGTCGTGCATGTTTTTTGAGGCCGGTGTTCCCGATTTCCTTGCAATTATAAGAAAAAGAATAGCGTCTTTTTGGGATAGGCTGCGTCGCTCCAAAAATGATATATTAAAAGCTGTTTATAACAATATGTCTGATCGGACATTCTAACAACACTGGATAGCCGTCCACGATGACACGATGACGGTGGATGGACAGAAACAAAAAGTGACTTGGTTTTTTGCCCACTAAGCACTATTCGTTTGGATGTTATTTTACATTGTTATATCTACGTGTCTTGTACCTAAAATAAATGACTTTTATTTTTTTTATTTTTTTTAAAGGCATTGAGACTTGTCACTTCACATCATTCATCATTCTATCACTGTGCTGCTGACACTAAATCTAGTGAGGATCATGCTGGGCACACTCCCCAACGGAATTGTATGAAGTGGGATGTCTTTAAAGAATCAGGTACTTCTCAAATGAACCGGTTTCGTTTCTAAAGGAAGCCAATGGAATGCAGTGATCCATAATTTTAGATTGGATAGATTGCTCACTTTTTCTAAATGAAAGATTGGACGAGTAAGTCACTTACTTTCAATCAGCGGAACTCTCAAATTGGTAAGCACTTAAGTGGCCTCCAATTTAAAATGCATCCTGCATAAGCGTGGTACTTCAAGTTCGTTCTATACTATACCTACTATAATTAAGTGGATTTGAATACATAAGTGGCCGAGCTGACATCAAAATTATGCCTCAAATAGAATGCAATACACAGAGAGAGACACAAATACAAAGACATAAAAATAATTGATTGATACTCTGTGTAAAAAATTATATAATAAATTGTTTTAGCAAAATCAATATTATTATGCCCAAAAATGCATACTTATACAAAGATGTTAGTTAGTTAGTACACTTAATTTAATATAAGTAAAAGATGTTTATTGGTCGGAAGGTAAGGTAAAATTTTTAGAGTGATTAAAAATAATAATAATGCATGTTTCACCACAAATTGGCACACACATCTTTTACATTAAAATATTGCTTTATTAAATTCTTGTATTCTTTTATATGAAGTCTCTATTAATTTCAGGTTGCTAGGTATATCACGCAATAGTATATCATGTGTATAAAGCAAAAGGTTATTAGACTTTTCTTTATAAAATGTTATCAAAGACAATTTTTTTCACAGATGGGTAAAAGTCCTAAGAAATATCTGTCTCCATACTTCCACATTTCACGTTCATTCCTTCAAGGTAACGCGCTGAGTGACCTGAGTGTAACCTTGGCATTGGTCCGTTTATGGCGCATGCCCAGACAGTCATGAATCGAGTCAGACTGCCTACACCCACTTACAACCGTGCATGTAGATGACACGTTATGCACAATGCATCAGTGCATTATTCAGTTTTGCCAACCCATACCAAATTTAACCCCAAGTATTTTTTCAAATTCCCTTGAAACCCCTAATTAAATATATTTTTATAATTATCTTGTACGTGTATGCAATTCAAATCACGTCTCAATTTTTTAAAGACAAAATACAGCTTAGAACTATATTTTTAGTATTGTAGTGACCAAAGCCTTTAACTTTGCAAATAAATATCGCAACAACCGACAGTGACGCGTGCAATGAAACGTATGGATGCATGTCTTTGTAACCTATTCTTGAGACAGTAAAAACATTCACACGATACTTTATGCACATTTAGGTACACAACAACATACGGAAGAGACAAATGTCACGCAGGCTTATTTCTATTTCATTGCAAGTTTTGTCAAGTTTTTCTAAACAAATTCTACCCCTGAAATTGCCCCTGTTTACATTTTTTCCCCCGTAATTTAGAAAACCCCTAAGTTGTTACCACTGGCATTATTGCAGTTGTAACGCTTTTACGGGCGAAACTCCGAAAGCCCAACACCCGTATATGCGCGTATACTTACGTTTACGTTCGGTTTTTTTCTAGCGAGTGTCAGTAGTATAAGGCGGTAGTATGTTGGGTCGGCTCTACAATACGGCGCCCTATCATAGGGAAATAGTGTGGAAGTTGATAGAGCGTTCAGAGCGCAAAAAAAGATGTATTCGGTCACTATGCGGTGCCCCCTTTTTACAGCCCTGCAGACCATTATTTAAAAAATACAAAATATTGACTCTCCCTTGTCTCTACATCAAACAGGCAGCAGAGTTCGTAAAGCAATATCCTGAACTTTTTAATAAAAGACGAGACTTATGCAATAGGGTATTAAGAGATTCGTCAAAAAATAAACTGCACCTTCCTAGATACACATTAGGACAAAGGCAACGTCAAACATATTACATGTGCCGCAAGTTACCAACTAGTTTAAAAAAAATAAATGGTACCTTATTTTCTGTAAAATTGAAAAACAGGCTGGTTGAAAAATGTTTCTATTCAGTAAACGAATTTTTTAATGACAGGGACACAAACATATAGTTACATAAACTTAATTTATATAAACTTATATAGACATACATGTATTTAAACTCTCTTTTCTATTAAATAATTGCATAATAATATTATAAAATTTGCACACCTTAAACTAAAGGTAGAACATACTTAGGACACCAATTTATTTAAGACCATACATTGTACTTGTGTTTTGGCAAATAAAATATCTTTATCTTTAACTCTTTCAGTCACACTTTTACATGAAGAATATTTTGAACATTTATATCAGTTTTAGCATAATTTACAGCTGAAATATCTCAGAAAGTTGGAAAAATAAATCTAGGTATTAAGGCTTTTGAGGAATGAGGTGGTTAGTGACACTTACCACCGTGACTATTGACACAAACAAAAATATAGTAAGATAGTAAATTATTTATTAATATGATCAGTTATAACGCACTTTCCCACAGGCAAAACTATCGGTAAAAAATACTTTTATGAAAACCTGAAAAAAAATATTTCCCTTGTGTAGGCTAAGGGGCACTTTATATATTGCATTACCATAATATAGTACGCACTGGAGATATTTTAGTCCTACATTTACAGCATCTTCTCGAAGTGCTTCTCTCAGGTTGATGGCGACTGCATTCTAGACGAATTTTATGAGGAACTGTAAGTTTTATAAATGTAGGTCCTGAAAAATAGGCCGCGTAATAAGGTTGCTGTTTACTGATTCAGGCTTTTGTTTTTCTATGACATATGCTGGCGCCAGAAGACCCTGGTATACGCTTCATCTTAATTATTTCAAGGACCAGTAATTTCTGTAACTTGTTTCTTTATACGACACCGTGGCTTAGTTGGTAGTGACCCTGCCAACGAAGCTTGGTGTTCCGGGTTCGATCCCCGGCCGGGGCAAATATTTGTGACGAACACAAATGTTTGTTCTCTTGTCTTGGATGTTGTGATGTGTTGTATGTGTCCATGCCACCTGCGACACAGGGAATCCTAGTGCAGGGGTATGAGTGTGTGAATGTTTATTTATTATTTATTTATACCCTGCATTTTACTGCAATTTCTTTATAGGTACCCATCACCAAGTTCAAAGGAATGAAAACATCAAATTCTTATGTTGTGGTGGATGTACGAGTATAAATAAGGCTTTCCGGATTGAGGAGCGTAAAAGTTAGTTTGAAAACATAAAATATCCTATAAATTTTCTACCCAAAAAAGGCGAAATAGTAAACAAGGTTTAAAATTCTCCATGCTAAGAAGTTGATCGGTTATTCCCACACCTTCAGAACATCCATCTTATAAATTCTTCTCCCATTTTGGAGCTATTGTAGTCAGTTAAAATTTACGGTGTTGAACTATATAGAATCAGGATTCCGGCGTACTAAGCTAGACAAAGGGAGGTCATCATCAGAATCAAAGTTGTCATAATCGGTTTTTGAACTTTTCAAATAAAATCATTGGGATTTAGCTGATTTTTTAGATCTTCTTCGTCATCCTCATCGCACAGATACCTAAAAGTGTGTCTTCCAACAAGTAATCTGCTATTTCTCTATGTCTTATCCAGCGCGACATATTGTTACCTTATACCCCCAATAGTCACGGTGGTTAGTTTACTAACCACTATACTTTCGTTGTACACATCGAAAACACAAAAATAATATTTTTTTTATGTGACCATGTATAAAATACATATGTGAGAATACATTGAGTAAAAAACATTGAAGAAAAAAACTTACTTATCAGTTTCACGGTTTTTTTATCAAACGTGCGAATAAAAGTACGTTTGCGCAATATTCAATGCAACGCGAATTAACTATCGTTCATTTATTATACCGCAAATCGGTCGCATCTCGTCCAGAATGATGCGAACTTTCATGATAAATCAACCGATTGTCGTTAGATAGCATGGGTTTTAATAAAAAAAATCGGAAAGAGGTGGTTTGCGACACTAACCACCAAGACTGAAAGAGTTAAGGCGTCCCTCGCGCGTATACAGGCGTTGGGCTCACGAAAAAAAACAAATATGAGCGGCGAATCCGCTCGGTTAATCTGATAATCTGAAACTGCACTTATGCATTTCAACCAATGCACAAATTGACGTTATCCGTTTGTTTGTAATACATAGGGTATGTTATTGAAAAACAGGCATAAGGCTTCATCAAGGTTATAAAAATTGAGAACCCAACAGCTAAAATGACGCTCCCAGTTTATCATCACTTTTTCACACATTTTGGTGACTCACAGCCGCCATATTGGAGTTTTTGACATTTTAGATAGCCTTTGTGAGTTCACTCTCGTGACCTAGACGAGTTTAATGACACCTTATTTGTAAAAATCTATTTAGCCTTTTAGCCTGCAGGACAAAGGCAGTGTCCTAATAGAACGCGATGACGCGACCATCGCAAGTTCGCGCGAACGTCGATCGCGCGATCACGCGATCAAACGTACTAACGTCAAATAGGCGTCCCAATTGGCATCGCGTCGCGTCGCGCGATCGCGCGATAGCCAATCGGGACGCCTATTTGACGTTAGTACGTTGGATCGCGTGATCGCGCGACGGTCGCATCGCTTGCTCGCGCGACGATCGCGTGATCGCGTTCTATTAGGACAACGCCAAAGAGTTATAGACAAACAAAAACATACTACATACATACAATCCAAAAACTCTACAATGTACTCTACAAATAGCAGCGCGTACTTTGCTACCATAATAACACATTATGTAGAACTAGTTAAAACTGCTGTTGATCGCAATAACAAATGTAATTTACGGTTTCATTTTCCTTATGTAACAAGCCACATTATACTAGACAGTGATACAGTACAGAGGTTTGAAGTAGATCTTTACGAGAAACGAAATAATACAGAAATATAACATATTCACGAACTTATAATCCTCTCATATAAACTTAAAAATTTACTAAAAATCACGAATCACGAATTCACGAAAATTTCACTAAAATAATAAATGCAAAACTTTGAGAAGTGCGGATGGATTGTTACACAACGACAAAACTACGAAACTGATTGGCCCAGAATTTGAGATGGATATAGTTCAGACAGGAGTTGGGCGGGACACCTGGTCAGACGTGCTGATCACATCAGGTGGAGCAAAGCAAGGTCATCATTTCATCATTTTCAGGACCTTTTCCCACTAAGTAACGGTACAGGTTACAAACTTAATGTTAATATAGGGATTATTTGAGGATATAAGCTAAATAAATGTTAGACAGAAACACGATTGGTGAAAATATACTCGATAGATTTTTTTAAATCGGCCCTCAACCTCATTGAATCTGTTTTACATCCATCCTCCGAATTTAGAGAATATTTACGGTTAATTAGTATACTACTGAGTGAGTAATCACAAAACTTAGATAAACGTTAAAGGATTTTATATGCCTACAATACTTTTCAAGCAATGCGATGGTTTAACAGCAATTTTTAGTTTATTAAAAATATAACATGACAAAATGATCGTATAATCTCATTATTTTTAAACACGATACTAAGCGCGGAAGCCGGTGTAAAACGATATGTTTTATAAACATCAGTGGGCTGTGGAAACATCCATTCTACACTATTCATAGACAATAGTTTGTAAACAACGAGCATTCAACGAGGTGTGTTTAAAAAAAATAATAGACAATAGCCACGTGTAGGCCACGTGTAAATTATTATGAGCCACGTGTCAAGTATCAGAATTCAAGGTGGAACTTTAGTTATACATTTGGTTTCAAATGAGTCGACTGAAAGATTTTTCAGATATTCGAGCAAAAAAACGCCACCATACTTAAAAATGTATGGACTTATGCCATACCTTTTATTTTCAAACTTCCATAAATTCCCTAAAAAGCCTTCATCATTTGATGATAATAATAAGGAATTTAATTATGTACCACACCTCTGTAGATAGAACGTCACTAAATCATCTAAAACGATTTCGCTGAAATTCAAGGAAATTCAGTAGGTATGGGTTTTTTTTACTGCGGGTAGCAGCATTTCTAAATAGTTTTGAGTTTTAGCGTCTCGTAGACATCGAGACTTCGCCCTATTGTATTCAACAGGCGTGTAGGAGCAGCTTTTGTATTTTCTATAAATAAACGCGGAAAGTCAATACATGCAAGAGACGCACCATAAGGTCATCATAGAAAGAAAATTTTCCCTGAACCCTTTAGGTACCTAACCTCCTAGTTTTTATATTGAAACCTTTACGGGCTCAGCACACGGAGCAACTTAAGTTCCCGCAACTGTCAACTTTACACACGCTAGCTAAGCTGTGCGTAGCAGCTAGTAATCATTATACATTTCTGTTATCGGCTTATTCCAGAAATTCCCACTAGCCATCCCCACTAGTGGGGATTTTGGAAAAAAGTATCAAAATCCCCACTACCAACCGCAGTGGGGAATATTTTTGTCCCGAGATCCCCACTTACACAATTACGAATAATGAACATATTTCAGATAATACACATCTTTGATTTTTTATTACCACCACAGACAATCAATTCCACCGTAAATAAATTACTATTTCATAAGCAGCTCATCATACCTCCTCGGTTTCAATAGATTACCAGATAGAGATACTAGCCAAACAGGAATTTGGCGAACTGATGGATGAGTCACAGTCTCTAGGGCAATAACCTACCTAATGTGACCGCGACATACGCGGAAGTTCAACGTAGTTTATGGTAAATATTTAAGATTTCGATAGGTACGTCTTTCTTACCCGACTGCCAAGGAAGAGTTATGTTTTTCGCGCGTATCTTGTATGTATGTTATGTATGTATGTAAATTTCTTTGTTACCTCGATATCTTGCAAAAGGCTGGATGGATTTTGACAGTTAAGGTATCGTTAGATTCGTCTCAATACCCGGAGTGTACTTAGATGGGTTTAAAAAAAACGAAATGGCGGATTCTTGGCGCTAAATAGTACCTATGTTGTTAATAATTTTTTGTTAACCAAACCTATCTAGTAGGAAGGGTATCAAAATGAAGGAAATTAAAAGGAGATTAAAAAAATACATTTACAAGTCATATGTTATGAGAATGTTTTAGAACAAAAATAAAGTAATCGAAAAAAAAACCTCTCCATCCTAAATTGTTTCTGAGCAGAAGTTCAGCGCACTTCGTTTAGTTTTTTCATTTTATTTATACAAGTGACTAGGAACATTGTACTTTAAGGAGGAAAAGTATCAAGTATTGTTCACGATATAATTGTACTTTTTCGGATATATCGATACCGATTTACAGGGAAAACGATTCATTCGTGAATTTGCCTGTAAGTGATGAAATGCACGTTTTTATGGGCGGAGAAGATAAATTCAGTTTAATGTGACATCACATCTTGTTAAGTATTCCTATAATTTGACTTGCAAGACAGACAGACAAACAAGAAAGTGGCAAATTATAACGTGGTAACACACTACGCGTACCGAACGAGCGAATCGATCTGAAGTATTTGCGCAGTAGCGATCTTCGATGCAGATTTGCTACTGCGCGCTATTTGCGGCTACCTTCAGAAACACTCGTTCAGTCATCTACAATCACAGTACCAAGGACTCACCTGATTAGCGGCGATAAAGTCCGGATCGTAGATGGCCGGTCGCGGCTTCATGGTCGCCATTTCTTTGCGCAGCTTCTGCTGTAGATCGTAGTCGATCACCTTGGCGCGAACCATCGACTCCGCCAGATTGAGTGGACTTATGTCCCAGCCGTCGATCACTGATCAATAATATTGCAATCTTTGATATACACCACACATTTTTAATTACCAAAAAAGCTTAAATGGGCATTGCGGAAGGGTTAAGGCGTTGTATCTGTGCAGTCAGAATTTTGGGTTTCTACAAGATGTGCGATTTACAGCGCCGCGAGTGCGGCGCTCGAACCGAGCTGCAGCGAGCCAGCGCTCGAGCTAGGTACCCGGGATTGCCAAACAGTGCAGTTCTCATCCCATCCAGTCTAGCTAAAGCTCGTTCTACTCGAGTTTTTCAGTAGAATTTTTTGGAGTAATGCTTTTGAATGAAATGGGAAATCAATTCAGTTTTTTTCGCATGAATTAAAGGTAAACACAGGTTTGAACATAAATCATAATTTCCCAAATTAACTAAATAATATTGTTTGGACGGATGTTTGATGCTATCAAAATAAACAATCTATCTATACACGGACGCAAATCCATAGGAAAACGACTAACTGTAACAGTTATCCAATTTTAATCAAATTTATTTTGACGAAAATCCGACTATATTTTTCAAGTTTATTTGCCATATCTGTCTTCAATAACGGCAACTGACTATATGCGTATTTTTTTTTCTGGTGATTAAATGTTGACGGTGTATAAATTACGTAAGTAACATTAAAGTTTTGACTCACCTAAATCATCAGGGTGTATCATAGGTAGAAGGTTGCACATTGGCACATGGACATCGTGTCCTTTTTCATCGATACCGAGCCTCACCACTGAAGCTTGTGTGATGGAGCCAAACCTGTCAAATAAAATCAGGGTTAGGGCTGTGAAGGTCAATCCTTTGTTGCTCCCCGCCCCACTTAACCCCAGACAGAGGGGGCAAACAATGGGTCCACTTTTAGACCCCACAGACTGCCTTAGTTAGTGTTTCTATCTTCCTAGTTCTTTCGAGGTTAAAAATTCTAAAACAGGCCTATACCAACTGACTAAGTATAGAAAATAGACCTGTTTTAACTCATACAGTAAAACACTAAGGGAACATTCAGAACTGGGAAGATATAAACACCAAGGCAGTCTGTGGGTCTAAAGGTGGATCCATTGTTTGCCCCCTCTATCTGACCAGCATCACTATGAATATATAGATTGACATATTTCAATTTCAAGCTTATGCTTGTTAACCTATACTGTGATGAAAAAGGTGGATCCATTGTTTCCCCCCCTACCCTATCAGCATCTATTGACTTACCAGTTGCCCAATCTTAGTGTTCTAAGTCAGCTAATGCTTGTTAGCAAATATTGTGACTTAATAGGTGGATCCATTGTTGCCCCCCCCTACTCTATCAGCATCTATTGACTTACCAGTGGGAGTCCATAGGCCCATTCTTAGTGTTTTAAGTCAGCTGATGCTTGTTAGCCAATACCGCAGCTGTGAAGGTAGATCCATTGTTGCCCCCTACCCTATCAATATCCATTGACTGAACAGTTAGAGTCCATAGGCCCATTCTTAGTGTTCCAAGTCAGCTGATGCTTGTTAGCCAATACAGCAGCTGTGACGGTAGATCCATTGTTGCCCCCTACCCTATCAATATCCATTGACTTACCAGTTGGAGCCCATAGGCCCATTCTTAGTGTCCTAAGCAAGCTTATGCTTTTTGGCCGATACTGTGACTGAGAAGTTGGATCCATTGTTGCCCCCCTACCCTATCAGCATCCATTGACTTACCAGTTGGAGTTCATAGGCCCATTCTTAGTGTTCCAAGTCAGCTGATGCTTGTTAGCCAATACTGCAGCTGTGAAGGTGGATCCATTGTTGCCCCCCCATCCTACCAGCATCACTCCTACTTTGCCGATGCGACGCTGAGTACGAATGGCCAGCTGCTTGCGAAAGGGCTTTACCTAACAGAAAAAAGGTGATTAAGGATATTTAAAAAATATTTTCTTTTAGGTAAATTAAATATCAAAGGCCAGTTTTATAAAATGTAGAGTAATACACAATTTCATCAATATCTGTATTATTCTGAGCGACATAAAGACCTACAGAATTCATGGCTGAAATAAATCGGGTATCAAGTTGTAGCAGTTGAGCTACCTATAGATTGTTTGCAACCAAATGGCCCAATTGTTTCCTTTTGTAAATTTTGTAATATTATAGATTGAAGTAAATTGATATTAATAACAGATATCAATAGAAATAAATAATTCAAAACAATACAGTTGTTTGGTCCAGTAAGTTTGTTTTTCAACCTGGCTGGTTTATACTTTGAAGTAACAAATAATCCATGTGAGAATTACATGCCAATGACCACAATTTTAAGAGCACAATAAAATCTAAGTGAACTCAAGTCTAGATGCATCCAATTACAAAATACATCCCTAAGTTTCTGGAAACATTCAAGTTATTAAAGCTGCCGGCCGGCGGCGGGGCTATACCGGCCTACCTACATGTTAGAGTACCTACTGAATGTACTACTGCGCGCTAAACTTACCAGCAAGTTCGGGCCGGCTTTGGTCACCAAGGTATCTTCATAGGCATAATCAGAATAGATGTGTTCATTGCTGTATCTCAAGTTAGGGCTAGAAACCATCAGGCTCAATTGCTTTTCCATTGCGGGTACCGTTTTAATTGGTGATCGGCAGATGCAAGAATCTGATGCACGAAATGTTGAGTTACAAATTAGGTATTATCTCGAAAGAGATGACAGATAGAAATTTCCGGGAGCTGAGACACAAACGAGCACACTCCACTGCCTGCACCGCATAAATCAATCAGCCAGCACACACGCGCAAAGCCTGCACTGCACGAGCAAATGATAGTATTCAACAGCGACGAATCCAAATCCAACAAAACTTGAAGCCTAATTTTTTTTTTTTTTTTTTTTTTTTTCTTTCGAAGAACCTAAGTTCTTCGGTTTTGGCTTCACATCAAAGGTATATAGCCAGTGTCAAGTAATTGGAGAGATTATTTTGTCATAAGTCAGAGTCGATAAGTCAAGTCATGCCCCTGTAAAGTAGTGGTGGTTGCGACTTTACTAGAGGCTTCTATGGAGTTTTGGAGGCAACACGAAAAGTCACGTTTTACAGCATTACACTATTCACCAACACTCATACACGTTCACGAGCACTTAATGGATAAAAAACCACCGTTTTTACACATAAACACTCAAAGTTATACAAGTTTAGTCAATTAATTTAATGCCGCCAATGCGCCATTTTTCATGTTCCCGCCAAAACTCCTGAAGCCTAATTGAAAATGAATGTTTGACGTTGACGTTTTTTTTTTTTTTTGGTTTAGGCTTCACATCAAAGGTATATAGCCAGTGTCAAGTAATTGGAGAGATTATTTTGTCATATGTCGTGAGTCGATAAGTCAAGTTTTGCCCCTGTAAGTAGTGGTGGTTGCGACTTTACTAGAGGTTTCTATGGAGTTTTGGAGGCAACACGAAAAGTCACGTTTTACAGCATTACACTATTCACCAACACCCATACACGTTCTCGAGCACTTAATGTATAAAAACCACCGTTTTTACACTTAAACACTCAAAGTTATACAAGTTTTGTCAATTAATTTAATGCCGCCAATGCGCCATTTTTCATGTTCCCGCCAAAACTCAACGTTGACGTTGATTGAAAGTCGAGCGAGCTTGACGTTAAACAGCTGTTTGTTATTCGAAACTGACATTGACACTAAAATCTTAGTTGACATTTGCACATATTTCATTCTCGTTGTTCTACTCAAAATCCGGAATTCGAATACTCGATTATTAAGATCGAAAGGTCTCTACTTGCTGTGGCGGAAGTCAAGGAATTTACAAACTTAGTTTATAAATTCCTTGGTGGAAATAGACAGACTTATTCCGTCCGACCGAGCGAAGCCAAAAACAAAAGAAATAATATTTTTTTTGTTATTATGTATATTCTAAAAACAATTAATGAGAAACCTAGTTATCATTATCATTCATGTCTGTCTGAAGAAATCTGTAAAAGTATATAAACACTAATGTACCGGAACAAAAAACTGTATATGAATGTAGACATTTAGCTCAATACATCTGTGTACTGAATCTTTGGGTAGTTTACGAGTTATCTAACATCTCACATTAAGGCTAAAGTTAAAACTCCTCGGTCCTTATTTTCCACTAAAGTCAAATAAAACACTGTAATAAGCAGGCAGATAGTATAGAGACCTAGAATCTACCGACAATACAAATACAAAAGAATGGGCGGCCATGGTATTTTAATAAAAACAAAACTAGAGTCCGTCGGCCCCAGCCTCCCTAGTTATATTAGTGTGTGTGTTGTTACAGTTTACAATGAAAGAAAATGATTGAAGCTATGCACGTACAGACACACTGTACTTTTTATGACTCACTCACACATATCAAATCTTACTACACACACAAAAATAATGTTTACACGAACCCAAATTATTTTGATAAAAAGGGGCCCACTAGGGTTGCGACAACAAAATTAATATACTTTGTTTTTAGAATAAAATAGTTTAATTAACGACTGCAATAATGTAAAAAAGTTTTGAAAAATATAACCCAACCTAACACAAACCTACTTCTATGAATTCAAATTAGATCCTACGTAGCTAGATACCTAGTACTATATCGATTGCGGACCTACCAATGTATCAAATTAAATCTCATGAACTGCAGCTAAGTTATAGGTTTCGTCTAAAATTGTACTTAGTACTTAATATTTTTTAATAATGGTAAAATGTTAATGATGTCGCATTCTAACTAATGTACAACACGCAAAAGCCTGTGTATACGATTTATAAACTTAAATATTAATTACGGTATATTAAAGCATGCGGGGGAAGAGGGGGCGCGCCGCGCTCTCATATTCCGTATATTGATTGTGTGCGAGGGGGCCGGGGTAGGAGGGGGCTTCGGCGTGCCCCACTCTGTTTTTTACGACACGGCTTTCTGTGTAACATAAATTATTGTATTAAATTTTGTGAAATGTTTCGGTGTTATTTGTGAAAAATAGGGAAGTTGGAAACGCGAATAAAAGGTAAGAAATTCATACCGGTGCGTTCGGCCCAAAAATTTCGTGTTACCGAATATCATTAAATTATTAATTTAGCGAAATTCCGTCGGCTGCGCGTACCTACGGTATATTACAGTCATACCGCGTACGTATAGTGTTTTTTACGGGCATCGTTCTAAAAATAAGTTGTAATAATTATAATTTTATGTAGCGGTCGCAGCAGAGTCGGTTTTCTGTGGGTTACAGTGAATATCCATCGGACGTGAAGTGGTGTGAATTTGTGTTTTTATGAGTGAATGGTGGTTCAGATGCAGGGGCTGGCGAGCGATAAGACGTTCCACTTGAAGTGGAACAACCACCTGCAGAATTTGAGCCAGCTGTTCACGACCATCTACTCGTCTTCGGCCCTCGCAGACGTGACGCTCTCCTGCCGCGACGGTGCCCTCAAAGCGCACAAGCTTGTGCTCTCAGCATGCAGCCCTTACTTCGAGCAGATATTCAAGTAAGACCGTAAACCATCTACCTTTCATTCTACCACCTCCATTTCACTAATTAGATTTTTTCTATGGCACATAAAAATCTTCCATTTGATCATAATGACATCATTATTTTTCTAGTGAAGTTATTTATATCATGTACAGTAAACAGACAGCTGGTACTTTTCACATACTGTTACAGCTTCATAGTTATTTTATTTATCTTGAGTATACTCACTTTGGTTCTGGCTCAATTTTCCTAGAAAAGTCTACATGAAAATTTATGCAATAATTATATGCAACATTTGTGTTCTACCTTATGTTTTTCCCTTAGGGAAAACCCATGTCAGCATCCCATCGTGATCCTGAAGGGGATTCCATTCTCCGAGATCAACCTACTCGTGGAGTTTATGTACAAGGGTTCAGTAGACGTTCAAGAGTTGGACCTCCAATCTCTGATGCACACAGCCTCTGAGCTGGAGATTCGAGGGTTAGCGTACGAAGCCCGAGACAATGCACAGATACTCAATGTCAACCTGGAGTTCCCAACAAGTTTCCCCCAGACAACAGCATCAACACAACCTCAAGCATTACCTCAAGCTTTTCCTCAGGCTCGCACCGATGTTGAAAGGCTCAAACAGGTAAGGTTTTATTATTCACTTTTTATGTTCTTGACAATTACTTTGTGGTTTTTTATAATCCTTATTTTCAATGATACTTATACTTTTTGTCATATGTAGATAAAAAATATATGAATACATATTTTTAGACATTTCAAACTATCAGCTTAAGGTAAGCTAAGTATCAATAAATCATCAGAATCTATAAAAGGCTTGCCTGACTGACTGATAAACAAGCTACAAGCTAATCCAGTAAACGTAAGGAACTGTTACATGATATGTTCATGTCAAGAGTTGAAAGTGCATACTATACAATCAATTTTGTGAAATAACTCTTTGAAAATTTCAAGGAAATAATTACACCAACAAAGGTGTGGGTGTGAGCTAACATTTTTATTTTAAGAACAATCTAAGTGAATTAAAGCATGTTGTCTCGTGTAAGCTGGTTCTGGTATCACTCATTTACTTAGACATGTATTAATTATGTTATTTTAATTACCATTTCAATAATTTGAATGATGAAAGACATTATTATACAACAAAAATGTATTATTATACAACAGGGATTTGGGTTGTAAATTAAATGTCTGACATAAATTAAGTAGGGTACATAATTAGTTGAATTAAATAAGATCATATAATAATTTCAATGAAGTATGAAGTATTATTATGAAAAGGATAACAAAATAGAATGTACAACTTCTTGTTAAATTACATACTAACCTTTTTGGGAACAATTTTTTTTTCTAATCATTTTTTACCACCTGCTCTAAATACTTAATAAATCAATACTTTTTAATAAGGAAGGGATAAGTGTGGCTAAACCTTACCTAGATAGCATGTAAAGTGTATTTAAAAAAATACAAATACTAACTATACTTTGCGTTACAAATTTTCAAAATTCCTTTCTTTGTACTCACAGCACTCGACGAATACATCCTCCAAGTTTCTAGTCTCTACCTCCATTGGTTTAGCCTGTAGACTGTCTGTCAGTCAGTCAGTCAATCAGGACCAAGTATTTTATAATATTGATTGATTGTATTGTAATTTGTGGTAGGTAATGAATTACTGTATTATTGTTAATCAAAGGCTTCCACTAAGTGGAACGGAGTTCTGTTATTTTGACCAAAAAGTATATAAGTACCTTACAAACTTTTCAATTTTAAAGGTTAATGAGAAATGATGACTTATTATGGTCGGTTAAAATACAGTATGTCTTTCATTCATAAAACATTAAATTACCTAAGTAACAAATCTGTACCACACCTCATTTTGGAACAATGCGAGTTTTATCTCTGTAATGTCATCTTAATTATGCAAAAAAATTATGTAGGCATTAAAATAATTGCTGTTACTATCCTAATTTGCATATGTTAATTAATATTTGAGCCAGATTATAAGGCAGGGCATTTAAAATTTAATCATTACATGCAATTTTCACCAACTTTTATTAGAAAGATTCTATAGATAGATTTTATTAGTAGCTTCTAAAAAAGTGATGATTTGATTTTGTCGTTATGTAAGTTTTATAATACGTATCTCCGAATTTGATGTTTTTTTATGAGGATTTACCTCAAGAACGTTGAGTAGTAATTAATTAATTATTTATTATTGAGTTTTATAAATTATTTATTTTAATTGCTATGGTGTCTTATGTGATGCTGATGAATGAATATGTGATGAGACCTTTATGTGATGCTGATGAATGAATATGTGATGAGACCTTCTTACATTAGGTAGTATTAAATCTGTGAAGTAAGCAGATGGTATCCCAGTCTATTTTAGATGTTTTCGTTGATACCTCTTAGCCAGGATTGTAATATTTACTATAAATTGTGTAATGTTAATGAGTCATAGAATTTACCCCTACTCTAGATAGTGAACAAAATCAATACATGGCCTAGTTTTAGAAACTTGATTCGCTTGTCTTAAGGTAGCCAGGATGTTGTGATATACTGAGTAAAACAAATCACTTGAAGGAATTAAAGTTAGTACCAAATTATTAAGCTACTCATCACAAATGTTCTGACACTAATGATTAGTCTTAGTTAGGTACCTATATGTTATTATTTTCAAATAACGCGTTTGTTGAAAAGAAGCGTAATTTGTTTACTTTCTAATACGGCAATGGTTGGTACTGTCTGACATAACATGACATTCTCAAGACGAGCGCCATTCGCACTTCGTTGGTTTCTTCTGGTTGAAGAGTCCATGTGATGAAGACCTCACACGTTGATGGCTCTGGATATCTTAGTACTCTGTGGTTGGACGAAGTTTACTCTATAGCACATAGGGATTTTTTGCCTTTTGTGCACGCGTTTTCGAGAATTAATAAAAAAAAAAAGCTTGAGAAATTGTTGTAAATTTTGAATATTTTTCCTAGTCACATGCAAGAGAAATTCAGATTATCATGATATTTTATCATTAAATACATATTATACTTGATAGGCTTCTGAGTCATTACAATGTACCTAGGTGTCATTGTATACTAGCTCGGTGGTACCCCACCTTTTTGACGTTTTTTTTAATTTTTTTAAGGTTTTCCTTGTGTGTTTTGAATTTTGATTGGTTCCAAGACTTCTCTGCATACAATGGTCATATTATGATGACTCATGCACGAGTATTTCTTTGACAATGTAGGAAACTCAAGTACTTACCATTATTACGAATAAAAATATACAAGTATAGCAATTCTATAATATTATTATTCATGTTTTTTTGTTCGTCAGTCAGTAGTATAACCATTTATTAAATAAAAATTAATAACCATTATTTCAAAACATTTGCGTCATACATTGCAGAGAAAAAATGTGTAGTGCACACTCGGCAATGAAACTAAAAACAGTAAGTGTTTGCATGTCATTGATTTGTTAAATCACCATGACGAAACATGATTTTAAAAATTTTAAAATTATTTATTTAGCAGTAAATAAATTTAAGAGAATAGCAACATCAATACAGGCACATTATTACATTATTTTGTACTATTATAATGTTACGCTACCATTATTTGATGTCGTTCAGGTAAAAGAAAATACAGTAGACACATTACCATCTTCACTTAGTAATATTTATTATACCAGCTGATTATACCCGAAGTAGTGTTATATCCGAGCGTTGGGAGCCCAGTAGCTCAGTCAAATACACTCCCCACGAAATATGTGTTTTTTTATAGCTTAAAGTATTTTTCACTTCAAACATCTTAACTAGACTTTTCGCGTCGGAGTTGATTCTTTCTAAATTATACAGCTTATAAGCCAAAAAGGGACGTGTGCCCTTGAAACAACGGCTTTAACATAAATAAATATAACCGACGACGCCCCCTTAATAGGGGGAGACCGTATATATTAGTTAATACTAGCAACGAGGCAAGCTTTAAGGAATTTATACAATTTTTTTTTTTTAAATACTTACATATACACGGTCACGTACACGTGGTCAGTTGACGTTACTGAACACAAATATAGCAAAAAAACTTGAAAAAATTAAGTCGAATTTTTGTCATTTTATTTTTATTAAAAATGGATAACTGTAACCGTCCTATGGATTTGCATTAGGCGGTAGCTTTTATTGATAATAATTTAAGTTTTATTCATCGTTTGGCAAACCCGGGTACCTAATACCTATCTCGAGCCAGCCCGCAAAACCTCGGCTCGGGCGCCGCACTCGCTCCGCTGTCACTCTGCCATTTTGTAGAAATCCAAAATTCTGACTGCACAGATACAGCGTAGTACCCCGTCTGCATTGCCCATTAAATTTTTATGTTAATTAAAAATTGGGCGTGTATATTGATCCCGAACAATTCAGTACCCAGACTGGGCGAGGTTTCCGGATAAAAAGTAGCCTTAGGTAGATGTGGTTTAATGCACATAAACTAAACTCATACCAAATTACAGATTAAGGTGGTTTTGGCGAGATTGTGGAACAAACGTTCATTCGTTAATTCATTCAAAAAAACTTTCGTATATTAGTAGAATTCCTAGTCATACATTTAGGATTCTAACATCAGCTTACGAGTATGTATTCCTATTGACAACACTTTCGATATCGGCTCTCCCAAGGTTCTCTACTTTGCCCGATATTTTTTCTCGAAGCTGCCAGATAAATCTAGCACACATCTCAAAGCTAGGCCTAGTACATTAAATTACGTAACGTATTGCAAAGTGTTAGTCATATATTTTATATAGCATTGTACGTTCATTCAATTAGCATTCTTAAACGCTTAGTGCACTCCCACATTTATTTCAATTGAGTTAAATGAAAAACAACTTGCAGTAATATGAGTAATTTTTAGTTCTTTCGAACCAGTGTGGTGAAAGGATTTCAAGTGCGCCTCGAAGAGGCTTCTTTCGTGCACTCGACACATGTTTTCGAACTTTTAAGTTCTACGACATGCCGGTTTCCTCACGAAGTTTTCCTTCACCGTTGCGAGAACTTATATTATTTATTTATTGCTTATATTATATTATTGCTTGTATTGTATTAGATATTACTCATTGTAGACAGTTTATATTTATTTTTTGTGTAGGATGTAATGTCCAAGGTAAAGGCTTATTTACTCTAACTAAATTTTACGAAAGCCAGATTTTACCATTAATAATTTAAGTCCACACTATTTAGTATCAAATGTAATCAAAATGTAATTAAGTTTACTTAAAATAAATTACAAGCGAAACGAGAATTGGACAAGGCGTTATTTCAAACGTTGTAAATGCTACATTTTACCTGAATAATCTTAAAAAAAATGGTTATAATAAACTCCTTTGTTTCGTATTCTTTACCTGATCCGGTACTAAACAAACATGCAAATACAACTCTAACGAGTATTTAACACACTAATGATAATGATAATGTTTGGATTTTTCACGCAACGCGATCTAGCCCCAAACTTTAACATTCTAACATTAACATTCACACATTCACACCCCTGCACTAGGATTCCCTGTGTCGCAGGTGGCATGGACACATACAAGACATCACAACATCCAAGACCCGAGAACAAACATTTGTGTTCGTCACAAATATTTGCCCCGGCCGGGGATCGAACCCGGAACACCAAGCTTCGTAGGCAGGGTCACTACCAACTAAGCCACGGTGTCGTCAGAACACGGTATCGTCAAACTAAGCAGAGCTTGTTCTATGGGAACCAGATAACTAATAGAATACTAATATACTTATTTTTTTGTAAATACATACATAGAAATACTCAGACACAGGACCAACACTGATGTTCACCACACAAATGTTTGTCCGAAGCAAATTCTAAATTCAAATTCAAATAGTTTTATTCATTCGCCTAATCTATTGTTACAGTACATGGGTTAGAGATTCCCTTTTAAGTAAAAATATTAGTGTTAGTTACCTTGCTCTTCCGTTACAATATGTATTGATAAATTTGATTAAGTTAATAAAAGGTTAATAATATTGAAGCTAAGTAGATTTAGATAGTACATAGTTGAAGTTAAATTATTTAGGCAAGAAAGTGTAGTATGTAATAGTAGATTATGCACTAAGGGGATAAAGCAGTGTCTTATGTCGCGGGTGGCATATTGAACCCTGAGCTAACGAGGGACTCAGTTAACTCCTGAGTGACGCGAGGGGTTCAAGCTACCCAAAGCGAAGACAGGCTTTATCCCAGAGGAGCATACTCTACTTTTCACACCTTCTGCGAGGCAATAAAAAGCCAGGGCGGCAGCAGCGAACATGCATCGTCTTTTGTTTCACAATCTTTGAAGTCGCGCCTTTTTTCTTTTTTTTTATGAGTGGCCAGTTCGATTTTCGAACAAACCTTTTTACAATGCCATATGGGCGTTCTTTTACTTAGAGTTTTCCCACGAGTTTCCACACGAATTTGACGTTCCAAATTCAAATCACATTACAACCCTTGGGAGTTTCATACAACATTACCTTCCTAGAGAGGTAATGCTTTGCTTTACCTCGATGATAGCATGATATATAATTAGACATTGTCGAGCAGGTGGTGTGAAAATATCATAAGCAGTCCTCGACCATACGTGTCGGCGTCGTATTTAATATGGATGGATATTTATTAGCCACGTCTACTATCTCATCGTGACCACTAAAAAAAGCTTATCGATTTTTTTTCAAAAGTATACATTTTTTTATATTTTGATTTGGTAAGAGTTCGTCTTAACACATCTCTTCTTGGAGAAAATAAGAAATAAACAAAATAAAGATAAGCATTACTCGTTACTCACGTCACGACATCTAAACTTAAAATATACGGTTCGGGTCCAAATGCAATGGCGGTAAAAATTTACAATAAACTTTCAGATAAAATAAAAATCCAAGAAAATGATCACATTTTTGAAATTAATTTAAAAGAAATGCTTTTAAAAAAATGCTATTACGAGTTGCAAGATTTTATAAACGATTCATTTAGTGACTTAACAATATATGTAGTTAAAAATATCGGCCCGTCTCTATCATTTGCAACACCCTATCCGGGTAATATTGTGTAGCTGTACTTTATTTATTTGACCTACTAAGACCTAAAATGTAACCTGCCCAATATTGCAAATAAATACTGAATACTGACATCTGACGATAGAATTCTAACTATGATTTGTATGTTTTTTTACCCGACTATCAAGAAAGTGTTGTTATATAAATTCGTATGAAAAACTTAACGTTCGACTTATTTCTTAGAGGAAATTTATGTTAAATGAAACATATGGTTAAGCAAAGCCATGGATATTACCTATGATATTACTAAGAATTATTTTAAACTATATCTTGGTTTGAAAGGAAGCTACAATCTTACAATAAAAAAATACATACTTAGTCTAATAATTATTAGAATCACTAGTGATTATATTTGCCGTATCTAAAAACAAATAAATTGTTTGTTGGTTTATTTTCAAAAATATTTTGAAGAAATTTGTTTTGAAATTAATTAAGATATTATAAGTATGTATTATTACGTGCGGGACCACAGCATTGAACAAACTACATTTTTTATCAAAAATTATCATTATGAATTTATTAAACAAATAAAATACTAGATAAATAAATGTGCTGAGATAAGTTTGACTATAAAATTAAAATAATATAATACAATCACCATGATAAGTTTATTTTTCTAGAATACAGTGGAGTTATAAAGCATTATCAAATTTCAAATAATAATTAAAATACCTACGTCCTGTGTAGGTAATCACATTTTATGTAGATGTTATAAAATATGAGTTGCAAATAACATTTTTTTATCATATTTCATTAATTTTGTACCTATATTATTGTAATGAATTGAACACCAATGTAAAACAAGCATTTTTTTCTATTTTTAAATGCCACATAGAATTTGGAATTGACATATTCGTATATCAGTGGAAATCCGTTTAGGTAATTTAATAAAAGGCACGGAAAATAACTGGTAAAGTTCTATAGTACAGTTTTATATGCTTATTCGAAAGTGAGAAATCCACAGTTCAAAACATCGACAGAGTACCAAGATATACACATCTATAAGACATATTAAAATCAAACGTAATTTAAATAATGGAAGTCAAAATTTCGTGTTTATTTTTAGATGAACCAAGAGGCTGGCTACCTACCACTTACCATATAAGTGTCAAAATAAATCTTATATTAATTTAACATATTTTTAATGGCAAGGTAGACTAGGTACTTACACCTATTACTCACTAGATTATTTGGTGGTTTTCTCGTACACATTTAAAACCAATTTTAGAAACATTATCTCGTAATAAAACACTAAGTAAAGTCTTGACAAAAGTATAGCATAATCATCCCTAAACAGATCCATATGTACCAACAATCTATGATGCGTGCCGAGGAGATCCGTCGACGTCGTCGTGAAGATCCCGCCAACACTCACACAGCGGTCAACAACATCCTAGCTGCAGCCGCCAGGGAGATGGAGGAGGCGAGGCATGCCGCCCGGGCTACTGAGCGAGCCGTCAGCATCCAGACGGAGCAGGAACAACAAGGTTAGTCTTCATTCTAACCTGCTAGTACATTTCAGACATATCTCTCTCCCAACACCCACACAGCGTTTAACAACATCCTAGCTGCAGCCGCCAGGGAGATGGAGGAGGCGAGCCATGCCGCCCGGGCTACTGAACGCGCTGTCAGCATCCAGACAGAGCAGGAACAACAAGGTCAGTCCTCATTTCCACCTGCTAGTACATTTCAGACATATCTCCCTCCCAACACGCACACAGCCGTCAATGGTCTACAGAATCCTAGCTGCAACCGCCAGGGAGATGAAAGAGGCGAGGCATGCCAGAGCTACTGAGCAAGAAGATCTAGAACAAACACCTTCCCTGCATCATCAGCTCTTGAAAATCCAAATGCATTACCCTCGTTGACTAGGTTGCGAAGACTTTTTCCAACTTCTCTATCTGCAGCGTCATGGGCTCTATTCTCGATAAGTAGCAGTATATAAGTAGTGTAGTAACGGTACTACACGTTCAACTGTATTTGCCTGGACGAAATCATATGCAGAAAAACTTCCGCTCAATATATTTTTTACCATATTCCTACTATTAAAGCACAGTCAGAAAAACAAACCTTTTCCCTACAGCAGTGGCATCTCAATCGCACCCAGCCACATCCACGACAGAACCCAAGCGCGAATCAGAAGAGGAACGCCCCAAGAAACGGGTCTCTATCCTCTCCCCCGAAGATGAGAAGCTCAGGGTCAAGAAGAAACCGATGACCGTGCGGTTCCAAGAGGACGTTAAAGGAGAGGAACGCAGCAAGCTTACTTCGCCAGGTGAGTTTATTAAACTATAGGCAAGTCGATGGCACCTTTATGTCGACTTGCACCAAATTTTCAAAGTTCCTAAGCAATTACTTTACTTGCTTTTCAGTTTTTAATGGTCAGAATCTGGACTGTTAAGAACTACCAAAATCTACCATCGAACGGATGAACAGATTTTTTTAATGCGGGTTATTTCTTTAAAGTCATAGGCATAAAAACTGTGCTTTGTGATATTCTAAGTTTGTAGGCTTAATAAAAATATGTAGGAATTAAATTCATTATCATTATTCTAATAAAAAATTGTAGAAATATTAATCAATTCAATTCAATCATTTATTTCCCAAAATAGCCTATTACATAACTCTGGTAAGTCAAAAATTCATTACAGTTTTATGAAATAAGCCTTATACTAATAATCTTTATGTAAGTAAAAAGTAGAAACTTTGTATGGATGTAGGACTTGGAAAATGGTAATAGGCTTCTTTATCCGTTATTATAAATTTTAAAAAAATCGCAGCTGTAGAAAAAAAAGATGGAACTATCAATGAAAACCGACAGTATCCAAGGCCTGTGAAGTCATGAATGAAAGACAAAATGCATCGATAGCGCAATTTCTTTCCTCCATTCATAATGATATTTTAATTAGATAACGTACAGCAAAAATTATACTTAGGTTATAGGTTAGGTACCTACTAATAGAATCGCAACGCACACACTTTCTTTACCGGACTTAGCAATGGTTGCATGAGTCATCATTACGTACTATTCTAGTCGTTTTTGGGGTGATAATACCATAATTTTAATAAATTAAATAATATTAAAAAACGCATTTTAATTGTATTTTGTTTAATTTTTCTTCAATTTAACTTTCAATCATTCACAAACAATTTTTACACTGTTTCGTAATTTCTACATCTAAGCGCATTTGAATTACTCATTACAAAAATACAATTATTATTTTATCTTACGAAATATTCACAACCTAATAAAAAATCAAACATACAAGCTTCATTTGTCTGCTTAAAATGTCACAAAAAATTATAAATAAAAACTTTATTAATAGATCTGCCACACATTTGAATGCGATCTATTTAACATTATTCAATTTAAAATTGGATAATTATAATTTTTATTAAATTCGTTCGTATTATGTTGATTAACCCACCCACGCCATATAAAACAGGTACTTTTTTTTCTTTTACACATTAATGTGTTTTACTGTGTTTTTTAATAAAGGTTTTTGCAAAGCAATTTGAAATTAGTCGCTAATGAGCCTGTTTTAGAGTTTATAATTTGGGTTTTCCAAAACAAATTTTTGAATGTCAAGAATGGCCACGATTCAAAGTCCGCGCAGTAAAAAATCTTGATAAATTGTTCCCTTCACTTTAAATATTCACTTCACGGCGGTGATTAAAAAAAATAAAATAAAATAAAACATTTTTATTTTTATTTTAAGTGCCGCTGGGTTGGTTTTTTGAACTTCAGCAGACGTCATTAATTTTTTCTTGCAGTGAATTTTACGAGTTATTGTTATGGTTCAAAAAGTACGTTTTTATAATCATTTAGAAAAATGTTCTTGTAATAAAGATATTCCACATAGATTTATCTGGAATTTTAGAATTACCTGTGCAAAACAAGTGCATAATAATTACGTATTACATATAATATTGAATTAATCAAGACCCTAGGTCCATGGATGGGGAATGGGAGCCTTCCACGTTTTCACAATTTTGTCAGAGCGTCTGGTCGAAGTGACGCGTGATCAGAGGGCTGGCAGCTATCTCGTCCAAAGAATAAGCCTTGCAATACTTAGAGGCAATGCAGCCAGTATCCTCGGGTCGGGTCGGGTATAGAGTTGGAGCAGTTGAGCTACCTGTATAGATCGTATGCAACGGTCTATGGGTGGCCCAATTGTTTCCTTTTTTAAATTTTGTAATAGAGATTGTAGTAGTTAGCTGCTGTAATAAAATCTTTACTTATATAAGAAAATTCAAAAATGTCGGCTATTGATCGAACTGAATTATTTTATGAACGTAGGAGCGCCGGTATAAATTTACCACGTGCATTGTGCCCGGAAACCATGATTCATAAACACAAAGCTACAATTAACTTTTTATCGAAACAGCCCAAAAAAATACAATAAAAACTCAAAATATGTTTCAAGACTCGCTTATACTCATAAATATTTAACGATTCGAAATTTAAAACTCGTTTCGTCAATCTTTTTATTTCATTTTTGTTTTCGAGAAATATAAATGTTAAATTCCATTTACAAAACAACTACCTAATTATTATTTTTTTAATATTGCAAAGCAGCCAGACTTATATAAAAATAATATTTTTTTATTAAATTTGCTGTTTGAACGTTCTATAACATTTAAAACCGGTAAATTTTATATTTTTTGTAGTCATTTTTGATAATATTTCCTCTGCTATAAATAACAACCTATAATTTATTAAAATTGAACCCGTTTCGTGTTCCATTTTCAATTCTTGTAGCGAGATCGGTATACATACACGAGATGGAATACGGTTTCATCGATCGTCCGTACTTCGCCCGAGCGCTCGTTCCTTCGTTAGCGTACCTATACCTATATTTACGCGTCTAGCTATGCATCTACCTACATCTTCGTGCACTGCAAAAGGAATAGAACGTTAGCGTATCGCTCCCCTGAACGAAAATGCATGTTTAAAATTCCAAAGGAATTTTATGGTGCTATAAAAGTACCTATAGCTATTGTTTTTAGAACGCTACTCGGCATTGACGTCATCACGTTACGCTTTTCTTATGGAATTTTACCGAGATTTTTTTAATTTGAAACACCTATTATGTTTTTTGTTGTTTTGCTGTCGTTTGCTCCAGACGGTCGCTGAACCCAGGTTAAGAAACTCTGATTAACGTCTAAAAAATAAATTATGTAAAGCGAAATTGGTGCAATTTTATCCAGTCACATTTTTTGTATATTTTGTCAAATTATCTGTTGGAAAAAAACTTTTTACTGTTGCGAAGTTGCTTACGAGTAAATCGATGAGATTATACAAAACCGAAATAGTTTCTCTCAAGAAAAGTAACAATAGACAATTTAAATAATTTCCTTTCACGCCAGGCTGGCCCGAACGGTTATAAAACATAGTGCCATAATGTATGTTTATTCTTCGTATTTACATAACATCAAAGAATCATTCGTGCGAATGTTGAAACAATAGACCTTTTTGCGGCCAAAGAAATGTGGTTAATGTATACATATACAAAATTGATTGACTTTTTAATAACTTAGATTAAGGGGCATCCTTAAATCTGAATACCATACAATTTTTTTTAGATTTTATACGTGTTTTAAAATTAACCCTACTAACTTAAAAACACGTATAAAATCTAAATTAAAGTATGAAACCTTTCACTTTTTTTGTTCACGAAATCAAAAAACATGGACAAAACGAATAGTGTGAAGAAATTACTATAATACGGCGTACATTTTGAGTATTTGTCCGAAATATTTTCTATGAAATTGGGATTTGAGGATTACCCTTAAATCTTGAGTATTTAACGATTTAAATGTAACGAAATATTTGTAATATATGATCGAATAATACAAATATTTTCGAGTTATAATGAGTGCCTGTTATTTATATTAATGATAACGTTGTTATTAGCTCTCCAAAAGTCATTGAAAATTTAATAAAAATTCCGATAACACGACAATATTGGTCTGTGCCAAATATTAATTAGTTTTTAAGCTAATTTAGATATCTTATTAACAACTTCTCTTTTATTTAAACATATTTTGATTTTAACCACGACGAAAGGGATAATTTACACTACAGAAATAAGAAATATGAATTAAAAAAAATCGAGGAATCAATTATCAATATTTTCATATGTACTTTATTCTGCGTTATGGAGAATGGGTCGTTTACCCTTAGCCTCTCCTCCCTACCCTAATACTCTTGGTATAAATATTTGATGCCTGTACAAATATATTTGAATTAATGATTTATTTTCAGAATCTTTACACCCGTATTCTAAGTCGATTTTCGCACTCAAGTGAATACCGATTTTTTTTTTCAGGGTTTTAATTTACTAGGAAAAATTGCTTTATCAGGGCCCAAAACAGTTTACTTATTAGGGAAAATTGCTGTATTAGGACCCAAAACTATCTAGGAAAAGAAATCTGATCGCGGCGAGCGAAGCGAGCCGCAAATTTTCACGCCAATAGTTAAGTCCTGAAAATTACTCTATCAGGACCCTTAAACACGCAATAAAATAAATGTAAACGCGGCGAGCGCAGCAAACCACAAAATTTTCAGGGTTTTAATTTACTAGGGAAAATTGCTATATCAGGACCAAACACTTACCTTAAAAACATAAAATCTGATCGTAAATTATTACATATTTTTCTCCTCTAATTGAATCCTGAAAACTACTGTATTGAGACCCAAATAGGCCTGATAATAGAAATCTGATTACGGCAATAAAAGGGAGCCGCCAATTCTATAGGCCTTATATTAATTATGACTTTGAGAAAAAACACGTCTTTAGGATGAGTAAACACTTCAAGTCTTCAAGAGTCAACTGGGTGGCCCAACAATTGAACCATTCATAGACGAAGGCAATGTCGTAAATATGAATAATTAAGATAAAAATCATCTAGATTACAAGTCTTACATAAAAATAGACAAAAACCCAAGACTTTTTGTAGAGCAAACTATCGAGCGAATTAAAATTATACTTCTTGTAGAACTTGTGCGTGTGTCGAATATGTATAAAATTCTTTGACTTAAACATTTCGGGGGTGGGGGGGGGGGGTTTGAACCCCCAACCCCCCCCCCCCCTGTATACGGCCATGGTACAGAGAGGTATTAAAGTTTGGGATTAGAGTATAGGTAGGTAATAGGTAGCAACCAACAGCAGTATAAAACTTAATCACACTAACCCCACACTAGGATTATCTGTGTCGTGGGTGGCTAGTCTCCTCCGCTGGTAATATGTACAGTCCACACAAACAATAGGTACCCATTGATACTGTTATCCATATGGAAAAAAATATTTTTATTACGTACATGTATAACACTTATAACAGCAGTGTTATATATCCGATAAAAAAAAACACAAAAATAACTTAGTATATGTATATGTTTCTATAACAAGCTTTTATGTCAAATTGCCGACATTGTTTAACAAATCTGTCGCGTACAGTTCGCGTATATTAACAAAAGCTGGCATGAACAACACATTCACACGTGCGCTTGTGTAGTGTCTGTGAATAAGAGCGCAGCGTGTCCCTATTGTGACCTGTCAAAATTATCATCCTAATGTCAAAGTATATAGTGAAATTGCATTAAGGCCTATCTACACATAACACACGTCCCGTACCGTGCAGTATCAGTGAAAATTAATATTGTTTCATACATTTCATAAGACACCATTCGAACTGGTCAGTGTCAATGACGTTCAGTGATGTCAGTGCTGCGCCGTTGAATGATTGGTACGGAACGTTTCGGCACGTGCTGGCACTATTGTGTGCGGATAGGCCTTTAGTGTGAGTACTTTGACAGCGCCCTGTTCAGTCTTAACTAATTTCATGGTTTTCTTTCCCAGGCGCGCCCATAGACAAGAACGAACAATCCTCCGGCATCAAGGTGGTGCAACTCTGCGTCCTCCAGAACCAGAAGTCGGCGCCTTCCAACGACAATGATGACTCAGACGGTGAGCGTGTCTCTGCGCCGTTGCCAGATTGTGTAGATAGTAGCGTATAGGTGTCTTCACGGTTTTAAAGCGCTCGGCGAAAGGGCTGGTTCCGTCGCGGCGGGAAGGTGGCTAAGCGACCAATAGACGCCGGCGCCGGGCGCCTTCCCTGTCGTGTCGCTCCCCTCCCGCCAAATACATTTAAAAATCGAATTCTGCGCATTCAGGGTCAGCGCTATTAAACCGTGAGGATACCTGTACACACATTGTGTACTAGACATTAAGGTAGTCTTACTGTGTGTCTTTCGTCTATTGCAATCTACATATACCCTCATCTGACTGAAGATTGGCTCAAGTTCCTAACTAACTAAAAATCATCATCTACCAGTGTTGTATAGACTACCACTCATAACCTTTTTTTTTTTTCACTTAAATCAAGGCTCTCATGTTTCAACAGATTATTTATGATACTAAAATTAACAATTTAGAAGAAGAAAATAGCGTGATATATATATAAGTTAATAATAGGTTGACGATTGAACTTAGAACTTACTCCTGGCTGACCAATGTTGACATTTTGTTTACAGAAAAGAAGCTGGTAATGGACGAAGATGAAGAGACAGACTCGAGTGGATCCATCTCTGACTCTACCAATGACCCCGCAGAGAGCCGGCCGCACGTCTGCGAGGTTTGCGATCTTAGGTAAGCATACACACTCAGTTTAAGGCGCCCAAGTCAAATACAATAACACTCTCAATCAGGACTAACATGTAAAACACTTCAAAACGCCGAACTTCTCTCGTTTCGAACTTCGGCGAGTCCACACCTCCTGATAATGCCTCGTGTAGAGGCGAAACACGTGTCGTATCTTTAAACTTTGGTTTTCTGTTCGTTGACTCTTTGGTTTATAATATAGTAATATGTACTAAAGTTCTAAACTAAAGTTAAGTTAATTAAAACCTTTGTTTAGAAATCAAGCGGATTTATTACTAAATATATTTATATAATTTGTTGATATTTATGGATTTCCGCAAAGTAACGCCTGAATCAATCAATTATGTAAAACAATCTCAATATTAGGGCTCAAATGTAAACATTCTCAACTTCAAACATTCTCAATTTAGGGCTTTCAAACACTCTCAATCTAGGGCTCACATATCAAACACTCTCAATCTAGGGCCCTACAAGTTGAACACTCTTAACCTAGGGTTCACACGCTTTTATTTCTCAGATTCCAGCGCTCTTCCCACTTGAACCGCCACCGACTGACCCACACCGGCGAGCGTCCCTTCACCTGCGGCGGCTGCGGGCGATCCTTCGCGCGCTCCGACAAACTGCGCGTGCACACCAAGATCTGCGAGCGAGTGAGTACATTACGTCCACAAACGTCCCCCCACACAGCACACCGACTGACCACACCGGCCACCTTTCATCTGTGGTGCATACATAATCCTTTGAACCGTGAATCTAGATACCTCTCCTTGCCCTGAAAGAGAGGGCAAGATGAGTTATCTAGGTTTATGGTTGGAGGGAGTTGATAGAACGCAAATAAGCAGGTCGGAGATATGCGGATATTGTTTTCGATCGTATGTACAGACAGCGTCAGAGATAAGTATCCCCCTTGCACAAGACACCCAGCTATAAATCTTTTCAAAAAATTGTAATACTTAAAATTATTTTTAGACTTTCATACGGTTATACAAAAATAATCTATTTTTTAAAGGCAAAACTTCTACATTCATCGCGACGGTGATTTAAAGGGATTTGAAGCTGGGTATTATAATGCAAGTGGGATACTTATCTATGACGCTGTATGTACTAACAACTACGTCCATATTGTATCGAAGTTCATGCTTTAGTGTACGCAAACACCGACTACAGCGATCGGTGGCCGGCGTCCGTCAGTTTTCATACATTTTGTAACTGACGCATAGTGTACTGACGTCGTAGTCTGCTTATCGATATTCTGTAGAATGCATTTTTCAGAGAGTGCGATTGAAATGCTCGAGTCAATTCACCCATTACCTAATTCACACACTCACACTCCTGCACTAGGATTCCCTGTGTCGCAGGTGGCATGGACACATACAAGACATCATAACATCCAAGACCCGAGAACAAACATTTGTGTTCGTCACACAAATATTTGCTCCGGCCGGGGATCGAACCCGGAACACAAAGCTTCGTAGGCAGGGTCACTACCAACTAAGCCACGGTGTCGTCAACGACAAAAGTGTTCGGTTTACTCCGAACAATACCATATGGTCGAGTGGCAAGAATGCAATCTTGAGCAATGTGATGGTTTCCTAGGAGGACCCAACAGTGGACATGGCAAACGAGACAACGGTCAAACGCGAGAACAACAGCAGCTCTGAAATGATGTCGGGAATGGTGCGCACCACGCACCGCGAGTCCGGCCATCTGGTGTTCACTCCCAGCGGTAAGGGCTTTCAAATCAACATTTTGCCGGTATCGCGGGTTCGATTTCCGCTTCAGGACAAGCACTTGTGTGATGAACATCGGTGTTTGTCCTGAGTTATTTGTGTGTCCGTGCAAATACTTGTCAAATCAACATCGTTACCCTGAAGTGTTTAACAAAATTATCCCTAAAATAATCCTCTTGGATCATCAATCTATGTGATATATCTATGTGAATCCTCTCTCTCCAACCTATCTTAAAGAACGTTTTCTAACAACCTTGGATCGCCTTTCGTGTAGTTCTCAACATCTTCTTATACATAGTTCCAAACCATAAAACCTATTTTTATTCTAACTCATTCACAGTCAGCGCGATCTTACTATGCAACTCTCTTCCTGTAGTTATCTGCAAATATCCGTCGTTATCCGTCACTACTTGGCACTCCTATGTTGCTGCATTTGTGCAGTTTTTAAAAACTTGCATCTTTGTGCAAGTTGTTACTTAAGAAAACTTGTTTGGATTGAATTTCTCTCAAAACTGTGGGTACGCGCTAGCGAGAGGGCGAATCAGGGGTACTATTCGCCTTAACCCTCAAAAGTTAACTTGTTTTCTCCAGGTGACGTAATGCTTCCCCCTCGAGCGGTCAACAACCCCATGGTGCTGAACTCGAGCTTAGACCCGGTGAAGAACGAGTTCAACGCCGACAACCTGCTGGACCCGCCGCGCCGGGGCCGCGGCCGCCCGCGCAAGACGCCGCTGCCCATGACGCCCAAGATCAAGAAGCGGAGGGGCCGCCCGCCCAAGACGTCCCTCGGTGAGATGTCATAATATTTAAAGAAAATGTTTTTTTTTTAATGTAAATATGTGACGAGACGTTTAGTCTCAAAAGCCCAGTAATGTCATATATTTTTTTGTAATCTCCTTTTAATATCCTACATCTTGATACTTACTATTTAGCGCCATAAATCCGCCATTTTGGTAATTTATTTTAAAAACTCATCTAAGGTCACTTTGGTTATATTAAGACATAGCTAACGATACTGTCACAATTCATCCAGCCGTTTGGAAGATATGAGGTAACAAAGAAATTTACATACATTCATGCAATACATAATTCATGTAATACAGAATACTCGCGAAATATTTGGCAGTCGCGTAAACTGCGGATGCCGGTGGCACTAACGGTGTAACTAATGCACCACCAATTTTTTAATAAAAAAAAAAACTACTTAATTTTTTAAGTTATATTTCCGTATATCTGAGCACATATACGGAAAATTAACTTAAAAAATTTACGGCAACTGACTATGCGTTTTTTTTTTCTGGTGATTAAAATGACCATTTACATCCCCAGATATGGAAGGCTGCGTGCTGACCGCGGGTTCGATGCTCGGTCCCAGCCCCACGACCGTGAGCGCGCTGGCCAGCATGTCGTCCTCCCCGCATCATCAGCTCATGCTGAAGAAGAAGCGAGGCCGCCCGCCCAAGAACTACTTCCTGCCGCAGCGACCTGGTAACTACTACATTATCTTCTTCTTTAGACCTTTCTTCTACACCTGCGAGATTCATCGTTTTTGCTTTTAGGCATTGTCCTAAGGCGTTGTCCTAATAGAACGCGATCACGCGACCATCGCAAGTTCGCGCGAATTGGGACGCCTATTTGACGTTAGTACGTTTGATCGCCGAATCGCGCGAACGTCGGTCGTGTCGGCGAACTTGCGATGGTCGCGTGTTCGCGTTCTATTAAGATAACGCCTCAGATTTTGGTCAATCGAAGGTCTATCTCGAATTTAAAAAAAAACACGTACCGAAATCGAGTTTCCGAAGTTATTTGAAAGTTATCGCGCAATAGGGTCTTTCAACAGACTTTTAGATAGTAGGAGATTTTCAATCGGTTTTTTTTTATTTGATAGGTAGGTAGGTTGTACCTACTAAATAAAAAAAAAATACCTAGTAGGTACCTTAAAACTTTTTTGTATTTAAACTGATCTGAAACTAGTGCGCACTACTGAAAAGTCACAGGAAGCAATTTCGTTTACTTCAACAATTTTCAGTTCTTTTATTTCAGACTATACCTACTGAACCGATTTTGATGAAATTTCTATGGGACCAATCTGAATGTATGTATATATCAAATCAAATCAAATCAGTCATTAATGTTCTGAGTTTAAAAACATAAAAAAAAAGAAAACTTTTTTAAAGTCGGTTGATTATCCTTGAAGTCGGTTTATCTTAATTTTTCTTATCTTAAACCAAATCCAATCTAATCTCAGTGCAAAATACCATAGATTTAACGAAGCCGAAAGTATCCGAGGTTGCGCTAAATACCGAGAATCGTTTGATGACGCATTCACTTTTTGTCCATGAATAATGGCGTTGTTATATATTTTTTTTGACGTTTGACTCACTAAATTAAACACAGCTTGAACCGTGTGTGGGTAGCATAAACATATTGCTACACGAATGCTTATTATGCTGCACATTGTACGTGTGTGTGTGTTTTATAAACTATATACAGTACCTGTAGCCTTATCACTAAAATTTTTTATTTGTGTTTTTTTATTGTGTGTGCTTTCGTAATTTTAGTCAAGGCCAGTTCCAATATTCGACTATCATCCGTTAGTGACGAGCAATGTACTAAACTGTCAGCAATTAAATGACATTCAGAAAGCAATGTTCTAATCTGTAAGCAATTATATGACATTCAGAAAGCAATGTACTAATCTGTCAGCAATTATATGGCATTCAGAGAGCAATGTATTAATCTAGATTCAGAAAGCAATGTATTAATCTGTCAACAATTAAATGACATTAAGAAAGCTATGTTCTAATCTGTCAGCACTTTATGAGAGTTAATCTAAAGGCAAGCGCTACACATAGCGGGTATCATTCTCGGTTGCATTCGAAATGCTGCATGCTGCAAACTCAACCTTTAAGGAATTCAACTTTCTGCAAATTCAACATTCTGGGAAATTATACATTTTGGGCTTTGAACATTGTGAGAATTCATTATTCTGGTCCTAAAGGAAAGAAAGTTATCTGTCACTATCGGACGATCGTCAGATATTACCACCACGCGGACCCGATGCGGTTTGTCGAATGACGCATGCTATTTTTTTTCTTAGTTTTGCCATAACACATTTTGTTTGTCTAGGTATGGATTTGGATGTGCCAATACCGATCGAGTACGGCCTTGCTGAGTTGAGCAAATTCTGTTAGTATACCATTATACAAAATACAATTGGCATGAACGGACTAAAATTATTCCAAATTTCGATTTGAAGCTAGTGAAGTACTAATCGGTATTCTGGTGATGTAGTTTTATTGAAGCTATAAAAATCATCACATTTTGCATGCTTTATTATTTCAACTGCCAGCAATTCATATCATACGTGCTATATCTATAAATATTTCTATTCAATGCCATCTTGAATCAATCTAAATTTTGCCAGAATGGTCGCGATACACTCGCTCTTGGAGATGAACTCCAAAGCCTCGATGACACGGGGCTAGTTTACGAGCTATTCAATGCCATCTTGAATCAATCTAAATTTTGCCAGAATGGTCGCGATACACTCGCTCTTGGAGATGAACTCTAAAGCCTCGATGACACGGGGCTAGTTTACGAGCTATTCAATGCCATCTTGAATCAATCTAAATTTTGCCAGAATGGTCGCGATACACTCGCTCTTGGAGATGAACTCCAAAGCCTCGATGACACGGGGCTAGTTTACGAGCTATTCAATGCCATCTTGAATCAATCTAAATTTTGCCAGAATGGTCGCGATACACTCGCTCTTGGAGATGAACTCTAAAGCCTCGATGACACGGGGCTAGTTTACGAGCTGCTAGTTGGCGCTTATTCACTCACTCGCTAGCTTTTAAACTAAAGCTAGCGAATTAATGGTCAGATGGTTAAAAAGCCGATGCTAGCACAGGGCTAGTTAACAAGATACCGGCGCCCAGCCAGCGAGTACGCTAGCAGCTTGTAGACTCGCCCCGTGTCATCGAGGCTTTAGAAGTATTTTTTGTTGTGTAACATCTTTCTCTCGCTTTCCGTTTATTTGGGAAAATGCAACAGAAGTGTAACAGGTAATTAGCCGTCAGATGGTACCAACCTCAAAAAAATTAAGTAAATAGCATCCTTCCAAATTTAAATGAGATGTCAGATTTTACACATCATATGCAACTGCTCGCTCTTTTTTTTTAAACATTGAGAGTACACCTTAATAACCAGATTCTAATGCTTATAAAAACAGATGAACTAACCTACTTTTTTTAAGATTCGTTCCAAATTCTATGTATTAAATATATCACTATAATCTTTCACAAGTGGTAAAGGTTTAATCATAGAAACGGCACAACCCCTAAAACCTCACTACTAACGTTAAAAAAACATCAAATAAGACCCAAAAAATCCCATAACTGGTTTCAGACGGACGTCCCAACGAGAACTACAACGCTTCAAATCTCCCCTTCGGCGACTTCTCCTACCTAACCGAGGCTATATACAACCCGTTGGCTTTCAACTACCCCGTGCCGGATTCCGACCGCCCATCCGACCTCGACACATCCCACGACGCCTCTCACGACCGAACCATCGACGTCTCAGACTCATCATCCGACGAAGAACAAGACTCACGCATCGAATCTGAAGATAACGTGCCTCCCGTTGCCATGGAAACACAAATAATGACAGTTGGCGACTGTCAGATTGTCAAACTACCAGCTAATAATGAGGAGACTGAGAAACCTGAGCAGTCTCCGGAAAGTAGTGCTGTGACGTCGTCTACGAACAGCGCGGTCACGATTACTCCTATAACGACGGTCGGGGACTGCACTATACGACCGGTGGATAACGCTTAGCTATCGTAACGTGCTGGAAATTGTGGATTGGTAAGATTTTTGAGCTTCTTTCAAACCCATAAAAAGCAATTGTGTGTGTGAGTACAGAAAGTATGTCTCAGAAAGGAAAATAATAAATGTAGAAGGTAAAAATGGTAACTTTACATTTGTGCTGTTATCAATTATCATAGTTCTTCCGTTTATAATACTAAGGTGAATCTGGATTTTTATTAACCGACAAAAATATGTATGTCTAAGGATCTAAATCAACCTAAAAAAAAAAGTTTACAAGTATCCTAAATTTTTCGTATTATTTGTAGTTTCGTAGTAACAATCTGAACCGTAAGAGGAACTTAAGACTTTGGATCGCCATAATACAACTTCCAAAATTAATAAGCCTTACTCCATAAAAATTCAAAACTCGTTTTTCGAGTTTTCAGAAGCGAAAGTTTATGTATCTGGTACTAAACCCAGTCTAGATTTCTAGCTATTAGTTTTTAACAAAGTCTGAACGCGATGGTATGCGTGCCCGAATCATGTATTAAATCGTCTCATACATACGGTTATTGTGGTAGCATTATAAATAAAGAAAAAACATTAATTTTGACTGAAAATTGACCGTAATGCCCATACCCACTCATGCCAACTTGCACCAAACTTTCAAAGTTCGTAAGCAATTACTTTACTAGCTTGGTAGCACTAAACGGTTAGAATCGAGACTGTTAAGAACTACCAAGCAAGTAAAGTAATTGCTTAGGAACTTTGACAGTTTGGTGCAAGTGGGCATCAATATCTTTATTGTCATCACATGGTATGATAAAATGGTTTATTTGGTTAACGTTGTAGTGTGTTTATTTTTGTTAAAAAAAAGTATTTTATAATGCGTTAAAAAACTTTGTCTTCCTTACATCAAAGTAATGCTACTACAATGTTGAAATCATCAATTGAATTCCCAAATGACTGTCAAAATGCATTTATTGGCGGTGAAGGAACTAATTTATTTTATTGGTGAACTTATCTAAGGCTTCGTTTAAACGAGTTGATAAATATTTTACTTGTTTTTACGATGTAATATTCGACGATGTTATAGTTAATATAAGTAGTAATCATGATTTTAAACAAAATAAATAAATATTGATAGTGATCAATAAATAAATTGAGATCAATATGTTATGATAAGTCGTAAGCTTTACAATATACTCATATTTAATAATTCTAGAACAAAACAGTGTCACAATATTAATGACAATGTTTTACATGAAAATTTTAAAACATATATGTATATTTTTCCATTAGATGTTTACCATCATCGTTGCATCTAACTTAGCAACTATATACAACATAGCAATAATTTTCCAAAAATACGATGGCAACTGCAATCAGTGATTCCCAAACTTATGAATAAAATATATATTTTAGTACTAGAAATATATATTTTCATGTAGAACATTGTAGGTAAATAGAACGTATAATATTTTGCGAATATCTTACATAGAGGCGTATTATTTACTCTATAAATATAATAACTGGTATGTACCTAGTTAGGTACGCAGTGTTTATAATATAATATTATATAATATAGTGCACGTAAGGCCTTCGTTGTCGTGTCTGGATTTGGCACTCAAAAGTATTTTGAAACGAAACGTAATCTCTCGAAATGATCTGATATAGCAACGGGAGACTGACTTTTTTAAATATTTTTGAGTGGTACATGCGTTTTGTTTCATATTACGGATAATACACTTAACTTGTCTGTAATAAACGTAATTTTGTAATTTAAAACTAAATATTCTGCTAACGAACTAGATTCCAGGGTTGATAGAAATCATGATTTAATTGAAAAAAAATCAAAATAATCGGATTTTTTTTCGACACTTTTCGGCTGATTTGGTAAAAGTATTAATTTTTATCATTGATTTCTTTAAAAAAATCATTTAATTTTAATCGCGATTTGAATCACTGATTAAAATCATCACAACCCTGCTAGATTTATGATGTGTTCTATTAAAAATATCTTTAATAAGTGCGTATTTGTGTCACTGCCTTAAATTTGCCTTATCTGGATTGAAACATGATCCAAATTGATAATGAAAATAAACCAAAAATTATGAAACAAAACGCATCTCGTCGTAGTTTCTGATCGGCTGTCGATAACTTTACTCTAGTAACTTTAAGTTATATTTAGTACATTTTTAATCGTGTAGAATAAGCTCATGCTATAATCGCCTTTTTCCATTATATCCTGTGAATATAGAAAGTAGAGGTAGTGTATTAGAAAACTTAATATTCTAAATATTAAATGTAATTTGGCAACACCACACTGATGAGTGATACGACATTATGTAGTGACATATATTCAAGCAAGGAATATAATCGAATATAACAATATATTTCTTAAATCTTTTTGCCTGTAAGCAATGTTTAAAAATCGTAGCGGATATTAATGCAGTAACGCAAGTATGACAGCTATAATATGTGTAAGCCGATCCGCATAGGCTGTAAGACAGCCGATTGGCATATTCTTGAACAAATAGTTTATTTGTGCCCGATTCCTATATTCGATTATTCGTTCCTGACGTGAATGTACCAATTTTTTTGACAGATTAGTACATTGCTGCTGTGGATACCCAACGAGTTATTGTCGAGTGTAGGAATCGGGATTAAGTTTACGTTATGCGACGCTGTATCGGTCGATTTACTATTGAAAGTATTAAAAATCAACTCGTATGTTTTTAATCTGTACAGTAGAATAGTTCCTAACGTGTAATCGATAACATAATCCTCTTTTAGTATAGTGGAGACGTAATTCCCATATTGTTAGGTTAATGTAACGATCAAATTATTTTGCTTTTATTTTATATCATTTCGAATCGTTTATATTTAAGTTTTGCGTATTTTAGAAGACTGCTCGGATTAGTTTCCTGTTAATATCGAGTGTCGAAGCCCGACAGAGGCATTTTACTTATTTTTGAGTCTCGAACGGCAAGCTAAGCTTCTTGAGAGTTTATCATAGTGTATTTTTGTATCTAAGTGTACGGTACGTAATCATTTATACCCCATTTAGACCAACATCCCTAAGGCTGATTAAGGCGAATAGTACCCCTGATTCGCTGTCTCGTTCGCGTGTACCTATTTTTGAAGATTTCAAAATTACTTCTTGTAATTACGAAATAAAAATACCTCCAAACACTAGAAATTAGCATTACAAACGTGCAGTAAAAATCAGTAAAACCTTGCCCAAATATATTTTTTTTTCTTTGGCGAAGGAGAGGGCAAATCAGGGGTCTATACGCCTTAACATTGATCCAGTAGCTGGATCTAGCGTCTCTGGGTTCCCTCGCTGTCTGTCGCTGTACTGGATACCAACTTGTTTACCTTGATACAGTGCGATCCAGCGAGGGAATTGACGCTGGATCCAGCTACTGGATCAATGTAAATCAGCCATAATACGTCAATCAACTTTGACAATGTCAAAAAGTACTTGACAGTTTAGTACATTGCCAATAGTTAAACATCACGTTTGACCGTTAGCTATTGGATCCGGCCTACTCGACGTATCCAGACTGTTTTATAGTGAATTAATTATATAAAAATCAGGAACTTTCTTTTTTTTTTTCTTTACTTTTTTTTTTTACTAACTTTTGGCTATTTCGTTAAGTTTATTATATATGACAGATACTGGTTTGATTTAATTACCGACTTAAGAGTTTTGTGAACGAAGTTGCTTATTTATGGAATGTTGTGAAATGTGTTTGGTTGCATTTATATTTGTCTCTATTTTTATTATGTTTGTGAAACTGACGTACAGTCGGCGACAGAAGTGGAATAGTCTCCAGATAAAATTAATTTTTCAAATGATTGATTGAAGATTTTTGAACGATCAAAAAAGAGGATCAAAGAATAATAATTATAACAAAACTAATTTTTGTTGCTGACTGTACTACTTATTTTAAGCCCGATATACAGTTTTACTCCTCATAATTTAACTTTAGTAAAGTAATACTATACCCGATATTTTAACATTAATACAACGGTTTAATGGGGCTTATTTTATTAAAACTAAAGTGAACGTAACTTTCATTTTAGGTTAATTTTGGTACCTACAGAAACCTAATATAAGAATTTTAGCATCCACTGCTGGCTTTTCAGTAGCCTTGTAAAAACTAGCGCTAATCAACCAAAAGTGGTTGCTTAATTTGCTTTCGAGATTGACCATCAAAATGTCTCATAGAAGAAGAGTGCTTTAGCGGTGAAGTTCTGCGAATCAAAGTCCTGTGTAGCACAGTACTGGTCATAAGCAGGCGCGATCTCTAACTATCAGGAGAGCGCCAAGCTAGTCTCATGACTTGTCTATATAAAAAATATAGACTGTTTGTGTGGCGATTAAAATAGGCCTCATTATATTCCTGTAATATTTTCAAAAGTGAATTCTGTCTAAAGTCCCATGTTATTGATGTTTACTTACTGTCATGCAATTTTTTCTTCATGTTTCTTTACGTATACTGTTGATTTACTTTTTTCAAGTTTATTTATTAGGTAATTTTACTTTGCACCTAACAAGAGATTATAAGAGAAAACTTTTATATTGTAGAGGGATTCATTTATTACGTAAGACAAAACGCTTTCGTATTTCCTACCCAAAAAGAAAAACAAAACTTGGTAGAACCGTTTTAATCTTAAGATTTAGGTACTTATCAAAAACTAGTGTGAGAATTGATTAATTACATACATTATTTTTTGATCTAAGTGATCCTATCTTCATCTTACTCAGGTTTTTTTATGCTGAACGTAGTCGTACATAATAAGAACTAAAAAACATAAAACATACGTTACAGCTATTTGGACCACATAAACAAAAGAAAATTAATATACCTAAACTCCCTCTTAATCGTCTTACGTAATAAATGAACGGCCCTAAAGGGATGTATCTTGAATGTTAGTTTAATAAGAAGTTTGTTACACCACTGAAATAATCTTGAACCGAAGTTTTGATAGGCAATTGATGTTCAATTTCCTGAACTCTTAGTGCCTTTTCACATGCACACGGTCAAGGTTTATTTTTCCTACTTCAAGTTGAAAGCAATCTTCCCGAGGTCATAACCGCCAAAAAATGATAGGCGCTTCGACTCAATATTTAAATAAGTTTAGCTGCGGAAAATGTACAGAAATCGAGAAAAAAAACTAAAGCATTTGAACGATATTTTAAAATTGCTTACGTTCTAATTGTCTTTCAGAAATGCGGTAAAGCTTGAAAAATACTGTTTTACATAATCAATTATATTACGCTTTGTAGCGTTCACAGTCAAATATTTAATTTTCGAGGTAATCAGGTCTAAACGGCACGGAGCCGTGTGCATGTGAAAAGAGCCTTATTTGATAGGTATTTTTAACAATGGTGAAACTGGCCTCTTTTAGAACGGCTGGATTGTATGTTAATTTGATAAACCTTTAGTTAGTAACGTGGATGTTATTCCTTTATTGTGAAATGGTTATCATTTTACGTTGTGATCAAGTGAGTGCAAAATTATGTTTATCCAGTTGTTTGGCGATTCGTCAACGGGGCAGCAGATGTGAGTTGTATTCTGCCATAATGTCCGAGAGAGCAGTATTTTTTAGATTGTAATCTATTATAACTTTTTTTTATTTTAACATTTATAAAATTCGATCGTTAGTTTATTTCTAACAGTGAAATTAAATACTTAATAAAGAGATCACAAAAATATTGTTTAATTTGGTAGTTTAGCTATTCCCTATCACTTAGAATTAAGATCGTATCGTGTCACTAGTTCTTTCGAACCAGTGTGGTGGAAGCTTTTCAAGTGCGCCTCGAAGAGGCTCCTTTTGGATAGTTCCATTATGATTTGTTCCGTGGAACTAGTGGGATTTTTTCCCCCATTAGATTATTAGTATGGAATGAACTTCCAAAAATCAAGGGAAAAACCGTAGTAGGTAACAGAGTGCATTGCCTTTTTGATAGGACTGTGTTTCTGTGCCTCTATCAAAGCTACCAGGAGGACATAAAGTCCAAGAAGTTCATTGGTGACAGGGTTCTACTCAATTAATAGGTACCTACTTGTAATTTTATTACATTGTTTTGGAGCTCCTCATAAGTCACGTGAGAATAATAGTCCCAGAAGTTCAAGTTCGGTACCAGGCTAACAGAAATTGATAGGAGTTTTCAAAGCACGTATAACGCTTGTGTGTTTAGTCTGTCTAGTGGAAATAGATTTGTCCCAGTAGTTCCAGTTCCGTACCAGGCCTACAGGAATTGATAGGAGTTTTCAAAGTAATACACGCTGTGTAGGTCTAGTGGGATTAATGTCCCAGTAGTTCAAGTTCGATACCAGGCTAACATAAATTGATAGGAGTTTTCAAAGTATTATACGGTGTGTTATAATAGGTCTAGTAAGAATAATGTCCCAGTAGTTCAAGTTCGGTACCAGGCCTACAGAAATTGATAGGAGTTTTCAAATGAATTAACGGTATAAAGCAAGGTTTAGACGAAGCCAGTGTTGGCTGCCAGTGAAACTGGCACTGGCTTGTTATTGACACTTTACCTACAATTTACTAAAAAACACTCCCTTGGCATGTATGCTCTCCTGGTACCTACAAAGGCAAACACTGTACAAACCACTCACCGCACGAAACCAAAGTGCCCAGTGCCCGCCCACCGCCTTGGCTTTTATGCATTCCTATTTTTGTGAAGGTACAAACACTGGTTCTTACCTACCTATAAATTGAGTAGGATCCGGCAACCAATGAACTTCTTAGGCGTTATGTCCTCCTGGTACCTTGTGCAGAGATACCCTATCAAATGCAAACCGCAAGTAATGATGAGTTTAAGCTCCGTAGCGTAGGGCTTCATGATTTTGCTCGGACGTAAGCGAAGCACTCAGTCTTAAACCTATTACCCTTATGATTATTCCTTTGGCTGGTCATAGTCTACACCATACTTACCTAATAATGGAACTACTGGGAATAATTTATTCCCACTAGTTCCATGGAACTACTGGGAACTATCCCTCCTTTCGTGCACTTGACACAATACATGTTTTCAACTTTTTAAGTTCTATCTATGACATGCCGGTTGCCTCACGATGTGTTCCTACATAGATTTTTGAACAGAAACATCCATTAGCGTACCACCGGGTTTCGAACCCACGACCTTCGGATCGAAAGTACCTCCCACTCGGCCAACACGTCTTTAAAAATAAGAAAGGAAATTAGGAAAAAAAACTACATACATTAAAGTTATTTATTACATAAATATGTAGATATTTGGATAACCACACTTCAGTTGCTTCAAACCATTAAATCTATAAACAAATTTATTTTAAGCCTTATAATTATTGTGCGTTTAAGTCCCGGGAGGGGGCGGGGGGTCTGTGTTGACCCATTGCGGCTGTGGTCCGGGCATGTTGCAGAAGTTGGAACCGAAAATGGGCGCGTTGGGTCTCATAAGACCCATGTGTGGCATCGGAGCTCGCATCCTATAGTTAGGATACATAAATGGTGGAGGGGAGTTAGGATTGAAAGGTTGGTACACATAGGGGAAGTTGGGGGGTGTTCCGAAGGGCATTTCGGGGTGTTGTGGGGGTGTTCTGACATCCCCATCCATGTGGAACATGGGTCTTGCGTAGCGTTGGGTTGTGTTGGGGTTTCTCCTGCATCCGGCTGCGAAGGGATTGCGGCCGCGACTCGGTCCGGAGCCGAATCTACTGCTGGATTCTGATGGCCGCTGTTGGTTTCGTCTCTCGTTTACCTGGGTAACAATAATCAAGGTGTTACAAAAACATACAACAACCAACTTCAATTGGACTGTTTTAGTGACCGTAGAAACCACTGAAAAGTCATAGTGAAGGAAAATACGCAATTTCGTTTACTTCGACTTTTTTGTAAGACTTGAAAAATATCGAGCAGACTAACTACTTAACTATAGTACCTAACCTAACTTAAATAATCCCTACTTGCATCAAACTGTCAAAGTTCCTTAACAATTACTTTACTCGCTAGTTCTTAACAGTCCAGATTCTACTTAGTTATAATGATATTTTTTTTACTCTCATTTTTATTGTATACATTTAATTGTTGTTACAAGTTTTGTTTTTAATTTTTTTTTGTACTTTCTACTTTTTGACCTGTAACTGATCGTTATTAATAAAGTAAAAAGTAAAAGTAAAAGATCATTTATTTGTGACAACTAGACAAATAATTAAAAATATTATGCACTATACTAATCTTACAACTAAATACAAATTTACAAAAAATATAAAACATTTATTTAATTATCTTAGAACTTAGTCTAAGTTATAGTAATAAAAGAACTTGAACATGTAAAGTACCTAAATGCTTAGGAACTTTGCAAGTTTGGTGCAAGTCATAAGTGTCGTCGCATAAGAATCAAACGAATTTTAATTTAAGTACCTGCTTACTTAATAAATAAACTGCATTATCATTGTGAGCTTGTACAGTTTTGTCCAAATAAATATTTTTTCTTTCTTGCTTTCTTTCTTTCTTTCAAACGTACCTTCCGCGGGTTCCTGGAGTTCTCCCCGTCCTCGGTGTCGTTGTGCTTGTTCTTGGCTTCCCGCTTGGCTCGCCGCTCCGCCTCGTCATCGGAGTACTCCACTTGGCTCGGCGGAGGCTCGATGTCGTTCTTCCAAGACGCGTCTGAGCCTTTCATTCTTTAACAAAGCCAACAGTTAAATAAATGTATATTGTTTACATACTTGAACTCCGCTTGCGGTCGGTATTATTTGAAAACACAGATGGTCAAGTGGCATGTGCATTGGACTGCTACGCCGAGTGTCGCGGGTTCTATTCCCGCTTCAGGATAAATATATGTGTGATGAACATTGGTGTTTGTCTTGAGTCTGGGTGTTTTCTCTATGTATATTAAAAAAAAAGTATTAAGTATTCTATCAATTATCTGGTATAATACAAGCTTGCTTAGTTTGGGGCTAAATGGCGTTGTGTGAAATGTCAAAAAAATATTTTTTTATTTTGTTTTCGCTGATTCTTGTTTCCCTGATGATGTCCATATCTTGAAAAGTACCTATACAGATTGTTTTGACTTTTGATTGGCCGACCCACTGCCACTGCATGCACATATGCTTGAAGCGAACTGCGTAATGAGGTCCTAGTGCAGGGGTCACCAAATGGCGGTCCGCGGTCCGCATCCGGACCGCCCCGGCCGACCCATTTTGTGCGGACCGCGAGAACACCGAAACTGGCACTACAGAAAAATGTATCCCCGCATTACCTATCTCTGTTTGACGTTAATTCGAAAACGGCCGGGCGAAGTAACCAGCTAACAAGCGAGAAAGAGTTCGTTCTTGCTTGCAACAATATTACTCCCAAAAATGTCATGTTTCAAATCGATACGTAAAATAACACCATTGTTATTTCCGTAATTACATTTGTTTAGCACCTATATTTTCCTATAAAATGTGCGGACCGCGATGGTCATTGCATTTCTTAAAACGGACCTCGAGCGAAACTAATTGGTGACCCCTGTCCTAGTGTAATGAGGACTCACTTCATGAGGTCTGGCAGGAACACGTAGCTGGTGTGATGGCTCTCCGGCGCGATGTACACGTCTGCGCCGACACTCACGCCGCGCTCCGCCACGTGGGCAGCCGAGTTGAAGCGCACTGCGTAATGAGGTTCCGATACCTGGCGATATGAATGTCAGCGTTAGATTTTATGAAGCGAGATAGACTGCTGTACAAACCTCCTTTAAATTTTTATAGACTAACATTTTATAGACTGTTGTTAAAACCTCCTCTAACATTTTATAGACTGTTGTAAAAACCTCCTCTAACATATTATAGACTGCTGTTCAAACGTTCCTCTAAAAATGTTAATGACTGCTGTACAAACATCCTCTTACATTTTATAGACTGCTGATCAAACTTCCTTTAACATTTTATAGACTGCTGATCAAACTTCCTCTTACATTTTATTGACTGCTGTTAAAATTTCCCTAACGTTTAAACCTTTTGTAAAAGAACAGAAAGCTTATAACTCCAGGGATTTAAATTCTATAAAGTTTGTGTCTCTTTTAGAATTTCATCTAGATGGGTATCAAAAGTTCAAAACATTGGTTCTATTGACAAACTCGGAAAAATATCGTGCGATTAAGGAGGTGTAATCATTTTGAAACGCCCCCTTTTTTAGTTAGCTTCGAATTAATGCGTGAATTTACATAATTTGCAAAATAAGTAATAATAATAATAATAAATATTTTGGACATTACACACAACGCCATCTAGCCCCAAACTAACCCAAATAAATCACCCTTAACTTTAAAATAAACTAAGGTTTAAATTTAAATTGATTCATTAATTACTGTTGTAGCAAAATATGAACGGACATTTCCAATCAAACAGAGAATCTGTATCAATTAAAAATCGGGTTATAGCTAATAGATTCGTATCGTCCAATAAACCCAAGGGCAGACGGAATAATGGGCAATATTCTAGTCAATTACCCATAACCAAGTCTAGCCGACGACTTTACTAAGCCGCGTCTTGGCAAATACAGCTTTATTCATAAATAAGTATGTGGCATCTGCGCTCTGTTGGTATAAATACACCGCAAATTTTTAATCACCAGAAAAAAAACGCATAATCAGTTGCCGTTACTGACCACATAATATGGCAAACAACTTCAAAAAATCAAATCGAATTTGTGTCAAAATAAATTTGATTAAAATTGGATAACTGTTTTCTATGGCCTTGCGTCAATCGGTACGCATCAGGCGTTGTCCTAATAGAACGCGACCATAGCAAGTTCGCGCGAACGTCGGTCGCGCGACTCCGCGATCAAACATACGTCAAATAGGCGTCCCAATTGGCATTCGCGCGATCGCGCGAAGCGACGTCGACGTCGCGTGATCGCGTTCTATTAGGACAACGCCTCATCCTACTAATATTATAAACGCAAAAGTTTGTAAGGATGGATTATAGCTTATACATAAGAATAACACACATAGGCTACAATTTATAAAGATACCTGCGCAGACGAAGTCGCGGGCACCAGCTAGTTGATTAATAATTTTAACTAAATTCATCGTTTGGCAAACCCGGGTACTTAGCTCGAGCCAGTTCGCAAAAGCTCGGCTCGGGCGCCGCACTCGCCCCTATCACTCTGTCAAATTGTGTGGCTTTTAACAATCTGCTAGTTGAAAATTCTTCCGAACCGCTAACTCGCAAGCTTGTAGTCTGAAAACCACTCGTGCCATCGACGCTTAAATCATCAACCAGTAACCCTGATTATTTTGAGAAACTAAAATTATACTCAATGATACATTGAGTTTTTTCCATTTGAAAGTGTCTCGTCCTGCTTGTAACAATTAATTATTAATACAAATATTTTATCCAGAATATACTTTGGATAGCAGCCAAGATAATGATCTGTAGAGATCTTAAATGAAGCTAGGTTTCTTTACATAGTTATAGCCAAGCAGAATTGGCTAAGGTCTCATTCTTCGACCTAGCCCAATTTCTTTCTGATTGTACGCTGTATTATTGTGTCGTCTCGTGTGTACCAAAAAATGCCTGGTTCTTTAGTCTTTAAACCCCTTTCTTTAAGTTTTTAAACCTTCCAAAGGTTTTAGATTGAAATTATGTCGTTCTTCTCTTCTCATCGTGTCACTAGATCATTCGAACCAGTGTAGTGAAAGGATTTCAAGTGCGCAAAAATACTCACGGGTCCAAAAACATCGAAGACTTTTCCCAGCGCCTTGCCGCCTTTGTCCAGGAACAAGACACTGTCCAAATCCACTGGTGGAGTCCCATGGATTGCTTTCACGACCACTGCAAACAAACATTAAATGAAATAGAAGATAATAAATGTTTTACAAAAACATACAACAACCGACTTCAATCGGACTGTTCTAGTGACCGTAGGCACCACTGAAAAGTCACAGGGAAGCAAAATACGCAATTTTCTTCACTTCAACGACTTATTTTTTTAGTTATTTTGATATAAAAACCAAACTACTGAACTGATTTTGATAAAATTTAAATGGGACTAAAAAATTAAATGAGTAAGAATAGGTAAAGTTTTAAGTATATTTTTGTATACTCCATACTTTACCCACTATTGCTATAAAAGTTAAGGCTTTTAGGAAAGGGACACATATACTTCTAGGGAATATATCCCGGTTTTACCTACGTATTTACGGCTACGGCTTTGGCAATTTTGCGAAATTTGCAAAATACGCCATTTCGTTTACATAGAAGACACATTTTTTTCAGTACCTAATTTCGCTTTAAAAACTAAACTACTTAACTTACATGTGGGTTCTTTATCACATTTTAAGTTTTGTATCTAAATTGCATAAATCAGTTTAAAAAGTATGGCACGTTTTCTTTTATTAAAATTTTGGTTTTACCAGTTGTAAAAACAATGACCGTTATTGAGGAAAGACATCGTAAAAACCCAGATTTATTCATTTTCATACTTCAACTTTTGAATAAAAGGTTAACAGTACGGAAGATAAGCAGCAATTCAAAGATTATGTGACTCAGTGACGAGCAATTTTCTGGCCCCTCGAGCATCACATACTCGCTCACTAACTCATGACCAAAAACAGTGCCACGTACATGACAAAGTGCTACTAATATATACCGTCAATTTTTAATCACCAGAAAAAAAATCAGCATAGTCATTATGATAGGATCATGATACTTACTGTTATTAATTAGATACCTTTATGAGCAAAATATAGTTTTAAGCTAAGGTAGTTTTAAGTTGGGTGATTGGGTGTAAAATCCCTTTGCTTGTAATTGCTGTGCCCTACGCATACAGGGTGTAGGTGTAAATGTATACATAAATGTAGTTAAGTATACTTACTTTTAGAAACCCACTACTTACGTACTTAAGTACATAAGTAGTGGGTTTCTTACTTGGCAATAAATAACTGAATTCTGAATACAGTTGCCGTTACTGAACACAGATATGGCAAAAAAACTTAAAAAAACAAAGTCAAAATTTTATCAAAATAAATTTGATTAAAATTGGATAATTGTTACCGTTAGTCGTTTTCCTATGGATTTGCATCTGGCGGTACCTTTTATTGATAATAATTTAAGTGTTATCAATAAATATAGATGAGAGAATGACATGTTACAAAGTGCTACTAATAATATAAATGCTAAAGAAGACAGATAAGAGAATGGATGGATAGATGAATTTATATATTTTGGGACGAGACGAGCCAATCGCTCTCCTGATAGTGAAGGATCACGACTGCTCATGACCAGAACGGTGCTACACAGGGCTTTAATTCACATAGGTTGGTGCAACATTCCTAAAGCGTTCGCCCACATTGAGACTTTTTGATAGTCAGTCTCGAAAGCTCAGTAATTTCACTAGCTACAGTACCCTTCAAACCGGAACGCAGTAATGCTTTCACATTACTACTAAACCCATCTAGACGGCATTCTGCAGGCGCCACTCAACAGGTTGTTCCTCAACCACGCTAAAACAACTAAACCAATTGAGTTGAAATTAGGTATACTATAATTTTAGGTATACCTACAATAAGTCGTGTTGGCCGAGTGGAATCTACCTTGACTTTCGATTCGAAGGTTCGAAGGTTCGAAGGTTCGAACCCAACCCGTTCGTACACCAATGCATTTTTGTGTGCATTTAAACTCGTGCTTAACGGTGAAGGAAAACATCGTGAGGAAACCGGCATGTTATAAAATAAAAAAAAGTTTGAAAACATGTGTCAAGTGCACGAAAGGGGTCTTTTCGAGGCGAACTTGAAATCCTTTCACCACCCTGTTCGAAAGAATTAATGATAAGAAGAAAGTATACTATAAGCCACTTTTTTAACTTCACTCTACACGGGTGTAGCCGCAGGCAGATGCTATTGTGTTCATATACCAAGGCAACAAAATGACACACGAATGTAATTCATTTTAATTCCAAATTCGTTTACATTGACGTGGTACTTATTTATTCTAGCTTAATATATTATTGATTCTGTGGCTCGGTTTCAAAAGGTCACTGTAAATTAGTTAAATTTAAAAAAAATACGGGAAGTGATCGGATCAATACGATGGTCGCGAAGAAAGGTCGTATCGTATCGACTGCATGCCGGCCAAGGTTCGCCCGGGCCAAGGGCGGCCGACTTATGTATGCAAAAGACTTGAACATTTTTAGATTCACTTTATGGAAAATCAATCGAATTCCTTTGCTTGGAGGTTGTGTTGGTTGAATACCAATTGTTGCCGCGACTTCACTTGCGCGGTATCGAAATATGTAGTAGGTTTTTTTTTTAAAGTTAATAATGGATAAATTGTACCAGGGACTCTCAAAAAAGACTTGTGCAACACTTCTATGTAGGTATTATAGCTCGACACTTTGAAAAATTTCTGATGGTCAGTTTCAAAAGCCCCTTAAAACCGGAAAACAGTAATGCTTGGCGGCGGAATATCTAACAGGTATCCTGCAGGAGGACACCTCTCAACAGTAAAATTTTTAGAACATAGCTAAATGAGCTGAAATTTAGCATAGATGTAGTTTACGACCTGTAAAACCACTGTATAGTACAGCCGACGGATCTAGGCTGGTTTGAAGTTAGGCGATGATACTATAGAGCGAGATAAGCGACACAAACACCAACAAATGCTGAAGTGAGAATGATTCAAGCCCGAACTTCAAACCGGCCTAGATCCGCCGGCCGTACTGTATACCCTGGAAGATCGTAGTAAAAACAGTTGGTAGAAGCAAGCTTACCCAACTGCTCGACGATGCTGCAAATAGTGCCTATCTTCAAGGTGTCCTTCGCTGGCAGGCTAATAGCGAGGTCCTCGATCGGCGGCAGGTCTTCTAGTCCCATCTCACCATTCACTTTAGGAGCTTCGGGTTTTGATTTATTTGCCCCTGTGCCTTCATCTCTGAAATATGAATTGATTGATGGTAATGGCATGATCTTTATGCGTTACATTTTCCATTGTCTGTCCTTTAGTGATTATTTGATTAACCTTTAGGCATTCTTTAAACCGTATGACCAGAATGCACAAAGAACTAACAAGATTCTAATTGCTGAAGAGAAAGTCCATTTAAATGAGCCAAATAGTGTGTTAAATTTAATTAAAAAACAAATTATTGTCTATTTATAAAAAAAAATATAACCGTAATTTAATTTTACAGGAATAGGGAATTTCGAATGAATCACTTTAAGTAAAGTCTGAGAACTTGTTTAACGGCTTGATTCAAACTCAAGTTTTAGAATAGAAATTTTAAAAAAATGCTTAAGAAAAAATCTTAAACTACTCCACGTTGGTATAATAAACTGTGAAACTCATAAATACAATTAATAAAAACTAAAAAAATTAAGAAACAAACAAGTTTCTCAGAGTCTGGTGATAATTTTGATAAGATGAGCCAATCTGTTTCTCAGAACTGGTGTTCAATGACTCTCATGAATATTCAGATAATGGGATAACTGCTGTTCTACTTGGGATAATCATCTACCAGCTACTGTGCCTACTGATGAACCACTGCGCATGGTGAGATTAAGGTGAAGGATATGAGGCACTGAGGAAAACACTTAGAAAACATCAGTGAAATAATTGCATCCTAATCAAAAATAAATGGGCTTAATTTGATAAGCAGTCATCATCTCTCGTTATCGATTGTACATCAATTTTACACAAAAGCCGTATTGGTCGAGTGGGAGGTGCCTCGACTTTAAATCCGAAGGTCGTAGGTTCGAACCCGGCCGTAAACCAATGGATTTTTTGGTTAAAAAAATTGATGTGTTCATTAAAAACAAAAAGCGGCAAAGGAAAACATTGTGAGGAAACCGGCATGTCATAGAACCTAAAAAGCCTAAAAATAAAAAAAAACATGTGTCAAGTGCACAAAAGGAGCCTCTTCGAGGCGCACTTGAATTCCTTTTACCACACTGGTTCAAAGATCTGTTGACACGATAAGAAGAAGAAGGCAAAAAGTGGGAGACCAAAATGCCAAAATTGAAATACTACCATTTGATAATGAGGGCTGAGGACAGTGTAGCAAATTAAGCCCCTGCTCTGCCTTCCTGTTGAAGGGTGCATTGTGCGTTGTACATATGACCAACTAACCTTACCCCAGCAATCCTAAATTCTTTTTCCAATATCCTCCAATAAATGAATTTCATTTAACATATTTCTATTTTATTTGAAGAGAATGTCAAGGATCGCTACTTTAGTTCAGATTATTGACCTTTGAATTTATCAATGAGCTGAAGGTCAAACAGTTATGAACAGTTAATGTGAAAACCGTCAAGATAGAAATGAGTCCAGTGATAGTGGGTATGACTTTTTGCAACTACACGTTGGAATACAAGTTCCTATTTTCCTTTGTGCCTCATTTGCAATACTTTGACCCATTGGGAGTTACCTTTTGAGCTCCTGTGGAGATCTGATCAGCATGTAAGTAAGTAGAAAATTACAAATTTTCATTCTAATTTTGTAGGACAAATATAGCAAAAATCACTATTCTATTTAAAAGCCAAATTTTGTTAATATGGATTTAGGGATGTTTGTCAGTTGAAACTACAGAATTTATTGAGCTAATATTTGCAGCAATGGCAGCATCTACTCTGGATGGCAATGATTATTTAATTCTATAAAAATCTTTGATTGTGCCAGCATGTATGAGTTCAGAACAAATTTCACAGAAAAGTTTTTTAGTTCAAGTCACTCACCCACTGGATAACACCTCCTCAACATCCTTTATGGAGTCTACATCACTGTCGGAGTCGCTGGAGGCCGAGTCATCAGAGTCACTGATGTCTTCTCTATACACCGCCACTTCGTACCCATTCTCACTCTGAGGGTCGATGATCATGTGTCGCACACTGTCCGGATCATCATCATCACCGTCATCAAAGTCAGCCGAATGAGACAAGGGGCCGTGTGAACAAGCATTGATGATGTTATTTTTCAACACCATTTCACTTAATTCCGGAGCATCGGAATCATCGTTTTCATTCACTGTGTTCGACGCTTCGGTATCGGATTCACTCTCGGAGCCCCCATATTCTGCTATTAAACCTAAAGACACGTTTTTATTAGTACTGTCTTGGTTTTCCATTGTGCTAAACGCGATTCGCGACCACGCGTGATTTCAGCTCACAGTTCTACGGTTACACATTAGCTGCTAGCAAATCTAAATCGCGAGTTGTACAGACTCGAGATTAACTAATACGGTCGAAATACCGCATTGAGGCCAAACACTGGTATTAATTAAAATTACTGCAGCTCCAATCGCTTGAGCCTTGAGCAAACTTCTGCAAACAAAATGATTTTTTTGAGAATTGCGAAATGAAGAATGCTTTTCATGTTTGACAATGACATTACGAAATAGAATGAAAATTATGACTTTGACACTCTTTGATTGCTGAAATATCTGATATTCGTATGATTGACCGTGTAAACAAAACCTACTGCGACTGACGCCATCTATCGGTGAGTAGCAATGGATCATTATTTAAAAACAAAAACGAGCTTATTCCCAGTCCAACCTAAAAATCGCCGAAATTCAGAACACATTTGGTGCGGTGTGGTGTGTTAACTACTTATAATATATTGTGGGTCAACTACATTTAAATATCCAGTAACATCGTAACCCATACTGCCCATACTCACACACAGAGGGCGCCTGTACCACGGAGAAAAAAACTACCTATACTAAGTACCTATATGACTGTATGGGTAACAGAGTAAGACAGTATCTTTGCCAGTACCTACAAGTCTCTTGGTCTTTCCTTCCTACCAACTCTCTGTCTTTGGACTCTTGTCAATGTGTAACTACCTACTACACATTTTGAGGTGTCATCAAACCATCTCACTACTAAATAATAGTCAAGTAAAAAAAAGAAAACTGTATGGTTTTTATTTAGATACATATCCAAAAAGCACCTATTACATGGCAGTATAACAATAAAACAAAAACTAAGCAGAGACAAAGTCGCCGAAAATCGGAATGACTATCGAAATCAGTTTTTCATCGGTTTGGCCGGCAATAGTTTTCCCTCACACTTGCCAAAGCCGATCCTAGTGCCGGCTTCATTCAGACAGTAGCCGCGAAGAGTGACGGTGTCGCCATCTTGTAGGAACTTTCGTTCCTCGCCAGAGAGGAGACGTAGCGGCTTCGTGCCTTTCCATGACAGCTCTAACATACTGCCGTATGAGTCAGACAGCTGGAATAAAAGGAAATATCATTAGTCAAAGTAAGGGCATTTGTATAGTAGAAGGACAGTCTAATGGCCTACGCATATAGGCGCACGTTACGGCAGAATATTTTTTATCAATTATTAATAAATCAATACATTTATAAGGCTTGGATCTGACTGACTGTCAGACAACGCACAGGCCACGCCGCAGAACCTAGACCTAGACCTTGAAATTTGGAGGTTTGTGTTTGAGCTGAAAGTGCGTAATTAGAAAGTAATTTTGAAAAATCGCAACGCAAAAAAGTTATGGGCGTCAGCTAGTAGGTAGGTATATTTATTTATATTTAATAAAATATTATATTTCAATGCTAGGTGATCGATCTCGAAGAATTTCTGAGGATCGCGGAGCATCTTGGATTCATTTAGTGCGAGCATAGAAATATAAAACTTATTCCGATTAAACTTAAAACTACCTATGCAATTAAATTTAATAATACATTTTAAATACTCTGCGGTACCGTCTGCCCAGTTTGCGCAGGCCATAAGCACATGTCATAGACTGCAAGATGTGAACTCACTTCTCCACTGATAGTGCCGGAGCCGAGCAAGTCACCAGCGCTGATGTTACAACCGGTGACCGTCTGTTGAGCGAGCTGTTGTTTCACCGTCCAGTACATATATTTGTAATTCGATCGGGATATTGTGGTCACTACTGGCGATTTTTCCGCTGAAAATAAAAAAAATTAGATTAAATTGGATTTATAAATCACTCGATAGGTACAAGGAGAAGCCCTAACAGTAGATTAATTAATAACTACAACAAAATCCCTGACATTGTAAAGAATGAAAAAAAATACAATATATTTTACAAAAAACTTAAAAATTTACTTATTCAAAGATGCTACTATTCTATTAACGAATTTCTAGTTGATAAAATTGACCTCGAACAGTAATTCGTGAATTTAAATTCTTTATGACATTCAAAACAAATTTACTAATATAATTATGCTAAAACTATTATACCAATTTTATTTAAAATGACATTTAGAATTTGTATGTAATCTAAAATATTTAAAATCATTTAATAGGACAGAATGTTTGCAGTGCCCTGACAGGGTCATGTACACCGCTAGCTACTATATTAGAACCTAAGCTAATAAGACGATTTTACATGTAAGCAAATGAAATAAACAATAAACAACTAGGAAAAGATTCATGATAGATTTTCATGGGGAAAAGTTATGAAAAATCTCATAATTAAGTAAGCTTTAAAATAATATAAGTGCATTAAAATCGGACAAATACTCAAAAAGTACGGCGTATTATAGTAATTTCTTCACATTATTCGTTTCGTCCATGTTTTTTGATTTCGTCAACAAAAAAAGTGAAAGTTTTCATACTTTAATTTAGATTTTATACGTGTTTTTAAGTTAGTAGGGTTAATTTTAAAACACGTATAAAATCTAAATTAAAGTATGAAACCTTTCACTTTTTTTGTTGACGAAATCAAAAAACATGGACGACACGAATAATGTGAAGAAATCACTATAATACGGCGTACTTTTTGAGTATTTATTCGAATCATTTTGTATGGAATTTGGATTTGAGGATTGACCTTAATGTATAGAGACAGATACGACGCTACAGCAGCAGACATACAAACAAACACATAGACTGACATAGGTACAAAGGCTTGAATTTCAAGCAATATTGTAAGAAAATTGCAATAAAATAAAAATTAACACCTATCTTTTTGCAAAACTTTTAGCTGTCTATACTATAGCGGTATAAAATTAGATAATAAATGAGGACCCTCGAAATATTAAAATAAATTGAGCCCTTAATTAACTTTTACAAAGACTTACTTTTCAAATCCACTTCCAGTTTGATATCAAAGTTGAAGTGGTCGTCATGCTGCAGGTACGGGAAGGGCGCTGGCTCCTGAGGGAAGTTGGGGATGATGTACGGTCGCAATGCGTCGATGGTCACGATCCAAGGCGATATGCTCGTGCCCAGGTTCTTGGCTGTGAACGGCCCGAGGGGAATGTACTCCCACTTTTGGATGTCGCGCGCTGAAATAGAAAAATGGTAATTATTCGTAAGCAAATTATTGGAATAGGATAAGTGGGATATAATTAGTAAGAATGGTGGGATGTAATAGTGGGAATATCAAGATAGGATAGTGGGATTATAGGGATCGGATTAGTAGAAATATCGTTTTGGAATTAGCGGAAATATCTGAATGGTTTTATTGGTAATATTGGGATGTAATTTGTGGTAATATTGGGATCGGATGAGTGGAAATTCGGTATGGAATTAGCAAAAATATCGGAATGAGATTACTGGCAATATTGGCATGGAATTAGTGGGAATACCGGAATCAGATTAGTGGTAACATCGGGATAGAATTCGCGTAAATATTGAAATGGGATTACTGGTAATATTAGGATGAAATTAGTGGCAATATCGGGATAGGATAGTGGGAATATCGGGCTGGAATTAGTGGGAATATCGGAATTAGTAGTAATGTTAGGATGGCATTGGCTGATTTACTGGCATATTAGAATGTCTCAATAACTCACCGCTCCAATCGTTCATGAGCACGAAACCGAACAGTCTCTCCTCAGCCTCCTGGGCGGTGACTCTCTCGCCCAGCGCGGTGGGCGGGCCGCCCACGAAGCACGCCATTTCTAGCTCGAAATCCATCAGACGACACGGCCCAAAGTGCGGGGCCGCTCCTGAAATATCATATACCTACATGTTTACAAAATCATATGACTGTTAAAATTCGAAATGATCCATTTTGGATTTTAACAGCTATATGTATGTTAGCGTAACGTCGTAATTTTTTGAGGATTTATAAACTTGTTCTCTTATTAAGGGTTGTTCTCAATTATAGAATTCCACTTTTCACCATATTATATCTACTTGGGAATCTTGGAATTGAAATTGAAATGGTTTTAAGGAAATCAATCAAAGAGCGAGCTCTTTGATTTCCTTAAAACAAGACCTTTTATTTATTTTACCATATTATTTTCGGGAAATAAATTAACTGTAATCAAGGTTCGTGTCTTACAGGTATATTAACAAAAGCTGGCATGAACAACACATTCACACGTACGCTTGTGTAGTGTCTGTGAATAAGAGCGCGGCGTGTCCCTATTGTGACCTGTCAAAATTACCTATCATTCTAAATTTGTCAAAGTGTAGTGAAATTGCATTAGTTTGAGTACTTTGACAGCGCCAGCTTTCATTGAGAGACCAGTACTCGTGTCTCGCATGTTTATAAACCCTACATTCAACCTTGGATTTCTTACCTTCGACTGGTAGGGTCTGTCCTAAAGGTCTTGTAATAGGTGTGCCTGATATGACTATGGAGCTCGCACGCCCGTGGTATCCCACTGGCAAATACTTCCTGAAATCACAAAAAAAAGGTTTAATTTTCAAATTTTTATTTAACTTTTTAACAAAAAAAATATTTTACAGCATAAGCTAATTACTACAATCTATATTACAAAATTAACAAGAGGACACAATTGGGCCACCCACAGACAGTTGCAAACGATAGGTCTTTAGGTTTAACAAAATTATTTACTGTCAATAAACTGAAACGTCAGTAAAATACGCATTACGTTAACTTGAATGACATATTTTTTCAGTTATTTTGATTCAAAAGTTAAACTACTGAACCGATTTTAATGAAAATTCTATGAGACCAATCTGAGAGTATTACCATAGGTACTTATATACCTTTCAAAAAAAAAAAACAAATAATTTTCCTAAATGTTGATGTAAATCTGTTTTGAGGTAATAAACATAAAAAAATACAACCGAATTGAAAACCTCATCCATTTTTAAAGTCGGTTGAAAACAATAATCTTTATTACAGTCAGGTAAAAAAAACTTACCAATTCTCAAGAAGCGCATTTTCTTTCCCTCTAAACATAATGCCTACGTTGGTCGCGTGGTGGATGGACGAGTAGAAGTCTGTGTAGTCGCCGATCGAAGCCGGCAAGTGCATTTTTGCCTCATTCTGTTTTACGAAAGCTCTGAAACAAGATGCAGAATGGATATTGGATATACATAACAATAAATAAACTTGAATTCAAATCATAGCATAAATACGATAGTAAAATGGTTGAATGGAAAGATGTTTCTTCCTCAATCACGCAAAAACTTATAAAAAGCTTGAGCTAAAATTTGCTATGGTTTAAGAGCTGGAATAGAACATTGGCTACTTTTTCTCCCGATACTATGCGGGCGAAAAACAAAGGTTTTATTTCCAAATATTTTATGCCTTCAAAATTTTGTAGGTACAGCCAAGAGTAGGCACAAACATCAAAATGAACGCACAGAATGTTTACCTATGTACTTACTTACCTTTGTCTGAGATTATTATCGTTCTGTAGCGTTTTGTTGGACACGTCCAGAATATTCACGATCGTCTGTCTAGCTTCGCTCCAGTGAGCTTTGGTGAGGCTCATGAAAGAGTTCAGCGTTTCCTCCTAAAAAACATTTGTCAGTTTCACCTCTTGAAAAAAATCTCGGTACAGTCAGGGGAAAAATTGGATTAATATATGATTATTTTGTACCTTATTGTGTTTTTTATTAATTAGAATTTTAAATCTTATGCCTATCTATACTTAGTCTAACACGATCAATAGTTATAAGTAGGTACCTTTTTAGTAGTTATTACAAAATATAATGAACTAAGTAGATAAAAACAGGCTTATAAAAGCGTGCAATTGCATTAACATACAGATTTATTCATACCTGAGACAAATATTTATATCTACTTAGAAAACCTCATAACCTACTAAGCTAGCCACATAGGTAGCTATTTTTCCAACATTATTTCCATAACCCGACTTAGCTAACCGTATCGTAAACAAGATAGGTACCTACCTAATTAACAAAGCAGTTTTCTGATCCGACTAAAATACCAGTAGACTGGTAAGTTAGGTAGACACATTGATTTTTTTTTTATATTTATTAGCTATCACATTGTATAAAACCAAAGTTTGTGATTATGTCATACTCAATCGCGCCAAATCAACAAAACTATACTGACAAATTATTTTTAGTCATGTACCTACCTAACCTACTAATACATACCTTGAATACATTCTGTTTGGTTTTGAGCAGTGGTCCTTCGAACAAATGTGACACTACATTCAAATCGAGGATGAGATCTCCTATAGCGACGCCTATGTGTTTTTGATCCTGCAAAATAATCATAAAATTACTTTTTACAAAATAATATTAGTACAGCGTACCAAAACAAGGTAAACAGTAGTATGCGATAAATAAAAATAAACATAATTCACTATCAAGATTAAAAACTCAAGAAGATAAGAGCCGGTCTACCGGTTTTTGCAGCAAAAAATATATTATAACTAATGCAATTTTAGGTACATACTTACTTGGCTCTTTAATAAGTAAGTTTATACTTGAATAATTTTAAGTAGAAAGCTATCATAAAACTTGGATGTATAGAGTTAACTAGTAAAACTCCAGTTCGTTCAATGACCGGCAGAATACCGCAATGTCAAATAAAATGAAAACAAAAGTCTTGAAGTGAAACCTAAACTCTATGTTAAAAGATTTAAAATTAGTTAGTTACTTACATTATTAGCCGAAGTAAACACACCATATGGTAAGTTTTCAATGGGGAAATCTGTGTCAGGAGAATATTGCACGAAAGATTTCATTTTGATAGCAAACACGTCCGCCTTGTTCGCTATCAATGAGAATGTGGTCTTGTATTTGAATGTGATCCAGTCGTACCTACTAGTAGCGTGTTTATTACGTGAAAACTTGTGTTACAATGTGTCACCCGGTAACATTTAAATGATGTGATAAAACATTTCACTAAAAATCGTTAACTTATGTTAAAACTAGTTGTTGATAGGTATGTAAGTATCTATCTAGAATTCAAGATCAGACTTATGATTAGAACAACATTTTTATGTGTTTTTATTTATAATTATTTGCCAAATTACCTACGTAAGAAACTTTATTAGTTAATTAATTTGGCGTAAGCATTAAGATATTGTTATTATTTGTAAGCAGGTAGGTAGGTATATAAATAATATAGAAAAATAATAATCATATTAAAAAAAATCTTTATATCCAGTCAGACAAATAAATGGTGTAGTACTGGATATGTAAATGAATGAAGCACACCGGTTTTAATCAGGCTTCGTAGCGTGGGCGTGGCCTTACGAGGTCAAGTTCAAATGGAACCTTTATTGAGACATGAACATTACAGAAAATTGGTAGGTAGGACTTCATTTGGGCTGTTTTACCGTAAACACCACTGAAAGTCAGCAAAATCACAAACCACATCTAGGCAAGCGTAGTGTAGGATGAAAATCGGCTATATGGAACGCCGAAAAGTGGATAGAAGAGCTATAGATTGAACTCAGTGGCGCCTTTGGAGGCCTTCTAACTGTTGCTGTAATAGGTTTTGGTATTGATGAAAAATAATTGATACATACATACCTGGATTGACTTGAAATGAGTTTTTTTTTGTCCTTAATAATACCAATTTTGTTGATACATACTGTGTTATAATAGCAATTAAAATCTTCATTGTTATCATGCTCTGGAATAAGCTTATCTAATTTGTAATTTAGGATGTATATTACAATAAACTGTCATATAAGAAAGACAAATCAAATACTACATACATTCATCCAATTTGTATATTTTGTTCATAGGCACATAACACAACTGAAAGTAAAGTAAGATAAGTACAATACTATATACAAAATCAAATGCACGACCATATAATTTCATTATATAATTTAAATAAAATACATTTGAAATACGAAATGAATGTTTCACTGATAATCAAATTATCTACAATTCTACATAATAATAATACAGTAATAAATAAAAACATTTTGGCCATAAAATGTACAAATTTAATTATTTTATTTTAAGAATAATGTAGTAGGCAGGCACTGCGTAATACGTTTAGTTCCAGAATAAAATCGATCGATGCAAATTCTAATCGTTTCTGATTGAAACTCGAATCTATCTCCATTTCTAGTTTTTTTTTAACTCTTATTAACCTTTTCTTTAAACGACATGATTATTTTTCTGTTGGCACATACATGTCGACGTATTCATAACGTCGATTTGTGTTTAAGGGGCATCCTCAAATCCGAATTCCATACAAAAATGTTTCGGACAAATACTCAAAAAGTACGCCGTATTATAGTAATTTCTACACACTATTCGTTTCCTCTATGTTTTTTGATTTCGTGAACAAAAAAGTGAAAGGTTTCATGCTTTAATTTAGATTTTATACGTGTTTTAAAATTAACCCTACTAACTTAAAAACACGTATAAAATCTAAATTAAACTATGAAACCTTTCACTTTTTTTGTTCACGAAATCAAAAAACATAGATGAAACGAATAGTGTGTAGAAATTACTATAATACGGCGTACTTTTTGAGTATTTGTCCGAAACATTTTTGTATGGAATTCGGATTTGAGGATTACCCTTAAACAGACAAAATTGCATTTATCTATGGACATTGCATGAGAATGAACTTATTTCATCTGAAGCGTTCACTTTCGCCTATAGGACTCAATTCATGTAGCCCTACTCGGTCGAATTAACATGACACCTGGCTCGAATGACGTTTGTGCAAAGTACAGCGTGGAATTGGATAATCTTGATAGAGAAGAGGTCCTGTAATACTTGGTATTGATAAGTAATGATAAGGCTTCGCAATTATAGGAAGAAGAAACACGGAGGGCGCCGCGCGGAGCAGCGGGGAAAATTATTATTATGATAATTATTACATTATATGTAATTAATTTTGACGTGTATTGTATATGTTGATATACAGCAATGTTCTGTTTCTTGACCTGTAATTACTTCTTATTACCAATAAATACTATTGAACTATTTAAGCATCAAGTTCCGAGCCACGTGTCAGCCAGGTGTCATGTTAATTCGCCCGAGTAAGGCGCGGCGAAGATACTAGAACTTTAGAAGACACAACAATTGAAACTAAACCTTATTTCCTACGACATACGACATACAGTAGCGGCCACGAGAGCCAAGGCGTGCACTGGAATAATAAAGGGTAAGATTGTTATCTACACAGAGTGGCGTCGATCTGGTGCAGCGATGGCAGAACGAGCTTCAACTTGCGTCGGTAGGCGGCGTCGGAAGCGAGCGGGTTCCGCTCCAGGTATATCGTGGAGAGGCGCGCATTCTGCGAGAGGTGTTCCACAGACGACCAATCCGATATCTGGTTGTCGTTTAACTGGAAAATAAAGTGTTGGTTAGTATATCTAGCTCATAGCCTACTTCGGCCACATAGCGAGGCGCCGATAACCTGGAAAAACACCATTCTACTCGCACATCATAAATGGTACAACTTAAGGCACATATACTATTTTTTTACTACAAACTTTATGTACAACTCGGGCGAGTAAACATGACACCTGGCTGCCACGTGGGTCGGAACTTGATGCTTCCCCCGCTGCCCCGCGCGGCACCCTCCGTGTTTCTTCTTCCTCTAATTGCGAAGCCTTATCATTACCAAGTATAACAGGGCCTCTTCTCTAAAGCTTCTGTATCAAGATTATCCAATTCGACGCTTTTTTTTGCACAAACGTCATTCGAGCCAGGTGTCATGTTTATTCGCCCGAGTAGTAAACTATGTTCTGGCGAATAAAACTATCGAAAAAATCTTGAATCTTGAAAAAAAAACTGGTCATCGTCGGACAAGTAGAGAGGAAAAGATCGCGCGGCAGATCCCCAATCACATAGTCTGACCAGGTTGAAGATGCAGCCAAAGACCGGAACCGTAGGAGACAGGCCGTCCGCACTTACAAAATGGGTGATCACGATCTTCAGTAATGAAGTACCGACTACAGATAGAGTAAGGGCGTCTTCAAATTAAAGGTATGAGGAAGCGCCACAGAGTCGCCACAGTGGCGCGTCTAGTTATTGTAAGAAAACTAGTTGAAGCGCCACTGTGGCGCCGCAGTGGCGCGTCTAAATATTGTATGAAAACAAGTAAAAGGGCCACTATGGCGCTTTCTCACACCTCTAATTTGAAGGCACCCTTATAGTTCTACATACCCAAAGCTCTTCCAACTCGCTCATATGCCTGACATTTTCGATGACCGTTATCCTGTTCATTGCGAGATCCAACGTCTGTAATTTCACTTGGTTATCCAGATTTTCTATGGTAGTGATGCCATTCTCCGAGATATACAGCTGGTCTAACTTAGTGAGGGGTTCCAGATTCTCGATTTTGGTGATGCGATTGCTCTGTAGAACTAATATCTCGAGTTCGGTCAAATCATCGAGATTCTGTATTTTGGTTAGTTTGTTCTTGCCGAGGTAGAGTTGTTTTAGGGTTTTCATGCCTTCGAGGTTTTTAATTTCCTGTGAAAAAGTATTTAATAAGGCACAGACAACATATGAGTACTACGTATAATCTTCTTCTTATCGTGTCACTAGTTCTTTCGAACCAGTGTGGTGAATGGATTTCAAGTGCACCTCAAAGAGGCTCCTTTCGTGCACTTGACACATGTTTTTGAACTTTTTAGGTTCTATGACATGCCGGTTTCCTCACGATGTTTTCCTTCACCGTTAAGCACGTGTTTTAATGCACACAATTTTGAACAGAAAAATACATTAGTGTACGGCCGGGTTCGAATTTTAACATAATATTAATCCTACTAATATTATAAACGTGAAAGTTTAGTAAGGAGGATATGGATGGATGGATGGATGGATGTTTGTTCCTCTTTCACGTAAAAACTACTGATTGGATTTTAATGAAACTTTACAATAATATAGCTTATGTACATCAGAATAACACATAGGTTACAATTTATAAAGATACCTGCGCAGACGAAGTCGCGGGCACCAACTAGTACATAATAAAATAAATCTGACTTTTACTCACCCTTATTCTATTGTCGCCAAGTTCAAGTAGCTCCAACTTAGATAAATGGTTGACATTCTTGATCTCTGTTAACTTGTTCGAACTCAAGAACAACTTCTTCAAGTTAGTCAGCTTTTCCAAGCCAGCTATTTCTCTTATTCTGTTGAATGATAAATCTAGCATTCTGAAATAGATTAACAGTAAATTATTATCATCAGTATATACATATAGTATTATATATATATATATATATATATATATATATATAAATATATTTATGTATATTACATAATTTATAATATTTGTGTAGGATAATAATCATTCCTTAATGAAATCTGTTCTTCGTGCACTACCCACGCAACTGTTCACAATACACAAAGGTTTAGCTGGAAGATAATACTACATAGCATTAAGTTCGCCTTTGTACTATTTGTTAAGTGCAATAAAGTATTTTTTATCTATCTATATATCTAATTATTAGGCATAATTAGACATTTAGTGGTCCCAAAACATGATTTAAAATTTATTGATCGAGTAGATATGAAAGACGATCTTCTTCTTCTTATCGTGTCACTAGTTCCTTCAAACCAGTGTGGCGAAAGGATTTCAAGTGCGCCTCGAAGAGGCTTCTTTCGTGCACTAGAGATAAAAAGTCTATCTAAGATAAGACGATAACAAGTCGGTTTACAATTCAAGAAAATATTAACTTTCTATCTTTTCACACAGTCAAAATTGTATGTGCAAGTCTTATTAATCGACATGACCATCAGTCCTAGTCTGCCCATGACCAAAATAGTGATATAGTGATATAAGATGCGCAGAACCAATTTGACCTAAGAATTGCATTATGCGCATCATTGTCACGTGGTTCGCCAGAGGACAATTTGTTTGTCGCTTAATAGTTATTATACATGATTAGTAAATAGTTATATAAATAAGTTAAGATTCAGAACCTTGAAAAGGCCATACTTACTCTAAATTAACAAGACTATCCAAATTCTCAATGGTGACAATCTGGTTGTCATACAACTCCAGTTCTATGAGAGTGCTCAGGGTACTCAGACCCTCGATCTTCTTGATGAAGTTCCATCTCAGGTACAATCTGCAATAAAATATAAAAAAAATGGATCTTAGAATTTTCAATTAGATTTACAATAGCAATGACAGCTCCTGCTGATAATAAAAAAAAATAGGATCTTAGAATGGATGGCAAAATTTGTATATGGAAACCCACCAAAAAATAATATATGATAAATTAATTTCGATCTAATTTTGAAACTTAGAAATACAAATACATGTTTCATTGATTCCATTCCATAGCTTTGCGTATACTATAAATATCAAATTTGAAGAGATGGCAAACTTAAATAAATGTGTTCATTCATAGGTTAGACAGTGCTTAGTCTCACTATTCTTGACATCACTCATCAATTCATCAAACAACAAACAACCTCTAACTAATATTCAAGAACACAGCATACAAATACATACTACATACTAAAACCTGCAGTCAACAATAAATTGGATCCAGTCTTGATAAGAGTGATGTCAATCAATTTAGCACAGAATTGAGACAACACACAGTAAAGTATATTGTCAAATTAATGGGAGTTTAACTGAATGAATTCGTTTTTAAGTAGTTGTTTTTGCTTTGAATGGACTATACAGGGATGGCGAACAAATAGCATGCATACCGATGATGGCACGGGACACAATATTTTGGGCACGCACAAAGTTGTTTCTTGGGTCACTTATAGGCTTGAAATTTGCATTGTGTGTTTCTGTAAATGTGATTTTTACTGAACTTAAGTAGCATGAAAAAAGTCAAAATTATTTGATAGAACAACTATAGCCTCATTAAAAATTTCTGAAGAAAAATGGCATATTGGTACTAAAAGGTTCACCATCCCTGGACTATAGTTTGTGTTTGTACTTATTGGCTATTATGTAGTCATAGGTACAAGTTTATATGATTCTCGAAATGTTGAGGAAATAGTGTGTTGGATAGGACCCTTTCATTCTTCTAACAGAGAGTAGACCTGGGTCCCAGCAATGGGAACAGCTATGATATAGCTTAAATAAAGATTTTTAGACAGTAGACAGAGTAGGTACCTTTGCAAATTCTTTAACTGCTCAAGGTTTTCGATCTTCCCAATCCTGCCGTGGTTCAAATCAAGTTCCTCTGTGCGTTCGTTCACTACTATGAGCTCTTGAGTCTCTTCTTCCTTGGGTGGAGGTGTCTCGGGAGGCGCGGGGCTTCCCTCGTTACCCTGGTTTCTATCGCCATTGTCTTCAGCGGTAGGCGCTTTTGGAACTTCCTCCGCTTCATTGTTAGCAATAGGCGCATCTTGATTATCTGGTTGAGTAGAAAATTAGTACCTACCTAGTCTATGAGTAATATAACTACAGGACTAAGCAAGAAGAGAAGTACGTAGAAGTAGGTATGTATATAGATACTTACCGGCCATGGTTTGTATTGTTATTTACGTGGATTTAGACTTTTGTGTAAAATGTACGTAAATGAGAGAAATTGACTAAAAAACAATAACACAGCCGAGATTTCTCAATACACTTGCAAAGTTTATAAGATTAATTTAATCACAATTCAATTCACACTTACAAGATACAAGATTTTCCGTTTTTTTTTTTTTTTTTTTTCTTTCGAAGAACATAAGTTCTTCAGTATGGCTTCACATCAAAGGTATATAGCCAAGTGTCAAGTAATTGGAGAGATTATTTTGTCATAAGTCAGAGTCAAGTCATGCCCCTGTAAAGTAGTGGTGGTTGCGACTTTACTAAAGGCTTCTATGGTGTTTTGGAGGGAATACGAAAAGTCACGTTTTACAGCATTACACTATTCACCAACACTCATACACGTTCACGAGCACATAATGGATAAAAAACCACCGTTTTTACACTTAAACACTCAAAGTTTTATAAGTTTTGTCAATTAATTTAATGCCGCCAATGCGCCATTTTTCATGTTCCCGCCAAAACTCCATTTTCCGAAGTTCTTCCATCATCGGTTCCTCCACAGTCCGGTTTTTGACTGACTGCGGGTAAGGGCCTCAAGTGTTAACCCTTCGCCCTGACTTCAACTCTCGGGGACAACAATCCTCGGGTCATTGGGCTTAGTCCTTCGTGCCATCTTGGCTTCGTTGGACATTTCGTCGGCCAGTCTGCGGTTTTTGTGCCGCTTGTGGCTTGACGGTGGTTTGTCCGTCACTGTCCTTCTTCAACCTCTCCAGTCGGTGAGGTTGAAGGGTCCAGGAGTTCCCGGGGTAGTGGCCTCCACGGTCCTTGGTGGTCAGGCGGTCTCGTGTGCAGTGGGGCTATTCGAAGATGGTCATGGCGGCAGTTGTCAGCGCGATCATACATCCGGCGGGCCAGTGAGGTAATGAACTCTTTGATGCTCTGAATTTGTACGTCGCGGGCAATTACATCGTTGCGAACGTAACGTCCAGCTCCAGTACACATTCGAAGTGTGAGGTTTTGTTGAGCTTGGATTTTCTTTTTGTTCGTGTTGGAGCACAGAGCAAACCAGGCAGGTGCAGCATACGTAAGTCTTGTTCGTATATATGTCTTGTATACACCTATCTTGGTTCGCAGCGGTAGTTTTGATTGTAGGACTGGGCGAAGCATCACTCTAGCAGCTCGTGTTTGTTGCAGAACGTGCTCCACTTGTGGTGTCATCCTCAGTGTCTTGTCGATCGTGACTCCAAGGTAACGGACGGATGTTTGCCACTCGATTTCTTGTTCCCGTAGTTTTAGGGGCTGTAGTGTAATGCGGCGACGAGTTATGAGTATTGCAGCTGTTTTTCCCACGTTTACAGCCATGCGCCACTTGTCCATCCACATCGGGAGGCGGTCCAGTAGGGATTGCATACGGTGGGCAGCTCGTTGGGGTACTTTTGAGGAGGACAAATATGCGCTGTCATCAGCGAAGAGTGCCAGTTTCACTTCGTTTTTTCCTGGGTGCTCAGAGTTTTGGAGTGTAGGGATATCATCTGTGTAACAGGCATATAGTGTTGGCGATAGACAGCTGCCTTGTGGAACCCCAGCTTGTATTGGTCGGAGTTGGGAGTCAGCCTGATCCACAGTGACGTAGAAATTCCTATCCTTTAGGAAAGACGCGACGATCTTCACTATCGCAGCGGGCATGTTTGACGCGATCAGTTTGAATAGTAAGCCCGGATGCCACACGCGGTCGAAGGCTTTTTCGATGTCGAGAAAGACTCCGACTGTGCAGCGTTCGCCGTTCAGCTCATGTGCAAGGTGGTGGATGACCCGTGTCAGCTGCAGTGTCGTGGAGTGATGGCTGCGGAAGCCAAATTGTTCCGGTCTGGGTTCAATAAAGTGTGTTAAACGCCTCAGCAGTAGTCGCTCGAACAATCGAAGTTCTTGAATCGAAATTAATTTTGACTTTGACAAAATAATTACTTTTGATAGTAGCAATGACTGTAATAAATACTTGACAGTAACATTTTTTTTTTCATAAAGGTGAAGAGGTACCTCGACTCTTACCACGTTTCCCACAAGGTCGAAATCGCTGATGACCAATTTTGTTGTAAAGGTGACAAGTTGACACACTTTACACATTTTACTTAACTTTACTCCCATTGTTGATTATTATTATTTATGTATTTTTTTTTAATTTTTAGTGATTTGTTCTATTTCGTTTGGTTCCCTTAATTTTTAGTATCCAAGATGTAAAATAATAGGTAGCATTAAGCGTTATGCTTGCTGGTTATCTAGTAATAGTTAAGTCGTAGAAGATTAATTTGTTAAGTTCAGATTTAGTGTAGGATATGGAAAGGTGGTCCTGGCAGCACCGGTGTGAAATGCAATGCATCCGCGTTCGCGCCATTTCTTCCTCAGCTGATTTTAGTTTAATTTCGTTTTATTTTCGTGTTTAATTTCAATACCTTGTTTTCTAAATAATTGGATTAAAATATGGATGAAAGTGATGAATTGGCACAGCTGGAGCAATTACTTTGTGCAGATCTCGACGACATCCAGGAGAAAAAAAAGGAACCTTGCGTTTCGGATGTAAATATTTTTCAATTCGAAAATAATACACAAAATGATGAGAAAAGCGAAGAAGTTAAAAAAACTGTGAATCCTTCTACATCTGCAGTTCACAACGGAGACACTGATTCATCCGACGATGAGGAAAAGAGAAATTACACCGAAAGAAAATTTAATGATTATGGCACGGAGGTTAAAAAATTACTTGATAACCAGCAACAGGAAATAAAAGAGAGGAGCCTTGATTTCGAAACCAGACTACGACAGACGAATTTAGACGTAAAAGTGCAACGTAGTTCATCATTTATAAAGCCTAGTACTGAACAGAACACCAAGAACATATTTTGCGCTCCAGAGAGCAAAAGTAAGGTATCCTCAGATGTATACACAGATCCGATATTTGGGATTAGAATAGTAAAGCCTCTTATATCAAGTTCAGCATTATTAGATCGCATGCAAGGCAGAGAGGCTATAAACATGCTCAGAGTCAAGCGACATGTAGAAAATGAAAATGTATCAAAAGACTGGGTGATAGCCGGTGTTATTGTCAAGAAAAGTGATTCCAAAAAGTCGCAAAAAGGCGCCAACTTCTTAATATGGACGCTCAGTGACCTAAAGGATGATTTGAAAACTGTATCTATGTTCCTATTTCGGAAAGCCTATAATGATTTGTGGAAAACACAGACTGGAACTGTTGTAGCTATTCTAAATCCTAATGTTCTTGACAGGTCACAGAACAGTGCAGACCAAGCCTGCCTCAGCGTTGATAACACAGATAGAGTCATGATTTTAGGCCAATCTAAAGATCTAGGCATTTGTAAGAGCAAAAAGAAGAATGGGGAACCATGTACTGCTGTTGTCAATTTAAGTCAGTGTGAACACTGCATTTATCATGTAAAGCAAGAATACCAAAACTTCTCCAGAAGACAAGAGTTGCAGTCGTCCACAATGGGCAAAGGACTTGTTAACCTGCAGAATAAAGTACTAGGAAAGAATACTGTCATTTATGGAGGCAAATCTTACTCAGCTTTACCCACAGGAAATAGTAAAAAGGTGAAGGAAAAAGATAATAACAGACTAATGTCTTTGAGCGACTACTATAAGTCTGAAGGAGACAAACTCATGACAAACAAGTCACCATTCGGAGCTGGATCTCTGAAGAATAACTCTACCTTACTACACAGCCCTACTGCCCAAAGAAAAAGTGACTCAGACAGGTTGAACAAACTTACCAATTCAAGCCCTCAAAGCTCCCTCAGTTTGGCTGAAAGAGTTGCAAGTTCACCAAAATTAGGCAAAGGTTTTGGACTCAAAGGAAGTGGCACAATAGACCTAAATATGTCTTATGGACAGAAAGCAGCAGAGAGAATCAAAGAAAATGCCATAAGATTGATCCAGAAAAGTGGAGGCATTCAGAAGAAAGACCCTAATAACATAAAAGGCACTGAAGCAGGTAAGAAAAGAGCTTTGGATAAATTAAACAAGAGTACTGAAGAGAGTGATCCAAAAAAGGCAAAACCTAATGATGAAGGCAAGTCAAAAGGAATAATGACTGAGAGGTTCAAGAAAATATTAGAAGCTACATCCGCCCATCAAAATCTTATTGAGCAGCATGATGATGATGAGATGGGAAAATATTTCAATAAGTTAGAGAAAAAGGAGGCAATGGAAGAGAAAATGTTGAACACATTCAAACTGCCTTGCAAAGCAGTAAGATGCGCCAAATGTAAATACACTGCTTTCTCAGCAGCTCAAATATGCAAGGATGAAAGGCATCCATTGAAAGTCCTGGACACTCATAAAAGATTCTTCAAATGTCTTGATTGCAGTAATAGAACAGTGTCTTTAGAGCTCATTCCATTGCACTCTTGTAGCAACTGTAAAAGTTCTAGGTGGGCCAAAGCTCCAATGCTCAGAGAAAAGAAAGTAACATCAATATCAGATGGTTTGTCTATCCGAGGTGAAGAAGAAACATATGTTGGAGGAAACATAGCCGCTGGTAAAAACATCAATTTACTAGTGCCAGATAGTTGATTGAAATGTTATAGTATGATCACACACTGCTTTTTTACACGCTAGACGCCAGCGACTTCGCTTGTAGCGTGTAAAGTCGCCCAGTGTCATCGGCGTTTTTACAATCTGCTTGTTGACAATGCTTCCCGAAAGCTAACACGCTCACACGCTAGTGTTAAAACGCCAACAATCAACGTGTAAAATAGCTTGTGTCATCGACGCTTTAGACCGACTTTTTAAAATTGCATGTTTTGTATTTATTGACTAAATAGGTATAAGAGAAATAAAAACCATCATGAAAATAAAGCATAATATAATTTTATTATGAAACCTCCAGTCAATAACACTGAACTATTCCATAAAACACAGTGTCTTCGATTTCAGACAAGACTAACAATCTCGGCGCGCGGGATAACTATGGGCCTTTTAAAAATTTTTACACAGCCATTACAATAAATTACTACACGTTACAAAACTGATCAGTGGAGCTACCGATAACCTGACAATAATGTATCTTGTGTTATGTATACCAATTTTATGTATTTACAAAAAGTTCATCAGGCAGTGGTCAAATAAAAAGAAATTCACAAAAATCATCATCAATTATAAAACAAACAATCAAAAGTTTTACCATCAAATTGTGGCGTTAGAAAATAAATGTCATGTATGGTACACTGGACAGACACATTTACATAGGCACTTCAAAACCCAGAAACATTGAGCACAATTGATATAATAAATTTACATTGACTGTAACCAGTTAGATTGTGGACCATTTACCATTCCCTTTACAAAATGATTAGAACTGCTGTTATGTATGCTTTGACTGTTACCAGTTAGTAAATAGCTAGTTTGTCTCAAACTGGTACAGAGTTGACTCTTCCCTTTACAAAGTGAGTAGGATAAAATGAGTATGCTTTGAATGCAACTAGTAAAAGTGTGGAACATTCTCCTTACAAAATGATAATAACGTCCATGGTATGTTTGCTTTGACTGTAACCAGTTAGTAATTAGCTAGTTTGTCTTTAACTGGTAGACAGTGGACCTTTGACTGTAACAAATTACAGACTGTAACTATCTGGTGGTATCAGTTACTATCTGGTGGGGCAGAAAGGAGACCTTTCCATTTACAAATCGGTAGGGTAGGACCAGTTTGCTTTGACTGTAACAATATACCAACTGTACCAGTTAGTAAATAGTAACTAACTGTTAGAGTAGAGTAGGCCCTTTCTTTTACGAAGTGTGTAGTGTAGGATGTGTTTGCATTGACTGTAACCAGTTAGGGTGACCACTGCCCAGGGTGTGTTCAGTATCAATGGCAGGCGCGATCATTCCCACTCGGTCGTGGCGGGCGGTTTCGGCGTGAGGTCGTAGAGAATACGCGAGATTCCGGGCACGTTTATCATTTCTGTGCGCATTTTGTCGACCACCTGTGGAAGTAAAGTCACAATGAATATTCACTTGTAAGTACCTAAAGTATAGATCAAACGTACCGAGCAAACGGGCGAGACAGTAAAACGTTTCTCGGACGAGACAGTGATGTAAGCGAGTAGCTTACATTCGCTCAGCCGAGCACTCGGCGCTAAGTTTATACGTACCGATTACTTGGTACCCGTTTACTCTGTACGTGTGATCAAGGCATAAGTACTTCTGTTTCAGGAGATACCATAAGCTGTGTTGAGCTAGGGTATTTTGTAACTTGAAGACCATTCAACCGGATAAATGAATTCAAACCAAAATACAGTATATGGCAAACAAACGACAACTCAACAAGATTCTAATTCTAATCACTATGGGGTGTATTGTGCATTGACTACTTGTTTCACTAACTTTACCCCAGCCAGCTCAACAAAATAGCGGAGCAGGACCCTGGGTTGATGGATGGGTCATCAGGACCTGAATCCAGGATTCGTCTCAGTCCAGTCTTTGTCCCAAAACGGTCACATGATTGTTCACATGCTGTTCATGATTTTCAACCGACTTCAAAAAAGGAGGAGGTTCTCTGGATGGTTGATTTAATTTTTAACATTTGTTTATATAAACGTTATGCATAGAACTGTGTTGTGTATTATTTGATTTGTTTTATTTATTTGTTTATTTATTTATTTATTTATTTATTGGACAACCAACAGCTTTATACTTCTAAGTATACATTAGTTTAGCTTTAGAGAGCCAATTACAGGTTACCACGAATAGACATAAGAACATTAAGAAAAGTTGTTTGAGAGGATATACCTACCTACTTTCAGATTGGTCCCATATAAATTTGTTTAAAATCGTTTCAGTAATTTAATTTTTAAATCAAAATAATGTTTTTATAAACCTTGATTTGTTGAGTTATTCAAACCTAATCGCGATTGTTCACAAATGTGTACGTGTGTGGTGTGCCTTTTTATAAATGTGTAATTTTTTATAAGTTTTTAAATAAGCCATAATACTTGAAAAACAGAAAAATCGTTCACACTGAAATTGAGCTAGAATAAGTTTATTGAAATAAAGAACTTTTTCTTACCTCCTGAGGCATAGCGTCGGTGCCGGGCAGCGCCGCAATGCCCGTCATGAAGTCACTGGTGATAAACGGCCGTAGTACCAGCGAGCGTTGGCACGAGAACGCGCGGATGCCCGCATCGCGGTCGAAGTGTATCGGGATCATCACCACCGGCATTTGAGCTATTTTACTCGCACAACCGCTCGCTGTCAGTATCTAGGAATTAAAAGAACAATAACAGTAAAAGCTAGCAAATAAAATAAGTATCCACTGAAGCAGAGGAGAGATCTAAAATTCTTTAAGCATATAGTGGTAATTGAATGCTATTCATTACTCAATACATTTATTGTCTTCACATGGTAAAAATGCTAACAAATAGGTATACATAAAGTGGTAGAATCACATGTGAGCACCTTTTCAAGATCATAAAGAATAGATGTAGGAATGAAATTACAGATAATTGATTGATTCAGGCGTTACTTTGCGGAAATCCATAAATATCAACAAATTATATAAATATATTTAGTAATAAATCCGCTTGATTTCTAAACAAAGGTTTTAATTAACTTAACTTTAGTTTAGAACTTTAGTACATATTACTATATTATAAACCAAAGAGTCAACGAACATACACGAGAGTACTCTCGTTTCGAACTTCGGCGAGTCCACACCTCCTGATGATGCCTCGTGTAGAGGCGAAACACGTGTCGTATCTTTAAACTTTGGTTTTCTGTTCGTTGACTCTTTGGTTTATAATATTACTATATTATTATATGTACTAAAGTTAAGTTAATTAAAACCTTTGTTTAGAAATCAAGCGGATTTATTACTAAATATATTTATATAATTTGTTGATGAAATTACAGCCCATTTTTTATACAAACACTCACACCTATCGATTTGGATTCCTTGTTAACAAGATATCAACACATCCAAGACCCGAGAACAAACACTCAGTTCGTAGGCAGGGTCACACTACCAACAGCCACGATGCCGTCAATTGGTTTAATAGTTTTTGACTGACAAACATCCATACATCGAAAACCTTTCGCCTTTGTAACATTAGTGTGATATTATTTAAGTTCGGTTCTCACCTGTGTCGCTAGGTCGTCTGCCTGACGCAGAGTGGAGATGACTTGCTGCGTGAGGAAAGTGGGGGTAATGTCGACTACTTGCTCCTTTATTAGGCCACCGAACGCGTAGCACACCCTGAAACATGTAACTTTTAAAATTAATAAAAGTTCCACCTGTCCCCCTTTCAGCAACGGTGGGACAGATAGAACTTTTTTCCCATCTGTCACCCTAGACGGACAGAGCAGGGTGACAGATGGGAATATTTCATCATTAGAATGTCGCATTTGTTTCGTTTACACTATTTAAAATTTCATTATAAAAATCAGAAAAAAAATATATTATAATTTTTTTTTCACATATTATTTGCCGACCACAAACCTACAATATACTTGCACAAGTCTAAAAAACTGCGTATCTACCTAAACTTGCGCAATACACGTTACTGTATACTTGCGCAAGCATATCGTAAGGTGTGTGGCCGGCATAAGCCAGGTGGTAATATAAGGATGAAAAGAGCCAAAGATTGGGCTTTTAGTACCCTTCTAACCATGGGGGATGTTCCCCCATCAAGAGTTACCGCGCGACTGCATACTTTACACTAACAGCAGTGGACTACTAAGGGCCGCTGCATTAATGTGACTGACCTGTTGACATTGTGACAGACCCGCGGTATGAGTTTCGCGAGGTAGTGCATATCATTCCAATCCGGCGGGTATTCTTCCGTCGAGAGCGCCACTGCGTAACTGTACGTTCTCGCGTCACCTGAACATGAACACAACATGTTATTATCAGCGATTATTTTTATTAGCGGAGATATTAAGAAATAAGAGAGAGACGAGCTCGGCGCTTTCTTGATGATAAGCGATCACGCTTGCCCGTGATCAAAACAGCTCTAAACTAACTTATTCACGTTATGCTTTATAAAAACTAACTAATCAGCGCTGGTCAACCAATCAATATTTATAAAAGGATTATACCTTGATCACACGTACCGAGCAAAAGGCCGAGAGCACTGTCTCGAGTACTCGGTACGTATAAACATAGCGCCGAGTTTTCGGCTAAGCAAGTGATGTAAGCTACTCGGTAAAGTCTCGTCCGAGAAACATTTTACTGTACCGCCTCGGTACGTGTGATCTAGGCATTAATCCCGCCTGACTGACAAATAAAGTACCGACTAAACAACTGAGCGTAAAATAATTTTGTTAATTTATATCCAATGTTGTGGGTGTCAGCTACAAACAACTATGACCTTTATCGCTAGTAGCACAGAGTTCACATTACCTTGTACGCCAACTGTGCGTAAGGGCAGAAGTGTAGCCGCGACGGGCGACTTTGAAGATATGCGTTTCAACTCAGCTTGCTCGGCCGTGGGTGTCAGCTAGTTACAAACAACTATGACCTTTATCGCTAGTTGTAAAGAGTTCACATTACCTTGCACGCAGACTGTGCGTAAGGGCAGAAGTGTAGCCGCGACGGGTGACTTTGAAGAGATGCGTTTCAACTCAGCCTGCTCGGCCATGGGTGTCAGCTAGTTGTTAGTTACAAACAACTATGACCTTTAACGCAAGTTATACAGAGTTCACATTACCTTGCACGCCAACTGTGCGTAAGGGCAGTAGTGTAGCCGCGACGGGCGACTTTGAAGAGATGCGTTTCAGCTCGGCCTGCTCTGTCGCGGTGCTGGCGTTCGCCACTCGGCCGAGTAGCGCGTGCGACTTTACACACATCGACGCGTATTCCACCATTATTTTTACTATGACCTGTGGAGTAACAAACATATATTTGCTGGATAGTAAGTACTTACTAAAGTCAAAAGAACACATTTTTATTTTCCCGCTCATCGCATACGCAAGATGTGCAGCTCCAGCGTGGTCCTGCCCCTCGCCGTTATGCCTAGATCACACGTATCGAGTACTCGGCCGAGATAGAAAATGTTACGCGGCCGAGACAGTGAAAGCTTGCGTCACTCGCTCAGCAGAGCACTCGGCGCTATGTTCAATATGTTCATACGTACAGAGTACTCGGCCGAGAGCACTGTCTCGGCCGAGTACTCGGCACGTGTGATCAAGGCATTAGAGAACGCCGTGGGCGCGGCGAAGTGTCTATGAGAAGTCAACAATTGAAACTAAACCTTAATACCAATGACATACGGCATACAGTAGAGGGCACGGGCACTAGACCCCCGGTCCCCGAGTCGCGCGACTGCTCCGGTCGGCGACGCGACTCGCCCAGCATTCCCAACCATATATTCAGAGATATTAAGCTTTATTTTGAATTGTCATCTTAACAGTCTCTCTGTCTGAGACCAGCTCCACGTATATAGTAGCCTCTGTTTGTGTTACGTACTTGTGTCTCGGCGAAGTCCCGCTCCATGTAGGGCTCCTCCTGGCACAGCACGCGCACGGCCAGCCCGGGCCCCGGGAACGGGTGCCGCTCCACGAGCGCCGGGGGCAGCCCTAGCTCCACGCCTATAGCGCGCACCTGCAATGCAATACTCACTTTAATACCAGGTGACAAGATTCATTTCGCCTTGTACAAAAGGCCCTAGCTCCACGCATATAGCGCGCACATGCAATGCAATATTAACTTTAATACTAAGGGATATGATTAATTTTGCCTTGTCCAATGAAGGTTAGAGACAGTGAGCGTTCCGCACAGAAGCAGGCTAATGCAAGCTATGTTGAACCTAAAGTACTGGTGATAAGAAACATTTTATGTTGTCATTAAAATAGCTGATAGAGTTCTGTGTATTAAGTATTTATTTATTTTACTTTATTAAATAGAACGGTTACAAACCAATTGCATTATTTAAAGATTAAATTATTACATAAAAAAATACTTACATTATAAATTCAAAATAGTCAAAAATAATAATAATACATAATTAATTATATTTAAATCAAAATTTAGATTCGCTGAACCAATGGCAATCTGAGGTTGGCTCTCTCCATTGATCTGCAAATATGTCACTATGTGGACTGGCGACTGGCTTCTAGGAGGTTGTTGAGGGCAGTTAGGGACCTAGGTATCGGTGAGTTGGTGGCGTGTGTAGTTGTGGTTAATTTACTTACTTCGTCCTTATGAAAGTCCTTGAGCGGCTCGACGACTCGGCCCCTCTCTCGCAGCACTCTCACTAGCTCTGTGTCATTGTGGTGAGTTTTGATCGTGGCGGCGTTGTTTGAACACAGCGACGAAGCGGACTCGATCAGATCTGGCCGGAGCGTGCCCTGCCCTAAGAGGACTTGGTCTGCCCTGGGGAAAAAATAAGTAGGTACTTACTTATTATGTTAATGTCAATATATTTAGGGCATATATAAGGCATATATCCTGACTGATAGATAGCGCACAGGGTAAATCACTGTACGTAGAGACTGGCTTGAAGAACTTGGAGGATGTGTTTGTCAAGAGCTGAAAGTGAGTACGAAGAAAATAATGTTGAAAATTCGCAACGCAAACGAAGTTGCTAGTATGAGATATGGCTTATTTCGACCACGCGGCCAGAAATTACCCTTAAGGCTATTCCTCAAATCCGAATTCCATACAAAACGATTCGGACAAATACTCAAAAAGTACGCCGTATTATAGTAATTTCTTCACACTATTCGTTTCGTCCATGTTTTTTTAGTTAAGTTAGTAGGGTTAATTTTAAAACACGTATAAAATCTAAATTTAAGTATGAAACCATTCACTTTTTTTGTTGACGAAATCAAAAAACATGGACGAAACGAATAGTGCGAAAAAATTACTAAAATACGGTGTACTTTTTGAGTATTTGTCCGAAACATTTTGTATGGAATTCGGATTTGAGGATTCCCCTTAATCCTTATAAATTATCATTATAGGTGAAGTAAACATGTCATTATAGACGATAGACGGGCGCGAGTGAGATGGCGAGTAAAACAATATGAACTTTATTACAGTGACAATTAAACTCAAAATTTCGTACTTAGCTCGAGAGTTCCGCTTCTTATGTAACATATATTATCTATTCTTTGACAATACTCACTGCAGGTTGAGCTCTTGCACGGCCTGCTCCGCGGTGCGTATGAACACGTCGCCGATGATCTTGCGCTTGTCCTCGGGCGCGATGGCGTGGCACAACAATGGCGTTTGTCGCGTGCGACCGCCCGTTTCACGAATCGATGTGCTGCCTTGTCTGAACTGTGGACAAATGTGACGGTTCTGTATCAATATCTATAAAAGGCTTTGTCCTAACTGACAGACAGACAACGCCCGGCCAAAATACTGGACGAAGAAATTTTGAGGGTATATTCGTCAAGAAGTGTAGGCGAAAAATGAACTAAGAAAGAAATTTCGTTAATTCGCAACGCAAACGAAGTTTTGGATGTAAACTAGTTTTACAAATGACAAGACATGTACGTTCCAATGCAAGCTAATAATAATAATACATATTTTAGACATTTTACACAACGCCATCTAGCCCCAAACTAAGCAGAGCTTATACTATGGGCACCAGATAACTGATAGAATACTTATATACTTTTTTTTGTAAATACATACATAGAATACATATAAACACTACAAATAAAAGTAGTCTTTTAGATCGCTATTTAAAAGAGACAATAAGGGGATTAATAGAAAATTTACCTGGCCTGTTAAGTATCATGTTCCTGATAAAATGTATTATTGTACTCTGTGTTAGTGATCAATAAATAAAATACCTGATGTGTTGCGTTGATGACGTGTAAACGCACTCCCAAATCTCGAAGACACCTCTCCACTTTAGCACTTTCATTTTTACGCATAAAACCTGAAAAAATACTCTAACTGAACAAAAACTCTCAAAAACTCACAAATAGTTGATAGTTTTTTCAAGTTTTAAATCCCACTAATATTATAAACGCGAAAGTTTGTAAGAATGGATGGATGGATGGATGGATGTTTGTTCCTCTTTCACGTAAAAACTACTGAATGGATTTTAATGAAACTTTACAATAATATAGCTTATACATCAGAATAACACATAGGCTACAATTTATAAAGATACCTGCGCAGACGAAGTCGCAGGCACCAGCTAGTTGTTAATAAATTGAATGACAGAAACTAATAACTTAAATAAAATTCTATAAAATATTCCAAATTTTATAGAATTTATGCAAAATTCTATACGACATCTATAAAAGTGCGCGTCAGCACTGCAATCTACTTGCGAAAATAACTATTTTGACTGAGTCAGCTTATGCTATAAGTGTACGAAAAGAGCCTCTTCGATAAGAAGAAGCTATAACTTACCGTTGTCGATGTGTAAAGCGATAACTTGATCCTCGCGCAGCGCCTTACTGAGTAGCGCGGCGCACACCGTCGAGTCTACGCCTCCGCTTACTAGAACCTGTTAACACAAATGTTAAGTTTAAAGTTTTCTGCACACTACCCGGTTTCGTGCCATGATCGGAGCGTGTAAATACAGCACTAGTAAAATATAAAATTGCATGGAGTGCGACGGTCGGTGACGGAACGGTGCAGTGTCATACACATACATACACAATGTATATGTATGTGTATGACACTACACATGTCATGCTAAGCTTGAACCTTTTTTGACTACACTATACATGCACATAGTATTAACCTCAGTACCTACTTACCTATTTTTTAATTACCTATACAGCAGGGTGTGTCGTAATGAGTGGATAATCCCTTCAGGTGCATGAAAATATGTACCCAGTAAAATTCCCACGGATTTCGAGTTACTGGTCGTTTTCAAAACTTCCATTTTTTTTTTGCTTTTGTCCATTGTTTTTGCTGCCAAGACTACAAATCTAGGAATTTTCATTTTTTTTTTTTATGCTAGAGCTTTCTTGGATAACCCGCACCTGAAGGATTATCCACTCATTACGACACACCCTGTATGTACTTTACTGTCATTGTGTGTTTGTACAGTTATTTAAGTCGAAATAAATATTTTTCTTTCATTCATACTTTCAATACAAAGAATCTTTTTTTTTTCCTGACATGGTCCTAGCAGTCATGGTATCGTACATGATAGTGGGCATACGCTTAAGTCGTTATGGCCTCAAGACAAATCTGGTGAGATTTTAGGCGCCTTAGAATATAAAATAAGCCTTTATTGCTGTTTGCTTTACATGAAGTCTAGGTATCGACAACTGGTTCCTTCTAATCCACAGCTTGTCTTTCGACAAAAGCGAATGAATGAATTAATGATACATTTATTTGCGAAGGATAGGGCTATTAAATACTGTATGAGCAAATACATTATAATACTTACAAGTACTTTCTGTTCTCCAACGATGTCCTTGATGTACTGGATGCAGGCTTCCCGGCGCGAGCGCAGCGTGAAGGAGCGCGATAGGCCCGAGATGTCGAACAGAAAGTTGGACAACATCTGCTTGCCTTTCGGGGTTAGGTCCACCTGTCAACATACCATGCTTTTGTTACATTACAATCGACGAGAAATGATCTTCTTTTTATCATGTCATATATCTTTCGAACCAGTGTAGTGAAAGGATTTCAAGTGCGTCTTTTTGTGCACTTTTCCAACGTTCCTCACGATGATTTCCTTCACCTTAAGCGCGTGTTTTAAATGCACAGATAGATCATTTTGAACAGAAAAATCCATTAGTGTTTGACCGGGTTCGAAACCCGACACCGAAATCGAAAGTCGAGGCAACTCCCACTCGACCAACACTTATATGCAACACGAGAAAGATTGACCGATGACGATGACCGGTGGATGGAGAAGACTCTTAGCCGCTCGTCATGGCGTCTTACATGGGTACTGACTGACCGGAGTAAAAGATATTCGCAGCAAGCATTTTACGCTACGCCATGTGTTAAAATCCATGTATAATGCTCGTTTGGAACCACATAACACTCAAAGGGATTCGCCGAAAAACCGATAACGGGCGGAGCACTCGAAACGAGTGGCTCATTGCTCGCTGTTTGTGCTTTACTGTTTCTACGTACTCACTGCATAAATACTCGCTTCGTAATATGGTAAATTAGGGTTTGCACTGACGTGGAGCTGAGCGGAGTGAAGAGGAGCGGGCTGTAAAATCTCCACTTCAAACACTGTGATTGGCTAATTAAAAGAAACGCACCCTTACGCTCCGTAACACCAGTCAGTACCTAGCCGATAGTAGGCCTGAATCCCAGCAGTGGGAATATCATAAGCTGATTAGGGGGCGTCCATAAATTACGTGAGGTGTTTAAGGGGGGGAGGGGGTCGAGTCAAATCTCATCTAATCTTACGTTGGAGAGAGGGGGGGTCTCGACAAATATCACGCAATTTTTGTTTCTGATTGAAACAAAAAAAGACCTACATGTTTAAGATTTAATCTTAAGCGCAATCGTAATACGATTAAGATCATTCACTAATTCGTTCGAAAGCACCAAAATAGTTTCATTCATACTTCGACGTTATACAGCAATATTGATTTTTCTTTTTACAATAACAATCCAACGCGTTTACCTACGTAAGAAACCCACATTTTGAAAAATCTCACGTGAGATTGGGCGATGGGGGAGGGGGTTGAATAAAATCTCACGACATCTCACCAGGGGGGGAGGGAGGGACAGAAAATTAAAAAAAACTCCTCACGTAATTTATGGACGCCCCCTTACCTCAGGGTGGAATTGCACTCCGTAGAGACGCATCTGCTCGTTGTAGATGGCGGCTACGAGGTGGTTGGAGGATTGCGCTCCGATACGGAAACGGTCGCCCACTTTCTGCACGCTGTCTCCGTGAGTTAGCAACACTGGCTGAAGTTTCTCCAAACGGCTGTGGACAAAATAATTACGACATCAATATTTATGTTTGTCAACAACCTCCTAGAAGCCAGTCCACATAGTGACATATTTGCGGATCAATGGAAAGAGCTCACCTCTGATTTCCATTGGTACTGCCAATCAAAATTTTGACATAAATATAATTAATTAAGTGTATTATATATTTGATGACTATTTTAAATTTATAATTTAAGTAATTTGTAATTTAATTTTTAATAATTTTATTTTTAATCTTTAAATAATGGAATTGGTTGTTTAACCGTTTTATTTAAAGTAAAATAAATAAATACTGAATACTAAATGTTTTCCTCCTGAATAAGGGCGCCTTCAAAAGGCGTGAGGAAGCGCTACTGTGGCGCAACTGTGGCGCTTCTACTAGTTTTCATACAATATCTAGACGCACAGGTGCAGCGCCACAGTGACGCTTCCTCACGCCTTTAATTTGGAGGCGCCCTTAATGATTTAATAATAATGTTAAAATTGTTTTTGTATTCAGTCACAAGATCTCTTATGGTGCTGCCACACTGCTGTTAAAAATTGTTTACTAACATTTGTAAACATTTTTAAACAGCAGTGTACCTTTACTTCATTTATTGAAATTTAAAGATGCTGCCACACTGCTGTTTAAAAATGTTTACAAATGTTAGTAACGCTACTTTCAAGCTTCAAGCTTGTTACTTGTTTATTGGTTAACCAGTGGCTATTACACAAATGAGTACTTATATTTAGCTTAAAATAAAAGTTCGCCTATGTACTTGTTTTTTACTTTGTGCAATAAAGCATTTTCTATCTATTCTATCTATCTATTTCCAAGAAGATGAATGACACTTACTTGAATAGTGGACAAGTGGTCTCGACTTCAACTTCATACTGTCCATCTTCCCTCGCCTCCTTGCGAAGCACCGAGCCACCGAACTCCTTGTTCAACATCTGCATGCCGTAACATATGCCTGCAGATGAAATTATACCTTTAGCTCACTACATAGGGATTGTAAGCTCCGACATCAAAGTCTCTGGCTTAGACGAGAAGAAAGAAACTACATAAGGTAAGAAATATTGAATTTATCATAAAATTATGAAAAGGCGAACTTCATTCCTTAATCGCCAATTATTAGAATGTCATGGACTAGAATAGTATTATAAATTATAGTCTTTGAAAATTAAATATCGAAACTGCTGACGCTTCTCCACTATCGCCACCGGATCACGCGAAAGGGACGTGCATTTTTAGATTGAGAGATATTTGGCTCTTTCTGCAGCTTGTTATTCAAATGAGCCTGAGAAGGAGAGCAACGCGCTCTCGTTATGGCAAGAGATCCCGCCTGTAATGGCGAAAACAGTGAGCATACATGAACATGAAGGTACAGGCAGCTGCACAGACGTATACACTCCCAAGCTTTCACATTTACCTAAATTACTCTTAATTTTGAAAAGACAAGTGCACGCAAGCATTTTCAAATTAATGTAGTCCTCTATCTTGAAAAAGACTTTGCAAAATCAAGAGTATAATATAAATATGAAAGCGAGAGTGTATACATGTTGATTCAGCTGACTGTACATGAAATTTCAGTAGCTTTAAAGCTGTTTATGCTGGGCTCCAGGACATACAAATACAAATACAAAATACAAATCATTTATTTATAACTCCATAGCTACAAGTCAACATTAATTTATAATAAAATTGGTAAATTAAATAATTAATTCATATCATAAAATACATTTTCCAATAGCCACTTCTTCAAACGAGCTTTGAAGGTATAGATGGAAGGTGCATCACGTACAGTGTCAGGTAGTCTATTGTACACTGATGGCCCTATTATACATACGGATCTTTCAGATTTAGCAAGCCTGTGTGCGGGCGTCACTAGTTGGTCTTTAAATTTGTTACTTCGCAAGTTGCGGTTCAAATTTATGCCCTTACGTTGGAATACCTCAAGATTTATGTGAGTGAACAAGGCTATCTGATAGATAAGCATACTGAGAGATAGTATAATATGTTCACTTACCGAGCACCGGTAGTCCAATCTTGAATATGTCGGGGTCGTACCGCGGCGCGTCTTCCGCATACACCGAGTTGGGTCCGCCGGAGATGATGAACGCGCGGTAGCCCATCTCCTGCAGATGATAGGCCGGCGTGTCCAGCGGGAGGATGTCGGATTCTACGCATAGCTCGCGCACACGACGATCGATTACCTGACAATGATACCACAATAGAACTCTTTAGTTTACTCACACCATGTTTTCACCATTTTTTTTAGCCCATGGCGAAGGAGGGTTATGTTCTTCAGGCGTATTATGTTTATTTGTGATGCTGGCTAAACGGCTGAAAGGATTTTAAGAAAACATGGTATATTTACATTCGATTTGGTCAATGGGAGTATCAAAAAATAAATGTTATATATCCAACAAGGCGATAATATTATGGCAGTCGGATTTTCCGTTTTTATACACTTTTAAACTCGTTACCTTTCCATATTGTGAGCCGGCATCCAATATGGCGACTTTATCCCGCCCAGGGCTAGCGCCATTGGTACTGCGATACTGTCCGTCTGCACTGGCTGTGTGCATCTCGCTGACTCGCCAGCAACACTGTGAAGAGAGAAAGAGACAGAGTTAGTGAATCAGCTTGCATGTTGCTTAAACTTGAAACTGGTGATGCAGTTTAAGGATCCTTGGAAGAATCTTGGTACAAAACCAACAAACTGAAGTCAAACTTTGTTAGAAAATGTACGTATGCAGCTACATATTTTGAGGAATAATATTGATTCATTTTAAAACATGTCGAACCATCAATTTTTTAACATACTTTGTAAGTTTGTGGCAGTTGATCGCAGACATATACATACATATGAATGAGTTTATTCAATAGAAAATCTATGAGCGCGTCTCACATTCTCACAACAATGAAGGAATAGATAGTGATGAAACCAGCAGGATAGCCTGTGGATTAGGACCCATCACTTTCCTGGCGAGCAGGCCTGAGTCCCAGCAGTGGGAACAATATATACAGATTATGTTACGTTAATCTCCTGTTATTCCAACAATGTTTAAATTATTCATGCAAGTTTTTATAAAAAAAAATAACATAAGTTCAAAAATATATGTAACCTAAGCTAAGCTTCACTTACCTTTGCCTAAATTGTATTGCTCAGGAGTGGGTCAATTTGTAGTGTAGTGTGTTTCTTGTTTAAAAGTGAAATAAAGTTATTTGTAGGTTGATTGGTCTCACTGACTGATAACTTAGTTGAAGGTCAGGTAGGGCATTGCTAATCACCAATTAATTGATGTAACTAACCAATTTGTTTTGTAAAATAAGTGGTTAGAATCTACAAAATACAACTGTAATTACAATGTACCATTTTAAATTCAAAGTAAAGAATGAATAGCCTTATTTTAGTACCTAGCTTATTGTTCAAATCTTATTGTTATAACTAAAGAACGGCTGAACCGATTTGGCTGAAAATTGGTAGCTCAGAACCAGGAGATAGACATAGGATACTTTTTATCCCGATGTTATAATTCCCAATGCAAACAAGGTACCGGGCGTCAGCTAGTTGTGAATAAATAAAATTCCTTTTTTAGTATCTGCTTTCACTTCTTGATAAACATCCCTCGAACTTTAAAGTCTATATTCTGTGTTGAATGGCCTGTATGTTGTATGTCAGTCAGTCAGCCAGTTCCAAGCCTTTTTTAAGTTTATATAAATTGATATTTGATTAAATACTAATGAGCACAAAGGGTTGTATTATGTATGAGTGTAACAGTCTTTGTTATCAACAAAAAAGTAAACACAATAGTACCTTAAACAAAAAGCTTCTTAAATCAGACATAACCAGAACTACACTTATAGAAAACCACTATAAATATCACCTTGAGAATCTTCGCACAATATCAGCTAGCAAATTGAAAAAAACTACAGATGAAGACATTGCACTTGAAATATGCACAGCAATGTTTGAATGTACTTTCGTTGGAGACGACACAAGTGTCAGATATTTATAGCCCGACCCACGTGAGGGATGCATACACAAAATATCTGGCATTGTTATGTTTGTTTGTAATAACATTTTGTGTTGTTTATGTTTGGAATTTCACTTTATTTTATTACAAAAGGTATTCATAACAGAATATAGCCGAATAATTATGGTTTAAATAATCTAGGGTAGGTTTTGTTCTAAACTACTCTCTAAATCAATAACACACAGAATTACCATTTATATTAACAGTTATCTGTGAGAACTAACAAAACAAAGTAAGTACCTTTCTTACAGTTAGTACTTACTAGAAAAACTTAAGAAATATTGGCAGTGATTGCATTTACTACATTTTAGTACCCTACTTATAAATGATTTGAAAATATCAGACAATTGCAAATGTGGAATAAGTCAATAAAATAGTCACAACCATACAGAAGAGTAGCGCCTTTCTTAAAATATTTTCTCTCAATTATTTTATTGTCATTATATTTTCTCTCATTAAATCTTAAAAACCTTACAGACTGGCTTAAAAATAGAAAAGACAGGAAAAACAAAGAAGGTAGACTTTGCCCATGAGTGAGACATATCAGGCTAAAAATTAAATAGTCATCAATACCTTATACCCTTAGTTGTAGCCTTCAACTACTTAATAACAGATTTGCTCTGCGCTTATTCTTTTCAGACATTAATCCAAAGCAGAAAATTGATTGTGCTCATTTGAATCTATGCCACACTTTATTAGCTACATGTTATAATTCAAAATTAGATACACATAAGGGGGCGTCCATAAATTACGTGAGGTGTTTTTTTATATTTTCTGTCCCTCCCTCCCCCCATTTTCTGTAATGGTGAGATGTCGTGAGATTTTATTCAACCCCCTCCCCCATCGCCCAATCTCACGTGAGATTTTTCAAAATGTGGGTTTCTTACGTAGGTAAACGCGTTGGATTGTTATTGTAAAAAGAAAAATCAATATTGCTGTATAACGTCGAAGTATGAATGAAACTATTTTGGTACTTTCGAACGAATTAGTGAATGATCTTAATCGTATTACGATTGCGCTTAAGATTAAATCTTAAGCATGTAGGTCTTTTTTTGTTTCAATCAAATTTTTTTTTTTTTTTTGCTCTTGTTTATTATTTCATATGTACCTACTTGCTATGTTAACTTTCATGGACATTTATTTTTATTACTATTTTGTTTCATGTAGGTATTACTATAAGATGTGTTTATGATGTAAATCAAATATTGCATGCCCGCGATGGTAGAATACATTGAATCTCTATAATTTTTTTTTCATCCTCATGTACATGTATTTCACGCAATAAATAAATACTTTACTTTACTTTACTTTACTAATCAGAAACAAAAATTGCGTGATATTTGCCGAGACCCCCCCTCTCTCCAACGTAAGATTAGATGAGATTTGACTCGACCCCCTCCCCCCCTTAAACACCTCACGTAATTTATGGACGCCCCCTAACTTATCAGATGCAGTCAAGTAGCTTATTTTTCCAATAAGATTTTTTAGATTGGACAATACATCTTACCTTGATCTCTTTACCACTAAAACACAGTAACAATGCTATGTTTAGATGTTGGTTCTTATTATAATTAAGGCTAAGATATAAAGGTTATCATATTGATAACTTATTGACCAAATTCATAAATCTCTGATGTAACTGATGTAATAGCACTGGTATTACAAACAATAGTTCTAATTAGGTATGTGGTTAGAGAAAAACGTGGGACATGGTTTTTGTTGTAGGGTAAAAAGTCAGACATACCTTTCTTGGAAAACAAAACATGGTAATGGGATAGCTCAGCCATTCTTTTGATACGAGATGTTGCAGATCGAATGATAACAAATAGATAACGGTAAGATAAAATAATCGCTTGATTTATGACTGGAATACAAAGCGGCAGAGGTCAAACTACCGGGATTTATTGGAGAAGAGTGCTGATTGAAGGGTTTATTCAGGTAAACTTTAGCATGCATTTAGAAAACTCCGGGACACTGTGAAACTGTATACTTCATTTAATTAATCCAAAACTGCGCGTAAAACGATAAAAATGTAAGTAAAACCGGGCTTTGACACTAGTTTCTGGGTCATAACCGGAGGGACACTTCGAAGCCATTTAATTTCGACTATTTTGGCAATATTGATGCACTGTTTAAAAAGGAAATCCTGTAGGACTTACCTAAATTGTGAAATAGGTTGTTTTATCAGGATTTGGTCATAGAAAACACGAAAAAATATTTTTCTTCATGCACACTACGAATACAAAATTTTACTACTATTTTTTCCGTCAGAGGGCGCTAGGCGTTGTGGTTAAGTTTGACATTTTGTCAATGTGAACGCGTTCAATAAGTTCCATTTGATTATTTTCATATTTTTAATTATCTCTCAGTTCATAACGAAATACAAAAGTATTTTTCAACACAACACGATAAATATTTTTTAGTGGGTCTTGTACATGTACACAAAGTTTTATTGAGTTTTCCCGTAATTTTTATTGTTTTTCTCCAAAACTAAATGTGAACGCAGTATTATATTTGCCCGTCATGTTAAACGTTCCGTTTTACTTTATTTATTTCCGGACAAACTATGGTACATTGTATTGTACCTAGGTCCGTGCCTAGGTACAGAATAGAAAGAGGTGCTTCAAGCACACCGCATTATTCAAATACTGTGACAAGAGTGCAAAAATAAAATAGGTTTTTTTATTATTGCAGAATGCGTGGATAATCATGTAATACTTGTAATAAAAGTTGATATGTGTGGTCGAAAAGATCTGTGGAATAGATGATGAGTATTGCGTAGGACGAAACGTCAATTAATTTGAGATTTGATGACGGACGCTGGGATAGTGTATTTTTATTGAAATTTTTGCATTTAGTTTGTAATTCAGCCTGTTTATTAGTATTACATAATGCCGGACCATCTAGGAAATGATATGCGAAAAACAAAAGAGGAGCCTGAGAAGGAAATCAAATGTGAGCCCCAATACATATTTATTTTCTTTTGATTTTATACATTACATTTTTCTACCTGTACATTTTTGTACTTGTGCCATTTTTTATCCGTCTTTCTTATTCATTTCAGCACTCGACGAGGGTGATATCGCTTTACTGAAGTCATATGTAAGTTGCCAAAGAAATTGTTTGGTTATCTTTTCAATGACTGGCATTTTTGGTACAAACACTCACTGTTTTCATTTACAGGGCCAGGGTCAATACACAAAGATCATCAAAGAAGTCGAAGAGGGAATACAGACTGTTATGAAAAGGGTGAATGAACTGACAGGGATAAAGGAATCTGATACGGGATTGGCACCTCCAGCTCTGTGGGATTTAGCTGCTGATAAACAAACGCTTCAAAATGAACAGCCTCTACAGGTATAATTATTATCCAGTAACTGGCTACAGAGCTTAGGACAGGACCGGGCAAAATAGGGCCAGAGTATCGCAAACTGGCTACTGAGGAAAAAAGGATTTAGAACATTTATTGTCATAAGGCTATGCATGCTTGCATTTGGGCGCATTAAATAAAGCCATGACCTACCGTCACCCACCTATTTACTTGATTTTGACCTCTAGCTCAACGGTTGTTGACCTCAGAAGTCAATGCCCTAAACTAAAGATTCTCCTAATACCACTCCCTCTCTGATGGTATCATAAAAAGTTACTATATAAATTGCTTACATTTGATGAAAATACCCTTAAAATTTCAAGTCTCTGAGTTAAGTAGTTTGACCTGTGTCTGTCAGTCAATCAGGACAAAGCCTGAAGGCCAAAGGTAGATTTAATTTTTTTTCTAAAATATTTTTTTCTGTATAGTAATTTAAAATAACATGTATCCCGGGGAGTAAAGAAAGAGTGCTGATCGTAAGCTTAGACGGCATTCTGATACAACTACCCAAAATTAAATTTGCAATGAACAACTTTGCCAATTTGAGTTTAAAGGCAAAGCTACATGTTGCAGAACAACTTCAAGAAAAACTACTAATTATGCAATTTTAACCTAATTTTTTATTCTTAAAAAAAGGTATAGACTTTCTTGACTTTGATTGACTGCAATCTCACGGTGAGATCACATACTTAACATTAAATGAGATTATCATCGGATGTTAAGTGATGATGTGGGCGATGATGGACTTATTTCTACTTTTAGTTTTAATTTGATGTTGTGGTAAAATGGTCTGCACTGTGATCCCACTATGGAATGTATTGTGCATTAACACACATTTATTAATTAATGAATAGGTGGCAAGATGCACAAAAATCATCAATGCAGACTCAAACGACCCCAAATACATAATCAATGTGAAACAGTTTGCCAAGTTTGTGGTGGATCTCGCTGACTCTGTCGCTCCTACTGACATTGAAGAGGGCATGAGAGTAGGGTGAGTAAAAGTTAAAATTAAAGAATGGTTAATGTATAAATAATATTCTGTGGCAAGCAAGTGCTCTGACTGCCATTCCGGTATTGCGGGTTCGATTCCCGCTTTGGTACACCATTTGTGTATTAAACATTGATTTTTGTCCTGAGTGTGGATGTATATATATAGTATATATATACACTACTATCATCTATTCTATATCCCTTCTACCATTCTATACATTGCCAAACCGAAATGGATTGTTGTTTTGCTTTTCTTGGAAAAACATTTATTTACTTTATGTATATATATATACATCTACATAAAGTAAATAAATGTTTTTCCATATATATATATACTATATATATACATCTACATAAAGTAAATAAATGTTTTTCCAAGAAAAGCAAAACAACAATCCATTTCGGTTTGGCAATGTATAGAATGGTAGAAGGGATATAGAATAGATGATAGTAGTGTTATTAGGAAGGCACCTTTAGGGGAGTAAAGAAAGAGTGCTGCTCATAAGCTTTGACAGCATTCTGATACAAGTCCCCAACATTAAAACTGCAATTTACTATTTTCCCAATTTAAAGCATATTGGCAAAGTTAGATGTTGCAGGACAACAATAAAAAAACCTTGAGTAAAATTTTAAAACTCACTCAATTATGTTCAGTCAAATAATTTATCAAATATGCCGCAGTGTTGACCGCAACAAGTACCAGATTCACATTCCCTTGCCGCCGAAGATCGACCCAACAGTCACCATGATGCAAGTTGAGGAAAAACCGGACGTGACGTATAGCGACGTTGGAGGCTGCAAGGAACAAATCGAGAAACTCAGGGAGGTCGTCGAGACGCCACTCTTACATGTGAGTGTTAATTACCTGACTGCTTTATTTGTGGATTCAACAGTCACCATGATGCAAGTTGAGGAAAACCCGGACGTAACTTAAAGCGACGTTGGAGGCTACTAGGAACGGATCGAGTAACTCAGGGAGGTCGTCGAGACGCCACTCTTACATGTGAGTATTAATTTACTCCTACACCATCATGGTGGATTCACGTTGATGCAAGTTGAGGAAAAACGTGACGCATAGCGATGTCGGAGGCTGCAAGGAACAGATCAAGAAACTCAGGGAGGTCGTTGAGACGCCACTCTTACATGTGAGTATTAATTTATTTATACACTATCAAGGTGGATTCAACAGTTACCATGATGCAAGTTGAGGAAAACCAGACGTAAATAACAGATAATTCTAGGATGCAAGGTACAGATCCAGAAACTCAGGGAGGTAGTTCAGACGCCACTTTTGGTGGAGTATTCAACAGTCGCCATGATGCAAGTTGCCGGTGGCACATGCCGGTTTCCTCACGATGTTTTCCTTCACTGTTCTTTGAGCGTTCGGTGGATTTTCTACTGAACAAACCCACATACGCATGACTGCCACTGAGATTCGAACCCGCGACCATTGGATCGCAAGGCAAGGGCCTCATCCACTCAGCCACCACTTCCTCAAAGATGGTAATCATACACAGAATACAAAGTTATTAATTTGTAATTTGTATGTTGTTCTAGCCTGAGAAGTTCGTGAAGCTGGGCATTGAGCCCCCCAAGGGGGTCCTTCTGTTCGGCCCCCCCGGCACGGGCAAGACGCTCTGCGCCCGCGCAGTCGCCAACAGAACCGACGCTTGCTTCATCAGAGTTATTGGTACGTAACTTTTATAGATCAACAAACTTTTACAAATTTTAAAAGTTCCATCTGTCACCCTGTTGCTGAAAGGGGGACAGATATAACTTTTTTGGCGCATCTGTCACCCTAGGCGGACAGAGCAGGGTGACAGATGGGAATAATTAATTGTTAGACAGACACACTTCCGGACCGCTAACTCTAACGCTAACTAGCTTTTAAACTCACTGGCTTGTAGTTTGTAAACTAGCCCTGTGTCATCGAGGCTTTACTGATTTCATTTATTGTGTACATAAACAGTACATAAATGATTTAATAAAGTTACACCACTTCATTACTAGTGAATCAATAGGATTCCCTGTGTCGCAAGTGGCATGGAGACATACAAGAACAAACATTTGTGTTTTTTAAGTTTCTTATGGTCCTTTCCTCTCATGGTTGGTCAAAATTGTTGAAGCTCATTTGTACAGTATGAGCTGGCTTCAGATCAAATGCTTATGACTTCTAAATTTTTTTAAACGAAATCCGTAAAACTGTACAACTGTAAGTTTACAATTTTGAATTTACAGTTTTACAATTACTACTAATAATATACGTTGACACGGTTTACCGTAAGTTCTATTTGTACCACCTATATCCATAAATTATCTTATCTTATCTTAATGTCTTTGTGCAGGGTCGGAGTTGGTTCAGAAGTACGTGGGCGAGGGCGCGCGTATGGTGCGGGAACTCTTCGAGATGGCGCGGAGCAAGAAGGCTTGTCTCATCTTCTTCGACGAAATTGATGCCATCGGTGGCGCTAGGTATGTCCTACACATAATATTATAATTTTATTTTTCTATTTTATTATTATTTACCTCATAACTTTGTTGTTTATTAACCGATTTGATTTTTTTTACAAACACATAGACAACCAACTTCAATCGGACTGTTTTAGTGACCATAAACACCACTGAAAAGGCACAAGGAAGTAAATACGTAATTTCGTTTACTTCGACGACTTATTTTTTTTTGTTATTTTGATATAAAAACTAAACTTCTAAACTGATTTTGATGAAATTTCTATGGGACCAAACTGAAAGTACAAAAAAAATTATTTTTAAATCGATTCTTATACAACAAAGATCTGAGGTAACAAACAAACCGAATTGATATTCTCCCCCAGTTTTCAAGTCGGTTGAAAAGGTAAATTTATGCATCTACTGACTTTTTGATACAGGTTTGATGACGGAGCGGGCGGTGACAATGAAGTTCAGAGAACCATGCTGGAGCTTATCAACCAACTGGATGGATTCGACCCTAGAGGCAACATCAAGGTATATTGGCAGGCAACATAAGGACATCATCATCAGCCTATCGCAGTCCACTGCTGGACATAGGCCTCTCCCAATGAGCGCCGTGCTTGTCATGGGGAGGTAATGCCCATAATCGCCACGCTGGGCATGCGGGTTGGCGATCGCAGGGACACATGTAATTGCACCGATGATGCTGCTGCCCATCAACGGCTGGGGGGGGATTTGCATGTGTCAAATGGGAGGGGCTATACCGCCGTCCACCGGTCGTCAGAGGTTAGTTCCTGCAGGGTGTACCGCGTGCCGACCGACAGGGCCGCGGTCGAATCCGACCGGGACCCCGTGACCCTGTCAAGTGCTGTTGCGCCGTCAAACATTTCGTCTGATGACGATTGGTTTGACGACGCACTGGCACTGAGGTGATCGAAGGAATATCAATGGGTTTTTAGTCGGTATGCCACCGACTGCTAGCACCCTGCTAGTAGCCTAGTGGTGAGCCCGACATACCCCTTCGGCCCTCTCCGGTTGAAGGGGATGCGTGAATGCATTTTCCCATTGTAAAAAAAAAAAAAAGGGTGTATCGCGTGCAGGTGAGGTTGACATTAGGAGCATAGATGTTGGTTGCTCCCTTACACCCCATAACATAAGGACATAGAGGCAATAAATAAATAAATACAAAAAAAAATACACATTGTCAATGTCTTTTTGTTGTGTTAGGCGGCGTCCTAATTGGCATTGATCGTACAATCAAACGATGCGATTGGGTCGCAATGAAAATGAGCCATATGAATGATCGTACGATCATACAATGCCAAATAAGACACTCTGAATAGATTAGTGTATTTTATCTCGTTGTACGACCAAATCGCATCGTTTGCTCGTACGATCATTAGCCAATTAGGACAGCGCCTTAAGCGTTTGGCTTCCACCTTCCACCTGAATGTCTGAATTCGGACGAGCAATGTAGCAGAATTGCAGTATTTGATATAATTTGAATCAAAATTCCTTTTAATATCACTTCCTAAAATTTCCTCGATCCTGTTAAGCAACACTGTAGTAGGATAGCGCAGAAATTCAGGGTGTCACTTGTTTTTCAAAATCAACGGGTTCAAATCCCGGCTAGGAAAATTGACTTTTTAATAATGCAGTTTTAGTTTTCATAAAAATTCACCCCGAGAGTCCTTGAGCGTTTTTTTGATAGTCCTCATACTTTTGGAATAATATCTCCAAGCCCCGTTGAAAAAAATCACCCCGTATATTTATTGATAAATAAATAAATATTTTTGTACTTTTCACACAGTCCCAAACTAAGTAGAGCTCGTAATATGGGAGCTAGATAACTGATAGAATACCTATATACGTTTTAATTTTGTAAATACATACATAGAAAACACCCAGACCTAGTGAAGCGGGAATCGAACCCGCGATACCGGCGTGGCAGTCCAACACACTTGCCACTGCACCATCCGTGTCGTCATTAATACTGAATACTCAATACTCAATTATTTTATTCTTGTCACATGGTAAGCGGATAACTGTAATTCACAAACAGTGGGATCTCATGCGAGCCCCTTTAGGGCAACAATAGAAGGCTGGCAGACCGAGGTTCAATGATGATTGATCGATTGATTAAATCCCCATTTTGATTTATTATAAACATCCAGGTGCTGATGGCCACCAACAGACCTGACACCCTGGACCCGGCGCTGATGCGTCCCGGCCGCCTCGACCGTAAGGTGGAGTTCGGGCTGCCCGACCTGGAGGGCCGCGCGCACATCTTCAGGATCCACGCGCGCTCCATGTCCGTGGAGCGAGACATACGCTTCGACCTGCTGGCGCGACTGTGTCCCAACTCTACTGGCGCTGAGATCAGGTGAGACTGCAAGGGAGGTAAAGTTGTATGAAACTCCCAAGGGTAGTAATGTGATTTGAATTTACAACGGCATTGTAAAAAGTCAAAATTAGAACTGCCCAACTGGACACCATAAGCACAACTCATTAAAAAAAAAGAAAAAGGCGGGACTTCACACATTGTGAAACAAAAGACGGTGTTCGCAGCTGGAGCCCTAGCTTTTTATTGCCTTGCAGAAGGTGTGAAAAGTAGGGTATGCTCCTCAGGGATAAAGCCTGTCTTCGTCTTGGGTAGCTTGAACCCCTCGCGTCACTCAGGACACTACATAACTCCCTTGCTTCGCTCAGGAGTTATCTGAGTCCCTCGTTAGCTCAAGGTCCAATATGCCACCCGCGACATAAGACACTGCTTTACCCCCTTAGTGCATAATCTACTATTTGGAGTGTAGTAGGCTTTAGTGCCGGTCCGATTTCCACTTAAAGTACAACAGAAAGTGAATGGGGCTAGGATGTGTTAAATAAACCAATAGTGTCCTTTCGTTTTCCTTTTGTATTACGCCGACATCTGACTATTAATGTGCAGAACTCTGAACGATGTTGTAGTGAATGTATATTATATTTTGTTTGCAGGTCGGTGTGCACAGAAGCGGGAATGTTTGCGATCCGCGCGCGCCGTAAGGTGGCTACCGAGAAGGATTTCCTGGAAGCGGTCAATAAGGTCATCAAATCGTACGCCAAGTTCTCGGCCACGCCGCGCTATATGACCTACAACTAACATAGATTCTTATAGAAATAGATGTTTCACTAATTAAATATATATTTAAAATGCTTCTTTAGTGTTTTTTGTTTCGGGAGGGACAATATAGTGGCATTAGGCAGGGTCCCAACACGGCCATTTAGGATTGAATGAAACCCTTGAGGCCGCTTATCCAAGGGTAACGTTTGTTCGAAGCCCGATTCCAGATAAAAGCAGCAAATTCATAGCCATAGACAGCCTATTTAGGGTTGCATGTTGTCATAATTGTCATCTGACTTTTAATAATTTTTAGTCCAGTACATCAAAGCGCACAGCGTACGCAAAAAAATCTTAAAGAAAACGCACTGTGCACTATTTACACGAAACGCTTCGAGCCATTTTGACCCACTCTGTAACCCTGTTTCAATTCGTACATTTTACACAGCACGTTTATTAAATTTGAATTTAGCGACATCTATTGTCGAGTAGCGTTTTCTAGGTTTGGTCAATTGGTTAATGTCATAACCGGTTGTCGGTCAAGGGTCGATGTCGATTAGTTGGCCGACATTACGTTGACATTAAAAAATTGGAATTCGGAACTGCAGGTACGGACCAAAGCACGCGATCGTTTTCCGCCGCGGACTTCATTGTCACTGTCATAATGACAGCAATATAATTTGTTTGTTTACATTTTGATTGGTCAGTTCCGCCAAATTTTAAATAATTTTATCAATTTGTAGAAAATAATGCTGAAAATAATCGTAACTTGAATAAAATATCATTTAAACTGATCAACATGGAATTTAAAAAAGGAAGTGTACAGGAAGGTGTAGATAAATTTGATATCAAGTTGAAATCTCGGCCAAAGGATGGTGTTATTCTGCAGCTCCACCACACAATCAAGGGATCGAATGGAGAGACTCGGAGAATACGATTTTGTGCAGGAATCTTCGACGACAGCCAGGAGAAACTCGCCTGTTCCGATAACGCAGGTAACATTTTCATCCTTGACTTCGCGGACCTCAGATTCTGGAAACTTACCGGCATCGGTCTTTGCAGTGCTCTATGCTTCGTGCCTAATAAAATAGACATATTAGCAGTCGCAACCACTAAAAAGAATGAAATATCATTCCTCGATATTGAAACTGGAAAAAGTTCTTTTACTCTAACAGGGCATACGGCTCCAATAAAATTTATTTCCTACTCCAATAACAAAACGAGTAATCTTTTGACTGCCAGCCCTGTAGAAGCTATATTATGGGAGCTGAAAAATTATACAAAGTATTTCACATTGAACACATACTTGGGTGCTCAAATACAACAGATTATGTTTACTCCGGCAGGGGAGTACCTAGTGGCTTGCTTTCAAAATGACACCATACAAATTTGGAAGCATGAAAGTATGAAGTCAATCAAACAGATAATACCAAGTGAGATGAAACATTTAAAAAACTTAGCGTTTACTATGAATGGCCGAGCAATGGCCATTGCAGGGCTGACTCCTACATTGATCCTATTCAGTATGGATACCTGGAAAGCCTTAAAATCTGTAGATCTGTCTAAATACAATCTTTCTGGAGCACAACAAATATCCTTTATACCGCAAGTGTTTGACGGAGGATCTAACAAAATCCTTGCCATCCTGGGCAGTGATTGCTCTCTGTATTTACTGGACTTGGAATCAATGTTAATCGTCCATACTATTAAGACTGAATCATCTGGTATCCGTAAGTTTGTTGTTAGTCCCACTGGGAAATATTTTATTTGTATCCTACAACAAGGTGAAGTCAACATCTACAATTCATCATATGTTATGGACTTAGCACAGAGCAGTATAAAAGTAGAAAAAACCAGCATTGCTAGAGAGATTCCCTGTTCTTCCAACCATAAATGCATGTCTCAAGGGCACAGCTCCAAAGCAGAAGTAGAACAGAAGATGAGGATCTGCATGGACAGTGCTAGGCTGAGAAGGATACTCATGCAATATGGGGAATACCCTGACAAATTCAGATCAATAATTTGGAGGTCACTTCTGAACACACCAAGAAACAAAAGCGCTTATGCAGCTCTCGTAGAAAAAGGAATTCACCCTGCATACAAGGACATAGAGAGACAGTTCACTATACACAGCTCCATCACATTAAAGAACCTGAAAAGATTGCTTTCATGTCTCGCACACTGGTGCCCATTGTTTGGAGTCATGAAATTTCTGCCTGGCTTTGTTTTTCCTTTCGTAAAAGTGCTGCAAAAAGATCCGCTTCTGCTGTTTGAGTGTGTATCTACAGTTTTCATAAACTACTGTCAGTTATGGTTCGAATACGCCCCATTTCCGCCGATCAGTGTGCTGGCTATCGTGGAGAATATCCTGGCTGAACATGACCAGCAACTCTTGACCCATTACTGCGAGATAGGCGTCACCAGCCAAACTTACGCGTTGAAGATCCTTGAAACGGCGTTCAGTGAAGTGCTCACCTGTTCTGAATGGCTAATTCTCTGGGACCACATAATGAGCAATGAACCAGCCTTTATTCTAATGGCTGTAGTTTCCTACAATATCGTTCAAAAGAACGCCATCAAAAGACTGAAATCTCATGAGCAGCTCGAAAACTTCTTCCACATGCAAAACCCTATTGATAAGAAATCATTCCTGAAAAAAACTTATGTGTTGATAAATGAAACTCCTGAAGATATCCATCCGAGAAGATTCTTCAACTCATTCACATCTCTTGATAAGGGAGGCTGCTACCAGCAGTTCTCTGGCTACCCGAAAGCCACAATTTGTTTGAAACTAGCGAAGAAGGATAGGAAGAAAAGTCTAAAGGGCGATAGGTACACGCTAAGGGATTTAACTGTCAAGAGTCAAGAGAAAGAAATCAACGAAAGAGCGAAAATGGAAGAGACATCTGACTACAGATCTATACACAGTGACGACAACAGTATGCCAGATTTTTTTGTAGAGAAAGTTAGCAAAAGATATAGAAAAATGGTTCCCGAGGAGAAAAATAAAGGGGACTACTGTAACAGTAATGGAAAGGAAGAGTTAATCCGAAGCGTGCTCTATCCAGCTACAACACATTTGCACAGAAATAAGGGTAACTCTAGTGGCAAGTCCAGTAGAAAAGACAACCCGATCAATCTGTGTAAGCATGTTTCAAAATCTAAAACGAGGAAGAAACCCAATGAGAGGAATAGTAACTTGGAGAAAGAAGTCGAGAAGCTGATAAGACCCTGCACAATATCTGACGCATCTGACAGTTGAGTTCAAAAGTGGTATAGCTAAAGTTATAAACTTAATTTAGAGGAAGTTTAAAATAAACGAGTCAATAACAAATTCGAAGTTTATCTTGACTGAGTATGTAAACTGTTCACAAAATAGACACAAACACAGCAATATAATTAATTTTAAAACTGAGGAATCGATGAACTACGCGCCTGCGCGCTGCACTATATACTAACCTACTCTCTTCTTAACTATTTTGCTATTACCCTATTACTCAGGCATAAATAAATTGTTCTGTCTGACCCTTATTGGTGATGGGGGGACAGATAGAACTTTTCAATTAATTAAAGTTCCATCCGTCCCGTTTTAGCAACTGAGGGGCAGATAGAACTTTTGCAAATAGGAATAACTAAAGTATTTTGGTCATAGGTTCAATCGCACCTTGTCATTACATTTTTACCGTAATCGATCAATCATCTATTAGGAATGTTTCTAATTTCCTATTCTTTCCTCGCGGGTCTCGGAATGGTTGACTTAACGTGACTGTATTTCTTCCTGGACGCACTGAGGTTGGGGCTCTGGCCTGCAGATTGCGTCGGCGTCGTCGGTGGAAACTGGCTCGGCTTGTACGTGCGTATCGGCGTTACTATTTTTGGTTTGAATTTGAATAAATCTGGAAAAATACATCTTATTTATGTTTGTCGTGAATCAGTGATCATAGGGTTGTACCGCTGCTTTCAGACTTTGAAACACATAACTAATAGCTCATACTAGGATTCTGTGGCGCAGGTGGCATGGATTTTATAATTAGTAAAGATATCACAACATCCACGACCCAAGAACAAACAATTGTGTTCATCGCATGAATCTGCGGCCCGGCTGGGGATCGAATTCGGAGCATTACATCTGCCAACAGACCAAAATAGCCGCAGTGCCTTAGAAAACAATTTTAAAAGAGTATTAAAATTAAGAACACCACAAAATAAATTACTAACGTTACAACATCAAAAACTAACCTGGGTCTGGAGTTATTCCAGTTTTTTATTTTGCATGATTTAAACAAGTGACTAGGCGAGCAAGACGGTCTACTGATGGAAATAGAACTCGCCTGCCTGTCAATAACCAAGACAGTGCTAACGATTACTTTGATTCACATAGGCCGGAGCACCACTGCATGATATTTACAATACCTACATGTCTTCAAAACAAGAGACTGACAAGAAAACTTACTATTCAGCTTATTCTTTCCATCCTGACATTTAGGCTTCTCAATTTTGATGCCAGGGATCTCTTTCTTCTTGAAAATGTTGGGTGAGATGCGTTTGAGTCGGGACATCTTGCTTTCCTTCGGTTTCACGGCGAGGTCGGAGGTGGAGGCCCGATCAAAGCGTTTTAGCTGGATTTTCATAAAGGCATCAGTAGCCTTAGCGGAGAGGTTCGGACTCGATGCGAACTGGGCTCTTGGACAATCCGCCCCCTGTAATTTATTTATTTTATTGAAAAACCATCATAATCAACATGTCAGCCTCTGAATGCCCACTGCTGGGTATAAGCCTGGACTTCTTGAGCTTTCTCCATCCACCAACAACCCCACGACCGCATCAGTAGCACGTATTGAGACTGATTCGTACCACCATGTGTGGTGTTTCTGTCTATGTTCTGTGCTATCGCTCGCTGCCCACTAAGGCCCTATTTCAAATCTCGTGAGTTTGAACCCTGCAGACTAGTTCAGATAAGTTAGGAAGTAGCTAACAACCAGTTTCATGGTGTTACTCGAAGAAAAAAAAATCTTAACCAAATAGGTTGTCTACGGGTTGTTTAGTTCTAGCTTATTTATTATTTTATTACATTAGACTCACAGTTGTATTGACTGCTGAAAGACTATATAAATGGCAGCAGCTAGTTCATTTATACCTAGTTGTGATACGAGGTCTGATTTTTCCGATCTTTCCAGCCTATATTATGTTGACGCAATGTAAAAATATTTTTTGGAAGAAAAATATATTAGTCAAGATCTATACATACATAAAGTGAAGGTATATACAGGATGGGTTACCTTCAAAACAGATATTTTGGAGACGTCAAGCGCCAGAGAGGAGGACGAGTCGTTCTTCAGTCGCTCCGCATACTCGGCGATAGCGAGGTCCAGTTTGTGTCGCAACTCGTCTGACGTTCTCTCGACCGCCAACAGCCGTTCCATTACAGAGTCCCGAGAGACGTGGATCGGACTGTAAGAGAGAAACTGGAGTCATTCTTACTTTTTTTTACCCGACTGCCAAGGAAGCATTTAGGTACCTACTATGTATGCATTTATGAAAGCATGTTTGTAGGTAGGTAGGTATGTTAATTTCTATGTTGTTTCGTATCTTCCAAAAGGCTGGATGGATTCGACAGTTCTGGTCTCGATGGATTTCAAAAAACCATAGTGTCCTCAGGTAGATAGGTTTTTTTTAAAATAAACAATGGCGTATTTATAGCGCTCAATAGAAAGTCGTTAATAATATTTTTTTACCAAACCTATTAGGGTTTAAAAATGAAGGAAATTATTATATAAGTATCAGAACGATTGCCGAGCACTGGCAAGCGAAGTATCGGACGTCCGTCAGCGAGATGGGTCGACGACATTGTCAGCGTCGTGGGCCGAACCTGAACCCGCTTAGCACAAGACCGGGCAGCGTGGCGAGAGCAGAGAGAGGCCTATCTATACCCAGCAGTGGGTCAAGTCAGGCTGCGGATGATGATGATGAAGCTATAAGGTACCTCGAAGTCTTATTCCGGTGCCGGATGCTCCCACTGCCCGTGGGAGAAGGCGTCGCTAGTGTGTAAGTGCTCTGCCGACTGAACACCAAAGGCTGAAACAAAATCGAACCTAACATAGGTAGTGCTTAAGGCTAATCCTCAAAACCAATTCCATACAAAATGTTTCGGTCAAATACTCAAAAAGTACGCCGTATTATAGTAATTTCTTCACACTATTCGTTTCGTCTATGTTTTCCGATTGTGTCAACATAAAATAAGTAAGGTTTTATACTTTAATTTAGATTATACGTGTTTTTAAGTTAGTAGGGTTAATTTTAAAACACGTATAACATCTAAATTAAAGTATGAAACCTTACTTATTTTATGTTGACACAATCGGTGTGAAAAAAGTGTGAAGAAATTACTATAATACGGCGTTCTTTTTGAGTATTTGTCTGAAACATTTTGTATGGAAATTGGCCTTGAGAATTCCCCTTAATCTATTTATCAAACAACTGCCTGACCTGACTGATTCATGAACGCCGAGCCGAAACCGATAAAAGATTGGAGAAATCTGTTAGAAATTGTCTGCGTGATTTAACAACAATCAATCAATCATTAGCTTTATAAACAAGCTCAATAGGCTCTATAATGATCTTTACACCCAACTTACGCCGGTGTTCTCCTGTGATTAAACCGCTCACTCAAACACATCATGTGTGTGTGTTAGTAAACTACTGATGTGATTAAACCACTTAAGATATACCCATAATATAAACCACAAGTGGTTTAATCACAGGAGAGCTCCGTCGTAAGCTGGGTATAAAGACAATTACAGAGCCGTCCCTACCTAAGTAGACACATATACATAGAATAATATGATTTTTGATTTAAATATGTATTAGGTACTTCAACCTGTTTTTAAATTGTTGTAAGTTGTCAATGGATTTAATTCAAACAGGTCATCTATCCATCCTCATAAACTTTTCTATCGCAGTCCACTGCTGGACATGGGCTTCCAAAGTGCATCATCGCGCTGTCTTCGGCTTGCAACCTTCTTCTGCCTGCAACCTATCGCAGTTCGTCGCTCCACCTGGAGCGCGTCCTACACTACATTTGCCTCCACACTACGTTTTCAAATTCAAATTGAAATGTTTATTTGCATAATGTCGTTGTACATAATGGTCTTAAATTGAAATGAGTATCAAACGTACACCCTGTAAGGGCACAACGAAATAGGACTTACAAAAAGTACATTATGCGATTATGCTAATTGGCTTTTTTATTTTTACCTACCTATTTATACTCTTAATAGTCTAACTATTTATTAATAATTACACAAGATTTTACACGTACGTACGTTACGTATATAGTGGGATAATTTTAATATTTTCACCTCAATCTTGGGTTCCTTCACGTCGTCTCCCGAAGACTCGGACATGCGTTGCGGTCGCAGCGGCCCGGGTTCCGGTAGATCGGGCTTCTTCTGTTTCGCGGTCAAAGTGTCCAGCGAACGGTAGCGCGTCGGAGTGTCCGGCTTTAGGTCGAAATGTCTAAGAATGGAAAGTTAAACTTTTACAGATTTGTTGGAGAAAAAGAACGTGCACACACTCACAGCCCTGCATATTTCCCATGTCCCGTAAAAGTCAAATAGATAGGTATAGATTCATAGATTTTTATAGTCAAACATGCGCATACACCCGAAAGACTTTTCTCCTTCTTCGGAGTTGGGTAAAACCACAATAACTTAAATCCTAGAATGCGAATCCATACTATGATACATTAAGCTACATGAGTATCGTCAGGGATTGCACTTAGAGTACGAATCCTATAGGTAAATATACTTAGGTAAGTAAGACGATTCTCTTTTCTGCAATTTTGAACTCTTGTTAGTCCTTTGTGCGTCGGGTATTTTGGCTAGTAATCTAGGCAGCCTAGCCTCAGAAGCAGAGAAGTTTCCCGGGTTCTTAACAGGCTTCGCGTAGGCATTTATTTCATTTCTACAAACTAAATGACAGTATACTCACAACGGTAAAGGAACACATCGTAAGGAAACCGGCATGTTATAGAACAGAGAAAAAGGTGTTCTGTGGCATTTGACTTCCACCAATCCACATTGGGTTCGCGTGGTGGTTTTCCCCATTTGATCCATTTACTTTCTTAGCTAAGAGCAGGCTCGAGTCCCAGCAGTGGGAAGATTATAGGCTGATTATGCTGATATACTAAGACACAGTGACGTCACAACACACCTCTTCTCAGGACTTTGCATGTCCGTCATGCTCGCAGATTTGCTGTCACTCAGCTTGTCGGGCTCTGTCTCGTTGTACTGCCGGATGCAGCGTATGATCTCGTGCAACTGCTTCGAAAGACGGTCGCGGTGAGTCTTGGGCAGGGAGCCGAGAAGGGTGCAGCCGAATTCCTGTTAAACAAACATTTTATGAAACCTATACCTTTTATTAACACCTATTCTTGTTAAGTCTAGATGTTTCCCTTCAGAAAGTCAGGAGACCTTCCACAGGCCGCTGTTCTACTGAGATTTGGCTGGGGGGGAGCAGTTAGTGCTTGGCATTTCTAGCACCACACGGAGACCTGATGTTCTACAGAAGATGTTCTAGATGTTTCCCTCCTTTGACTCCGGAGACCTGCTACACGCCACTGTTCTGCTGCGATTTGGCTGGGCAGGAGCAGTTAGGGGACGGCGCTTCAGCACCACGTGGAGACCTCATATTCAACGGAATCTTGAGATTGTCACCTTGTCTAGATGTTTCCCTCCTTTGACTCCGGAGACCTGCCACACGCCACTGTTCTGCTGCGATTTGGCTGGGCAGGAGCAGTTAGGGGACGGCGCTTCAGCACCACGTGGAGACCTGAAGTTCTACAGAACTTTGAGAGTGTCACCTTGTCTAGATGTTTCCCTCCAGTGACGCCAGAGACCTGCCACACGCCGCTGTTTTGCTGTGTGCTTGCCGGGCAGGAGCAGTTAGCGCTCGGCATTTCTAGCACCACGTGAAGTCCTGAAGTCTGAAATAAAGCCAGCAATTTTTCTTAATTAATCACGATACAATCACTTAGCAGCATATTTTCCTTTCAACCGACTTCAAAAAAGGAGGAGATTCTCAGTTCGCTTGAATGTTTTTTTTTATTTTATCTCATAACTTTGTTATTTATAAAAAATATTTGTTTTGTTTGAGAAGACTTTCAGATTGGTCCCATATAATTTTTTATGAAAATGGTAGAGAGTAATGAGTAGTTTAGTTTTGAAATAAAAATAACTACTTAAAATTATTTTAAAAAATTGTAAGTATCTCTGTACCTACTTCACTGTACACAACTCTTCTAGATAACTACGAATGTAGTTGTAGAATGATCACCTTGATAGCACATAACTGAGTTCTCAGACTTACTTGACAGTTGATAACCACAGTTCTAGTTCCTGCCTCCACCTGGCTCGCATTCCCATCGCTGGAGTCCAGTGACTTGACGCTGAAGCCCAGGCATTGCAGCAATGCACAGAGTTCCACCACGTCTGTATATGCTTCCTGTAACCATCACCGGTTTTAGGGTGCATTTCCACTGACGCAGAGCTGGGTGGACTGGAGAGGAACGGACCGTGAATTGGACAATAATAGTGATCGAAATTCCACTTCGACTCGACTTCGACCATTGTGATTGGCCTATGCACGGTCTGCTACTCTCCATTCGGCCCAATTCCGCGTCAGTGGAAATGCACTCTTAGATTCTAAAAGCGGAGTTTTATCTTTTCTGAGACGGTGTTGAGTTTCCTCAAGAATATTGGTTTATTTTGAAACCGATTCTTTCATGGAATTCCTTGAATCAGCAGTAAGAGAAGTGATATTTTTTCTGAATAGATCCCGGAAAAAAACGGACTTCGTGTTTCATATTATCGTTCAGAATAATTCACAATAGTTTACAATGGGGTCAGATATATGTATATAGTATTGCAGGAAAATATCAATAGTTGGCTGCAAAAACTTACTGATTGAGACATAATTTAGTCAAATTGTGAAGCACAGCAAACTTTATTTGTTGATATTTTGTTATGCACACTTTTTATTTAGATTGTTGGCGGCGAGTATGTAACTGTAACTAAAATCTATACAGAGGGCTGGCCTACCCTCATAAATTAATAATATCTCTGCTAATGTGACACTTCATACCGCGACATTCCGGGCGAAAAATGTTGATCTCGTTCCGGACATAAGATTACCTAAACAAGATCATGAGCATAAACAAAAATGTCGAAACGTGCCTCAAACTTTGCTTACATAAAACCAATTGCAGAATCGTATTTGAAACAGATTAATAAATGGAGCGCCGCCACGGCTGATACCGCTGATTATTTTCAGTTGCGCGTATTTTCTCTGTAAACGGTTCCGTTTTTTCACCTCTCGGGGAAATGCGAGGTAATTTATCGTCAAGCGATTATGGTCGCTGTGCCCGCGGCGCAGTAAAGTAGCAGACTCAAGCGAACTCGCCGCGCGCTCCGCTCATTTCACATTCTCCCGCGATTTTCAAAATAATAAAACCCAGATTCATTATTGGCTTTTCCAGTGAAAGTCAATAAGATGAATACCTTCATAACTAACAATTATTCGAGGAACTGATCGAGGAATTTTAATGAGAATGCGGCACAAGATTGCCAGTAACAGTCGTTTTCTCTCGGGATTCCTTCGGTCCGGCTAGTCAAGCCGATGCCGACGTACCGACTGGTAGAGACTAAAGGCGCCTTGGTGCGGTTCCTGCGAGGGATAAAGATGTGCTTCCTGAACGTGCTGCGTTTACATGTGTCTCAGAATCAGCGACAGAAGCGTTTGTATAAGCAGTATATGGAGCAATTGGCCGGGGCATACGTGGAGCGATGTCCGGAGCTGAGTCCGGCTTGGGAGAGGCGGTACCGGGTCGGTACTCCGGACTGGCAGTACCCGCTGTCTTGTGATGAGCACTACTGGTTCGGAGGCGAGTTCCCGAGCTGCTGTGCATCAGAATGCTCCGACAGCGGACGTTGTTCCTCACCTTGCTGCTCGGAGGTGATCTTCAACGGAGGGCACCACTTCAGCGGCAAAAGACCGCCAGCCGTGCACTCCTGCCAGAGATACCCTGTCTGCTGCCCTGGGAATTTCGGGTGAGTTTTGATACCTACTCTTGAAAGCAGCTTGCTAGGTATGACTAACTAATAAAATGTCAATGACCAACGTGTTGTAACTTATCTATCAAATATTTGATTTGATTAGGCAGAACATAGCTTAACATTACAATGGTAAGTTATTTTCGTGGATTTTAAGTGACACTTTCATGGGTATAATAAGTTTGTGGTTTCTTCCACTTTCTTTGTTTCATTGTAGGTGACTACATCGTAAATATATTCTCATAAATTCAGTAGTTAGCTTGATTAGCTCCTAACATTCAGCTTTATGTAATTCAAAGTCCTGTGCACCACTGTTTTGGTCAGGGATGAACAGGCAGCTAGGAGAGCCTAGCTTGTCTCATCATTTCTTTTATTATAATACAAATATGCTCCCATAAAGTCACTGTAAAAACTAAAGTCAATCTTGTCTATGGGAAAGTGTTGTAACTAGATTACAATCAGTTAATCAAGCATAGATCTTGCTATTTGCTTTGCTTTCGATTGAAAATATTATTTAGACTGGGTAATTTTTAGTTGCAACTTGTAGTTTCTTTAGGTTTTAATTTCACACTAATGATACCTTGGAAATTGAATTAATTATGTAACATGTATTTTTTAGGTTTTAATTTTACATTAATGATACCCTGGTAATTGATTTACTTACGTAACATGTACCAATACAGAATATTGTAGCTGCTTATACCTACTCTACGATGCCGTTGTGGATCGTGGAGCTACAATTTTGAGATAAGTCTCGTTAGTGATGATTCGTATTTATTTTTCTGCGGAAATTATACTAATGTAATCATCTATTATTTTCCGATACTTACCTACGTAATAGCCATATACCGAATGCGCGAGTATCGACTTGGTCAAAAACACAAGAGTATGGGTCGTACTTTGACGTTTAGACACTAGCTAAGGAAAACGACTCTGCTCGCTATTATATACCTATTTAAAATAAAAATCTCCTGTGAATAAAGAAAACTAGGTACTTATAAAATGTTATTCGCAACAAACAGACTGATACATCTTAGAATCTAAAGTGAATAATGATTACAGAGCACAAAACGTTACAGTTAGGCACGGAGCAAGAAAAAAAACTATGCGCACACGACTGCGTCTGGCTGGGAGATTCTATGTGCAAATTAGTAAGAAGTGTAGGAACCTATCTTCTGTGTTTACACTTAAAGTGTAGGAACATTCTTTTACAACTCATTACTTACAAATACTCATAAATAACTAAATACTAAACATAGAAGTTGATACTTATAAATAAAAAAAAATAATCGTTTATTGGTTTCATTAAATATGGATGATGAGGACAATGTACCCGACATTGTAATGGATATTTATAAATGAATTATTATTAATAAGTTTTATTATTTTTATTGATAGTTTGACCTACTTAACCTGGAATAAGTTGATAGCCAAGATCCCATTGTTACAATTATTGCAATAAGAAAGTTGTGAAGATGGTTCGATGTTTGATACTCAAACACGAAATTTGGACTCAAGCATACTTACCTACCTATTATTAAGTGGTTTTAATGGCAATGTAAACAATCCGATTGAGTTAAAAATACTCATGGCAATAATATTTTTGTAATCTTGCTTCCGTAACCGTCAACTTCACGCTTTGATGGATTCTATACGCAGATTGGTTCTACAAAGGTTATCCTATAGGGCATGTGGAACTTACAAGAATAAGAACTTACAATAAAGTCGTTTTAAGTTATAACTTTGTATCCACTTTGGTTCAACTTCGTAGTCCATTAATAAACGAATGCTAGGGCGTTAAAAATAGCGTAGTTTCGAATATGAAGCGCGTTGAACTCTTTTGTATGGAAATCATTCGAAAATAAAATACACAAAACTAATAATATTTTCTTTATAGTTCCCGTTATTTTTTAATATCCCGGAAAAGTATTTTATGTGTTTTCCAGATCATCAATATGTATTATGTAAAAGACTTTGATTGACTGACTGACTGACAGACAATGTGCAGGACAAACCGCTGAACGCAGAGACTTAAAACTTGGAGAATATGTTTGCTAAGAGATGAAAGTGCGTAATAAGAAAGGAGTTTTGTTAATTTGCAACGCAAACGAAGTTGCGGGTGTCAGCTAGCAAATGTATACTCATACCTACTAAATTTCAGCTTAATCGGTTCAGTAGTTTTGGCTTGATCGAGACAATAATCCATCTATCCATTTGTTCATGATGACAATTTTCGTCTTTTTAATATTAGTAGGTGGATTATATGTATATTTAAATCAGATCGCATATGTTTGTTATTGAAACGAGCTGTCGTTACACGCGATATGCGGATGTAGATCTAAGAGCATAAAATGTACATAAAACAAGTTCACGATGGCTGTCATTAGCGTGTGTTTATCTCAATTACTTTGGATGTGTCGTTTCAACTATTTTATAATATATATATATATATATATATATTCTATAATTTATACCTAGTTGTTTATTTATTCCCTATTGCACACAGAACAGGCTAGATTAATATTAGATGTTAAAACTACTAGGCTTTTTCATTGTAATAAAACTACCTACATCATAAAAAGTAACAAACATTATTTGAGAATATAGATATTTATTTTTTATTGACAGGGTGTCTGATTTTTTTTTGTCGTGTATTCCGCATTTCTCTATCTTGGTGTTCTATAGAAACACCCGTTATTCATCTATAATATTGCAATATTGAATCTAAATTAGCAATAGTTTTTCTACTAGGTACTATGAAAATTTACCAAAGCACGGAGGAAAAAAGTACAAAGTAAGTACTTATATTATGAACAGACAGCCTCAGAGATAAGTATCCCCCTTGCGCAAGACACCCAGCTATAAATCCTTTCAAAAAATTGTAATACTTAAAATTATTTTTAGGCTTACAATACGGTTATACAAATATAATCTATTTTTTAAAGGCAAAACTTCTCCATTCGCCGCTACGGAGATTAAAAGGGATTTGGAAGCTCGATATTATAATGCAAGGGGATACTTATTTATGACGCTATCTGTATCGAAGTAATATTCTATCGAAATACACGACTAGCAAGCTAGCAGAACTAGCTTCATTTATAGGCTAGTAAGTTGTTAAAAATAAGCAAGTTCTGTTTACACAAAGCCAGAACTGCTACCTAGCTTATTATCACTATCTTGGTATCCTGGCTTGATAAACTAGCCTGGAGTATCTCAAGGATTATGTATTTTAGTCACTAGCCAACGAATGCATTCCATGTCGCAAGTAAAAGCTATAAACTCTTACGCAGTGTCGCTGTGTCCATAAAATATCAATAAATCGATAGGTTGCATTTCAATACTTCGTTTTTGCTTGACATCGTACAGTTTGATAAGCGTCCGTGCGTTACGTTCACCGTAAATATAGTAATTTTATTTCCCCGAACCATTGTTTATGTTTTGTACTAAAGCGTCAATGATATAGAGCTAGTTTACAAGCTACAAGCCGGCGAGTTTAAAAGCTAACGAGTGAGCGAGTTAGCCTTCGGAAAGGATTATAAACAAGCAGATTGTAAAAAAGCCGATGACACTGGGCGAGATTAAAAGCCACAAGCGAACTTGCTGGCTTATAAACTAGCCCTGTGTTATGGACGCTTAATGGTTTAATAGATTTGTCTTGGTCCTGAAAGTGTCATAGAACAAGCTTAAAGTTTATTTACCAAAACTGGAAACTCGACTTTAAACTTTATTTTTGTTCTATTTATGACACATGACCAAAGATTTTTCTCATTTTTGCACACATATTGGTAAGATAGTCACTCGCGTGACCTAGACGAATCCAACTAGATACCCCTCATTTGTCAAAATCCATCAAGCCGTACGTACCTATAGGCTGTAGCTGTAAGGCGCCTTATATAATCAGACAAACATACCTACCTAAATACATATTACCTGATGTTACATTCATACCTAAGTACTCTAGAAAAACATAACCTTCCTTTTTCGCAGGCGGGTAATTAAATAAAGCCGATTTGGCGATAGTATTTTAGCAGTGGAATTTCTGTTTATTTCAAAGTTCTTATTATAGCTTCATAAGCTCACCTCCAATGTTTCATCAAAGTAAACAAGCAAAAGCAATCAATATAATAATCTCTCGATAATCAAAGCTAGGCTTTCTAAGTAGCCATCGAATAGTTAAATTGAAAATCCAGTGTAAATTGCCTTGATACGGTCGGACGGACATACAAACGAGCACTTTCAACAATAACTGCCCTTTCTATGGACCAAGCTTGCAATTATCGTAACGATAACTAGGTAAGTAACTGAGAATGTTATTACTTTATTCAAATAAGCATCTGAGTGATGATGAACCAACTAGTAGCACGCCGTAGTAATAATCAATATATAGCTGGTAGGTACCGAATGTAGTCGAGAATAATTTTATAAATATTAGTGTTTTTATTATATTAGTTATAACGGTGGAACCTACCTGATATAATATTAACGAATATAATTTTCATGATACGAGATTCTCAAGCTGTTGTTTCAGGCAAGTTTAAAAGAGCGCCATCTATAAATGCCATAAATCGATTTCAGATTCTCTTGGATCATTTTTCAGTCAAGTTTTAAAAAGCGCCATCTATACAACGCCATTTATCAACGAGACTCGTAGCAAGATCCGTGTGCAGAAAGTACCGCTACTCAACGCTAGATAGTGCTACATTAAATGATTATAACGACCTACTTGAGCAGCTAAATCCTCATCATCATTGGCCTATCTATGAATGAATGAAAAAAACAGCAAAATAAATTTAATAATCTTATATTAAATTTAAAATCTATCTGCTTTGACCGAGTTTATTTTTTGGTATTATTTGATTATTTAGGCGGTTTCGGAACACCGACTTAGAATTTATTGTGGTTCATTTACAAGATAATTCTATTTATAGGACCTTGAACGTCGCGTCGTAGATTCATTATACCTACATAAGACATAACGGATATCACATAACATAACACTTTATTTTTAATTAATGTCAAGGTTTGGAATTGGGTCTTATAATTAAAATAATTTTATAAGGTATCAAATTCTGAGTGGAATTTAAGGAAAGATGATATAGGATATGTTCATTAAGTGATAATTCTGTTACCTACTTGCGTTCACAATTTTTCGACAGTTTACAATTCAACGTTTTTCTACGTAAACTATAACCTATAACCATTTTTCTAATTTTACGTTGACAATAATATACCCTGGCACATGAAATAATACAGATTTGTGATTATGATAGTGTAAATGGTTAGTGTGAATATCACCAAAATTCCTTCCGCACATTATATAATCAGTAGATAAATAAAAAACCTCTAACAGTAGGAGGTAAAATTTATCACGCAAAATTATGTATTACCTCTCAAAATATTATATTTAAAAACGTAATAACTCATGAATACATAATGATATTTTCGTTATACTGCCTAACTGGTTTTCACTTTCGTTTGGATCGGGCATCGATTACTTATTCGGATAATCGTAAAGCGCTTGCGCTGTGTTGGGTAATGTCGCGAAAGTTTAAAGACATGCGTAGGAGTTGATTTTATGAGACTAATTTCTTGATTATGAGATTGATAGATTATTTTTTATTATACAAATTGAAATGAACAGTTTAAAACATAAAACTATGTTATGCAGTACAGTTAAAAGCTTTATCGCTAAAAGCGATTTCTTACAAGCAATCCTAGGAAGGGTCTAAGACCTTTTAGATACAGCTCATAACCTTTAACCATGCCGAATTTCAGCGTAGTTTTCGTATCGAACAACAAAGTCTATAAAAACTTGTTCCCAGAGCAACTTCAGACTTTTCCAACAGATTTAGTTTCCTGTGATCTTTCAGTGGTATTTACGGTCACTAGAACAGTCCAATTGAAGTCACTCAAACTAAATAATTTTTAATATTAGTTAAAAGTAGGATTACTGGACTCTACTGCTCTACTCATTCTATCATATTTGATACGTTTTGTAAGGGTTACGTTCAGCGCAAACGAGCCACCAGCCAGGCGCAGCAGTTGGCGACCGTCAGTTTACATACCATTTTGTTGCTGTAGGGCGTGGCTAAAGAGGCGCTACACGTGTCGCCGGTGGCAGTGACGCGCTACATGATGATTGCCAGCTGCCGCGGCTCGTTTGCGGCGATCATTATGTTTGACAAATAAAGTACATAATTCATAATTCATATTCATAATCTTTATTTGCGAAACACAGGTAAAAAAAGTTGGTAAAAACACGCTGACGAGTTCAGCTGTGCTCTACTTTACAGCGTGCAAAATAACATAATTTAAGAGAAAAAATACAATCATGCAACATTAAATAAAATCAATTCCATTACATTAGGTTTACATTATAATCAAAATTAATAAAAAAATAAATTCATAAATGTTTGTCACAAAGATATTCTGTTACACTGTAATAAGCTTTTTCTGTCAGCAATTTCTTAACCTTTTGTTTAAATAAATTGATTGAGTCAGTTTCTAAAATGTCACTTGGTAAATGATTATAATTTCTCGGTGCCATACAAAATAGACTCCTACTAAACATCTCGGTTTTGCATGGTGGTTGGCTAAGTTTGCCAAAATGGCGCTTACTTTTGACTCTTTGAAATAAGTGAATATTACATTTTACAAACATTATTACCTCATACATGTACAAACTAGGTACACGCAACAACACATAGCAATGTCAAGACAGCAATTGATCAGCAAAACAATTACTTTCTTTTACGCTATCAGAGATGATGAGACACGCTTTTTGTGGCGATGCGCAGACGCATAGTCGACCGGTCGGACAAGGCCACTTTCAAACAAGAACTGTAAATAAGGAACAGAATTACATAACTACTTAGTAAACAATATTTATTTTTCTAACTAGTCAAAAGTATTATTTTGAACAAGGATTATAAAAGCGATCTCTTAATTTTCCGAGATCAAGCGTCCTTTCGACTAGATCGTGACACGTTTTCTTTATAAGTATTTACGTTTAAATTATTTGACATTCGAAATTCCATGAACATTGTTACTTTTAATTTATGAAAAAAATTTTTGACTTGTTTTTAAACCATTTTAAATAATGACATTAATCTAAAATACGTGTATATTTTTTATTTGAATCTGGTATTTTATAAGTATAATTCTAATTAATAAAACATAAACATTCACACACTCACACCCCTGCACTAGGATTCCCTGTATCGCAGGTGGCATGGACACATACAACACATCACAACATCCAAGAACCGAGAACAAACATTTGTGTTCGTCACAAATAATCGCCTCGGCCGGGGATCGAACTCGGAACACCAAGCTTCGTAGGCAGGGTCACTACCAACTGAGCCACGTTGTCGTCGTAATATAATTGGATAATCCATTTAATTAAAGTTAATAAATAAATACAAATACAAATAAATAGCCCGATTCAACACTGCTACGGAGTTTTGGCGGGAACGTGAAAAATGGCGTATTGTCGGCATTAAATTAATTGACAAAACTTGTATAACTTTGAGTGTTTAAGTGTAAAAACGGTGGTTTTTTATCCATTAAGTGCTCGTGAACGTGTATGAGTGTTGTTGAATAGTGTAATGCTGTAAAACGTGACTTTTCGTGTTGCCTCCAAAACTCCATAGAAGCCTCTAGTAAAGTCGCAACCACCACTACTTTACAGGGGCATGACTTGACTTATCGACTGACTTATGACAAAATAATCTCACCAATTACTTGACACTGGCTATATACCTTTGATGTGAAGCCAAAACCGAAGAACTTTGGTTCTTCGAAAGAAAAAAAAAAACACTGCTACAGATTTTTAAGTGTTTCATGAGGTGTGCCTCCGTTAGAAAGTACGTTAGAGTCGCATAGGATCGTTTGATTATTTAGGACTTTAGGACTATAGATCGTTTTATTAGCGAATATTATGATCGCATTCTATTTTAGGTTGCTACGCGACTAAAAGGTTTAGGTATAATCTTAAATTTAAATATATTACTTTTATTTACTTTATTAGGTGTCGTAAGGTGCCAAAAAATCAATTATCATTATTATTATAGGACATTGAGCAATTTTCATACACGGTCCATGCAGGATAAATGAATTCCCTATCAGTATATTATATTACATAAAACACATAATAATAATAATTTTTTTATGAAGGTATTTTAAATTCAATGTCAAAACATCATTTAAATTAAAATAAAATTATTTAATTATGAATAAAAACTAACTTCTCTGAAATAAAAAAATACAAATAATATACCTTCTTTCCTAACGAGTTAAGACATTAATTTATGTAATTTTGTTCAGCGTGGGTTTATAAGAGCTGACACCCAGTGCCTCTGCAAAGGACTATCGAACGTGCCAGCCTTGCCCCGAGTATTCTATTGGAGCTACCCAGCATTCTGCTCTTTTAATATTTTGTATTGAAGGAAAACTTGTTGTTTCTAAGCATCTATTTACCTGCACCTTAACCTAACCACTTTTCCCGATGATACTTCACGCACCGACAAACCATGTTTCTAACTTTTCTAATTGCAGCTCCGAAGACATAAATAAAGTACTCATAAATTGCATTCTTAGATTTCTTTCCTTTACTATGTTTGAAAAGCAGGCTTAAATTATACTAAGCCGGGGTGAAGCATAAAACTTTTCTCGTGCATTTTTTAACGCAAAGAAATGTAACTGAGTCAGGACTGGATTTTTATTTGCGTAAATCACCCAAACAAAATAGATTGATAGATCTACAAACTCTACTAATATTTTTTTCACACCACCTGCTCGACAATGTCCAATTACATATCATGCTATCATCAAGGTAAAGCAAAGCATTACCTACCAAGGGAGGTAATGTTGTATGAAACTCCCTAGGGTTGTAATGTGATTTGAAATTGGAACGTCAAATTCGTGTGGAAACTCGTGGAAAACTCTAAGTAAAAAAACGCCCATTTGGCATTGTAAAAAGGTTTGTTCTAAAATCGAACTGGCCACTCATGAAAAATAGGAAAAAGGCGCGACTTCAAAGATTGTAAAACAAAAGACGGTGTTGGCTGCTGAGTTCGGAGCCCTGGCTTTTTATTGCCTCGCAGAAAGTGTGAAAAGTAGAGTATGCTCCTCTGTGATAAAGCCTGTCTTCGTCTTGGGTAGCTTGAACCCCTCGCGTCACTCAGGACTCTGTCAGAACTGAGTCCCTCGTTAGCTCAGGGTTCAATATGCCACCCGCGACATAAGACACTGCTTTATCCCCTTAGTGCATAATCTACTATTACGTTATAGTAGAGTTTGTAGATCTATCAATCTACTTTGTTGTAGTAACGTGTTTATCTTATTCTGTTTTACAAAAACATACAACAACCGACTTCAATCGGACTGTCGGACTAGGGACTGTAGGCACCACTGAAAGTCACAAGGAAGCAAAATACGCAATTTTGTTCACGACTTATTTTTTTCAGTTATCTTGATTTAAAACCTTCCTTTGAAAAAAAAAAAAAATTCAAAGAAATCGGTTCAGTAGTTTATGAACCGATTTCCTTTGAAAAAAATTTTTTTTTTAAATCGGTTCTATACAACATAGTTCTTAGGTAACAAACGTAAAAAAAACATTCAACCAAATTGATAGCCTCCATCTTTTTTGACGTTGGTTGAAAAACTATAATACTCCGCCCTCATATAGCGCACGTCATACACTTTCTTATAAATTCTACATTAGCAGTTCTTCGTAACGTAAAAACTAGTGCAATATGGTAGTCGATTGCAGTTGTCGGCGTTAGGAAAGTGTCGCAAACCCGACAGTTTTCCAAAGGGGTAAGAAGAGTTGTTGGTACTTATTGGCTTTCTTTCGAGTAAAAGTTTTGTTGGTAAACATGTTTAGCAACCAGTGTTTTCTCCATATTTCCTATACTGGCACAAGATTCGATTTATAATGTACCTACACTTACACTTACTCGCTTGTATATAAATGACAAAAATGTAGAGTCGATAATAAAGTGTGACTACTTAATTTAAAAAAAACAGTGTATATGTGGCCTATATATTAATAGACTGTTAATAATAATAAAAATACCTTATTGTATTCACATTATTTTGTAATATTGAAAAAAAAAATGATTTATTAGTTATAACTAAGTTCTTAGCATAACATAATATAACAATAAACATATCATTGAGTATATTTTGACCTTTTCCGCCCCTTATTTCTATAGGCCCTATTCGGTAGACATCAGACGGCCGAACCTAGCATTTTGACATCTGTTTTCCTTATTTCAAAAGAGATATTTTAAGTCAATCAAATCTTCGTAGTTCTTGTAGATTAACATATCTTTGCATAGATGCCCACCGTTATGTGACGATAGGTACGTAGATGAATAAAATAAGATACATCTACTGTTTCATTTGTGTTCAAGGATATAGAAACAAGTTTTTTTTATAGGCACTAAAGTGTATCATTTGCATTTGCTTAAAATAAACGTATTCTGCTTCGCTATGATAATGAAATTGATTGTAAATTATAATCAGAGCAAGCCGTTGCATTAAGAAAATGTTGCCATTTCTCTGAATTTAGATGTGTGTTTTATTGCAACATTAGTGATATATTTCAGTGTTATTACAAAAGGAAACAATATGACCATGGCCATCAGCTGATAAAATCTAGAAGCACTTTTTTAGATCTACAGTTTTATCGTATTTATTGGTAACAAATAGGATTACAGGCCAAATCTTATGACCAACTAATATAAATTAAATGTATGTATTGTTAAAGCAAATAATATGAAAAATTTCAAACTATATGAGTATTTTTTTCTATGACTACTAAGTATCCAATTTTAATGAGTATGTTCAGAAATTTTTATCAGTGTTTGTTTATTATTTAAAGTCTGTACTAGCTACATAATAAAATAACTGTATTTTTGAAAAAAAATATTTTGTAAGGATTTTAAATAAATAAATAAATAAAACGTTTATTTTCAGACAACATAGATCCATAATCGGGTTAATTTACATCTAAGTCTTAAGCCTATGTTAGTAGAATATTATGTAGGTAGGTGTGACAACTTATAGGTATTTGTAGGTAGGTGTAGGTAGGTTTTAAAGTCATTGAATCGACTCCGCACTTAAGTCGGCCGCTGTAGGTCGAATCTATGTAAATGGGGGTACAGAGATCCCAGCCTCACTCACTGTGATTGCGGGGCTCATACCCAATCTATGCTACATCAGCTGTACAGACCCTGTGTCCCAAATCCTGCCTTAGGGGCGAACTTAACGAAGCCAGCGTCAACGCAATTGAGCTGGACACCTGTCTTTCCGGGACCATTTTTTTATATATTTATTTACATTATAGTACTTTTTTTTAAAACAAAGCTCTCTCTACCAAACAAAGCTGAGAACAACTTGAGTCTTGGTAGTGAGTTCCTTCCATTAAATTTTACTTAAGTATAGCAGTATTAGTATTCAAAAAGCTTTAGTAGTTCAATAAATTCTACATGATTTATAACATCGACTCGATAAGCAGAAGATGAAGAGGACTGTACTACACGAAGAAAATAATCTCGTTATAGTTACTTAAATAACGTTTTAATTTATGACAGCGAGAATAACATAATAACGATTACAATAATAATAATTCTTGCTAAAGACATTTAATATATGTAGTAACGATTACAATTTAATAGTAATAGCTAACGAAAGTTATTTATTGGTACAAGAAATATATTACCTAAAGTTTACTATTTTAGTCTTGCTATCCCATTTCTCCGTGTAGAAATATTTTAACGTAATGTATGTACTTTTGTCCAAACGTGTAATGCAAAGGTGTAATGGGGAATCTGACACATATACCATGTCACATGGTATATGGTAATATCGCCCTCTAATAGGGTCAGTCCCACCGTTTGAAAAATGCCATGTTTTCGTTTTCAATTCAACATTTCTTACAATAGCTATTGTGTTTTTCTGTTTGTTTAGCAATTCTGAGAGCACTGCTTGTCAACATCAGTTTTGCGTACTATGTATCAGTATCTGTAGTACGTAGTTATCTCTCTACATATCGATGCTCTCTTCGTACGTAGTATTTTATAGTTATAGCCACATATTTCTTTTAAATAAGGCACCTCATTATTATGGCTTAATTTATTTACTTACCATTTTTTTTTTATTATTTAGAATTATTGCATCAAGAGAAACTTAATTTATTACTTACTGATTTTTATTTTTAAAGGTTTGACATCTTCTTATTGTATCACTAGTTCTTTTGAACCAGTGTGGTGAAAGGATTTTAAGTGCTCGAAGAGGCTCCTTTCATGCACTTGACACGTTTTAAAACTTTTTAGGTTCTATGACATGCCGGTTTCCTCACGATATTTTCCTTCACCGTTAAGCACGTGTTTTAATGCACACATGATTTGGTGAATAGAAAAATCCATTGGTGTACGACCGGGTTCGAACCCTCTACCTTCGGATCGAAAGTTGAGGCACCTTCCAATCGGCCAACAAAGCTTGACATGTAATACTGTTACATATCTTAATACTCTGTGCTGTTACGATAGATGACAGCCCAAACCTCACACATTAAATAGTAATAAACTCCGTAATTAGGTCAAGCCCGTTAACAGTTTAAACATTACCGTAATCTAGCAAAAACTTACTGTTTATCTACGTAATATAGGTACCATATGGCATATGCCATACATACGTAAGGCTTAAAGATTATATCTTCGCGCACGCGCATTCGAACGCTAGCCGAAGTAAACGACGCGCGTGTTCTCCCATCTAGGTCATATACCGATTCGAAATTTGAATTTGACACTTTTTTATATGACTTGTTTTTTTTTTAATTGTGGTAGTGAAAGGGTTGTCGACTAGTGATGTGAAGTGTTGTTCTTGGATTGTTATAGCACTACTGGTATGTTTCATAATGATATTTGGTGTTCTATTTTATTTTTTAATTAGCATGTTTCTTATTGACATTGTTGTTTTTTTTTTATTTGGAAATTTTGTTGTTTTAGTGTTGTTCTTGGATTGTTTTAGCACTACTGATATGTTATTGATATTATTGTTCTATTGTTTTTTTTATTAGATTACTTTGTTGTTATTTGTAGGTACTTGCTAAATAGCGTTTGATTTTTTTTTGCAAAATCCTTACCTATATGTAATTTAAATGATGTTCTGGTTTTTTTAACAACATAATTATTAATTATTTTCCTGCTAGTTATTTCTGCCAATTAAATATTGACGGTTTATAAACAAAATTTATTGATTTATTACTGCAACCTTTTAAAATGACGTTTACGATACATTGCTGGCTTAGAATGGAGCGTTAATAAGAAGGTTCGTAGCAAATGAGCATTGCATAACGATGCGAAGAGGTTTCACTCTATTTGTCCGTAATAAAGGACAGCTTGAATTATTGGAAAATTATGAAAGAAAATTGAAAGACAAATTGTTTATAGTCACGCGGATGAAAAAAAAAATGCAAATTGTGTTCCAAAAACGCAACTGAAAATAATTTCATCATTGCTACTTGGAACGTGTTTAGAACAACTTAATAATCAATTAATTAAAAAAATAGCCTGAAAATAAATAAACATAGAAATCGATCCATCCATTTGAAAACTTCTTACAATGCCTTAAACAGCTACATCAATATATACCACCAATAATTAATTACCAAAAAAAATTGAATGGGCAATGCAGACGGGGTAGTACGTTGAATCTGTGCAGCCAGATTTTGGATTTCTAGAAAATGGCAGAGTGACAGCGGAGCGAGTGCGGGGCCGAGGTTTTGCGAGCTGGCTCGAGCTAGGTACCCGGGTTTGTCAAACGATGAATAAAACTTAAATTATTATCAATTAAAGGTACCGGCTGACGCAAATCCATAGGAAAACGACTAACGGTATCAGTTATCCAATTTTTCGACTCAATTTTTTCAACTTTTTTTGCCGTTTATGTGTTCAGTTACGGCAACTGACTATGCGTATTTTTTTTTATGGTGGTTAAAATATTTACCGTGTATAAAAGGCATGGTCCTGATTGACTGACAGACAACATACAGGCCAAACCACTGGAGTTAATACAGTTAGTACAGTATCACAAAAAAAAAATCATGCATGCAGGTTGAAAAAAAATCGAGACCTAGGCTCTATACATTTTTGCCCCAAATCCTTTCGGGATATGGTCCTCAAGAAATATAGGCATTCTAAGAAAGGAATTTCGTTAATTCGCAACACCTAGTCAGGGATAAAAAAATGTAATTGTGCTTTTATATTTAGCTTAAAAACCAAATATGTAGGTACCTACTTATATTTTTGACCTGCAATAATAAAATACGCCCTTGCATCTCCTCATTACCTACATCTTAGTTCGGCATCATATGCCACTCACTTTTCGCTCAGTTGAGCAAGCTGGATTACCAACTTATGTTAATTTGACTCTACCACTAAAACACTGACTTACTTTAGTAATCAGTCTTTGGAAAATTTTATGTTTTAGCGAGGCCACCTCTGATTTCCAAAATATGTTCGGTCGTCGAGTCTGCAAAATTCTCGTAAGTAGGTTTAGCATTTTGGAAATGTTTATAAAGTATTATCATAAAGTGATATTATTTAACGTCTCTGCCATGCGCACTTAGACTAAAGTTACCGCTAATACCTAAATCAAGGTTTTACTAAAACATACTACTTACATCGATGTTTGTTTTTAGTATTCAGTATTTTATGCAAATATTTGTCCTGAGTCTGGGGATTTTCTATTTATTCTATGAATGTATTTAAAAAAAAAAAAAGTATTCTATCAGTTATCTGGTTCCCATAGTACAAGCGCGGCTTGGGGCTAGATGGCGTTGTGTGAAATGCCCAAAATATTTATTTATTATTACTTATTACAACCGTTTTCAATTGGACTGTTTTAGTAACCGTTAACACCACTGAAAAAACAGAAGCAAAATACGCTATTTCGTTTACTTCGACGAAATATTTGTTTCAGTTAGATATTTTGATTTTAAAACTAAACTACTAAGCCAATTTTGATGAAAATTCTACGGGACCAATCTGAAAGTTTATCCTTTCAAACATTAAAAAAACACAACCAAATGAGAATTTAATCTTTTTTAGTAGTCTGTTGAATTTAACTCGACTTACTTAAGTAAAATTTTCAGGTTCTGAGCCGTATTATTTTTTTCCTCCTATATTTCTCAACTACTAAAGTTCTAAGTACTTCTAGTATCAGAAGTTGTATCTTGCGTACCTAGCAAGATGTATGAAACGGTACATTCACTTATTAGGTACGTGCAGGACTTATTACGGTTTAGTCAGTTAGACCTGCACATAAACGCAACTCTAAATAGCCACAACCACAGACTTAACACTCTGTGGTCTGCAGAAAAGCTGCAGTTTTTTGCGGTTTAGAACTAAAGATTTAATGCCTACTTTTAGGCCGGAAATAGAAGGCTCTCTCGTAGATCACTTATGATATGAACTGGATTCTGTACCAACTAGTTATTACGCATTACTTTCATGTTCTCATTCATGGAAGATCAGCTTGAGTTATTGGTTCTGTCATCAAACCTAGTCTGAATCTGAATGACATCTCCAACTATATATGTGAAATGACTGAAGGAGAAGCTTGAAAATTTCACTAGGACCTAGCTGGATAATGGAGAAAGGTACCAACAGCGTCAAACAACAGGCTTATGGCTTATAGGATATTAAAATGTAGTGACAATCTCAGATACTCAGATACCTACTCAAAATTAAAAAAAATGTAGTCGAGCGATAAATGGCCAAGAATAGAAAAGATTTATCTACTGCTGAAGCTGCTCTCAGAATCTGATGACGAGAGAAGAAAGCAGGAAAGAAGGGATAACTGTAACCGTATTTTGCACAGTGAATTTTGAAACCGAATCTTTTGCAGATTCTAATTCTACTTTGGATAAGGGGTTGCAAGAGTCTGCACTGACGTCCCGCTATGGGGTGTACTGTGCATTGGCTCTTTGTTACACTAATTTTACCCCAGCCAGCCCAGCTCCCCAAAATATCGGAGCAGGACCTTGGGTTGATGGAATGCGTGTTCCAGTTTCCCACAAGGGCATATTCTGTTTAGAAACTCTCTTGCCATAAGATATATGAATAAGAAGATTCAATGCCGAATCTGCACCCACGATCTTCTATCGAGAGAAGAAATCAAAATAGAAAAGGGTAACTTTAGCCGTTTTTGGCACGTCGAATCCCGATACTGTATTTGTTAGCAGAAGGCTACATTCTGTTTTGATACACTGTAGCCATAAAATATGAATACAGTATGAATTAGTTTGAACATCAACTGAATTAAATGCGTAAAGAACTGGAGCGTGCTTGGTTTTAAGACCACGGGTACCGTAGACGTAATTGCTATGATGCTGCTGCTTCGTAAAGCTGCCAAGATACGGAAGCTATGTATGGAATATTAACACCCACATTTGTATGAAAAACTATTATGTGTACTTATCCATTCATTGTAGATAATCACGGCTACACGTAGAGACTCATATACGAGCACGCACATTCATACCTACTTCCTTTTCATAAAGTTCCTGTAGGACACTTACTCACTCAGAAACATAGAATATACTTTATAGCTCACCATCTTAGTACTAATACATTATAATGGAAAAATAAAACTAGGTATATAACAGTGGACAATGGGCGGTCTTATCGCTAAAGAGCGATCTCTTCCAGACAACCTTTGCATGGTCTGTATACTGTTGGACAAATGAAGACGGTGGGCATAACGTAAATTTAGAATATACATAGGTATCTGTAGATAGATACCACTTAAAATACCTTATTAAGTTTGCCCAGGATCTATTATATACTTTTGTATTCAACAGATTTGGATTGCTGTACCATTTTCGGATATTAATTTGAACTTGATTCTGCTACACAGGCTGGTCAATGACAATGAATAAACGGCCTACCTTGTAGAAATCTTGGTCATAAACGCAAACAAAATGTCCACTTAGCTCAAATCATGTTGATTTCTAGAATTAACTTTAGAAAGGAGATCTCAAGGCTTTACAGCATCGCTAACGAGCATGACCGTTCATCTTGAAAACTTTGCTAGAGGTTAATCATTACAAGTTTTAAGATAATCTTTACCGTTGGGAGACATCTCTTGCAGGATGCCAACACACTGCCAGTTATTCTGACGCAAAGCAGTTATGTGTATGCATTAGTGTGTTCCGGTTCGATGGGCAATGTAGCTAGTGAAATTACTGGGCTTTCGAGACTGACCATTAAAATGCCTCAATAAGCAGTGCTGCACCGGACTATGTGAATCAGAGTGTGAATCAAAGTCCTGTGCAGCACTATTTTGGTTATGGGCAGGTGTGATCTCTTACCATCAAGAGAACGCCTCTTTTCAATTCAAAAAACTCTGTCAGTCTTATATCATCGCGGGCGGAGCTTTTTGTATTAAATATTATGGCATGGCGTTGCGTGATCTGTCGGTGTTAAACCATGACTTTCACTGTTTGATCTGAGTATCACGACAGTAATTAAAACTTTTTAAATTAAATAGTGTGTTCTATAGCAGTTTTTTTTATTACTTAATAATAAATAATGGGTGTTTTGTACAAAAATAATAATTAAATATCATGATAATAATGGTGCTGGTAAATCACACAACGCCATTCAGACCTAAACTAATAAGCAGGCAGAGCAGTACTAGTATAAGAACTACATAATTTTAATAAAAAAAAAAAAAAAAAGTCAAACAAAAAAAATCTTACAACTTGTTTACTGATTGTAAAATTTCTTTTACTCTCTGTCTCTGACTACATTTGGCAAAAAAATCAAATTCAAAATGATTTTTGAACAAGAAAAGGATTGAATTGAACATAAAAAGGGGAACATAAGAAATAGTATAAGATCAGGAGTATCGATGCCACGAGGGTAAAGCAGACAGAAACTAGTAAACCATGAAACGGAGACGGTGCGCATGAGTAGTAATCCTCGATCAGTGATCACCGTTAAGGTGAAATTGGCTCCAATACGCAGCCGACAAGATAATGCATCTTGAACGATTATGACGATACTATTAATCATTTTATAAACCAATACTTACTTGTGAATAATGCGGTTATTGCGATACGATACGATTCGTTCTGTGTCTCCTACGAAGAATCTGGTACGAATGGGGGAGTGACTGAATTTCAAAATAAATATTGTTTCCGTTTAGTGACTCCCCCGAACCCAGTTACTAAGAGTGTTTTGCTTTTTATTTATGTTTTTGTACATCAGCCAGACTTCAGCTCCTTTGAACAGCGCAACGTATTGCGGTTCCTTTGATATCAGCAAATGGGATATGATTATGCCGGGCCTTGCAACAGTAACATAATATTTTATTGTGAGTTTCTAGATTGGTAGCAGCGCTGCATATTGCGATACAATACGAGTTTATTTCGAGGGAATATTTTTTTATAATTATTAAATCAAAATATTTGTTTTGTCTGACTGACTGACTGACTAACAGACATCGCCCAGGTTAAACCACTGAACGTGAACTTGTGGATGGTATTTTCGTCATGAAGTATAAACTCGCTTACTTGAAAGGGATTTTTCTAATTCTCAACGCAAATGATATCAGAAATATAGTTTTGAGGCGGTCAATCTAGTCTAGTGACTTCATTTTTTTTAAGGCTAGTAGTTTATGAGCCAATTTCTATGGAATGTAGAGAATGCGGGCTTAAATTACGCCATTAACTTACCGCTTCCATATAAAATGTCCAGATCTGAAGTAATTTTGAATTCTTACCCTATTACGTCATGACACCGCTAACCTAATTGCTTATCTTAAAGCTAATAAAAAAATAAGTGTTTACTTAAAACCCAAAATGTATATTTTTAAGAAAAGGTTAAAAATCTTTTATATTAACGAAACTACTGGTCAGCTAATTGGTAATTTTACTCTACACCACCAATTTTTAATTACCAAAAAAAATTTTATGGGCGATGCAGACGGGGTAGGTACTATGTTTTATCTGCGCAGTCAGAATTTTGGATTTCTACAAAATGGGCGAGTGACATCGGGGCGAGTGCAGCGCCCGAGTCGAGCTTTTGCGAGCTGGCTCGAGCATAGAAAAAAAATATACTACGAGGCTCGAGCTATGTACCCGGGATTGCCAGACGATGAATAAAACTTAAATTATTATCAATGATGGGTATCGGCTGACGAAGATCCATAGGAAAATGACTTACGGTTATCCAATTTTCATCAAATTTATTTAGACAAAAATTCGATATAATTTTTTCAAGTTTTTTTTCACCTATGTGTTTAGTAACGGCAACTGATAATGCGTATTTTTTTTCCGTAGGTTTTGTTTGGTGATTAAAAATTTGCGGTATATAAACACGATGATAAGTTTTTGGTAATATATTTTCATTCATAGAGCTTCGTACAATAAATTATTATAATTATTTCTCGCACTTTCATAAGAATAATATTATTTTCCAGTCAAAGGTTAAACCTGCAGTTTCCTTGAATATCCACTATCACTTTACGTAATATCATTATAAAATACATACATTTACAGTATAGAAATAATTTAATTGAAAGGTATTCTTTGGATAAATAGCTATAATTATGTAATAATACCTAAGAGCGTTACATTTGTAGGTACTAAAAACACGACGGAATTGAATTTATATTCAAGAAAAAAATAATAGTAGTTAAATGGTTAAAATAACAATAATAATTACTATCGATAGTCATTCTTCTTGTCGTGTCACTAGTTACATCGATAGTCATTAAAAATCATCCTACTAATATTATAAACGCGAAAGTTTGTAAGGATGGATGGATGGATGTTTGTTACTCTTTCACGTAGAAACTACTGAATGGATTTCTATAATATAGCGCATACATCAGAATAACACATAGGCTACAATTTATAAAGATACCTGCGCAGACGAAGTCGCGGGCACCAGCTAGTAATTAATAAATAAAAGGCCGAAGAATGTATAAAGTAGAGTCACATACTGTAGAATACAGTAGGTATACAAATTTTATTTAAATTATATGCCTTAAGTTTATCTTAATCTCGATCTTGATCAATGTGTTTAAACATTAGATTTATATTTTATTTTTATTTTGTAATTTATCTCCCTAAACCAAATTAGCACTTTTTCCTTCTTCTTTCTTTCCTGTAAATTATTTACCTATCTACTTTATGTACCTACATTGTACGTCATGTCGTCATGCCATGTGTAATTTTATCAGTTTGTAGGTCAGCGAGATGGCGGAATGAAGGTAATTGGTGCAATTTGCGCTTTCATGAGTTTTTCTACATTTATCACTTGTGTGTCTACATTGTGTAAGCACTTTGCACATTTGTCTCGGATATTTAGTACTTATGTATTAAAAATAATGTTCTAATTTACGAATAACTGTTTCCGTTATGCCTAGACCTGAATGAAATAGCTAAGTAGTAGGGTTTTGAGTAGTAAATAATACATGGTTATATTTCATGTCTGTTGAATGGAGTTTATATGAGCCTTAATATATTTCATAAGTTGATCAACTACATCTTATCTTTTAAATATATTGACCTGAATAACATCTTTTTTTGTCCATAAACCCTTTTTCGCAGTCGTGTAAAAATATGAAAAATACGCAGTCAGCGACCTCTACAAGAAAATTCCATACAGAGCTAAAGAATATTTCAGGGATTCCATAAGCTCAGCAGAATACCAAATAGTTGATTAAAAAAGGAAAAATGTACTAAAATTTATCACATCATTTTAGTCAAAATAACTCTCAATTCTAAACAAAAAATTTAATTACAATTTGTATAAATAGGTATAGTAAACTATTTATTAATTTATTAATCATACCAAAATGTAATTCATTTAATCTAAGCTACCATCTACCGTTCTCTCACTACAGTTTGTAGTAAACGATCTATTGTCGGCACGTGATGCGCCCACGCACCCATTTGTTAGCTATTGTTGCAACGAATAATAGTAATGTAGTTACACTGTTACGCGTTGGGTGGCGCTGTCTTGCTAGCTTGCATTGCGATTTAACAAAATTTCTTTCTTGTAAGCGCTTATGCTTCTTGACGAACATATCCTCAAAATTTCAAGTCTCTGTGTCTAGGGACTAAGACCTTTATACACCACAAGATTTTAATTACCAGAAAAAAATACACATAATCAGTTGCCGTTGCTGAACATAGTTATGGTAAAAACAATTTTAAAATAAAGTATTTTTTTTAAATAAATATATAAAAAATTAGACATACTGCCTTACGTCACCCGGTAGGTACGCATCATTGATAAACTTATTTTCATTCATCATTTTGCAAACTCTACCTAGTACTAGCTAGAGCCAGCTCGCAAAAGCTAAGCTCGGGCCCTGCACTCGCCCCGCTGTCACTCTGTCATTTTGTAGTTACCAAAAATTCTAACTTTATAGATATAACGTTGTACCCCTTCTACATTGCCTATTTAACATGTGGTTAACATACCTAAATAAAAAAGCTTTTCATTACGCTTATCTACAGTAAAAACACGTTAATATACATAAACATAATATTCGCATTGTAAACACCACGCCAACGCATTGTTATGCCATCTTGACATAAGTTTTTTCCTTAAAAAGTAAAAGTTGCCCGTGAAAGCGATGCTATTGAACTTCGAACAAGTTTGGTATTGCATGGATTACCTAATTATGCTAAATTTACTGCTGGAAGATGCAAATTAATGTTTTATTGGTCGTAAGACCTATCATAGGTATTTTATGATTATTGTGTTGATGTAGATATGTAACATAACTCATGATTCTTGCACACCATCACAAAAGAACAAAAGAAAAAAGTAGGAACGTAGGTAACAAAATAATGAACGAATGGATAGATGAATGAATGAATAAATAAATGAAGGAATGAAAATGATTTACTCCATATCTAATAGATAAATTTCATATTTGTTTAGATATTCATCAAAAATGTAACATATATTATTTAATCTAAATCGTTACATTTTTAAATTCTCTACATAGGTATAATGCATTTTATAAATGATACCTAATAATAATACTTATTTTATTCTACTAGTGCTAGCTTTTACAGAGAAAACTTTTTAATAAACCGTCTCTAGTTTATAATAGAATAGAACAATCAATAATGACAGAGATTGATTCACTAGAGAATGCTAGCGCGGTTTCTCGCGACACTGGCGCCATTTTCGAATATCGAATGCACCATACGATGCAGTTGCATCTTGCTTTCACACGCATACTGTAATAGTGTCTCTATATTACTACTAGTGCTCGTAAAACCAGTTATAATTAGTTATAATAATTATAAGTGTATATAAATGACTGTTTGAGAAATAGTGATGTGGTATATTGTGGTTGCGTTCGTTTTGTTGTGGCTAGTAGACTGTATGTGCAGGAAGCAGAAGCCTGTGGAGACGCATGCGTGCGACGAAACGTTTGTATATATACTTACCTACCTACAATTTTTGCATAGGTTCCTACTTATTTGAGAAATTGGATATTATGCAGTAGATAAGTAGGTTGGAAGTGGATATTTTTATTGTTTGCAAGATTAATCAAGCGAAAGAATCTTTGTATAGGGCTACAATTCAAGATTATCCTTTTTTTTCAAAATTAAGCGGTTTGATTCACATTTAAGTAAATTAATTTACACAAAATTATAGTTTAAGGTTTTTTTTTATAAAAAATGGGCGAAGACTACTTGTGGCTATAATAATAATTATATCCTTATACCTATAGGTACCTATCCTATCCTGTATCCAAGCATAGTTGAAATATTTTCGGATTTTATTTTTTCTTATTCTAAGTCATCGTGCGACAATAATTCGTAGAAACGCAAATCACCCAAATAGCATGTAAGACCAACTATTTCTGAGAATGGTTACAAATTTACTTACTCCACCAGTATGTAAACACTGTCGATTTCATCTGCAATGTTTTGACGCTTTCACGAACACTGAAGTTGTAGGTACCTACCTAGTTTCCTAGATTTACATAACTTCATACCTATACATCATAGAGATCAAAAAGATAAATGGCTAGAAGATGGCTATGTTTAGAAGCGAAACTATACGAAGATAATTTCTAAAGCAGTAAGGTAATTTACCAGTTTACCTAAAATAGTTAAAAAGCGTTCATTTTTCATAAAAAACAAGGACAGTTTCTATAATTTATGAAGCTAAGGATTCTATGTTTTAGTTGCATTGCAATGAGTAGGCGTATGTTAGTAGGTTCGATCATAAATAACTGTCACTACGTAGTGCAGAGCGTCTTCGGTAGATGGCAGTTCCACGACATGTTTTTTAAAAAAGAACTGTGGATAATATATAATCAAAATTTAGTCCTTACTTTTAGTACATAAAATACTTGTATGTCATCCCAAAAGTGTGGAGTAATTTTAAAAAACCAACAGTTTTATCAATGACAAGTTCTCGGGTTGTTTTAAATTAAATATGAAATATAATAAGAATACCTTTATAATACATTTCACATAAAACTTAGATAGGCACGTTGATCAAAATATTTTTACAAAACTTTAAATTATGTTTTATTTCTTAGAGGTACTTTCTTAGCATTTCAGGTAAATATTATATTTTATTTCTTAGAGGTACCTAAAGCCTTTTACATTTTAAACTGAAATGCTAAGAAAGTACATTTACAACTTTAATGCCTACTTGCACCAAACAGTCAAAGTTCCTAAGAAATTACTTTACTCGCTTGGCAGTTCTTAACGGTCAGAATCTGGACTGTTAAGAACTACCAAGCGAGTAAAGTAATTGCTTAGGGACTTTGAAAGTTTGGTGCAAGTAGTCATAAGTGACATTCATAAGCAGATAATTATTTCATGTTCCATACTACATTACATTCTATGATAAAAAAAATGTCACGGACCATTTCAAAGCTTACTTGCGATTGAAATCACGTGTCTTCTTTCTACGCGATATAATTGGTTCGTTTTTGCGCTGCGTCTGCGCATCAATTTTGAATGTCATGTTCTTCGAACGTAAATTATTGCTCTACGGTGGAAATTCAATATTTGCATAACAAAGTATCTGTCTAGCCAGCACGACAACGGTAGACAAAGATATTTTAATCTCCTTAAAAACCAATTAACTTAATTCTTTTTTGCTATGATACAAGCTCAGAGAACATTAAAAGACAAATTTTGTTAGACAGATGCGTAATTTATCGTGTCCACAACTTGCTAGTACAGACAGCGTCAGAGATAAGTATCCCCCTTGCAGTAACACCCAGCTATAAATCCTATTAAAAAATTGTAATACTTAAACTTATTTTAGGCTTACATACGGTTATACATATATAATCTATTTTTTAAAGGCTAAACTTCTCCATTCGCCGCGACTGTGATTTAAAGGGATGTGAAGCTGGGTATTATAATGCAAGGGAGATACTTATCTATGACGCTGTCTGTGCCTTTTTAAAATACTCTACCTTGGATATCTCGCCCGATTTGATTTTAACCCGATTGCAAAAAAAGAGGGCTATGTTTTTTATACGGCTTTTATTTTACGTATTCACCCACTATATTTCATTATCCTTCGTAATATTTATTACTGGACGATTATTTTGTGTGGACTGTATCGATAAAAATATTGTAGGTAAAAAGTTGTAGATCTAAAGAGAGAGGTAGAGAACTACCACTTATGTTTTCGTCGAATATTTGAGCTTTATGGTCGTGACTGGTGGTATGTAAAAGGTTGCAACATCGACACGCGGAAATTACTTAGTATAATGAAACAAGTAACCATCCAACACGGTTTGATGACCATCACACGAGGAACTGATGAGATCTGAACTACTCCAAGCTTGTTAGAGTTGCGCTTCTGGTTATAATATATACACTGTTACGTTGTTACAACATTATGGCGGAATGCATTCGAAATTTCAAATTATGAATATGATTATTTCGCAGTTTTTTTTTTGCAATTTTTTTATCTTTGATTCTATCACTGTTTTGGGACAATCGATTAATAAAATAATGATAAATAGGTACATGTCTTTTTGGAGTTTTTATTTTCTAGTTTTGTTACGTAGTATTTATTTTGTAAGATCTCTTTTTTCAGTTCTTTAATCGAATGCACTTTCGCACTTTTCAGCGCGCTCTATCCATGGCTAATCTATTTATTTTTGCACTATCGTATGATTCGTAGATGTAAAAAAAAATCGGGTACGTAAAAGTTGGTTTACGGACGATAATTTAACGTGACTACCTGCGTTACCGGACAATGAGCGTTACCGGACAATGATTACCAATGATCGTTACCAATGACGTAAACGTTTTCGTGCATGCAGCCGGCGTTTATCGATTTATTAGACGTAGTTACGTTAAAATGTCTAAATCATTGAAGTTAGTAAGTAGGAAAGTAACTACTTCCTACTAATATTATAAACGCGAAAGTTTGTAAGGATGGATGGATGGATGGATGTTTGTTCCTCTTTCACGTTAAAACTACTGAATGGATTTTAATGAAACTTTACAATAATATAGCTTATACATCAGAATAACACATAGGCTACAATTTATAAAGATACCTGCGCAGACGAAGTCGCGGGCACCAGCTAGTGTGTCATAAATCATTCACTAAAACGAAATTACAAATTGCCTAGGTTTCATTCACGGTCCAGAGCACCGCTATTTTGCATCTAGCGATCATTAGCAAGTTAAAAATCTTAATATTACATTTATTTCGCCACTTTTATTGTTACGTCACCGACATTTAAAATTGTGGTTTGCCATTTTTGCCATCCATTAGCCAATCTTATTCATTTTTGAAAAAATATTGTACTTATCTACTTTTTTTCGGTTAAGTATTCTGTTTTGGTTTTGTTTGAGTGTTATGAAATCGAAAGGAGATTGTTTTCATGGCTTAATACTGACTCTACCTTCTTCTTCAACACGCTGTCCTAAATTAATCAACAATCAATATATAAAAGACTTGGTCCTGACTAATTGACTGACTGACAGACAACGTACAGATCAAACTACTGAACGTAGAGAGTTGAAACTTGCAGGATGTGGTCGTCAAGAGCTGAAAGTGAGTACTAATAAAGGAATTTTGAAAATATGCAACGCAATCGAAGTTGCAAATAAAAATACTTAGTTTATTATTATCTGGGGCTCTTGTCATACCATTCTCAGATTCTTTGTCACAATACGAAAAAGTAGTTTCTTCGGTATAAACCCTTAACTTTTAGATTGACTGATCTTCTATATGAACTTCACAGCATACTTAGGAGCTTACTTAAGAGCAGTTGAAGTGTTTCACATCGCAAAGGAATATAACATTTCCAGAGCTGACTGTCAACCTTCCATAGAATGAAAGGCACTACAGAACAAGATTTTTCCAGACTGTAGTCTTATTTCACAGTTCAATCAAGTTTATTTACCGTGCATTGACTGTACAGAGTAGAAACTTTCTTCGGAAAAATGATCGAATCAATCATGATAATATGATATTTCCCAAGCAATCGATCCAACCTACGAATTACATTCGCATAATTACGGCAGTTACATGTCCTAGTCGTCAACTTCGTGCAAGCTAAAATTAAAATGTATTTGCATAATTACGCAACATTTCTTCTGAGTTTCTATCGATATTTTCACCTGTGCGTTGACCGGAGCTTTTAAATTATTCACATGACACCGGAAACCGGCTTGGTACTCTTTTCAGTGAACAGCTGTCAAATAACAACAATAGATATGTACAAAGAGCGCTCATTAAACAGTGGATCATCATCACACATCAGTGTTATAGGAATGGGAGAAAGAGCGGAGCCGCTGCCCGCGCCAGTCACTCCACACGCGCAATTCGACATGGTCAACTGTACTTGTAAATAATAACAATTAACGCGCGTTTACGCGAAAAAAAAACAAACGTCAAAATTTGTCAATGTCACTTTTGGCGCCAATAACCAAACAGTTTTCAACCAAACAGGTTTCATGTGCACGAAAGTGAATTAACATTTTTGTAACGTTATCGTGAGAGTGAATGTGAAACGGTATTGCGTAAGCGCAAATTCTTCAATAGATGTTGATGGATTTGATTGGATTATAATGTGTGTTATGTTTTAAAGAGTTGTGGTAAAGGGTCGCGTTATGGATATAAGGGTCTCCGGAAATATTTTTCACACTATGACTTATTTAAATTACCTACCTTACCTATAGGTAACTCATCTGTGTGTATAGTCATATGACCTAATCGAAGTTGTGTCCCGTTTCTCAAAAGTTTTTGAACCAGGAAACGAAGTTTCATTTTCTCGATGACAATTGTCTTCTCTTCATTGGGAAAATTTGTATTGTCTTATATTTAAAAAAACTCCAACAAAAAGCTAAGAAAATATTGTTAAGCTACTTCAATTTATAGAGAAATAGAAAGATAGAACTCTTTCTTGTTGTGTTATTAAACCTACATAATTACCTAAATCACTTACCTAAAAGATTATGTAGAGCAAATATATATGTTATCGATAGTAGGTACCAGCTGTATCGATAGTAGGTGCCTGAATTGGTTGTAAGCGTTTATTGATTCAATCAATAAACGCTTACAACCAATTCAAGCACTAAGTAATCCTTTTTTTATACAAGATCGATGATGATATTCATGATTGTGATCTATTTAACCAACAGCAAAAACTACAATCAACACCATTATTCGTTAGTTTGTACACAAAAAAAAAAACAAACTCGGTACTCACTACCTTTTTCGAGTTGCTACATTCTCGAAGACATATAATGTAACCTTTTTGGTCTTCTTCTAGAATAAAAACGTTATTATGGCGTATATTATCTTGAGGAAGTCAGCAAAACCAAATTGTTCTTCCGATAAAACTTATCCGTTTCGACAGAACTAGAAACCTACAATTATCATTCATTTAAATACACCGTTTAATAACTACGCCAAATTCAGTTATGTAATTTACCAACGGTTAAGTAACAGTGGGTGTAACTATTTCGTTTGTTACAAATAGAGTTTAAAAAATTAAGGCCATTTTATATGCCCTACTAAACCAAAGAATTTAATTTATTCTATTTCGGTTTAATAGGCTAATTTATAATGACGATTTAATTCATTTAATAAATTATAAACTTATATCGTAGTTAATTATTTTCATCTTCTTCGCCCGCATGGTATTAAAATAATAAGTTGACTTTCTTAGCTCAAAACTATACCGATAATTACTGAATTTAAAGAAATAATATATATATATATATGAAATAAATATTTTTATTCAGACAGGTCCATAGAACATAAAACATAACAAAACGACACGATAATTTTTTGGTTTTGTTTTGTATTTGGGTGATTGAGGAGCAAAATTACCCCAAACAAACTTTAAACTTCATTATATTACCTATATGTATTATGTAAGATACATCTAAGGTTTTTTCTTAAAAGAGATAGCCAATAACATTATAAAAGGAAATATCAGATTTAACGACATTTTTTTACTTCGTATGGTTTCTAAGTGTTAGTTTTTTTATTGTACGTTTTTAACTTTGTACTTAGTCGCGTTCGTGATTGGTAATTGCCAATTATCATTTGGTTCCTGGACCGTCTATAACCGACAAGTGTCGGCAAGCAGTAATTTCGTTGATATCAATCGGAATTCTGCTAGGAAGCACTTTTTACTCATCATGTCGTGTTTTACAGCTATTATTTTAAGTGGTGAACTATAATGTTTGCAAAAATATATCTATTCACTTTATGGCTAAGGTAGCTAGGGTACACGTAGCTTGTCTCAGCAGTAAAATACGTAGACGTAAAATATATATGTTACCAGCAAAGTATATAATGCAGGCATTGTATAGAATACCTGGGCATTCTATAGAATGCCTGACGTAATGTTTGAAATGATTTATCTATACTGTACACTACATATATTACCTAGGTATTGTATAGAATGCCCGATTATGCAGATTGCCGATGACATAACATGTAATATGTATATTTTCATTTATTGATTTGAAAAATTAACAATAAATATGTAAGTAGGTACATATTACGTACATACTTATGTCTACTTAGATATTGCATTATTTCTTATTTTTCATATAATTACTTCTAACACTTTAAATAGCTATACCTAAAAACATTCCAATAATCACCGCAACTTTATACCTGTTTAGACTAAGAATAGTAAACATCAACCAAGTATTCATATCTAAAGACTTTTGTAGATTTTATACCAAAATTATAGAAATTTATTAAGCCCTATAAAATGGCCTAGATTATGAAAATATATCATCCAGTGATTAACGTCAACTGAGTTATTTAAAAAGGTATAAATCTAAGACATCTCTATGCCATCCATCAATCAGTAAAGTGGGTAAATGGGCCCGTTATTTTGAGATCAAACAAATTGAGAAAGAACCAGTTTCACTATTACTAGTTTAAAAAAAATTAATAAGTACTTACTTTACTCTAGCTTTTCACAGCACACTCAAGCTCGCAGCTTTTCTTGAATTTAATAAACGTCAAAATTAGTAATTTTTACCTTTTAAAATAAGAACTAACAAGATACTCTCCTAAGTTCAATTTTTACTACTATTTCTGCTAAGCAGGTGGTAACATACAAGACTTATAATAACAAATAAATAATAAATAAGCCTTTTATTCAGTCACTATTACACCACGACTCGATTGTTTAAAAAAAAATGTTAGTTAATTAACTGATAGGTGCGTCAAGAGCATTATTTGAAGATGATCGAGTCAAAGAAGTCAAATATTTTTTCATTATAAACATTTATCTAAATGGTCTTAAAATATTCACACAAACAGAATGTCTATTCATAATTGTAGAGTAATCAGTTACACACGTACAGTTGAATTAGAGCTGCTTTCCGAGACCCCGATCCATTACGCAACTCCAACAATGAGATGAGAACGCGGAACCAACAGCACTGTCTCTAATCACTTTAACCCTTGACTTAGGCAACATTTTCTGTGTTTTAACAAAGCGACAGTTAAATAACGAGGAATAAGACTCAATATGCCAAGAGAGAAAGATGATTGCAATGCAATAGCAAGGCTGATCAAAGATTTCTGTAGCTGTTCGGAGTACGGCACGTGGTCGCCGGATATGACTGCTAATAAGAGAAAAGGACCGTTTCTGACAAGCGAGTTGACAAATATGTCGGCGGTTAGAAGAAGGATTATGACCATCGCCAAACGGAAGAACAGAGAGGCTCCGCAACCACCCAAACTAAGCCACAAAGATGAAATAAAACCACACGATACACTCACTTCGAACCTTATCAACACAACTATCAGCTCACAAAACAGCACCATCAGAAGAAACATAGACAACTTCCTACTTTCTCGAAGAATGTTCGCTTTAGAGGAGGATTTGTACGAGAAACCTATCAAATGTACCAAAAACTCAACGTGTGGTGAAAACTGGTCACTAAGCAAAGCTTGGAGAGTCAATAATGACTTTTTCAGCCGATCTCCTCCAAGCTCCTACCGACTTATGGACAGGAATCACTTAGAAAGAATTGACGAAATTCCCCGCAAAGATAGAAAGAGGAGGAGCAAAAAGCTGAAAGAGCAGCTTAGGTATGATAAACACATAAAGCGGCATCTGAGGATTCGTGTCATGCTGTCCTTAAGAATGAGGAGATACATGAAGCGGCGGTTGAGAAAAACGAAGATGCAAGCGTTTCAAAGCATCAGTGTTCCTCCACGGTTGTTCATACGGGGAGCGTCAGTGACGTCCAGCTTTGGAACCAGGTCGTATAGGAGTGTGATGACGGATAAGATGGCAGATGGAACAGTGCTGTTCGACGTGCATGAAGCCAGGAATTCAATGATGGAGCTTTGCCATGATTACGACCAGGACCTCGACACGCTACAAATAGCGTTACGCGCCGGTAATTTTAGGTAAATATTTTGCGTTGATATACTGTGACAACGGTATAATGCGCCGTTTATTACTATTACAGTATACCCACTGAATGATCGTATTCTTGAAGTCCGTCAACAAGTAGTGCGTAGTAGCAAATCCGAATTGACAATCAACTACGCAACCACTTTAGAGACAACTCCGGAAACTCACTTGTTTGTATCGCGAACTGTACCTATATTTCTACAACTTGTTTTATCTCATCCTTAATGTCAGTATAAAGTTACTCGAACGAGACATTGTAAGCTTACATCACTCGCTCAGCACTCGGCGCTATGTTTACACGTACCGACCGAGTACTCACGAGAGCACTGTCTCGTCATAGTACTCGGTACGAGGGATCAAGGCATCAATCTATAGTTACTAAGTATTATAGTAAGATTACTTGGGTTTTTGATTACTTTTACCTCTAAACGAGCTGACTAGAACTGATAATAAATCATAATAAATGCCAAGTCGACGCACTGAACTGTGACCGTCATCATGATTTCGCGAAAGTTCAACGATGATTTTCTCCAATGACCCTAGATTTTCACCTGGTTTCACAAGTTATTTATTTTCCGAATTGTCGGAACTCAGCGGATGTTCACCGCGCCGTGAAGCCTATTGTCCTACACCCCATGTTTATGGTGACCAAATGGTGATTATGTTGTCTGTCGGCTGACCTCTCCGCCTTTGTTTTTATGTGATTTGGGAGGTTCAAGGTTTGATGATCCGATAAGCATGTCTATTTAAATACGATATTGTAAGGCACGTATGTAGTTCACACAGATTTAACAGAGTACTAGTGCACTCCCTTCCTCTCGCACGATTAGCCTAAGTGCGGTTTAGACTAGCGTATTTTAGTTGCGCGTATACGGGAGGATTAGTATTAGGTTGTTGCGAAACTTCAAAAACCGAACGCGCGTATGACACGCGTGTACCGGGGCGTTTACGCTCGGTTTTTTCTAGGGAGTGTTAGTAGCATGAGGCGTATCTTGCTTGTCGCGCGTATACGCTCTGCAAAAAACATAAATGGAGCGGCGAATCCGCTCCGTATTAACCGCGGATTACCGCTTATCTAGAACGGCACTAAGTAAGGTCATTTATAATGGCGGCGATTTTAAAAAAGGACGTACATTTTTAGACTGAAAGATCTCTACATTCTCTACTTCTACGTATTGATCTGTTCAAAGGTGTGTTTCAGCTGGCTATTCTGGATTTATTATTTCACCATTTGTTATTGTTGATACACAATAGGTACATATTTCGCGTTTCTATAATCACTCGACTGTGTCGCCAACGCGACCACAATGTTATTAACCTTTCTGATTGAAAATTATACAATAAACACATGTTGCTATTTGTTTTTAATCGATGGAAATATGTAGGTACCTATGTACCTATGTGCAGAGATAAATAAAATAATAGTACTTTTAACAGAAAGACAATCCCATGCAAAATTCACGGGGCACTATGTTAATAAGTTATTATTTTTTACATGCCGCGCTTGAAGCGAGTAATATAAATAAAAATTAAAGTAGTGAAAAACTAAAAGTTTTTTTTACGTAGGTACTACACTAGTGCCTGCCGGTGCCTACCCTACATGTATGAGATTAACCTACTCCGCGTATTTTTATGCAAGCGTCGCCATCTAGTGGCGAGTAGATAAACTACACCGATAGTTCAAGAACCTTTGATGGATAGGGTTCTCCCAGTACGGCTTGGAATTAATAGTTCCGCTAGTAGTCAATAGAGGACACTGTTTTAGAACATTCTATGTCACGAGCGCGTTGAAGTCTTTTGTATGAGAAATGTGGAAAACCACAAAGCGTTGAGAATTGTAATTTATAGCTTCAGTCAGAGCAGCTAATTTAACTTTCTTTATGACGTGTACAACAGAGATAATTATTGTATTGTTGAATGCAAAATATTTTTATGCTTTAAATTCTATGCTTGATACTTTACGACATAGTATTTTTTCGAAAGTCATTATCAAGCAATATTGAATCATGTTCTTTTAATTTTATAGTACCAAGTTAAAGAGTTTTATAACCATCGTTACAAAAGAGGTATCATGTTCAACGTATATAGAACCGAATTCTCGTTTGTTTGAAGCCTGTGCCGGCTGTGGCATTGTAGCTTCTAAACGGATGGACCTTTAATTTTTTGTATGAAAGTTCTCAATTCCAAGATTTTGCTATTTTAGTCTGTTTTTTTTTTGTAACGTTATGTTTATTTGCAGGAGCGGCCGTTTAGCAGTCGAGGGCTGGTGGTGCGGGCGAGCGATGCCAGCCGCGGGGCGCACTAACAATGGAGCCCTGGCGCTGCACTACGCCTCCGCGCGGGGCTGCCTGGACTGCGTGCGACTGCTCACCAACACCACGCCTGACGTCTCGTGAGTACTAGCGTGTAGCAGTCGAGGGCTGTTGGCACTGGCGAGCTGTCGGGCGCGGGGTGCACCAACAATGGAGCTCTGGCGCTGCACTACGCCTCCGCGCGGTGCTTCTCGTGAGTACTAGCGTATAACAGTCAATTTAGGGTCTAGTGCAGAAAATGTGGGGCGTCTTATATACTACTTAGCCTGGGTGTTTGTTATTGAAATAAAATGTATGGCTGGTTGCGGGAAAACCAAACCAAACCAAAATGAATTCCCATACTTACTTGGATTCCCATTGAACCCAAAAACAATACACTTTATACCAATGCTGTTGATTCACTTACCTATGTATTTCAGCGTCATAGAACAAGAAAAATGTCATATAGCGAGTATGTGCATCCATACTGGCTGTCTGGAAGATAGCGATAAGACCGTCCATTGTACTAAGTTTTGTAATTTTTCCTTCTTTATGTTATTGTTTTATGTCTTATGGTGTATGGTAAAGAATTTTCTTTACCGCTTCGCATTTATGATATTTGTGAGAGAAGAAGGAGGTATCATTACCTGGTACTTACTCACCGATACGCATGATCATTCGTCCGTTTACAAGATTACGCTCCGTTCTCTCCTGGTGGTTTTTGTCTGGAGTAACTGTCGACTCACGATAGCCAGTAACGGAATTACATTGAGTTATCGAGGGTGCTCGGCTCGTGTTGAATGATTGAGTACATCTACGCGTTTCAGAGACTTCTCTGTGTAGGTCAGTAGGCGACTGCTAATAGTTATAGATCACATGACCATCAGCTAATATATTGTAGATATCTAAAAGATCATATTTTATCAATCAATTGAAAGGAGCCTCTTCAAGGCGCACTTGAAATCCTTTCATCATACTGGTTCAACAGAACTAGTGACACGATAAGAAGAAGATCAATCAATCATCAATCAATATATTAAGAAAGCTTGGTCTTGACTGACAAACAAAGTACAGGCCAAATCACTAAACTTAGAGACTTGAGACTTGGAGGATTGGTTTGTCAAGAACTGAAAGTGAGTACCTACTAAGAAAGGAATTTTGAAAATAAGTGTAGCATACAAAGTTACAGGCGTCAGCTAGTTGGATATAAAAAAGGTGTAAGTTTTATTTCATTGTCAACTATTATGGTGGAGACCAAGCAAAAATGACAGTATCAGCCATTGACTTAGGAGATAAGGAAGACGGTCAACAAAACTTTATTTTTCTATTCTTTCTTATTCATCTCACGCACAACACAGTGACTCAGCTTACGAAAATCGAAAGGTCATCTAGGATGTCTTTATTACTAATTTATTAATCTAGGTCAAAACTAATCACAAAAATCTAGCCACTTTAAATACAATGTTATCACAAAAATGCAAGCTACGCGCATGCGGGGAAAGCGTTACTGAATTAATTGCCTCGCAGAGCGCCGATCTGAATCTTCACACTCCGGTTGCATGAGGATCCTGTCTGCACGAAGCATGATCTTCATCATTGCCTGCCCACTGTTGGGCATAGCCTGGTTATAGTATACTTCGGTCTTTGTACAAATGCCTTATTCAATAAAGCTCTGGTTATAACATACTTCGGTAGATATGTCGCGATGCATGATAATTTCTTACATATACCATTTTCTACTTTTATACCTTTACTCTACCTTCTTATTATGTATAATCGAATAAATTGAGGCTGTACTTCGATGACAAAGCTGACTATTCGTTTCAGCAAAAAGAGAGAAAAAAAATAGTCTTTTAACTTCGTATTCTTTTGCATGGGCCGCCGACCCCGGCTTTACAATGCAAAGTAATAAATAAATAAAAATATTTGTAATGACAAAGGGAAACAATAATAATAATAATGTTTGGACATTTCACACAACGCTATCTAAGCTTCGTTTACTAAACAAGTTTGTACTATTGGATATATATAATATAGATCCAGATAACTGATAGAAACTTGATACTTTTTTTCGTAAATAACCAGCTTGGCAGTCCAACACACTTGCCCTTCCACCATTCGTGTCGTCAAATGAAAATGGTACAAAACTCGTACAAACTTCAGGCTAGTCACAATTGAGAGCACATTTCAACGGCATGCTTTGATGCCTTCTATCATGATAATCTTTACGATAATTATAAGTAAATGACAACAATTACTGTAACGTGTCTCCATCAATTACTGTTGAGCAATGGAATAGTTGCCGGGATCCGGAGCGTGGCTGCGGCTTGTGAAACCAACATTATGGATTCAAGAGTCCTGTTTTAAATAGCTGATTAGGCGGTCGATTGTGAAATTAACAAAACATGTCAATAATGACACTAGATACACACCACAAGTTTTTAATTACCAGAAAAATGGGCATAATCCGTTACCGTTACTGTACACAAATATAAAAAAAATTAATTAAATCTTTTTTTCAAAATAAATATGATGTAAATTGGACATACTGTTACCGTTAGTCGTAACCTATGGCCTTGCGTCCACAAGTACGCATTATTCATAATTATTTCATTTTCATTCATCGTTTGGCAAACTTACGCATATGTACCTAGCTCGCAAAAGCTCGGCTCGTATTCACCCCGCTGTAACCAAAAATTCTGACTGCACAGATACAACAAAGTAGGTTCCCCTTCTGCATTGCCCATTATTTTTTTTAAGTTACACTAACTCGTAGACGAACCAGATGCTTAAAATTTAGAGTGTATTTACCTACGTCAAAAAGTGTAAGCGCATACGAAAGTTTCATTAATTCAACTCTAACGAAGTTCTATGTATTAGCTAGTAGGCACATTCACGTGCAAAACTACGAGACATCTTATATCAAACTAGATTCCCAGTATAATTTGTCATGTCAACATAGTCCACAAACATCATTGAGATTAGTAACGGATCGTGGAATGTATGTGACAGAATAGATCATCACAGTACGTGGAACAAACTAGCAAATGACAAAGAAAGCTAATAAAAGTAGTAAGTGGGTAATTGCCTACGATAGTACCGCGCCGGCCTAGAGCATGGTGATTAAGAATAGCGATTAATAAAGACCTAGTCTACAGATTTTGAATACAGACAGATATAGTCTAGGGTAGAGCTGCGATTTTAACGGCGAAACGTTTTTTTTTAATAGAAACACCAGATAAACTATTTTGTTGATTCCTCTCCTGATTAGGTTTTTTAAGAAAACAGTAGTATATTTAGTCTAATAGTATAGAATTTTAAACACTTGTTGTTGGTAGGTTTACCTTGTGGCGTACTCTGCATAACTGTGTTCCGGTTTGTAAGACACTGTAAATAGTGTACTAGGATTACTAATACTACTAGGATTTATAGATTGACTATCAAAATGACTCAAGTCACCGAGCACTTTAACAGTGGCTTGTAATGTAATTTTTAGTCTGGTCAGATGAGAACTCTTTTGCATCTAACTAAACATTTTAATTTAACTTTTTTGTCAAACACGTATTCACCACATGTGAAGAGTGAACCAACATGTTCACACTTTTTTCGACAAAGAAAGAGCACAAGAAGCATTTCAAGACATACCTTGATCAAAAAACATTATCCGCTCCGCGATCACTTCTCGCTCCGCTCATCACCCTGCATCTAATGGATTCAAAGAGTAGAGCTGCGCAGGCGCACACCGGTAATGCTGCAGTCAGTTCCGAAGATACTCCGCGTGTGCCCGAGTGCACGTGTGCAAGTGCAATAGTGGACAGTGGTTGGTCAATGTAGTGTTGGGACTAAATTTGGACTGTGCTGATTGGTCAGTGAAATTTTTGAACCGTACCTACTAATTAGTGTAGAATAGGCTAATTTTGATGCTGACTGTGAAATGCTCGTGCCGCCTTTGAGTTTTTCTGAGTATCTACTGTTGAGCTTTACAAAGGTGCTTATTGCTAGCTTATGAAAAAAGCTAAAGCTTGGTTCCGCTTTTGTATTTTTGAGCACGCAAGAAAATATGCTAGGAATAAGGATTGCTGTCAACTTGACCAAGATGTTAAGTAATGAAATATAAATGACTAGCTGATACCCACGACTTTATTTACGTTGTTGAAGCTAAAGTAAATGATTTACTAACTTGGCCATTTCAATATCATCTATTATTATTATATTCATTCATTTGTAAAATTATCACACCATAAATGGTAGAACATAAGACTATTTTTAAAAACATACTTCATGTAAACTATGTTCTGGCAATTAAAAATCTTTAATTTTGACAAACATAACGTCGAAATATCAAGACTCTACCTTTAGTGGTTTGACCTGTGCATTGTCAGACAGTCAGCACTAAGACTTTTTCATGTATAGAAGAATAGATAGATAGATCCCTAAAATCATTATAGTCTCCTCCATATAGACTCCATCCTCTCACAGAAATGTTTCTTTCAACCCAACCGAATGATCATCCATTTGATCAAATATTGAATGAGGAGATAGGTGATCTATTCTCACCACTTATTAACATAAAAAAATATTTGTTTCTTATTTAACAACTAGCTTCTGCTCGTAGCCTTTACCCGCGTGGTATTGGAAAAATAGCGTTATATTCATTAAGCATACGGAGTTTAAGCAAAATCGGTCTAGTAGTAACATAATTGAGGAGCAAGTTTCAAACAAACTTGAACTGTTACAGAGCTTTTAGTCTTAAAATGCACGCCCTTTCACTCGCACAATCAGCCTTAGTAAATGCTTCTGGCATTCTTAAGGCCCAAATTTGTACATTTTGAAGATATAAATTTACTGATAGTAAATTATAAATAAATTACATTCCCAAAAAGTAGAGTGGTGAATTTGTTACTACAGCTTCACGAAATGTTTGAGTAATTTTTTTTGAGCGAGCGTGACAGCGGTTCGTGGGATTCTGGGCCTTAAACTGAAAGATCTCCCTTTGACCTGACCATGACATGTTATTGTGCATATAATCGAATAACAAAAGTGGGTTAGGAGGGTGCATCAAATGCACTTCCATTGTTCATTGTTATCATATCTTTTGTATAATAACAATATCATAAACCACGCTTCATTTTTATACAGCGAGGTTATCAAAATTTTACGCACTCGCTCATTGTATTATTTTTTAACTAAGTATTTAGTAAGACTATAACTGTAGTTTCTATGTTACAAAACATATTTACTAAATGGATATTGATAACACTTTCTAACTTTTTTGCATTAAAAAAACTCTTTCTTATAAGAAGTATTTTTTTAATCTTAAGAAGGTTTTGTTGAAGTGAAGAAAACTGATCTAAGGTAAATGATTCGTATTTTGTTTACAGCATAAGCTTACTACTATAAAAGAATATTGCAAAATGCACAAAAGGAAACACTTGATAATATATTATTTATTTTTTTAAACAACTAATATTATGTATATATTTTGCATTAAAACAATAACATTAACTTCCCATATTTATCTTATAATATCGTTGAACTAATTAGGTATTCGTTTATTTTTCTATTTTTAGACAGAGTATAAAGCAAGATAATGAATCGTTCAACAACCCAATTACTCGAAAAATAAGAATCATTCTCTCAGATTTGCATATCTCTACGGTCTGCACTTGACGAATTTCGAAAGTGAAACGGAATTTAATCGTTTTTGAGTTAAGCTCTGAAATTTTTATATGAATCAGAAAAAATCCTCATATATATATATTTTTTTGATTAAAGGTACTGATTGATTAATAAGTTGACGGACATCCTAATGTTGCGCATCCGACTAAACTAATATTTATTATCAAGGCGAAGATCATAAACGGTCTAGTTAGTAAAACTACTTACTAAATTTGAGAACTTATACTTACTTGGTGTTCAAAACTATCTTTTTTACAGGTCTTAAATTGTAATTTTGTATTAGTTCAATAGTTATTATCCGTTTCGGTTATACAATAGCTGTATACATAATAGGACTTTAATTTTTACACACTATTATGTAGGTTCTTACTAAATAACTAGTCAGTCGTAGCTCTAGCTATTAATAATAATATTTAAAATATTTATCTATTTATCTTTTACCTATTTACTCGCATATTCGTTAGAAAATCCGTAATAATCATAATACATATTAAGATTAAACACGTTAACCACCCAATTCCTTAGTTTTAATTTAAATAAGATATTGATAAAAGCATCTAGATTTACATTGCTTACTCACTTAATTCTTCGATAAACTTTCTCGATTTACCGCACCAGCCACTCGCAATAGCTCAAATTATCGTCCATAAACATAAAACATTGCCGTATAAAACAGACTACTAGCGCACTGAAAGCCGTAAAATGCTGTTAATGTTCTCGTAGTAAGTAGGTAATTTGCATTTTGAATATAAATAAATTAGACGTTAGTTAGAAACTTTTACAATTACCATTTAGGTATACTACTATTGAAACGTATGCACTAACTAGCTGACGCCCGCAACTTTCTGCGTTGCAAACTCTCAAAATTCCTTTTAGTACGCTTTTTCAGCTCTTGACAAACACATCCTCCAAATTTCAAGTCTCTACGTTCAGTGGTTTGACCTGTGATGTCTGTCAGTCAATCAGTCATTCAGGACCAAACCTTTATTAGATTTATAACAATAACAACTTATACAGTAATTGGGACAAATTAAACAGTAACTAAAAAATACTTTCTAAGAAAAAAGAGATTTCCTCCAACGCTAACCTAATATATGTACAAGAAGTCTACTTCTTTTATTCAGGATTTTTAACCTATACTCATCGTTCTTAAAAAAAAAGGCATCAAATTAATCTTTCTATGATAAATTCCAACTAACTTTCCATAATATAATCATATTAATAGAAAAGAAAAGCTTATAGTGTTCTTATATCATAGTTCGTATAGCTAAGATTTAGGCCTCCTCTTGACTGGGACAGTTAGTAGGTCTTAATCCACTACGCAGACTGGCCGATTGGTAGTATATTTAGATAAATATTTTACTAAAACTTAATAAAAATAAAATTATACCTAATCACTTATTTATTTATTTTTAACAATCGAGAACATCATAGATTCTTACCGTACTCTTCTGATAAATTACTGCCAAATGGGAATGAGCGTGCGTGAGCGCCGCGCATCATTTCCCAACAGATATTTCAGCTTGAAAAAGTAAGCTGTCAATCTTCAACCAAAAACATTTCGTGAGACAATTTGAGTTGAATTGCGATGAACAGAGAAATTATCGTGAGACTAGATGTAAAAATATGCATTAGATATAAATAGTGCGTTCTTAACGATATATTTCATACCTAAGTTGGCAATCTATGTATAGGTTAGGTTACGTTTTACATATATTGTATTGTACGTATTTTTATACAACAACCGATTTTAATCGGACTGTTCTAGTGACCGTAGGCTCTATACTATTAGATCATTGAAAAATGACAGAAATTCGGAAGCAAAATACGCAATTTTGTTCACTTCAACAACTTTTTTTCAGTTATTTTGATTTAAAACCTTAACTACTGTACCGATTGTTATAAAAATTTCTATGGGACTAATCTAAAAGTTGAATTTTCCAAATAGGTTTGTAAACAACAAAGTTCTGAGGTGACAAACATAAAAAACTCCAAACGAATTGATACCGTTCTCCTTATTTGAAGTCGGTTGAAAATGTATAATTTTATTGTTACCTAATCTAACTCCAAAAACAGACGACTAATTAAGACAAAATAATTAGAAATATAGGGAGATTTAAAAATTATAATTGTAGTTCTACATTAACTTTGCATTTTATAGTTCAGGCCGGAAACTTTTGGACCTTACTGGTATAACATTAAACCTTGATCGTCATTAATTGTACTAGGTACTTATAAATATTTCTACGTCTTAGGTCTTTGGATCTTGAATAAATACTTATGTAAATAACAACATTAATGCTTTGCTTCAAGCTTACATCATGTTTCCATCACAGAACTTTTGAAAAAAAGTGACAATCATGTACAATATATGAATGAACAAACGCAAAGAAATACATGAACAAACGATTCAATAGTGATTTTTGAACTGTGAGTGAATGTGAAACAAGATGGCGACGTGTCCTCGGCGACCAGCTCGGTCTTCGTCTGCCAGGCTGAAGTATTCGAAGACTGTAGCAGCCAGCACTATCAGGTAAGGCGCTAATGAAATCGAGGAACAAATTATCAAGAAAAAAAAGACAAAAAAAATCTTAAAAATTAGGCTTCGTAATATCTTACTATCTTACAACACTATTGAAGAAGCTATTGCGGATAACTTTAGTACTGACTGTACCTAAATGATAACATTATTATTATTATATTTTGACGTATCCAAGTGTACCAAAATGTATCAAAATGTAATAAAGAGATTGTATTGTATTGTATCTATTGCCGATGCCCATGATGCTTAATGTGGATTTACTTGAGCGTAATACGTATAACGCCTAGGCCTCTATATGCACGAAATTTAATGGCATAGAATCCGGCGCGCCGCTATCTCGCTTGCTATAAATAAAAAACTGTCTTTCTATATTTCCTTCCAGCAGGTCCTAGGTTAAACAGATCAAAACAAAAATATACCTACTGAAACATTTCGTGAGGTCGTAGTAACAAAATGAACGATCCACTTTTTTTAAATTTATACATACTCAGTCTTCTTCTTCTTATCGTGTTTCTAGTTATTTCGAACCAGTGTGGTGAAAGAATTCCAAGTGTGCCTCTAAGGCTCCTTTCGTGCACTACACTACACAGTCTATAGGCCTGGAAGATATCGTTTTTAGCGATAAGGCCGCCCTTTGTATTGCCTTTAATTAGATTAAATATATCCAATTTTTTATTTCCTAGTGGTAAACAATATAAGTCTCTATTTATATCTTCAAAATTGTACAAATGTGCGAGCGATGTAGCGACGTGCCGGATTCTGTGCCTCAAAATTGTACAAATGTGCGAGCGATGTAGCGACGCGCCGGATGCTGGTTTTTTATATTTTGTAATTTTTTGTAGATTACTGTGATGTCCCTTAAAGCCAAAACAGTAGTCTCAGTAGAAAAGCAAAAAGAAATTGATTTAACCAAAAACCTATAGCCTTAATTGCAACTGTAGTGAAGCAATCACCACCGATAACAGCTTATCTATTTAGCTCAACTATAATACGAGCTATTAGAGCATCGCTTGACTGACCACACATATTAATAAATGCGATACAGCTTACTTTTTCACGGCATAGCGGGGCGTTCCGATCTGAAAGGCAAGCGTTCGTGCGCTTTTTCATCCAGTTTCCAAAGGTTTAACACTTCGTTTGATGATGTTTCCGGGATTCATAAACTACAACGAAATGAATGAAATATTTTTTTTTGAAGTTATAATAGGTGTGACCGATTTATGATACAAGTGACGGACTTTTGCAACGGACACTTTTATAAAAAGTAATAAAATTTTTTTAAGGGTTAAACATTTTGTGAAACCACCATGTATAAAAATAAATAGATAAAAAATTCAAAATGTAAATGTATATACTTCTTAATATTTTGTTAATTAAATATATTTTTTCAACAATATTCATAAACTATTTAACTTAGGTTACAACAATAAGTCGTAGAACATAATAATTCTACACGCATTTCAGTCATAATAAGATGAATAACTATGGTAAGTATTTTGCATTGCATAATTACCAATTATTCTTTGCTTTCAATAAAACTTTCTTCACTCCAATAATAAACTTTTTACGCATTTTAACGGCACAATTTACATTCTACAATGTATAAAGCCAAGGTCAGAAACATCCATGAGATAATTTTTTGCCTATGTAGAGAAAATCAATACAATGTGACGGGAGCTTTTTCCGCAGTTTTCCCAGCGTTTCTATCCGGCGCTAGATGGCGCTAAAAGAAATTCTATTGTTGAGTAATGAAAAGTGTAAAAAACACACTTGTCATTTGAAATGAACCAGATTTAAGTTTCAACACCGTTTATTATTGGTGAATAAAAAATATCTTCTATGATGGATTTTCATGCCACTGAATAAAAAATAAAGTAAAAAAATTGGACGTTTCGCACAAAAAAATTAGATTTAACTAAAATGTAAGACATTCATTCATGTAGATACACCTAGTATACACAATAAATGTTTCTAATTCTTATTTTTATTGTCACAATGCCATCTTAAACTAAGCAGAACTTTTACTATGGGAACCAGATAATAGTAGCTTAAGCACGAACTTCTGCGTTAACGTAACGTAACGATAATTTTATTTTACCACCCCATCAGTTGTCCACAGTTGGTGAAGGTGAGAATGAGACTTTTTTTAAATCTACCTTGGGGGCAAAGAAGAAACTGGGAGTAGAGGCTCGAGATTGCGCCCGAGCGCCTTTTTTAACTACTTACATATGTGTCTTGATGTGTAACATCTTTTCTGTCGCTTTCTGTTAATTTGTGGGAGTAATTTCATGAAAATTAATTAATGAAAAACAGGAAGTTGGCCGTCTGATGGTACCAACCTCAGAAAAATGAAGTTCCGTTGCTTATTACCAAGGTGAGATGTCAGATATTACACATCGTATGCGACTACTGTTAAGCTCCGTACTCACATACGGTTTTACTCGATAGTTTTACTCCATAACGAGTAAATATAAACGTGTGGACCACAAAACTTAAAGCTCGAAGGCTTGCATCGAGCCGGCTCGATGGAATTAAGGCTCGAACGGTTCGGTGAATACTGTCAATACTGTACAGTGCGCGTCACTCGATAGATAATGCTGAATGTGTGGACGAAAGTTCATGCCATGGTTTTTACTCGACATGATAGCTCGATCGAGCTTAAGGCTCGGTTGAACGACGCTTTTTGACGTTTTTTTTTTTATTTAATTAGTGCGCGTACGATCTCGGCAATCTGAGTGCCTCACGAGTTGTATGAATAGGTACTTACTAAGATTATACGCGATTATGATTACATCAGGTTCTGTATCGGAAATCAGTTATTTACCGCCGCCTATTTCCTTTTACGATTCCGTAAAAACTTGCAATTTCCTTGTCATTTCACTTTCACTGAGAAAATTGCGAAAATTATCTTGTCTCTTTGTTTTTGACAGGAATTCTGTGATTGTAATAAACGGATGTATGTAGATGCGGAATAACAGATGTTTAAATTGCACTATGAATACATATGTAAGTATATATTTGGTAGAGTCTACCTCTACTTAGTTACTAATAATATATTAATATATGTGAGTGGTACGTGAGTCATTAATTAGTTAACATTTACATCTGATTTCCTGCGCAAATCCGAAGGCGCGGGGTGCTTGGAGAGGTCAAACAGCTAACTCGTTTCAGGGAAATTTAGTGGCAATAGATCGAGACACTGGGTCTCAAGGCTACTTTTGCGTAAAATAATTTTAGTTCGCTCACTTTTTGTTTACATTTTTTTAATAACTCATGTGGTTTTTTTTTTATTTTTTTTAAATTTTAACTAATTTATGGCTCACCCTGTATAAACTTACTTTAATAACTTGTCACCGACTCCTTTAGTAGTCTATACTGTAATGATACTGATTTTGGCACAATATAATAATTATATATTTAGCATATTTCACACAACGCCATCTAGCCCCAAACTAAGCTTGTACCATGGGAACCAGATAACTACACATATATACTTTTTTTTAAAAATAATACATAGAAAACACTCAGACTAAAGACAAACACCGATGTTAATCACACAAATATTTGTCCTGAAGCGGGAATCGAATCCGCGACACCGGAAAAGCAGTCCAACACACTTGCCACTCGAACTGACACTGAATAATCATAGGGAAGCTAAATACGCACTTTATAAGTAAAAAAATAAATATTTTGGATATATTACACAACTTTATTATACGTCATCGTAATTTTTTCAGTTATTTTGATTTCAAAGCCAAAGTATTGAATCGATTTCCATGAATTTTTTATGGTATCAATCAGGAAGTACTTATATATCCTTTCAAATAAAAAAAATATTTTAAAAAATCGGTTTGTAAAAAAAGTTAACAAACATCAAATAAGAAAAACAAACCATCAGAATTGAGAACATCCTCCGTTTTTGATTTCAGTTAAAAATTACGACACTTTTATCATGTAAGTTATTACGTATCAAATATACATAGTACCTAATAGCAACCTATGATGCCTGCTTGCCATATCTGCCGTAAAAGCGAAAGCGTTAAAATCTTCTTGTCATGTTCATGGTGTCATATCATACTGTCATGCTGCCGAGAAGTGAGTTGCCCAAGTCAAGGGATTTTAGCGTTGGGAGGCGACCCCTAAATGGGTGCCAACATAGCGTCCGATATTCTGCCCAAAGCAGTAATGTATAAGCATTACTGTGTTCCGGTTTGAAGGGTACTGTAGCTAGTGAAATGAGTGGGCTTTCGAGACTAACCATTTGACTATTTGTTAAATTATTTTACTCATCTAAATTTACACTTTGGGAAAAAATAGGAATACCACATTATTTTTAAATGCTTGTAAAAGTTTACAACCAGACAGAAGTTTATAAAGTCATCATTAAAATTAATAAAGAAATACACAATATTATTCTACTACTATGTTATTTAGTTTTTTTATTCAATACCTGGTTGTTTTAAAAATTTAAAACATTGGTTTTTAGACAAAAGTCAGATAGAACTTGATTCTATTCAATTTAGGTGGGTTGTTAATAAATTAGATACTACGCATCATTATTATTTCTCAGAGTACATTCCGGTTCAATAAATTATAAAAAAATGCTTTATCATATACATTAAGCCACAAAAATAGACACACAGACACATGCGTAACACTACTGATATGCAACTGTGAGGCAAAATAATTAAGTATTCCGATTTGCGAAGTCACATTTCAGACCTGTTTAGTATGTTGGGTCAAAAATAGATAAATCGCCAATATTAAGATTAGGACAAAAGTAGAGCATCAAGTTTTCGTTTACTTTTTTTTTTTTCTTTCGAAGAACCTAAGTTCTTCGGTTTTGGCTCCACATCAAAGGTATATAGCCAGTGTCAAGTAATTGGAGAGATTATTTTGTCATAAGTCAGAGTCGGTAAGTCAAGTCATGCCCCTGTAAAGTAGTGGTGGTTGCGACTTTACTAGAGGCTTCTATGGAGTTTTGGAGGCAACACGAATAGTCACGTTTTACAGCATTACACTATTCACCGACACTCATAAACGTTCACGAGCACTTAATGGATAAAAAAAACCACCGTTTTTACACTTAAACACTCAAAGTTATACAAGTTTTGTCAATTAATTTAATGCCGCCAATGCGTAATTTTTCATGTCCCCGCCAAAACTTCTTTCGTTTACTTAATCTATTTTACATTAAAAATGATGCAAAGAAATCTGAAATTGGATACATAATTTAAACAGATCGTTGTGTAAAAATAAAACCCAACCCCTATAATGGACATCTTTCTTAGTTAGCTATGCAAAATAAATTAACTATGAAATTACTGCCTAATTTTGATAATGCATTTTAATTTACCATAATTTTGCGCTCCGTAATAATAAAAGATTATTACATGAGTTTAACATGCCAAAATTGTTGTTCTGCGTTACGTTATAAAAAACAATTCATAAGTAATTTAATTATCTTCGCTTACAGACACAAGTAATATGCGTCGTTAAATGAAATAGGTACGGATTTATCGACCATTGCAATCTACGCAACCTCAAGATCACTTTCGCTAACATTTTCACGTGGAATTCACATAGAGGTCTGGCAGTGAGACCGAGGCTAGCGAGAGGCGCGCGCGCTCCATTGCATTTCGCAAAGTGCAATCGTAAAATATCTCAATTTTATTAACAGTTATCGGAATAATAAATAAGCCGCGCGGTGCACGCCATGCTTTCGACGAGACATTGTGCTTTTTAATTTCGAACTACAAAAAAGGTTTTGTTTTCAAACTTTTTGGTAACCGTTCGAAGTTTAAAAGCTCTGTTTTCTTAGTGCCAGTGTAGTGTGAAAATCGAATGATATAATCGGACATTATTTTGGATCGTCTTTTGTTGTTAAAATGAATTGATTATTTGTTGGTTATTTAAAAATAAATATTTTTTTGTTAAGAAAAATGACGTTGAGTAACACACACCCCCCGTATAGCCGGGTCACAAGCAAACTCTTTGGGAAGAAAAATAAGAAGAGTAAACGCGCCAAAGCGAAGGCTGGAACTTACGCTGGCAGAGAGCGGTATGTTACAAGTCTGGGTATTTTCTATGTATAATAAGTATGTATTAACAATTATAAGTAGATGTAAGTATTTATGTTTAATAAATAAGTACCTATAAGTATTCTATCAGTTAACTGGTTCCCATGCTCTGCTTAGTTTGGGCTGTCTAGATGGCGTTGCGTACAAAGTCAAAAAATATTTATTTATTTCATTTATTTACAATATCTTAATGCATTTGGTATGATTTGTGATAATGACCAAAATATCCAATAAATCAGTGCATGCATACTCAGTTACCTATGCGACATGGTCTTAGGGCTTTCGCCTGCCCAGAATTTGCAAAATTTAAAATAAAAGGTATGCAGTTACGTCAAATTAATTCAGTTACAACTTGTGTATCTACTTATCTAACAACAATATCTAGGTCTGCTTGCTAAATTAATTTGCATTAGTCAACGAGTTAGCAAAGCGAAATAAATCGATTTTTTTTGTAAGCTTTAGCGGTACATGGATTGACGACACTTTTCTACTTACTTTTCATTATGGAAACGATGTTGTCGTGTCTCATGCACAGACTTGAAGACTTGTTTGGTTTGGAAAATATTGCAAATCTATTCTGATTTCGATACTTGATTTCTTATGCACACAGATGAATAGATAGGTAGACAGATAAATCTTTATTGCGCACCACAAAACTGGAAAAAGTTAAGAAACACAATGGGCGGTCTTATAGAAATCTCTTCCAGACTACCTCTGGATAGACTAATAATACGAAAAGATAATATAATATTTATAATTACTTATATATGTATATGTAGTTCTAAATCCTGCCTAGTTTCATCATATAGGCACGCACGGCTGTCTCTACCAATAGTACCTAGATTTGCTCTTCATATTTTAACAGAATAATAAAAAAGCTGTGTTGGCCGAATGGAAGGTGCCTCGACTTTCGATCCAAAGATCCGAAGAGATTCTGTTTATTTGTACATAACACGTGCTCAACGGTGAAGGAAAACATCGTGAGGAGGATGTCATAGAACCTGAAAAGTTCTAAAACATGTATCTAGTGCACGAAAGAAGCCACTTCGAGGCACACTTGAAATCCTTTCACCACTTCTTCTTCTTATCGTGTCACTAGTTCTTTCGAGCCAGTGTGGTGAAAGGATTTATAGTGCGCTTCGAAGAGAATCCTTTCGTGCACTTGACAATTGTTTTTTAACTTTTTAGGTTCTATGACATGCCGGTTTCCTCATGATGTTTTCCTTCACCGTTGAGCACATGTTTTAATGCACACATAGATTTTTTGAACAGAAAAATCCATGGTGTACGAACGATGATCGATTGGTTCACCACTGGTTCAAAAGAACTAGTGACACGATAAGAAGAAGGACAGAATCATTACCTAATTTACTTTAGGTACCGCCTTTATTGAAGAAATTACATAACCTAATTACAGAGAGTGCGTTTATTACTTACATCCATTATAAATAATTATAATAAGAACCTACTTTGAATACTTCTGTTATAATTAAATTACCGAATGACAATGAACGTACTAATTCCGTGCATAAATCTATGAGTTACGTCATTTCTGAACCACATCACATTAATCCGCATGAAATTAAATCTGTTCACTGTATTGAACACGGATTTAATAAAATACTCGTAATAATATTCTAATGGTCTTTTACTATAGACAAGAAAGTATTTGATCGTAAATGAAGAGGACTATTAGAGGTAAATAGGCGAGAAAGTATTTACCTATAGGTACTTTAGACTTTAGAGATGTCTATTGAATGCTGTTTGTAAAAATGCTCCCACACCTCTTAAAAATGTTAACAAACATTTTCTAACACTAATAGGTATATAAGATAAGGTAAGATAGATATTTTTCGTATCTTTAAACTTTGGTTTTCTGTTCTTTGACTCTATGGTTTAGTTGAACTAAAGTTAAGTTAATTAAAACCTTTGTTTAGAAATTAAGCGGATTTATTACTAAATATATTTATATAATTTGTTGATATTTATGGATTTCCGCAAAGTAACGCCTGAATCAATCAATTATAGGTTTAAGTGGTATAAGTAAAGATATACTTTTAATAACGCTTCATAATTATATTTACTAATATTAAGTATTGTTAAAATTCATTTACCTCAGCGACATATTTAAAAAAAACCTTATTTAAAAAGTAAGAATCTGTTACTGGCAATAAGATAAGTTTAAATAAGTATATAGATACATATGGAGTGCTGTTGATTCTATGATAAATAAATTTAAAAAAAATAACTCTTAACTTAGTAATCTTGAACTTGGCTGACCTTTATGACGTCACACAAGACCCGGTGTGAAGCTGTTATGTGGAAAGTAATAATGAAAGTGAAACGGTATCTTTTCAATGAATTTGTAACCACTTTATTGGTAGAGTCGGCAGAATCACATATTTTTTTTATATAAACAAGTAGCAAGATGAGCTTGGCGCTCTCCTGATGTTAAGAGATCACGACTGCCCATGACCAGAACAGTGCTACACAAGATTTTGATTCACATAGGCCTGCACTCGTCTACTTTGAGACATTTATATGGTCAGTCTCGCAAGATCAGCAATTTCACTAGCTATAGAGCCCTTTAAATTGGAACACATTAATGCTAGTACAGACGGCATCCTCCCTACGTTACTCATATCACACCGAAACCAATGAACTGTATTTGAAATTACGTAAGGGCAAATAAACAAAGCATAGAAACTAAATAAGGCCAGAGATATGTTTATTTTTTATTCATTGTTTAAAAACATATTAATTTAAGGGGAATCCTCAAATCCGGATTCCATACAAAATGTTTCGGACAAATACTCAAAAAATACGCCGTATTATAGTAATTTCTTCACGTTATTCGTTGTGTCCATGTTTTTATTTCGTCAACAAAAAAGGGTAAGGTTTCATACTTTAAATTAGTTTTTATACGTGTTTTAAAATTAACCCTACTAACTTAAAAACACGTATAAAATCGTAATTGAAAAACAAGGACAAAACGAATAGTGTGAAGAAATTACTATAATACGGCGTACTTTTTAAGTATTTGTCCGAAACAATTTGTATGGAATTCGGATTTGAGGATTAGCCTTAACAGCCACATTTTTTTTCAGTTTTATACCGTGTAATTCGTTAACTGATCCCATACACTTTGGATGACTTGACGAATTGAATATACCTACCTACTTTTATTTTCGTTCGTTAACGATATTAATTTAGTACAGATGCTCAAACAAGCAATACAATGCGAAATAATACACCCTAAAACATTGTATCGAGAGAAAATTATCATCTTCTGCATTTTTGTTTTCTTTGTAACATCGGTCACTCTGATGTAACAACAGATAAAACGTAACATGATTTCAGTCATTGCTGCAACCATAAAGCCGATAACCATCTCAAGTCAAGAGTTTAACAATAGCTTTGATATTTGTAATTGCTATTTGCTATGAAGTTATAAATAGCATGAAAAGTTTTAAATGTCAATCTTGCTAATACCTAAAACCTAGACAAATCTATACCTGATTGTCCCTACCCCCAGCGTATAATATTAAAAAAAAACGAGCAAGCCTTATAGTCGCATTATGATGTGTAACGTCTGACATCTCGTTTAAATTTGGAAAGATTCTATTTACGTCATTTTTCTGAGGTTGGTACCATCTGATAGGTAACTTCCTGTTACACACTTCCGTTGCCTTTCACGAAATCACTGCCACAAATTAACAGAAAGCGAAAGAAAAGATGTTAGACATCAAAAATGTCGGCAAAAAACGATCAGAAATCCATGGAATCCATTCTATCTACCGATTCGTTTGTTATGCTAAGAACCTTTATAACCTATGGTGTGTAAGAGTACTTATGTTCAGATACGGTAAGAAGATATGAATTCTTTACTGTCTGACTGAAGCTCGGATGAGTCTCATATTTCGCATTCCTACGTGCGTCATGAACCTCAAACGCAATGTTCTAACTCTACAATTTTCCGCAGTGCAAACACGGCGATGGACAATGACGTGACACCGGTGTACCTAGCAGCTCAAGAGGGCCATCTCGCAGTGCTTAAGTACTTGGTGCTTGAAGCTGGAGGGCGGCTGGATGCGCGGGCTAGAGATGGCATGCTGCCGATACACGCCGCCGCGCAGACCGGCTGCCTGGACTGCGTCAAATGGATGGTGAGTCTCAACATTTGATAGTGCACAAGTATTTGGAGCTGGAGGCTTTAGGCTGGCTGGATGTGCAGGCTAGAGATGGCATGCTGTCGATACACGCCACCGCGCAGACCGTCTGCCTGGACTGCGTCAATTGGATGGTAAGTTTCAGCATTTGACGATGCACAAGTATTTGGTGGTGTAGGCTAGACGCGCGGGCTAGATGGCATGCTGCCGGTACATGCTGGCGCCGCCGCACAGACCGGCTAGCGGCTGCCTTGGCTTCGTCAAATGGATGGTGAGTCTCAACATCTGACAGTGATTAACTTGGAGCTGGAGGCTGGACGCGCGGGCTAGAGATGGCATGCTGCCGATACACGCCGCCGCGCAGATCGGCTGCCTGGACTGCGTCAAATGGACGGTGAGTCTCAACATCTGACAGTTATCAAGTATTTGATGCTGGAGGCTGAATGCGCGAGCTATACTTAGATGGCATGCTGCCGATACACGCAGCCGCGCAGACTGCCTGGACTGCGTCAAATGGATGGTGAATCTCAACATCTGACAGTGATCAAATACTTGGAGCTGGAGGCAGGACGCGCGGGCTAGAGATGGTGTGCTGCCGATATACGCTGCCGCGCACACCGGCTGCCTGGACTTCGTTAAATGGATGGTGAGCCTCAAAATTTCACAGTATCTCAAGTATTTGGTGCTGAAGAGAGAGACGTTCCTCCTACGTGACTTTTGGCCTGCCGGGGTCGTGTTCCATCGCTACAGGATGGCGTCAATGTCAAGAAATAATCCTAACTCTAGTAATAAAGTTAAATGAATATGTAATATGTTAGTTATAAGGTATATATCTATGGGCCTATTAGGTACTATGTATGTTGGTGCCTGCAATAATAATAATATAACCTACGTTTTTCCACACAGTTTACACACCAGCCTTAAAATTTTAGATATTCACAAACTCACATACATTCAACTCCAAAAAGCTGTTATTCTTAACACCTGCCGTATTGTACGAAAGTTTTTATCACTGCCTACATAACGTCATCGATTTTTCGTTTGGCCAAAAGCCCGCGAAAAAACGTAACTCCTTGTTATGCGAGAGACCTAAAAGGAAACACTATAATAATAATAAAATTATTATTATTATTATTAATAACGAACACCAGAGATGGGACTATAACTAATCAGCACTGTTTGGGCCGCGGGTGATTTAAGTTTCCGTAGCTAAAACACTACGACGACGTTCTGCACGACACCTTGTGGGCTTAGCCGTTAGGAGTCGAGGAGGAGGCATAACCCTTCACTGCCCCGCATGAAGAGGTATCCATAGGATTCCCGAGGAAAAAGAAAAAAAAGCTTTTTCCAAGCTAACCCTTCTCTAACCCAAGGCAACACCAGGGTTAGATCCGCACAGCACAGACGAGATTGGCATTTAATGGAGGAGGCCTATGCCCAGCAGTGGGCTGATAATGGCTGAGGATGATGATGATGATGAACCCTTCTCTATCTCAATATCAACAAACGAGATCTAGGAAATGAAAACAACTTATCGCGCAATTTCCACGCATCAAATAGTAACAGCTTATAAACACTCCGTGATCAGCGCGCGTTAGCTGATCTGGGTTCGATGAACCGGGTTTCTCTTGCAGCACATTTTGATGGCAGTTACGTGAGGATATCTAGACATTTTCCACGTTACTTTGATCCCTACCTACATTCCAGTTTATGCCTCTACATTAACCGTATGTCAAAGACGGTAAAGTTGAATTTTCCTTTTTCCAACTTAACGTAAGGTAGTAGGTAGATGTTTTTCTACCAAGTTGATGGTAACATGGAAAAAAAACTTGCGCACGTTCGAGGTGAATTCGTAACAGATTTGTAACAATCTTTACCTGGATTATGGTGTTCGGTTCTGGAAAATGGTTCTAATGGAACTTGGACCTCTTATACAATACTGTAGGTTCAATTACGTGCTCCGTAACTAGTAGGTACCTACCTAATAGATGGTAATAGTAAGTGTATCTCTTAAGTTCTTTAGTAAAATAAAGAGTTCTCATTCATTATTTCTAAAGACTTTTATGAAAAAATATGATAAACATTGTTTTAATTTTACTTACTTCTTAGCAAATTAATAACAAAAGGAGAAGGGGATAACGTTGATTCTTCCGCTTCCAAATATTGTGATTTTCTTTTGATTTTGTTATATAATTGAGATTTTTAATAAAATAGGTCTACCAGATGACATCTATGCTTGACTACGTATGAGGGATATATTTTCTTTGGTAGATATTATACGAAACTGCAACGGAGGCGCATAAATCTATAATTTCCAATCAGTTTCATGATCAAACGACACTGCAATGTTACTGCATTGCTTTGTCATAACGTCGTAATTTTCCTGAGTGAAATCGCTGCCTTTAGATATCGTTGTTTCTCTGCCTCGAGGCAGCGTCTGTCGGCAACAAGCTTGTATCTATCGGAGTTGCGATTTGGTCTTCAGATCACCAAGATCTTTTATTAATAGCAATACAACTAGCTGACACTCGTAACTTAGTTTGCGAATTAACAATATACTCGTAGTACGCACGCACCTACACTTCTTGATGAACATGCCCTCAAAATTTCATGCCTCTAATGGTTTGACCTAGCTAAGCCTTTTATGCATATTGATGAGTAGAGATACCTATATAGAGATACAGATTGAGTTTATAAGTCAAAAATGATTTTATGAGGTACCAAACCAAATGCCTAAAAGATTAACGACAAAAATCAAATCACAGAAAATTAAATTGTAAGAAAGCATAATAAGATAACAAAATCCATCATTTTCATTCAAGATCGTGGACCGCGGAGTCGATCCTAACGCGAGAGACGGCGACGGCGCCACGCCACTTCACTTCGCAGCTTCAAGAGGACACTTGGGGACTGTTCGTTGGCTATTGCGTCACGGAGCCAGGCTACACCTCGACAGACACGGGAAGAGCCCCATCAACGACGCCGCAGAGAACCATCACTTAGAGGTAAGAGGACCCCTAGGCAAAGAATAAGTAATATTATATTATGTACCATAACCTAGGTACTATCCGCTTGCCAATGCGCCATGCAACTAGAGTCATAAATGCAAAATGGTGGTCATATCTTGGCAGTCAGTCTTTCAGTTATTTTATTATTTCAATGAAATAAGAAGTGCGGTTTTAGACTAGCGGATTAACCGATCGGATTCGTCGCTCCTGTTTTGTTTTTGGCAGCACGTTATACGCGACAAGCCGCGAGAGACGCCTAATGTTACTGACACTCGTTAGAAAAAACGGAGCGTAAACGCGCGTATACGCGCGTTCGGTTGTCATTTTGCGAGTACCAATCCGCCCTATACGCACGACAAAAATACACTAGTCTAGAAACTGCTTTTAAGCGTCGATGACACAGGGCTAATTTAGGTACTAACTACAAGCCGGCGAGTTTAAAGCTAGCGATTGAGCGGTCCGGAAGGATCGTAAACTAGCAGATTTAAAAAAAAGCCGAAGACTCGGGGCGAGTTCACAAGCTACAAGCGAACTCGCTGGCCTGTAGCTGGTAAATTAGCCCTGTGTTAGGGTCACAAGTCAAACAAATGACGATACGTTTGAAAACAAGAGACGATTCTCATTAAATCACAGATAAATATTCCAGTACACCATTCAATAAAAAACCTATTACAAAGTAGCTCTACATTACACCACAACAAGGAAAGAATACATTTACATCACACATAGGACCAGAACAATTGAAACATCACCTCACTTGTTACAACACGTAATTACACCTGTACTTTCTACCTCTATGGTCATTTAATTACGAGCATAGACAATAGAGCAAAGCTCACGATTTGAAAGTGTATCAAGTTTCACCTGGTCACACTCTGGTGGGTGGTTTGTAATTGCGCATGGCGATTGTTTATCGTTCTTAAAATCGGTCAAGTGCGTTTTTTACGCGTATTGTGTAACTCACAATTTTTGGCCCATGAATAAGCTGAGAAATAAATGCTATGAGTTGCGTAATGTTATTATTGTTAATGAATAGCTTTTAGGGACAAAATAAAAGCTTTTATCTAGAGATTATGCTAGTTTAGAAAGAAATCAGCTGCAAGCGCTAGGTTAGGAACGTGCCTTATAATATTTTGAAAAATGTGTAGGAAGTTCAGTTTTTTTTTTTATTAACAAACATGCACACACTCACACCCCTGCACTAGGATTCCCTGTGTCGCAGGTGGCATGGACACATACAAGACATCACAACATCCAAGACCCGAGAACAAACATTTGTGTTCGTCACAAATATTTGCCCCGGCCGGGGATCGAAACCGGAACACCAAGCTTCGTAGGCAGGGTCACTACCAACTAAGCCACGGTGTCGTCAAAAATTATAAATTTCAATTCAATTCAATTATTTTTTTCCCCTCCATCCCTGCCTTACTCAAACCGTTTAACATTCTTGGATCATTTGTAGAGTACCTACCTGCTTATCTATCTTCCTATAGCTTTCATTGGTAAATTTAATTATCTGGTCCTGATAATAAACGTTTGAAGGATTTTAATTTATTCTAAAAGAAGATAACTTAAAGAAGATGACTTAGGACGAAATTAAAATTTATAAAAAACTATAGCATCGATGAACTAAATGAACTCACTGGCGTCTATGACCTTGGCCGACCCTTAGGTATCATGAAACTGAACGCTTGAAGACAATGGTCCGCCACATCCTGCCGTTGATCACATTCGACACATCAATTAGTTATGGGATTGGTGAGGTCAATGTCAGGAGAATATTCGTTTGTTCAGGTCTGAATCTGCAAATGATTAAGTATCTACTAGCTGACGCCTTCAATTTCGTTTGCATTGCGAAATAATCAAGTTTATTTCTTAGTACGCGCCTGCACTTGTTGAACACACCCTCCAAACAAGTTTCTACGTTTAGCTATTTAGCCTGTAGATTGCCTGTCAGTCAGTCAGTCAGTCAGTCAGTCAGTCAGTCAAGTTCAAGCCTTTTGTACATATTGATGATTAATTTAGTAGGAAAATATTTTGCTACAGCTAAAACGACAGGCAAAACTTTTTAAACAGAATCAACGCCTTTACAAAATTATAAAACTATGATAATATTTTACAGAAAAAAGTTACTTTTAACACTATTTGTAGGTATTTTTTAGGAATCTAAAGAGAATTTTGAGGCATAACTAGGACCCACAGCTGGCCAAAGCCTCCTTGTTTTACCTTTATCATACAGTTTTGTGCTGTTCGCCTACTTTTCACATTTTTTGACACAACACAACCCACTACTTATGTATGTACAGACAGCGTCAGAGATAAGTATCCCCCTTGCACAAGACACCCAGCTATAAATACTTTCAAAAAATTGTAATACTTAAAATTATTTTCAGGCTTACATACGGTTATACAAATATAATCTATTTTTTAAAAGCTAAAAACTTTTCCATTCGCCGCGACGGTGATTTTAAAGGGATTTGAAGCTGGGTATTATAATGCAAGGGAGATACTTATCTGTGACGCTGTCTGTACCTACCCTACTTGGCAATAAATAAATTAATAGTGAATAGGTACATTCAGCGAGCTTATTTTTCCATCTCCGGTTTAATTTTTATCGTTTTTTCATATCAATCTTCTTACCCACAGTGCCTGAACGTATTGGTGGCTGCCGGCGCGGCGGGCGACAACAAACAGCTATCGTCGTACAAGGCGATACACTCCTGCGCATGCACCCCTGGCGATGCACGAGTGAGTACCTTTTCATTGGAAATTGGGGCAGGAGTAGGCTCGGATCTGAAATTGTCTTCACACCGAGCTCACGCCAGTGTTCTCCTGTGATTAAGTCACTTGTAGCTTATATTATGGGTAGGTATAATATCTTAAGTGGTTTAATCACATCAGTAGTTTACTCACGTACACACATGATGTGTTTGTGTGAGTGGTTTAATCACAGGAGAACACCGGCGTTAGCTGGGTGTAAAGACCATTACAGAGCCGACTGTACACACAATCTTAAAAAAACCACCTATGTGCTGTGCTGCTGCTTCTTCAAAGAAACTTTTTTCTAAATGATAAAACGACTGTAAAAAAACAAGCTTGTTAGTTTGGCGCTAGATGGCGTTGAATAAAATGTCCATAAATATTTATTATGTATTATTACTCAAGTCCTGATAATACCCGATCTGTCATTACTCTGTAAGAAGTGAAAAAGGGATATCAAAAATGTACTTAGTAGTTTTTTATTTATCATTACTTAACTATTTATGAAGTGGTCCCTAATAGAGCACTGTTCATCGTACTAGGTCTCTAATGAGCCTGTATGGCGAGATCACAGAGACTTTTTAGTAGTAGAGTTTTGTAGTAGGTTCATTCATAGTTCATTTTTATAGATAGGTACTTGTAGATAATGCTATCTCCTTTAATATTACAGTGTGCACTACCAAACTGCATCAACGCAAATGGCTCTCGATCCCCTTTCTACCTTCATGCGCCGGAAAAAGAACACCGTCATTCCACCCAAGAGAGAAGAGGATCGCTGCCGTCGAATTCCGGATCAATCGGTTCATCCAGGACAGGCCCAGCTGACGGCTTGTACGTCAATCCCATGCAGAGAGCCACATCGAACAGTGCGACGCATCATACCTCCTCTGGGGAGGAAAGTTCTGGTAAGTCTCATATACACTATGAACGAAGGGAACAAGCTACCACCGTCATTTCGCTTATGGAGAGAACTGTCTTCGAAATCGTCCAGGACTGGCCCAGCTGACGGCTTATGATTCTCGAAGCGGCTTATATGCCACATCGACGAGTGCGACGCATCACACTTTTTCAGGAGAGAAGGGTTCTGGTAAGTCCCATACACATTATAAACGCAGACTGCAAAAGATCACCATCATTCTGCTCAAGGAGGGTCTTCGATTTCCATAACATTTGGTTCATCCAAGACTGGCCCAGCTGACGGCTTGTACGTCAATCCCATGCAGAGAGCCACATCGACCAGTGCAACGGATCATACCTCCTCAGGAGAAGAGATTTCTGGTAAGTAAGTCTCATATACACTATGAACGAAGGGCACAAGTTACCACAGTCATTTCGCTCAAAGAGAGAACTGTCTTAGAACTTTAGATCAATCGGCTCATCCTAGGCTGGCCCTGCTGATGGCTTGAACGTCAATCACATGCAGAGAGCCACATCGACAAGTGCGACGCATCATACCTCGTCAGGGGAGGAGAGTTCTGGTAAGTCCTTACTCTCTCTTATGATCTTCGGATCATTTGATTCATCCAAAACTGGCCCAGCTACCGGCTTATACGTCAATCACATGCAGAGAGATACACCGACCAATGTGACGCATCATACCTCTTCAGGGGAGGAGAGTTCTGGTAAGTCCCATACTTACCTTTTTTCTGTTCAAGTCTCATATACCTATACTATGAACGAAGGGCACAAGTTACCACCGTCATTTCGCTTAAGGAGAGAACTGTCTTAGAACTTTAGATCAATCGGCTCATCCAGGGCTAGAACAGCTGTCCAATGACCAATCCCATACAGAGAGCCACATCGTCCAAAGCGACGCATCACAACTCTTCAGAGGGTTCATGTAGGTCACACAATGAGTGAGGTCACCAACGATACATTCCAATAAGACCAAAAGGCTCTAGAACCAATCACGATATACTTTTTCTAAATTGCAAAGGTTTACTTTAACCCTCAAGACGGGGGGACCCTTCTACCTACTTGATAATTTCCGATAGTGGATAAATTTAGCTTACCCATGAGTACATCACGATTCGATTCGTCATCACGATAAAACTGATCGTTAGTGGTTATTGCTATCAAGTGGTCATTACGCTACAAGGAAACCAATCTGGATTTATAAACTTTCCTCAATCCCAGTTTATGCCTCAACACCTTTTACGCAAACCGAATAAACAAGCATCCATAAGCAGCTAATCCAATCCATAGTCGAATGAGTAATGCAGGCGCGTCTAATGGGTGTCGGAAGCGAGCAGGAAGCTTAGGTAACGTCGCACCCCATTGAGCAGTTGCTTTCCTGGTGCCGAGCCAGTCGGTCTTGTGATGTGAGCTGAGCGGTGAACGTTCCCAAGTGCAATTAAGTGTTGGTAACAACATGGATAATATTTTGTTCAGGGAGTGGGCATATGATGTTGGATTTGGTTCCGAAGGTGTGGGTTTTGGAAGCCAAGGTTTGTTTGAAATAATGAGAACAATCTTGCTGGGGAGTTCAAATTAAAGTCATTTTTAAATGTTATTGAGGATACAAATTATTCCGAAAAAAAGTGATATTAAATGGGATTACCTATAGCTAGTCGTGAATCCATAAAAAACACACAGCAACTAACACCTAATAGAAGCAAAAAGTTTAAGAGCAAATGTGATGAACTGATCTGATCAAATCATAAATACGTCCGGTTCAAATAACAGCTAGATCAAACCAGTTCCATAGTTAATAAGGATCTCTTTTTCACAGGATGTTCAGCATCAGATGCGGACACAGCACACTCCGGTGGCTGGTTCCTCCACAACAGCAGCTCTGGTGCTCCCGCCGCCTTGTACCAACGCGTGAGAGATCTGTTCCACACACGTTCGCCCGGGCCACGGGGGCCGGCGGAAGGACAGGAGGCTCCCACCATGACTGGTAAGAAACCATCAAACACAGATACAGCCAACTCTGGCGGCTGGTTCCTTCACAATAGTTACTTCAGCGCTCCGGCTGCCTTATACCAGAGCGTTACAGATCTGTTCCACACATGCAGTCGGCCATGGGGCTAGCGGAAGGACAGGAGACTTTCATCATGACTGTCCCACCATTTGAAACCATCTGGTTTTGACATTTTACTGATAGTCTGATAGACCATTTATAAATAGATTTCTTAAACAGCGTTCAGCGTTGTCACCTTTTAACCTTTACCTGACTTCCAAGCGTGTCGGTCAGAAGTCAAAAGGCACAAATAACTGATGATGACATCTTGAATAGATAGATAGATAGATTGTTTATTTTGAATGACTTGACAACAACGAAATTTCTGGTCCTCTAAAATGTTGACGAATCCGAGCGTGCAATTCGGCCTCCTATGAATGAAATGTTTGATCTCCTATTATGTCTTCCCTGTTTTTGGCCACGATTTTAACAGCAATACTTGTTTGTAGTAAAAGCAGAAGTGCACGGCTCCACCACAGAAGTGCTAGCGGTGCACGAATCAGACAGCGACAGCGGAGCCGAGGGCACGCGCAGGGACCACCACTACGAGGACATCTACATTGCTAAGGACGAGAAGCAGCGGCGAAGGTAACTATTAAAACTAGTTTTAATCCAGTAGCAGATGACCCATTTCAGTTTGGTTGGGGGCGGGGAGAGGAGAGAGTCAAACTTCGAGGACTCGTGTCCCTTTTCGAGACTAATTAATAGATAAAATTTATAAACTCCTAGAAGTGTTATGATTTAATTAGATCGTGTTGAAGGGATGACAGACGCAATTATATGCTACTTTCTATTATTGACCTAGCGATCACCAAGATTCACAAGAATGATCTGACTAATCAACACACATGTATTAATTTGTAGATTGATCAGATTACTGTAAAAATTGTCAATCAATTGGGTTAAAATTCCGCATTGGTATAGATAGGTATATTATTAAAGATAGTTATATATATAAAGATAGTAGGATAGATAGTAGGTAATCTGGGATTTACGGTACTTTTTGTCTCAATACTATGCGGACTAAGCCGCGAGAAGCAGCTAATAACCATCTTCATACAAACGGAAGCGGTAGTGCAGAAAACAGGAGTTGTGATCTCGGTCGAAGTCAAAGGCCAAATGGCAATCGACGAAACCTTGATATTGAGCGCTGCTCCAAACAGCCAAATATTGAATCTACCTATTGTTCCGTATTATGTAAACATTTGGCTTCAGTCAAATATTAACATGTTATAATAAATCTACCATAATAAAGATGAGAGATATTTTCTGACAGGAGTAACTCCCGAGACTCGGGAAGCCACAGTAGACCGGGCAGTGCAGCGCTCGTCGTCGACTACACATCTAAAGATCAACTAGACAGGTAAAGTATTCTCACTTTGAGAGGGGTAGGATAATTCTTACTTCCTTACATTGACTACATGGATGAGCGCTTTAGCAGTATTGCACCGGCCTATGTGAATCAAAGTCCTGTGTAGCACTGTTCTAGTCATGAGCAGGCGTGATCTGTTACCATCAGGACAGAGCTTAGCTCGTCTAGTCTCATGATTACAAAATAAAAACACAAAATCCTACTTCATTAAAAGGAATTGGAGAATAAAAGTAATTGAATGGCAAGCACGAATCGGACGACGCAGTGTAAGAGGGAACCACGCGATGGACTGGCGACGTTGTTGCGGACGTGGGAACTCGGTGGATGGAGAATGCTCGCGATTGCTCATCATGGCGTCTTAAGGGGGAGGCCTATGTCCAGCAGTAGACATCCAATGGCTGACATAATGATGATCTTGATGAAAACTAGGATGAACTTAACTTAATCTGATTGTGTGGTCCCAACAGTTCGAGCAAGGCTTACGAAGAAGTTTCACCCGTGTTAGACATCCAAGCAAAGTCGTCGATAGCCACCAAGCTGGCTGCGTTGACACACAAGGCGCAGAACTTTGTAAGTGGAAGAAACCCGAGCGAGTTTTGGAAGATCATTATGATTTTTGCAAAATATTCGGTTTAGAAAACGTGAAAGAACCATTTATTCCTGCCACTAATTTACAAATCTAATTAGAACTTACCCTAAACCTTTGAAGGAATTACCCACTGATAGTAGGTACTGGTAAATCTGGTAATACAATAAAAAATTCAAGGAAAATTGATACCAGTCCATAGCTAAACGCATGTTAACTTTCAAACTTAGGTAGTGGAGTAGCGTATTCTTTGCTTTTGAAAACGTTGCTTAGTTATTTCCTCCAAAATGGAGGGTTTCCTAGCATGGATGGCAGAAAATAACGGAATTTTCCTAACCCAGGCCAGTCGCATATCCTCAGCCGCTGGCAGCCGCCGCGCCTCTGTCTCCGATGAAGTGTCAGTGGTCCAAGCTTCCGCTTCTTCGGGCGTGTCTTCGGGAGGCAGTTCAGGGGATGAAGCCCCCCCTCCGCCTCCACCACCCCTTCCGCCGGTCGTGCTGGAGGAACCCGCGCTACGACCCTCCGAGTTAAGGGGAAAGCTCGGTAAGTGGACCCTAATAGACTATAGAAATAGGTGGTGTCTTCAAGAGATAGCTCTGGAGATGAAGCCGCTTTTCCCCCACCAGCTGTGCTAGAGGAATCTACGCTATCTACGCTACGACTCTCCGAGCTCAGGGGAAAGCTCGGTAAGTGGACTCTACTATACTCAGAAGTAGGTGGCGTCTTCAAGAGACAGCTCAGGATATGAAGCCACTTTGCCTCCACCAGCTGTGCTAGAGGAACCCGCGCTACGATCTGCCGAGTGGACTCTACTAGACCACAGGGATAGGTGGTGGTCTCCAATGAAGTGACACAGGTCCTAGCGTCCTCGTCCTAGCTTCAGAGGCAGGTTAAGGAATTAAGCCCCCGTTGTCTCCGCCAGCCATGGCTCTGCGGGTCGTAGGGAGGAACCCGCCCTACGAAGTACGAACCGCAGAGCTCAGGGGAAATCTCGGTAAGTGGACTATACTCGAATACAGAGATAGGTAGAGTCTGATGAAGTGTCAGTGATCCAAGCCCTCGCCTCTTCGGGCATTTCTTCTCGAGGCAGTTCAGGGGATGAAGAATTAGATATAGATATATAATTAGATAGAGATTATGTGGGTTTTTTTTTGTCGCATTTTCAATGTATATACTGTGATTCTCTACTTTAATACTATATAATATCTACTCTAGTATCTTACGAGTTACTTACATCCACAGAAGTATTAAAGTATAGAATACTAGTTATGAAAATATCTAGTATCTAACGAGATAAGAGACAATAAACGTATAGAGCGCCTTTGTTAACGGACGAGGTTAACTGATGGGATATAGTCTCTCTTTGTCTCTCGTCTGTCGAGACGAGTCGAGAGTTAACAATTTTCATAATAAATACATGCTCAAATTATCCAAAAATTGTTTTCTCAAATCTAAGTACGAGTAGGTATTACAAATTAATATCTTCTTTTGGTATTTCAAATAAATGTATGCTAACAAATTCACCTTGTTAGCTCGTCGTAAATTAAGTGATTATGTAGGTCTTCATCTATTTTAGTATTTTATACAATTAATTATAATATTTACAGTTATTTTTAAATCTCAAACTAGGTCTCAATTTACAGAATAATTCTATGATATCTGCTTAATTTATAAGAAAAAATGAAGTCGCTAATGAAATATGTTCACTTTCTAACGAAGTAATGGGCAGTTAGTCGCGTTCTGATTGCAATCTCCGCTCAAAACAATAAAATGTATGTAAAATAATAATGTGGATCCAAAAGTGCAGTATTTCACTTTCTTTCTAGACTTGTATGCTAAGACTTAAATTTTCACCCAGACTGACCCCGCATAAAATTATTAGTTGACTATATTTTTGCATTTTGTATGAAACAGTTTGTATTTTCAAAGTTGCCGACAACGCCAGTCAAAAATAAATGAATTTGGCTAAAACTAGCCTATTTTACATAAACTATACGCATACCGAATTTCAGCTCAAACTCTTCCGTAGTTTTGACATATTTGAGGAACAAACATTCATCTACCTATCCCTCCAGCCAACTTCAGAAACTTTCGCCTTTATAATATTAGTAGAGTAAATAACTCCTTATGTCTATACGGGAGGCTTCCGTCGATTGCGACCAAAAGGTTTAGGACCGCGGTCACAATCGACGGATCGATTTAATTTTAACATTTTTCTTCTGGGGGTTGGGACCTCCCACGGCCTCATGCAGTTAATTTTTAAGGAGAACATATTTTGTCATTGTACAGTTTTCCCAATTAAATTATTTTTTTAATTAACTGTTAGAGCATTTTTCTGTTCTTTCTGAACTGACCCTAAGTTCCTAAAAGTTCAACGCAACCAAACGACTAACATTACAGTAGCAAAGCAAGATCCACTTTCAGAAATACGAGACTGTTATAATCTTAAAGAGAGCCTAACCTTAGTGGGGGTCCTCCCAGATGAAACAGTAACCATTAATCACCATGTCGAGAAAGCGATCACCATTCTGCGCCACAACGCAATAAAGTCGAAAGTGGGCACTAATCAAAATTAAACAATTATCTACAGGCACCTTCTAGTAATTGCAAAAAAGAGCAATTGTTCAAAATCATTGCTACGAATACTAATACAAATTCATTTATTGTGAAACACAGGTAATGGGATGCTAATAGATATTATGGTTTGTCGTCGAGCTCTATGTTTTACCTAAATGGCGTACAATATATTTGGTACCTAATTACAAATTTACACAATCATGCACAGTTTAACATCTAAATATTCCTTAATTGAATAGTATGCCTTTCCAACAAGAAGCCTAAATACTTTACGCATTACGATATATTCACAAATATAACGACGAAATATAACGTCAGTAATATGTTACAAGTAAGTAACTAGTAAGTACTAAGTAGGTAAATCTTAAATTAATGTATTTCAAAAGTCTAGCAGTTTTGTTAGGGTATGTGGTATACGGAAACGGCTCACGGCACATAATAATTTCAGATGAGAATATTTTCCTGTTTCATACTTTTTAGAGCGTGGTTTTTCAGTAGTCGGGTTTTAGTTTTTGAACTTATTTCTAATTAATAATAGGACTAAAACAAGATATCAATTTAATTTAATTTTGGTATAAATTGCGTCGCCGCCAGACAGGTCAGCGGGTTCACACTAGGTTTAATAAAAATAACTAAAATTGACGAAGAGATAGCGAGAAGCTTACTTTCTTTGCTATTCACACCTTAACGACTGATTAATTGTGAGTTATTACTGAAGCGCAAAAAGCTAATAAGCTTGTTAAAGTGTAAAGAACCGTGTCGTGGTGACTGTCATCATCAATTTAATGCAAACAACATAATACCAAAAGTTAAATAAATCAATTTAAATGGTTGAATAGCTGTTTTATTTGCTTGGGAATGACGACCAATGAGAAAAGTTGAAAAAAACACTTGAATAATGCCTCCATTAATCACTTTTCTCTAACAAATACTCTATTGACGTACTAAAATGTAAGTTAGAAAATATATTATTTCAAGTACCGTAGATACAATATTGATTATCGGTGCATAAAATTATGTGGAAAATGTATCGGAAAACTTCTAGAGCAAATTGCAAATGCAATTTACTGAACGCGACCGCTGAAGTGTGACATCATATAAACACATAATAACTGCAGTTTATCACCGTTGAGCGAAGATACTTCAGCTTTTTCACTGAATACTGCATTTTTGTTAAAAAATCCATAAAGTTCAGATGCTATTACACCGGATTTAGGATGTTTTTAAAGATTTTCTCAGAAATACTGCGCATAGAGAAATATACGAATGTAAATCTAGTAATGGAACAGTAGAAAGATCAATTGATGTTGAATGAATTAAAACGGTGCAGTAAACGCATCAGTTTGGGTTATAGGTAGAGTGGAGTTTGGGGTTTGGGTAGGTAGGTAATAAGTAGAGCGATTTAACAAATAAACCAGTCTTATCAAATTAAGACTTCGATTCATTCAGTTTGATTAGTTTGTGCATGAATCGAAACGTTCAAATAACATACCTCCTAAAAATATATACCTACAAGCTTTAATAAAGTCATCATCGCCGACACTGCCAGTCGCACTGCAGATAATTTTCATGATAAGAAAGTACCAAGCATCCCACTTATCAGTGGAGTCGGCTGCAGTGCGTGGTGTGGTATGCTCTGTGCGCGGCGATGCGAAGACTTTCTCCCCCCACCTAACAGTAGGTGTTTGCAGCGCGGCGCGGGTCCGCAGACGAGGAGCGGCCGCGCGCGCCCAACCTCGTGAACAAACAGCCCGCGCTCCCCTTCGTGCCGCCCGCCTTCCCGCACAACGCGCCCGACCGCCTCATCAAACCCTCCGAGTATCTCAAAACCATCACGGCGCCGTGCAAGCGCGACGAGGGCGCGGTGCCGCCGCAGCCGCCGCAGCCGCCGCCCGCGCCCCAGCCGCCGCCACCGCCGCAGCCGCAGCCGCCGCGCGACCACCAGCCTCTTGCCGCCATCAGCAGCGCCGAGCTGTCCGCCGTGCGCCTGCGCGCCCCGGCCGCTAAAACCCTATCCGCGCCGCCGCCCACGCGCTCCCTCAGCCTGCAGTGCCTATCCGGCATCGGCATCAATGAACCCTACCGCAGCGCCAAAACGGACCTCATCGAAGAGCTCAAGATGTCCAAAGACATCACGGGCATCAAGAAGATGAAGGTGGAGCGCGCGCGCCGTGAGAGCCTCCAGGACAAAGAAACCTTCACGGAGTTCACGCGGAGATTCACGGCGGACAACTTTGTGGACCAGGTCAGTGCCTTTCTTCCTACACTTTCTAGATTTGTTTTGGTCTAGTGATACTTTTCGAGGTGGCACCTGACAGACTCATGAATATTCAGCTTATCGGGCGGTAATAAGCAAAGCGGAATTCTGTATTCGATTAAAAATGTATCATCCGCGAGTCATTATCTAGCGGATACTAATGGCAAGAAAACGGTTGACGCCGCGATCGATCACGATTGAATACCGTACGCACACGCATTTCAGGCTCCGTCTGTAATCATCCAGCTCGTTTGCGGTGTAGCCGACCGAAGTAGACTTGGAGCAAGCACCAGGGGAGACGAGTGCACGTTAACCCAGTGATCCACTTAGCAGATCTCTCGCCTGGGTAATGGCCGTGAAACGCATCATGACTCGCGCTTTACACGAAATTTCCTCAGACATTTACAGAGAAATGCCACCACATGGCTCTGAGACAATACTTTCCTATCTTATACGCAATCTTGTCTAAGTAGAGATAGAGAGCGTGGTGTCATAAAATTATGATCGTTCTTCGCAAAAATGTATATTTTTGGTCTTTTGCAGCGATTTTTAGGATAAAAGTAGGTACTAATATTACCATAATGGGTTTTCACAGTCTACTTACGAGCAATTATTATTTAAGTAGCTATGAATTGCTCCACAATATAATCCAATAAAAAGAAGCATAGGCTTCTGAAATATGAAATTCAGAAACTGTATTGAAGGTCACTGAATTGCAATGTAAACAAAAGACGATTGTCCAACCGTGAAAGCGCTTGCTTGACACAGTTCGCAAACTAGATCGTTCGTGTGATGTAATGTAACAGATAATTTACGATGTTCATGGGGTAATAGCCAGCAAAATGGCAATAATTGTAGCGTAATATGTGTAAATATAGTCACAGTTGATCGACTTTTACTTGCAAGGTGATGAAAGGATCTTACGAAACAAGACACCTTAGTGACTGTGTTAGAGCAATTCATACCTGTTTTAGTTTTTGAATTTACAATTAGACATTTATGTTGAGACACGATCTAACTAAAAATTACCCTAAACCCTGACAAAATTAGAAATCTTTAAACGATTTGAAGGGATATATGTATATTTTCAGTGGACATAGCTGAGATTATTACATACACCACAAATTTTTAATTACCAAAAATACTTTGGTGGACAATGCAGAATCATACTACGTTGTATCTGTGCAGTCAGAATTTCGGATTTCTATTTTTTAAACTTATTAAAGTAAAGTAGGTATAAAGCATAATATATATATAATATGCTTAATAAAATACCTAATAGTACTCATTTAATTTCCGAAAGTGAGGTTTTTAGGAAAATTGGCACATATCCTTCTGGGGCACCTAACTCGCTTTTACTCTAAAACACCGCAAATTTTTAATTAGCCGAAAAAAAAATAGAAATCCGAAATTCTGACTGCACAGATACAACGTAGTATGATTCTGTGACTGAATGACCTAATTAGGTACATTCATTTTACTTTTGAATGTAAGGTTTTTTAGGAAAAGGGACACATATCCTTCTGTGGCATCTACCCAATTTGTTCTAAGATAGTTAAGTAGATACCGTAAATTGTCACCAGAACACGATCTATCATAAACATGTTCCATTAGGATTAACCGCTTGCTCTAACTGTCTGTCGTGCATGAGACCGCTTTTACTAGATGGGAAAATATCTCGTTTTTGCACTTATAGATCTAGTACTATAAATCACATATATAATTAGTGTAGCTAGTGAAATTACTGGACTTTCGAGACTGACTATCAAATGCTTCAATGTGTCTCAACCTACACGAGCGCTTTTGCAGTGTTGCTCCGGCCTATGTGAATCAAGGTCCTGTGTAGCACTGTTCTGGTCATGAGCAGGCGTGATATCTTATCATCAGGAAAGCGCTTAGCTCATCCTGTCTCATGTCTACAAAAAAAATATTTCAAAAAGTTGATGTAGAAGTAACATCCGTTAAAAAAAAGGATCTCTAAACATAATAAAAATAAGAGTTTATAATACGAGTACCTACTTACAACTAGGAAATTACTAAGTAAATGAGAAGAGAACATCTAAAATATTTTCCTTAAGAACCAAAGCGAAAAAAATGTGTAAAAACAAAACGAACTTTTAACTTTCTAGCCAAAACCAATTCACACAAAGGTACTTTTAACATTGTAGCCAAAACCAAATCACACAAAGGTACTTTTTTTAACATTCTAGCCAAAACCAATTTACACAAAGGTACTTTTAACATTGTAGCCAAAACCAAATCACACAAAGTTACCTTTAACATTCTAGCCAAAACCAATTCACACAAAGGTACTTTTAAATTCTAGCCAAAACCAATTCACACAAAGGTACTTTTAACATTCTAGCCAAAACCAATTCACACAAAGGTACCTTTAACATTCTAGCCAAAACCAATTCACAAAAAGGTACTTATATCATTCTAGCCAATTTATATGCTAGGTTTATTCGAAATTAATTGCTGCTCATCATATTGCCAGAAGGCTACATAACTCGTTGAATCGGAATGAAATGATTAATTAGAGCCGCGGTAACAAAGCTGTTGGCCAATCAAAATAGCATTGTGATTGCGCTCTTCACAAAAAGAACGTTTGTAGTCACGTCGTGATCGGCAAAGCTTTTTGCAGATCTATTGTCATTGAGATAAACTAACAGATCTCGCTTCCTCTTTCATTTGTCTGTTACCAAACGTTACGTATTGCTTTGGCATTTTAAATGAGTTATTAATGATGATCTAATCACTGTGTTATTAATACCTATGCCTCTATACAGCATCGTTTCTAAAGTAAATAGACATTTCTATAAGATTATTTTTATGGGGAGTAAAACTGCATTTTCGGCTGTAGGGCAAAAAGGTAATAGCATATAATAGTAGATTATGCACTAAGGGGATAAAGCAGTGTCTTATGTCGCGGGTGGCATATTGAACCCTGAGCTAACGAGGGACTCAGTTATGAGTGATTCTTATTATGTAAAGTCCTGAGTGACACGAAGGGTTCAAGCTACCCAAGACGAAGACAAACATTATCCCAGAGGAGCATACTCTACTTTTCACACCTTCTGCGAGACAATAAAACGCGAGACGCGAGGGTTCCAGCAGCGAACACCGTCTTTTGTTTCACAAACTTTGAAGTCGCGCCTTTCTTCTTTTTTTTATGAATGGTCTCTATTTTCGAACAAACCTTTTTACAATGCCATATGGGCGTTCTTTTACTGAGAGTTTTCCACGAGTTTCCACACGAATTTGACGTTCCAAATTCAAATCACATTACAACCCTAGGGAGTTTCATACAACATTACCTCCCTAGGTAGGTAATGCTTTGCTTTACTCTGATGACATGTAATTGAATATTGTCGAGCAGGTGGTGTGAAAATAGCTATTGCTTACTTTAGCTTGTGGTAACGGGACTAGAAATGTACCTATTACTGTGTCAGTGTATCAGCTAAAGCACTAGTTTTTTTGATGCTGGTCATTTTCAAGTCAGTGTCAGTTTCAAGGGGAGGATACCAGCTTGAAACCACAGCTAGTTGCCACTTCTACTGGGTGTCATAAGACATCTCCCGAACGGCGGGTACCGGTCAAGTACCCCAAAATGTTACGGCACTAAATTACATTGTGGCTGGGAACTACAGTTCCAATAAAAATTTCGCTGATTATTTCCGTGGAGGTACACCTCCACGGAAATAATCAGCGAAATTTTTATTCAACAAGACTCGCAATTTGCAATGTACGCGTAACCAGACTATACGCACATATATCTACACTTTTCCGTAATGTTGTCATTTTTGCAAAAAATAATACGAGATTTTAACTAGGTATTAAATGGTAGTTATTATGTAATTCTTCAGACAGTATGTTTAAGAATCACTCATAAATCACTTGCAGTTAAAATCACTTGCGGTTAAATAGAAAACTAACAGTTGGTGTCTTCTTTCTAACCGCAAGTGCGATTTACTTTACTACTATTTCTGTTCGTTATGTACGAACAGAAATAGTCATCATCTTTTCAAACACTTTTTCAAATTCAGTGATGGATAGTCCATGGCAGAAATCAAAATATAACTTTGTTCTTCATTTTTAAATATATAATAATCTAGTCTAAATTCCCAAAACACTGAACACTGAAGTCAGTCTCATCGACCACATGAGTCATAACATAGGGTAATCAAAATTGGACTTTATTTCCCAAGTCAATCAGTTCATTTTAGTATGAGAACAGCGCCAAGCCAGTATTGCACGCTTTCACTACTCCGGTGAAAAAGTATCGCGCTCTTTATAACTTTTTCTATTAACACCTTTCAAAATTTCAGCAGAATTAGCATTAATAGCGTTTGTAATTAGCTGCGGCACCGTGCTGTTTTATGCCTGAAACGACACAGATTCGAAGATTTTTCTTATATCGAAGTTATTAAAATGCGACTGTAAATATGGGTGCCACTAGTTAAATATGTCACAAAAATAAAAAAAATTTTTTTTTACTGCATAGAACAAAATATTTTGTAATTTATAAAGAGAAGACCAATTGATTTGTTAATTATTAATTATTCCCATCTGTCACCCTGCTTTGTCACTAGGGGAACAGATAGGCCATAAAAGTTATATCTGTCCCCCTTTCAGCAACAGGGTGACGATGGAACTTTTATTATTTGAAAAAGTTCTCTCCGTCCGTCAGTACCAGGGGGACAGACAAAACTATTTTATTATGTATAGTTGCACAGTGGCAACTAGGTACTTGGTTTACAATTTAATTATTTGTTAATGGTAACACATGCTTTGTCTTACACTAAGTCATGCCATTGTCTGTAGGTATGAAATAATAAAGAAATTCAAAATTGCGACGCTAATGGCCTCGTGTCACGCCAGCAACAAGTTTTATCTTTCCTCAAAATTTGGCAAAAGCCATAAAAGTAAGAAAGGAAATCGTACGTTTTCACGCACCTGCGTAATTCTTACCGGATATGACCACGATGTTACATTGGCGTACTCACGCGTAACGCTTAACTTATGGTTGAGTTGTAAAGATGTATGAGAAAGCTATGAACGATTATTATTGTAGTCAACATTTTCTCGAACCTCTTGATTTTATCGGCTGTTCAAGAAAATAACTAAGAATGATTATTAAAAACACTTCAAATACTACCAAGTCATTAGTGTCAATACTTTTCGCTTTTGTATTTGACCAATGTTGATATAAAAATATGCAAAATATGTTGATATAAATTATGCCTATATCACTGTTGTGCAATATGTATTACTCGGGCGAATGAACATGACACCTGGCTGACACTCAGCTCGGAACATGATGCTTCCCCCGCTGCCCCGCGCGGCGCCCTCCGTGTTACTTCTTTTTCCAATTCCACGCTGTACTTTGCACAAACGTCATTCGAGCCAGGTGTCATGTTCATTCGCCCGAGTAGTATTCGAATACGTAAAACCAGTCCACTCTTTAAAAGATAGGCTCCTGATTACCATAAGTTACTTGACTGTCCACTTTAGCTTTCTGCTTTCGAGAGAAACTAAAAAACCGCATCGTCACTGTGTAATCTAATTGATAATTCATAACATACTATTTCGAAAGCTTTATGCCAATCACATCCTGTTTTATATTATCGTCGAAAAAGATCTAATCTGCTGTAATAAGATTGTTGGGCCGAAAATCCATGTTCTATGCCTTAATTTGAATAAAAAGTAAGTAATTCATATTAATGAACATTAGAAAGATGGTTATGTAATTTTAATGTCTTCATTACATACAAGATAGCAGAATATCTCTAAATATAAATTTGGACTTGAAATTGATCGAACGAAAGATTTGCCAACAGCTAATTTTGGTCATGCTGCTTTGAAATTCTTTCCATGGTGGTCTAAAATATGTAGCTAAATACGGAAGAGACATTCACTTGAATTCTGTGTAGGTATTTATGCCTACTTGCAACAAACTGTCAAAGTTCCTAAGCAATTAGTTTATTCGCTTGGTAAACAGTCTAGATTCTGACCATTAAGAACTGCCAAGCGAGTAAAGTTGCTTAGCAACTTTGAAAGTTTAGTGCAAGTCGGCATAATGCCTACTTGCACCAAACTGTCAAAGTTCCTAAGCAATTACTTTTCTCGCTTGGTAGTTCTTAACAGTCGAGATTCTGACCGTTATAATTTAATATAGGTTTAATCTTTATTTTTATAGCTAGTTATATACATATATTGGATTTGAAGTAAAAGATTAAAAATAAAACTAAATATACAGTTATTGTTTTTATAACTCGAGGGCATGACTCCTTTGACAACTTTTCTCAAACTCTCATGGTTTCGGACTTGGCCTGCGGTGCCCTTTTCAAAAAACCACCATCTATATCTTGAAAATACGGGACAATTTTCAATGCTTTGAAGTAGTTCAAACACTTTTATGAATCAGCTGTGTTTTACTTTGAGCCGTATGGTTTTCTCCCATCAGCATCCCAGATCTGTGCGGTTCTTGTGGTTGCCGTTACTGTCACGGCTTGTTGGCATCGCGTGTGATGTAACATAGCAATAAACAACCCGTTCGTTATTTATTGGGTTACTGCCATATTTTAATTGGAGTTAAGTTACGAGTTTTGTTTATTAAATTCTTGTGTAAAAAGTGAGGTGCCACTTCGAAACTATTGAAACTCATGATACTTTGTTAATTTTTTTTTTGTCAAGATAATAATACTTATACACCGTCAATTTTAATAACCAGAAAATAAATACGCATAGTCAGTTGCCGTTATTGAACACAGTTATGTATGATAAATGTAGAAATCCAAAATTCTGACTGCACAGGGACAACGTAGTACCCCGTCTGCATTGCCCTTTTATTTTTTTTGTAATTAAAAATTGGTGGTGTATACTTATATAACTATTTATTTTCTATATTTTAACAATCGTAGGTACTTATTTTGTTGAAAGAAACTAACCAACTAACAATAATGTTTTCTGTTACTGCACATTACAATGAGACAGTATCTTGGATATAAATGGCTAAGTACAGTATAATTCTACAATATCCGTGTTAAGAGAAGTAAATATTGATGGCAGTTCCCAGTCCTACAACTTGTCGCGACGAAGTATGCGATTTTTAGACCCTGAAAAGCATTGAAAAGCATATCAATTATATATCTTCAAATCATTGCTTGCAAACGAATTCCTTATCATAAAACACCTTCCGTATATCAAAAGCCATGAAAAATCGAGATCCTGCCTCCACTACTCTCACACTAGTTGGTTAACGAGTTTCGTGCGATCGATGGCAGGGTTTTCCGCAGGTGCCTGAGCGCGACGGGGCAGGGAACATCATCCCCTCGTGGAAACGGCAGATGCTGGCAAGGAGAGCGGCGGAGAAGGCCAGGAAGGACTTGGAGAAGGAACTGGCAGGGGAGGCGGAGAGGAGGCGAGCGGCGGCCGTGCCCGCGTGGAAGAGGCAGCTCTTGCTTAGAAGAGAGGAGGCGGAAAATAGGTTAAGGTGAGCCTTCTTTTAGACGGGGTGATTTTCTGCCAATGGTTACACCAGAAGATGGTCCTGTACCAAGGGCGCGATTACGCACTTTACGGAGGTAATGGGATGATGAGTTTAGGTACTTTTTAAGGTTCTAAAAGGTAGAGTAAGATGCCTGTTTCAGGTCCAAAAAGTAAACTGGAGTAATAAAAACTGAACTATAGTACCTACTACTAAACTAAATTTTACTTATCTGTAAATGGGTTTGACTTCAGAACAACTGATTCTATGAGGCAATGAATGGTGAAGAAACCGCCGGTCATAAACACCATGACATGACGAAATTTTTTGGGAATTGTTTGCTCCTCAAAATAATAAATATTTTGAAGAGCATACAATTCCCAAAAAAATTAAGTTTATTTGGCACAAGACATTTGTCGGTACAATACAATAATGAACTAAATAGAACATAACAATGCTTGTAGTAGTACCAGAGTTAAGTCTCTGTTCCTCGCACTGGGACTGAGAGCCTGTACAGTGAGGTCACAGCGAAACAGAATGAATCCTCAATAACCCTCAATATTCAATTGCAGACAGTCTCTATACACTCCAAAAGTGGAGGAGACGAACGGTCACGGACACAGCCAGTCGAACGGGGAGTGGCCCGCCTACCCCAGCGCCGCCACGCGCGCCGTCTCCATCGACAACATCTCTCTGTGCTACGACACGCCGCACCCGCCCAGGGCGCCCTCCGAGGCACCCGACCATTGTAACGGTAATTCACTATTCAATACTTAAAAGCCATCACGTATACAAGCCTCATCAAAGGCCTCAAAGGGCTCAACAAAAAGCCCTATTATCTAGATCCGTCTCCAATTCTCCATCGACAACATCTCTCTGTGCTACGACACGCCGCACCCGCCCAGGGCGCCCTCCGAGGCACCCGACCATTGTAACGGTAAGTCACTATTCAATACTTAAAAGCCATCACGTATACAAGCCTGATCAAAGGCCTCAAAGGGCTCAACAAAAAGCCCTATTATCTAGAACCGTCTCCATCGACAACATCTCTCTGTGCTACGACACCCCGCACCCGCCTAGGGCGCCCTCCGAGGCACCCGACCATTGTAACGGTAAGTCACTATTCAATACTTAAAAGCCATCACGTATACAAGTCTGATTAAAGGCCTCAAAGGGCTCAACAAAAAGCCCTATTATCTAGAACCGTCTCCATCGACAACATCTCTCTGTGCTACGACACCCCGCACCCGCCTAGGGCGCCCTCCGAGGCACCCGACCATTGTAACGGTAAGTCACTATTCAATACTTAAAAGCCATCACGTATACAAGTCTGATTAAAGGCCTCAAAGGGCTCAACAAAAAGCCCTATTATCTAGAACCGTCTCCATCGACAACATCTCTCTGTGCTACGACACCCCGCACCCGCCTAGGGCGCCCTCCGAGGCACCCGACCATTGTAACGGTGAGTCACTATTCAGTACTTGTATACAAGCTTCATCTAAGAACAGGGCTCAACAAAGAGCCCTATTATCTAGATCCGTCTCCATCGACAACATCTTTCTGTGCTACGACACCCCGCACCCGCCCAGGGCGCCCTCCGAGACACCCGACCATTGTAACGGTAAGTACTATCCAGTATTTAAAAACCATCATGTATACAAGCCTCATTTAAGGCCTCTCAGGGCTCAACAAAGAGCTCTATTGTCTAGAGCTATCTCCATCGACAACATCTCTTTGTGCTACGGTTAATAAATATAATCGGTTAATAAAAGTTGAAATTGGTTTATATTTCATTAATATTTTAACTGGTCCTAATTTTTTTTATCGGTAAGTAACAATGACTGTATTTTTGTTCCAGGCCACGCTATGACAAATGGCAACGGAATGACAAACAGTAACGGGATGACAAATGGTAACGGGATGACAAATGGTAACGGGATGACAAACGGTAACGGGATGTCAAACGGTAACGGGATGACAAACGGCAAGGGAAAACACGAAGAAGAAGACGAGAAAGAGGATGAAAAGGCTAAGATAATCCCGTGGCGCGCGCAACTGCGCAAAACTAATAGCAAGCTCAACCTACTCGAATAAGCACAATATGTAAGTTTCCCGTACATTTTTAAGCCCCACAGTCCATAAGTCTATCAATCAAAAAGCAATTCATAAGTCTATCAATCAATAAGCAATCATAAGTGTATCAATCAATAAGCAATTATAAGCCTATCAAATATTAAGCAGCCCTAATAAACAAGTCTATACCAGGTTTTAGACCCGTCAATTAAAAGATTCCAGAATGTCTGTCAAATATTTTTATCATAGTTTGATTTTTTCCGCACGAATCGTTAGACAACTTTAAAATAGTAGATACTTATGAAATTTGGATTTTTTTTAGTGGAATATTAAAAGTTTCTAGATAAATTCCTATATTAAACTTAATTATGAATGTTTTTGATTTTTAACAATGCCATGCAATATGTGTATTCATTGTTCCTTGATGTCTAAAATTGCAGGCCAAATAAGTTTCATTACGATTTTTATTATTATTAAAAACCTTAATATGTTATGTATGATTATTTAAAATTAGTTTTAGCAACTTAGGTAATAAAAACTTGTAGGTACTCAATTTTATATTTTTTATATATTTTTTTAATAAACTTGAAAAGCTGAATTTTTATATGTATCTGTTTCTGATACATATTTTAAATTTGGTTAAAGAACTTAACAGCAGCAATATTTTCATTTAAACCATGGGTACTTACTTATTTTTACTGTTATCGTGTAAAAATGTAAATCGACTTATATTAGACGTAAAATTAAACTTATAACTAAATTCGACTTCTCGATATTTTTTTACGAAATCAATGTTATTTTTATGCAGTGATAAGTTTGTTGCAATATTAGTCGTAAGTTCGTCCTTCTCGTATCCAAGATAATTATGTAATTTTATATATTGTTTTAATGTGACGATGTATTGTAATATTGTTAATAAAACACTGTTGCTTACCCATTTGTTTTTATGACCCTATTTAAAAATAAATATGTACAGTCAGCCTCACAGACATGTCGACACTCCTAAGCTTTCATATTTATATTACTCTTAATTTTGCATAGAAAAGTGCACGCAAGCATTTACAAATTAAAAAAAAACTTGGCTGAATTCTTGTCAGAATAAGAATGTCTTTGCAAAACTAAGAGTATAATATAAATATGAAAGCTTTGGAGTGTATACATGTATGTGCAGCTGACTGTAAATCACGTGCAAACGTTTCTTCAAACTACACCTAGTGTTCCAAACTACGGACTTACACATCATGTGCAGTCTTCCAACCTAATAGGTAAGTACACTTTTAAATATTATTACTCAAAAAAAAAAACCTACATGATGCCATACGAATATTGGTGATAAAATTTCTCTCATGATAGAAAAGTAATCACGTGCAAGTCTTCCAACCTAATAAACTGTACTCTTTATAAATATTATGAGTAAAAAAAATCATTCCCTGGTGATTCCATACGAATATTGTTGACGAATTGTCTCTCATGATAGAATAGTAATCTGGACAAAATAAGTGTCCATGCAACAGGTACATAAACTATACCAACATACTCCTTTAGTTATTTTATTGCAGTCAGTTGCTTTCACCTCGAGGACATAAAAAATCTTTATAACTTTTCAATATTTAAAGTAGCGATCGTAAAATGCACTCCAATTGCAATTTTTGTGAGTGAAAACATGTGCACGCCGTAAACAGGGCAATAAAATGTTAAGGAAAGGATCGCAATGCTTCGGCATAAACATATTTGCAGGTACTTATTTATGATTTACAAAAAACTTTCGATAGCAGATTTTATTTTAAAGTTATTAATATTAAGACCCAGAATCCCATGCGCCGTTATCTAGCTCGCACATTTGTAAATTTTTAAAGATATAAATTGACTAGACATTTCAAAAAAGTGGAGCGGTGATTTTTTTACTAAAACCTAAGGCAAAACTGTTTTTCCCTATCTCCTTCGTCTATGTTAAACATATCAAAACAAAAAGTATACTCAAACATCTCGTGAGGTTTTAGTAACAAATTTAGCGCATATACTCAGTCAATTTATAATAAAAATGAACAAATGTGCGAGCGAGATAACGTCGCGCGGGATTCTAGGCCTTAAGGGTAATCCTCAAATCCGAATTCCATACAAAATGTTTCGGACAAATACTCAAAAAGTGCGCCGTATTATAGTAATTTCTTCACACTATTCGTTTTGTCCATGTTTTTTGATTTCGTGAACAAAAAAGTGAAAGGTTTCATACTTTAATTTAGATTTTATACTCGTTTTAAAATTAACCATACTAACTTAAAAACACGGATGAAATCTAAATTAAAGTATGAAACCTTTCACTTTTTTTAATACGGCGTACTTTTTGAGTATTTGTCCGAAACATTTTGTATGGAATTCAGATTTGAGGATGCACCTTAAGTTTCAAAATAATGTTTGTTTATAATCTAAATGTTTAAACAATAAAGTATTTCAGTGCTGATGCTATTGACAATATCGTTAGCTTCAATCGAATGTGACTACGTAAAGGCAAACCTTCCTGCAACAAATCTTATAGCAAACTTCGTACGAAAATTCCTACAATCTTTACGATTCTCAGACAAGACTTCAGCACAAAGATCATTCGCAGAGTCGCCGGTAAGCAACGCTATAAGACAGCTTATTTCTGAACTAAAACCATATCTTCAAGACGAGGATATTGAACCAGCAACGGAAGGAAATGACGACACAACTATCATAGAGTTCGAACCAAAAAGAAGCTTCCTAAGAGAACGGAAAGAACCATCAGAGATGCTACAAACAAACATTCGCAATTACAAGCAGATAAAGTCAGACATCAAAGCGGCTTTGGAGAACGAAGCAATCTCAGACAGTACTAAGAAAATGGTGACTAGGACTCTGGCCGATTTGATAGCGCAAGTTATCGGAAATCAGTGCTCTTGGAAGAGCGTGGAACCTTCACCGGCCGTATTCAGAAGCGGTAGAGACGCCAAACACAATATCACCATCGAGGAATGGGAGGATCTCAAAACGGAATACATGAATTTCCTCGAAAGCAAACATATGAATAAGTCGATGGTGTTGTTTAACGAGTTTCACAAATTCTTTTCCAATGTTATTAACGATACGCAATTTTTATCAAATAAATACAAAATCAAATGTAAGCTGATCTATGTAAACGAAACAGACAATGCGAAACTTAGAGAGGGTAAGCAAGTGGAAGACGCGCAAGGTAGCTGTTACGAATTCAAAATATGTACAGAAGAAATCAAAGAATTTCTATTAGAATTTTACAAATCGCTGAATGATACAGCTGTTAGTGTGTTTGTAAATTACGCAGCTATGTACAGCCGAGATGTGATTAATGACGATGAGAGTCAAGAGAACGATTCAGTACCGAATGTACTGAAAGGTCTACCACACGCTGTGGATCGCAGGGTCACCAAAGTGTTCCTTCAAGCTCTAGCCCAACTTAAACTAGATAAAAACAAAAACAAAGGAGTGAATATCAACAGCTTAAAAGACTTTGTGCGAATAACAATCAAACGAGTGATAAAACACTTAAAAAAACACATCGCTACTGACTTAGTTTCTCTTAAAACAAGTTTACTGCTACCTGTTAAACAAGATCTGAATATAAATTTGGATGTTGAACTGGGTAATTTAGAGGAGGATTTCAAAGGAAGGGTTTGCACTGCGTTTGTGACTTGTAACGGTAAAGTCACGGGGACTCGAAGGACCATAGATTCAGGAATTCCACTTCCAAAAAGTGACAGCGTTTATTTAAAAGTACGAATGAGTTTGGGCGATAATATCAGAGATGCTATAGTTAGAAGTAAAGCGATTTATGGTTCTCGAAGGTTTAACTATAGAAAAATTAAAAATAATGAAAATAGATATACAAAGTATAACAGGAATATAAATGTGACAAGAACTACAATGGGCGATGAAACTACAAAGAAAAATGTTGAGTCGAACTTAATTTAGAAGGAATATAATTGAATAATTAAAAAGTCTTATATAATATTACTTATTTATCATTAGATATAATTTTTTGTTAACAGTCTTAAAATTACAGTGTTTAACTACACCACCTTGCAAACTATTTTTACAATTAAAACTTATTTTAGTTTACTTGAATGACAATTTTTTTTCTGTTATTTCAATTTAAAAACTGAACTACAGAATCGATTTTAAGGGAATTATATAGGACCAATCAGAAAGTATTATCTTTCAAATAAAAAAGGATTTTCCGAATCAGTAATATGACAAATTTATGAGATCGCAAACATAAGAAAAAAAAATCTACTCGTGACCGGAATGCTGGTTTCTACTTTGCACAGCGTATAAGCATTGCCATTCAACGTTCAACGTGGCAATGCCGCCAGCGTTCTGGGCACGTTGCCGTCTGGTGGTGACAACGACCGACTAGGTTATTTATAGTTTATTTTTTTATATATTTCTGTGTTATTTAGTGTTATGTAAGTTTACATTAATATTCTTGTTATTAAAAAATTACATATTAAAAAAAAAAGAAAAAAAAACAACCGATTTGAGAACCTGCTCCTTTTTTAAGTCGGTTGAAAAATAGTAACTATTAGACATTTAGAGGCGTGAAAAAAATCGCAGGACCTGAATTATCACTCCGCTCTTATTCGCAAAGAGAATATGAAACGTGATGTAAACTCACAAGTTCAGTAGGAGTCTGTGTAGATGATAGGGAAGTGCTGCACTCTGCCGCTGGACCACGCGATGGTGAGACACGAGCCTTCCGCGAAGTTCTGCTGGAAGGCCATCGTGCTCGGCAGCTCGCTCTCGATGCCGGGTATCAAGCAGCTGGTGACAATAATAATAGTGTAACTAGTTGACATCCGCAACTTTGTTTACATTGCGAATTAAAAAAAATACGCGCCAACAAATTATATAAATATATTTAGTAATAAATCCGCTTAATTTCTAAACAAAGGTTTTAATTAACTTAACTTTAGTTTAGAACTTTAGTACATATTACTATATTATAAACCAAAGAGTCAACGAACAGAAAACCAAAGTTTAAAGATACGACACGTGTTTCGCCTCTACACGAGGCATCATCAGGAGGTGTGGACTCGCCGAAGTTCGAAACGAGAGAACTTCGGCGAGTCCACACCTCCTGATGATGCCTCGTCGAATAAATCAAGCGGATTTATTACTAAATATATTTATATAATTTGTTGATATTTATGGATTTCCGCAAAGTAACGCCTGAATCAATCAATTATCTAAAATACGCGCCTTCACGCCTGATGAATATACCTTCCAAGGAGGAGGAACCGGGGAGGAAACGCCCAACCATGTAATACTGGAATGCTTAGGAGTGGCAAAACAATGAGAAAAAATTGACGACACGGATGGTCGAATGGCAAGTGTGTTGGAGTGCCACGCCCCGGTGTCGCGGGTGCGATTCCCGGATCAGGGCAAACATTTGTATGATGAACATCTGTGTTTGTCCGGAGTCTGGGTGTTTTATATGTATTTACAAAAAGTATAGTACATACTCGGCTAAATATAGGACTAGATGGAGTTGTGTGACGTGTCCAAAATATAACATATAATAAACTCTCAAAAACCCAAGGTCGCTCCGCAAAGCCTACGAAGAACCCAGGAAATTTATGTGCTTCTGGGCGGGGTTGGGCTGGCTAAACTATTAGTCAGGATATCCGACAGACAAAGGACCAACAGGAGTCCAAGTGTGGAAAAGGGAGTCCATTTACATTTACCTTCCAAAATTCAAGGCGCTACATCCTATGGTCTGTGCGTTGTCTTTCAGTCAGTCAGGACTAAGCCTTTTATATACATAATATCGATGAAGTAACAAAACTATATGGTACCCGCTTCGCATGGTTATGTATGGTAGTAAAATGATGATAATAAAGTAAGTTACCTAGTTGTAAACTACATCTATGGCGAATCGTTTCGTGGTTTCGAGCGCGATGAAGTTGCAAACTATCAAACACCCTCGAATCCATTCGTAGTAGTGGAGATTGTAGCAGTTATTCTACTCAGGCGAATGAACATGACACCTGGCTGCCACTATCACTCGCAACCTGATGCTTCCCCCGCTGCCCCGCGCGGCGCCCTCCGTGTTTCTTCTTCCTTTAATTGCGATGTATGCGCTGCGCTGTACTTTGCACAAGCGTCATTCGAGCCAGGTGTCATGTTCATTCGCCCGTATAGTACATGAACTCAGAGCTCACACTCACCACGGAGTGATCTTGAGCTGCGTCGCGAGCCGAGTGGTGCAGAACACGCACACCAGATGCGACTCCTCGAACAGCACGGCCAGGTGTCGGCCGCCGCGCTCCCACTGCAGCGCCAGGACCGCTCCCCCCACTGTGTCACCGGATGGGAGCTCCACCTTCGTCACGTCTAGGATTGGGATGGCTTTGCTATCCTGAGAACCTGTGAAAAATACATTACTACAGTCTAAAAATTCAAGGCTTCAATCGCGTGGTATCGTAATGTTAGTAGCCTGTATTTTTCTAGCTCATAAACCCATATCGAATTTCAGCTCGTTAAGGCGCTTTCAAATTAGAGGTATGAAAACTAGTAGAAGCGCCACTGAGGCACCACTGTGGCGCTTCTACTAGTTTTCATACAATATCTAGACGCGCAGGCGCCACTATCGTGACACAGTGGCGCTTCCTCACGCCTCTAATTTGAAGGCGCCCTAATACAACTGTATTGGCGTGATTAAAGAATCAACAGCCATCCATCCATGCTCATAAACTTTGCATTATAACATTAGTAGGATTATAGTACATGATGTCAGTTTAGCACAGGACATAAATGAATGGAGGAAAAGGGGGGGAGTCCTTTGCCCAGCAGTGGGACAGTACAGGCTCCATGCTAGGACAAATAGTTAAATACATTTAGGGTCACTATTGGTTCGAGGGACCTATTTGGGTCCTTATTCGTCACTCACCAATCATGAGTCCCGTGTTGCTGATCGCGTATATCATGGGTTCGCCCTTCGCAGCGAACAGCAGCAGATCACCAGGGCCCCAACACGCCGCCACCACGCGGCAGCCGCGCGTACACCATCGCTCCGGATTCCAGTTATTGGTCTGCCATATTCTAAATTTAAAAAAAAAGATATATTAATGCTATATATATAAAATGCTGGGGTCCCTTGATAGAGCAAGCTTTCTTAGGGCTCTTTCAATTTAGACGTTTCGTGTCGGACCGCTGCAGTGGCGAAGCGGTGCGTTTGTCGTGCGGCGCACGGACGGTCATTTATTTTCATACAAAGCGCACGTGCGGCAACAGTGCGTCGATACGAACGTAGTAAACTTACGTACGAACGATTGAACGTCGTTTTATGCAGCTTAATTGATGTTGGTTGGTATAAAATAGTGTTTAAGTATCAATCTGAATGTAGGCTAGTTTTGTCCACACAGTTTCAATGAGTGATCAAACATCAAGACAAACATCTTAGTTTTGTTCTACGACTGGACTGGATTTTAGACAATACGGCGTCTATATGTATGTATGTTTGTCCAATGATAAGTCGATAACTCTCGAAAGCCTTATCCAATCTTCATTAGATTTGGTAGGTAGGTAGGTAAAGGAATTTTCAGATTTGTAAATGAGTCAAGTTGGTACAGGGGTTTAGGAGACCGCCACAGGCGGACAATCACTGACAGGGCCGCGGTCGAATCCGACCGGGACCCCGTGACCCTGTCAAGTGCCGATGCGCCGTCAAACCTCTCGTCCGATGACGAGTGGTTTGACGACGCATTGGCACTGAGGTGATTGAAGGAATATCAATGGGTTTTTAGTCGGTATGCCCTGGTGGTGAGCCCGACATAACCCTCTGGCCCTCCCCGGCTAAAGGGTATGCGTGATTGCATGATCCCATTGTAAAAAAAAAAAAGGGGGTTTAGGAGAGACGAGACACGGGAGGTTTTAGTTCAGAGCAGACAACTAGTTACCTGAATATGATAGAAGAGGTAGCAGCAAACACCTTGCTAGCGTCAGGCGACCACCGAGCAAACACTATGCCTCCACCTGCTAGCCTGCGCAACGGGACTGCGGTCTCCATAGCCACATCCCACACCAGCATGGATGGGTCGGCGCCCGAGCAGCTGATGAGGAGATCGCCGTTCGGAGACCAGCTCACATCAGTAACTGGGCTGTGACCGGATCTATGGGAAATAAGTTGATTTGTTATGTGTATAGAATTGTGTGGTTTAAACAAATATGTTGAATTATTGTTATGGTATTTGTTTTTTTTTCTTTGTTTATTTATTTTTATTATATTTTCATTGTTTTGCTTGTATTTCTTGTATGAATTATTAGGATTTGGAAAAAAACATAGTATACTTTTACTTAGGCAGCAATTAGTACATAATCAATGGTAGATCAATTATTGAGTATTTAATTATTAAATAAAAATTATCTGTCATAACATACTACAGATAATTTTAAATTTTTTAAGTTCCTAATGAACTTTCTGTATTCATTTTGGGGATTTTAAGGGTAAGCAGATGTCTAATCAATCAATCAATCAATCAATTTATTTTCCAAAAACACAGATATTGCACAATGGACCAAGCACTAGGGCAAGCCTGTATCACGAGTCCTAAATCCAATTAATTAATCAATGAGTCCAATTAGGGTTTTGCTTACCTTTTCAAAAGAACAGCATTGCTTGAAGATGGCTTCGTAAACATTGAGTTAGGGTCAACTGTCCACACAATAACCCCCTGCTCACATCCCACAGCCAGCTCAGAAGCCGAAAATGGCCTCCAACTCATAGAAGATACGTGTACTTGCGCCTTGCATTTCAACGTCGATACAAAAGATACTTCCGAACAGTAGATTCTGACATTATCATCCAACATAGCAACAGCAATTTTAGTTGTGTGTGGGTGCCATGCCAGGCATTTGATGGGGGCATAACCCCAGCTTCTAGTGTTTGAGTAATTAGCTACGATTTTGGGTCCAATGTCTTTCAAATGAGGCTGCAAAAAGTACCTTAATGCCGAGAACACATTGGCTACTTTTAAGGCGTAAGATGCAGTCACAGCCAGTAAGTGGCTGTCTCGGTTTATTGATGGGTCGGCTGCGACGCTCAGGGCTTCAAGGAAACCTTGTTTGTACCAAACGCTGGTGATTTTCTTCAAAAGGTTATCTTCAACGTCTATGTAGAGAGAAATGTTCTCATCTGCCGTTCTTTGATGTGGAATGTCTCTGGTAACGTTGATAGAAGGGTGGTTTTTCGTCTGAAACAACCATTTAGCTATTACAATGCATGAATTTTAAATAATTAGAGGATCATTTTTATAACCTTACCGCGTTTGTGAAAGTCGATATATTTCCATAGCGAATGTTGCCGCAGCAGTATACCTCGTTCAACTTGCAAAATGCTATTTCATCTGGCCCTGGCAGTTCAGGAAAACCGTGAAATACAGACATTTTTTTACAAATACAAGTTTTAGATAGATTTGGATAGATTCTAACCGGTAAACAAAACAGATGGAAACTGAAATTCAAATCTTTTACCTATTTTCACGTTTTAAAGTTTGGTCAAGGGGCAGTAATACTTGCGCTATTAGTGTTCCGTATATACAAATAGAGCAACCTGATATTATATGACATTTTGTTCAGAACTCCTAAATTAGGTATTATTTTGTATTAAATTGCATTATTGATTATGGTTTCGTATAATAATAACATTATAAACTTGAATTTTTATAAACCTATTTTTTTTTTCTTTCGAAGAACCGAAGTTCTTCAGTTTTGGCTTCACATCAAAGGTATATAGCCAGTGTCAAGTAATTGGAGAGATTATTTTGTCATAAGTCAGAGTCGATAAGTCAAGTCATGTTTCTGTAAAGAAGTAGTGGTTGCAACTTTACTAGAGGCTTCTATGGAGTTTTGGAGGCAACACGAAATGTCACGTTTTACAGCATTACACCATTCACCAACACTCATACACGTTCACGAGCACTTAATGGATAAAAAACCCACCGTTTTTACACTTAAATACTCAAAGATATACAAGTTTTGTCAATTAATTTAATGCCGCCAATGCGCCATTTTTCATGTTCCCGCCAAAAAACTCAACCTAATTTTAAAGAACATCACATCAAAGAGCTTCTATACTATGTATCTAGAGAGCTAACACGCCATTTTGTTTTATTTAAGGATTAAGAATTCTGAACCTTATGACTTGGAAATAAAGTTCTTTTTTAATTAAATCTAAATATAAGGATTTTAATGCTTGATAGAGACCCCCTCGTTAAGGAGTGTGTCTCGTTCACACAGTTGCCAGCATACAATTAAAATTAACATGGCCATAATTTTTGAAATAAGTGGGACAATTTTCGAAATTAGACGATTTGCTCTAAATGTTATTCAGATTCATTTGAAAGGTTTAGTACAGTCGCTGTCATGTAGGTTAGGTACCTAACTGCCGAGAAAAATAATTACTGTTCGAAAGAAACAGTATTAAAACCATTGAATCAGATATACCTCACTAGAATGCGGCGCACCGCCCTCTTTTTTGTTGATATTTTAATGCACCTATGTATAATATAATTTTAAAACAATAATGCAAAGTAACGTATGTATATAACATTGATAGCTTATTGAGCAGATTGAATTTTCCCTTGGTTGCTTGTTTGTCTCAATGAAATATTCAAAGTTCAAAAATTATGGTCGCCCTACAGAACGAGACACACTCCTTACTGGTTCTAGCTCTTTCGGCTCGCAGTTTTCGTGTGAGTCGGCATTCTAGATACATAGTATACAAGTTCTTTGATCACATCTCTGATACAGAACACTAATTTATAAATTGTATCTAAAAATAGCTATAGCCTTATTAATGCAATGACATTGACAGTAAAATGTTTGTGACACTGTGATAGTGACGTTCGTTCATTAGGTAGCTTTTTAATTTGGGAAATGCCAGTAGAATTTTAAGAAGCTAAATACCCTGGCTTCAATTTCACAAATCAATCAAAAAATTAATGTTTGAATCAGAATAATACAGTTTCGGAAAACATGGGTATCGCATCGTCGCGTATGAATGTCCAACAATACCTACGCGAAGCACGGATTTTGTACAGTTTGTCATGTTCAAAGGTTTGATTCCACGATGATGATAATATGAAGGCACCTTTATAACTGAGGTACCTATATCTTTCATCTAGACAGCTTCTTAAAAAAATCCTAGGTTGTTGCACTGCATCAAGAGTTAAGTATTTCGCAACACACGTAGTCGTTAGCAAATTGCAACTCCGTCCACGCTCTAACTTCAGTAACAGTTTACGTTAGGGGGATCCTTTTGCATTCAAAACTAAAACTATTTCACCCTCTCGCTCTGTGAGTAATTTATGCATCCGACACACTTCGCATTGCGAAAGATAAAAGATTTTCGAGCGTATTCTGAGCATTATAAAGGCACTTTGGGAGAATTTACTGCGTCACTCCCAAGATTTATGTTGAAGTGGCATTCGTGAGGTGACATGCGTGTAATTGATTTTATCTCATCCTAGATACCTATGCATTTGTTGGGTCTTGGGAGCTTTAGGCTACCTACCATCGATCTGACATTGATTGAAATCAGATGAAAAGTTATTATTTTAATGTAAACCAAGCAAGATTAACACACATATTTAGATATGATAATTGAGGCTTCCGTCGATTGGGACCACTAGGTTTAGGACCGCGGTTCCAATCGAGACGGAACGATTACATTACCCCTAGAGTCAAGGGCCTATAGGTATTTATTTGTATGTTTTTTTGTGGTAGGTTAGGTAATTACCAATGTATATGAATAGGTACCTAAGACATGGCCAGGAAGTTCTATTGTACCTATAATTACTTACTGGATAAGGTGATTGGTAAGGCCGCTTTTTAGTTTGTTTGGTGATTGGTGGTAGGCTAGGTACCTATTTATTTATTTCACTAAGACATGGCCAGGAACTTCTAAGTAGCTATGATTACTGACTGGATAAGGTGATTGGTAAGGCCCCTGTCTAATTAAAACCGTAATGAAATTAAGCCGTAACCTACGTTAATTAATGAACTGACCAAAATTAATTAATTTTGCCAATGCGGAAACCTTTCATAGAATTCCTCGTTTTGGTATTCATGAAAGCCATCTCAATTCGCTCCTATAATTTGAAATAGCTGTGGCTGAGGCCAGGAGGAGGCCTACCTACCACCTCCCCTCTGAATAGAATCCATCAGCCATCATTTTTTTCAACCGTCTTCAAAAAAGAAGTAGGTTATCAAATCGGTTGAATGCTTTTTTTACCATTGTGCAATGTACCTAATTTATATTTTTTGCAATTAAATAATTTTAATAATAATACATCAGAACCTTTTTGTTTATAAACCGATTTGGTAAAAACCTTTTTTAATTTGAGAGGCTATATTTTCAGATTGGTGCCATAGACATTTCATTAAAATCGGTTCAGATGTTTAGTTTTTTCATCAAAATAACTGAAAAAATATGTCGTCAAAGTAAACGAAACTGCGTAATTTGCTTCCCTGTGATTTTCAGTGGTGTTTACGGTCACTAAAACAGTGCAATTGAAGTCGGTTGTCTATGTTTTTGTAAAACCATATTTCAACGCCCTCTAGCCCCAAATTAGAGCAGACCTTGTACTATGGAATCCAGATAAATGATAATACTTAAATCTTTTTTGCAAATACATAAATTATAATAATTATACATCGAAAACACCCTGCAGACTCAGGTAATAGTAACTGTTACTAGGTACTTAGGTATTCATTTTTAATTAGTCAAAAACAAAGTGAAAGGCATAAAAAGCAGAAGTTATGTAAACAGACAAACCTCTTTATTATGAAAATTTTCTCAAGTTATATATAAATAAGAACTTGAAAGATGAAAAACCTCATTTTACTGTGTGGCACCACACACTAAGATGAGTTGGTAATATTTTACGGAAAATACTCATTTCTATTGTAAATTGGAAAACTAATCTAATACCGAGAGCGGATTATCCACACGATCTGAGTTTTAATTAAAACATCGGACTTTGATAACTTCAGCTTTGAGTACAATCACGGAAAATATTCAAATGAAAACATTTAGGCAAAATACTCATCAGAATTTAAATGGAACTGGACATTGTGTTTCTAAATTCAAAATAGGTAATTTCGACAGAACAGAACTGTGAATTCAATAAATTAAGTAGGTATTTATTGAATTTTTTTACAGGTTAGAGTTGTAGAAAAGCTTTCAACTTGTTTTCTTTTTCAGTGCTAGAGTGCAACACACTATCTAGCGTTAGCTACAAAACCAAGAGTTCGTAGCAACCTCTACGAAAAATCTTGGTAAAAATCATAAACATAGGGTTAAATATAAAAAAAAAAACAAAAAATATACCACAGATTTCACGAGGTTGTAGTAATACCACTTTTTTGAAATTTATACTCAGTCAATTTGTATCTTCAAAAATGTAAAATGTATCGGGTGGAACGGTAGATGGGTAGATACTTCTTCCATTCATACCTTAACATTTATAATATAAGTGTGATGTCGTAGAAACCGGTTTATTCAACCGACTTCAAAAAAGGAGGACGTTATCAATTACATTGGTATTTTTTTTATGTTTGTTACCTTGTAACTTGTTTAACTTAAACCGATTTGAAAAAATATTTTTATTTGAACTGAAATTTATGGGACGAATCTGAATATACTTTCAAATATAAATTTCATCATAATCAATTCAGTAGTTCAGTTTTTAAATCAAAATAACTGAAAAAAATATGGCATCGAATGGCAAAATTGCGTATTTTGCTGCCCTGTGACTTGTCAGTGGTGCCCACGGTCACTAGAACAGTCCGATTGTAGTCGGGTATTGTATGTTTTTGTAAAACCTTGATTATTATTTCATCAAATTAATAATTTTCCCCGACTGTACCTTTCGTTGTGATTGGCTACTTTTGGACCGACAGACATCTTAATTAAAATAATCATGTCGCTATTTAGTAAGATTGAATTTTCTCGACCTTTTGTCTAAATCTCCCTTCCTTGAATAACTTCAATTTGATTTTCAGGTATTTTTTCAGTATTATTAATATTGGCTTATGGCAAAGTAAAATCTCATAATGGTGGTTATGAAGAAGAGTTGTATCCGTAAGTATCTACTCGAAAAATCTATTTTTATTTCTCTATAACGTAAAAATGAGGCGAAAATAATTAAACGGTTTCATGATAGTACAAAGATAACGCCTTTCCATGACCAGAACAGTTTTACACAGATGTTTGCATGAGTTTGAATCACATGGGACGATGTAAGGCCCAAAATATAAAGAAACGGCATAAGGCGAAGGCACGGCGACCCTACTAACTTAAAAACACGTATAAAATCTAAATTATATCTATCTTTTTAATTTCGATTATATCTATCTATATAATCGAAATTAAAAAACATAGACGAAACTAATAGCAAAGAATAAATAATATTATTACATACTAATAGTGTGAGGAAATTACTACTTACTTACTACTATTACTAGGCGTACCTACTTTTTGAGTACTTGTCCGAAACATTTTGTATGGAATTCGGATTTGAGGATTAGCCTTAAGTAAGAATTACTAGGCTTTTGCATTGTCAATAAACCTCTATCGTAAAAAAAATATTTGAAAATGGAGATTTTACATTTTAATTTGACGAGGTGTCTAAAATTTTTTGTTCTGTCATACGACTCCATTTTGGTTTGATACTGTCTATCTTGGTGTTCTATAGGAAAATCGTTATTAATTTACGGTACCTATATAATTATGCTTACAGGATACAAGTACAGCTGAAGTCTCTAGACGATGATTGGGTCCTAAAAAAGTGGATAGTTTTAGCGCCAAAACACCGCATCAGATCTGCGACAAATATTTTCTTTGAACATCCATCAGAAAGAAATCCAATTTATAGTAACGAAATGGACATCGCTGAGCCGGTGAGTAACTTATACATATAAACAAGAACTAAAAAAGTCATAGGTATTTCCTACCATTTCCACTTACTACACACCATAAGATTTAAATTAACAAAAAAAAACGCATTATCAGTTGCCGTTACTGAACACAGATAGGGCGAAAATAAACTTTTAAAAATTAAATCGAAACTCTTTAGAGAAAATATATTTTTTGGAAAACTTCGGGGTTGAGTGGAATCTTACACTATTTGCACAGACATATTTTACAATTGAAACTAATTTTATATACCTACATCACAAGTTTTTTATATCAATAGGGCAGAAAGGGTAGGTACTACGTTGTATCAGTGCAGTCAGAACTTTGGGTTACTACAATATGAATGACAGCGGGACGAGTGCGGCGCCCGAGCCGAGCTGTAGCAAGCTTAAAGTTGTTAAAGAGTTACCAGAGTTTAAAAAACATAGAGTTTAACAAACCATGAAACTTATAATTAATATCAATGATTCGTACTGATTGACCCATAGAAAAACGAATGTCCTAGATTCATGGTTGGTAGAGGACGTGGAGGCCGAGTGGATACGAGGTGAGCGCGATAAATACCCGTTATAATCAAATAACTACGAGGGGATGAGGCCCTTGCCTTGCGATCTGATGGTCGCGGGTTCGAATCCCGGTGGCAGTTATGCGTAATTGGGTTATTACAGTCGAAAAAATCTAAGGATGCATCCCACGTTCTCGCAACGGTGAAGGAAAACATCGTGAGGAAACCGGCATGTCGTAGAACCTAAAGTTGCAAAACATGTGTCGAGTGCACGAGAGGAGCCTCTTCGATGCGCACATGAAATCCTTTCACCACGCTGGTTTGAAGGAACTAGTAACACGGTAGGAAGAATGGTTGGTTTTCTTTAAAGTATTTTTTTTTTGCAATATCTGTGTGTTTATGCGTATTTTTTTTCTGGTAATTAATAACTAAACTAACGTATAGAATCCAAATTGCGTTTCTCCTGCCGCAATCCTCGTACTTCCTCAGGGGTCACAGAAAACCAGCGCCTCAGAAGTGTGTCACTACTTCTGAGGCTAAATGCTGAGTGACTCCTTTTTGTTTACACTTTTTTTCACTCTTTCTTCTCTTTGTAATGTGTTGTTTTTTAATGTTATACATATTGTAAGCAAATAAATGTTTTCTTATTCTTATTCTTATAGTGTGTTAATAAAATTTACTACAGCATAAGCTAACTACTACAATCTATATTACAAAATTTACAAAAGGAAACAATTGGGCCACCCATAGACTGTTGCAAACGATCTATAGGTAGCTCAACTGCTCCAACTCGATACCCGATGGCAGCGTGCCGAGGATACTGGCTGCATTGCCTCTTTGTATTGCAAGGCTTATTCTTTGGCCCAGATAGCTGCCAGCCCTCTGATCACGCGTCGCTTCGACCAGATATAAAATATATATAGTATAGCTTTTCTATCCATAGAGGAATAGGAGAAATATTATAGATAATTATGATTATGTGTGTGTGTGTTAATTACAGAGTCTGTGGTGGGTCCTCCGACGGGCTTGGAACCTGCGTCCTCTCACGGAGATGGGCCCCGGCTCTTTTAAGTCAGACATCTACAACTTCCCGCCGCAGACCCTCGGCAACCGCATCAAGAAACTGCTCGAAATGCAGACCAAACAAGCAGAAGAGGAGAAAGATATCAACGTATTAGGAGATGATACGAGATTGAATAGGAAATAAGGGAATATTGTTACTAAATTATCCGTTTAGGGTAAATAAATGTTCTCCTTCCAAAAAAAGTTTTAAAGATTTTTTCAACTTGGTTGTATTTTTCAACTAACTTCAAAAGGTGGAGGTCCTCAATTCGGTTGAATTCTTTTTTTTAATGTTCGTTACGCAACCCTTTGTTGTTTATGAACCGATTCGAAAAAAATATTCTTCTTTTTATTTGAAAGGATATACCTACTTCCAGATTGGTCCAATAAAAATTTCCTGAAAATTGATACTTTGGTTTTGAAATCAAAATAACTGAAAAAAAGACGTCATCCAAGAAAACTAAATTGCGTATTTTGCTTCCCTGTGACTACCTACCTATACAGTGCAGTGGTGTTTACGGTCACTAAAACATTCTAATTGTAACAGTCAGTTGTAGTAGGTTTTTGTAAAACCTTGACTATTGTGTTTGTCACTTCAAAACTTTGTCATATATACAAATTCTTAGAAAATGTTTGAATTAAAAACTGTTAATTAATTAATTACTACACAAAAATTTTCTCAAGATAAGATAAAGTATATCGAGCTAGATATAAAACTTCTGCTTGCTACCACTATGAAGCTGGGATGCACAAAATGCTTCAATTGCAATTTGGTGTCAGGAGAAGTTGCACTTCTATGAATTTGCATTAGCTACCTTTAATAATTACAGAACTACTGAGCACTGGAGTAGGTTTACCAGGATTTTTTGATACCTAGGATATGGTGGTGTTGGATGGAATCCAAAAAAGAAGTAAAAATGTGTAAATCCAAAAAAATAATCCACAAGTAGTATTTTTTGTGATAAAACTCATAAACTATACATATCGAGTTTGAACCAAATAGCTTTTAGTTTTGCCGTGATTTACAAACATCCATCTATCTATCTTTCCTCACAAAATTCTAGACATGATTATACCGCAAATTTTTAATTACTAAAAAACTTAAATGGACAATGCAATAGGGGAAGGGGTAGGTACTACGTATGTTTTATGTATGACTGCACAGTCAGAATTTTGGATTTATACAAAATGACTGAGCTGAGCTGCAGCGAACTGGCTCGAGATAGGTACCCGGGTTTGCCAAACGATGAATAAAACTTATTTTTTTATCAATTATGGCTACCGCTTGACACAAGTACATAGGAAAATGACTAACGGTAACAGTTACTTATCCAATTTTTATCAAAAATTTTTTGACAAAAATTCGGCTAGTTTTTTCAAGTTGTTTATCTGTGTTCAGTAACGGCAACGGATTATGCGTATTTTTTTCTGGTGATAAAAAATTGCGGTGTATAGTTATCTTTTTCCCATAAGATTCCAAAACGCCAGAGCCCTGCCTCTTGTTGGAGCAAACGTTGCAGGTTGCAGACAGTAATGTGATTAGCCGACAGCAGCTTTCGGCACTGCAACCTGCTTTATCGGATTATATTCATTTAGACACCCAACTGCGACGTTGGGAAACTCATTTAGACACCCACTGATGGGACTTTGGTACTATTTAAATTATATTGCAGAATTTGCAGACTTGAGAACATCCCTGCAATTTCGTTACGTGGAAATTAATCTCTATAGCACGCCTTCACTGTAAAAGGTTATTTCATTGCTTCTTCATAGGAGTTTTAAGTATGTTTTATGTACTTATTCTCGTAGCAAAGAATAAAATAGCAACATGGTAAGTAAAGTACCTATAACGAGTACAAAAGAAGATTTTACAACTTAAGTACTGATTTATAGTAAACTTAATATTTAGAAGAACTAGCTGATGCCCGCAGAGCTTCGTTTGCGTTGCAAATTATCAAAATCCCTTTCTTAATAGGTATAGACTTTCAGCTCTTGATGAACACACACAGAAAGTTTAAAGTCTCTGCGACCAGTGGATTAGCCTGTGCGTTGCCTGTCAGTCAGTTAGGCCGAGCTTTTTATAAATATTTATGGAAAAAACATACTGACAAAATTCTAGCTAGCTAGTATGAAAAACATTTTTCAATGCCCCGTTTCTTCTCGTAAAATTCCTGTCAACTCACTAACCATCGTTCGTAGTGGAGAGGAACTTTATATTTTACTAACTCTACCTTTAAACATCAATTAAGAAGCTGCAACTCTAGCTACAATGTTGATCTTACGAACATAAACCCACGTAACTATCTACTTGCATCTGTATCAGTGTGTGCGTTTATCTGCCTATGTGTGTGTACTGTAAATACTGTGATGAGTTTATTCCTCTGCTCCCGCATTGGCTCCCACGCGCGTAGAGTCATAGATTAGACACAAAATGGATAGAGAGGTTAAAAAAGATAGATACTATGTATACCTAGTATTTTATTCTTGAGCCTATCAGGAAGTAGATACAGCATTACTTGTTTCCATAAACTAAATGGTTTGAAGATAAGTTTGAAAATTAAATATTTAGATAAATTAGCTAAATCTTATATCTTACTTTTTGCACGCCTGAAACCGAAGGTAGAACATACATAGGAACCCAATTATTATATTATACTTGTGTTTTGGCCAATCAATTATTTTTATCTTTATATTTTACTAAGTCAAGATGTCTTTTACGAAGTCTTTGGCAAGACGAAAAACTTGGCAAGAGGAAAAACCATAGTGTTGTATCTGAAAATTTCAGAAGCTCTATTACCCATGTTGCTAAGTCCAATTTTTTTTTTGCTGTCTTTTTAGGGCATGTTCAACATATGGTGGCCAACGGATTGCTTTCGAGTTCCTATTTTCCCCTCGACATCGAGTATAAAGCTGTGTCCCGGGACGAGACGATCGTAGTTCCCTCTCGTTCGCTTCTATATTAAGACCGCCTTCGTTTGGCCTTGCTACAACATGCGTCCGCGCAGAGCTACGGCTCCCTCAATAAAAACTAAACGTAGCACATATTATATTTTTTTCACGAATTCGACTTATCCAGACATTACTTAGATGAAACTGTGATTGAGATCTGACCGCCAGGTATTATGGTTAGTAAAAATAGATTCGTGGTCGCGACATTTTCTGGCGTAAGTTTCTGGTCAAAAATAGGTCGGTCTCATTACAATTGTTGTTTCAGTTTGCAGTGAAAGTGAAGTGAACTTGGGTTATTTCTGTGAAGAAGCATCAGGATGAAGTTCACTATTGACGTTTTGGGGGTTTTCCTCAAAGTCGTTGTCAGGGTAAGTGGCCTTGGGTTTGTTTTCAAGATCATCTGACATCATTTTTATATTCATTCATCTCATAAATTCTAATAATATCTTTAGTGAATAGATGTGATAAATCTAGAGAGTGTTTTCTGAACAATTTACAATGTAATTCCTTCTACGACGGTGTTTAGTAATCGAATTGAGTTTTGCAATCAATCAGTACAAACCTATCCTGTAAGTCAGTAGGTAGGTATCATACCAATTACCAACCTACAGAATCTATCTAAGTAGAGCTCAAATGTAAAAATTGACCTCAGGAATATTGGATCCATTATGTCTTTGTAAAAATATCTACACAGGACGTGCCTTCACACGACAACGAAAAACAAGATATAGGTTACAATAAATTGTATACTTATGCTTTTGACACACAATAAATGGTAGAACATAAGGCACACATACATTTTTTTAACAACATATTTCATGTAAACTAAGTTCTGGCGAATAAAACACTTGAATCTTGAATCTTGCATCTTGAACATAGGTATTTTCTACCGCCCGTTGCTTCATTCCCGTGTTATCTAGATAAAGAATAGTTGATATCCTTTTTCAGTTATGCCAAAACCGAATTGTAGCACGATTGGTTCAGTTACTAACATAACATAAATCTATTCATACACCCTCACAAACGTTCGCCTGTCTAACAATAGTGTAAAGAAAAAATAATACTTCTGAAGGCAAATTATTTATAAAAATATTATTTAATTTTCTAACGTCGAAAAACCAAATGTTGATTTTACTGATATAAAGACTAAAACTGGACTCAAATTCCATTCTTATTTAAGTTTACTTTACTTACACGTGTATTGAATTTAAAACAATACTTACGTCCTTCATTGCTTATTCAATTTCAAACAATAAGAACCAAGGTAATTTAAATCTCTGTGGTAGAGTCACTCAACGTTGGTAATGCTTCTGTTTATTTTTATGTATTGACTTGATTTTATTAGATTTTAATTTTATGATTTGAAAAAAGTATATTTATGGGATTAAGATAAATAGGCACAACGGTGGGTCTACCTGACCCAGTTTAAGTAGTTTTAGGTATTTTTCAGTTTTATGTATAACTAAATTTTTTCATTATGAAGATAGATCAAAGCCGAAATCTGAAACGAGAGTCAACATCTCCTGAGGATGCCTCGTGTAGAGGCGAAACACGTGTCGAATTAAGACTTGGGTTTTCTGTTTTTGGCGCTTTGGTTTAGATACTAAAATTCTAAACTAGAGTTAAGTTGATTAAAACCTTTATTTGGAAATTGAGCGGATTTATTACTAAATATATTTTTATTTTAGGGGGGCGTAAGGGAGCATCCAACATATAGATGTTGGATGCTCCCTTACACCCCCCTGGGAGCATAGGCTCCTAATGTCAACCTCACCTGCACGCGGTACACCCTGCAGTAACTAACGAGGCTCTGACGACCGGTGGACGGCGGTATAGCCCCTCCCATTTGACACATGCAAATCCCCCTAGCCGCTGATGGGCAGCAGCATCATCGGTGCAATTACATGTGTCCCTGCGATCGCCAACCCGCATGCCCAGCGTGGCGATTATGGGCATTACCTCCCCATGACAAGCACGACGAAAAAATGGCCCCCAGTTCCCGGTCGCCCTGCTATTCCTGGCCAAGGCGGCGGTCACGGTAACGGCAGGGCAGGGGGTGCTAGGAATCTCCGGGCTACGGAAGGCCGCCCATCCCAACTGACCCTGGCTACGTATAACAGACGCACTCTTAGGCTTGACGAACATCTGTCGCAGTTGGAAGTGGAGCTGGAGAACATTAGGTGGCATGTCCTAGGGTTGAGTGAAGTCCGAAGAGAGGGGGAGGACACTATCACCCTAGACTCGGGCCATCTTCTGTACTTCCGCGAGGGTGACCAAACATCCCAGGGTGGCGTAGGGTTTCTCGTCAATAAGTCCCTCACTAGCAACGTCGAAGAAATCTCCAGTGTGTCGACCAGGGTAGCGTATATATTATATATTAGGATGGTGTTCTATAGGATAAACTTTATTCATTTATGCATACTATACATTATACTAACGATTGGTCTAGCAATAAGATTGCGAAACCTCTTCATTCGGTCAATCGAACTGCTGTAGTAGAAACTAGAGAGCAAAACAATACAGCGAGCAATCTCTATAAAGTTAAACTTTGGAAACATCAGACTTTGATTTTTTTGTGTCCAACTAGGGAATTAAAGTTCTTCCCAAACTAAGCTCAGCAGATAGCAAAAAGTGCTTCTAGCTTAACAAACAAAGGAGGCGAAACTTGGATTAGTGGAACTTGGTAGGAAACTAACAAGTGTCTGTCGGTACACTTTGTTTTAACAAGTACCTACTTAGTTCAACTTGAAATTGTAACCAAGGTACATTCTATCTCCATAGCTTCAAAATATTATTTAATAATAAATAGTGTCGATATTCTACTGCAAAACAGTAATGTGTAAGCATTACTATGTTTCGGTTTGAAGGGCACTATAGCTAATGAAGTTCATTGATTTCGAGGTAAGTATTTTTAAATGTTTTGAAATCGAAACTGTAGCTATTGCAACTAAATAACAAACCTCTTTCATATTTTATTAGAAAATAAACATTTGAATATTATATCTACACTGGCCATTCGCAAAAGAAAAATGTATAGCTTATGTCTTTTTCTTAAAAATGGCTGCCATAGTTTTTTGATGTCAACTGGCCAGTGTTTTTTTCTTTTTGTGGTTGGTTTACCACACAAATCCACACAATTTGAAGTGGATTTAATTACTTGTTAAACCAAACTCTACCGACCGATACCTATTGAACCTACTTAGTTTACCGAAACTCTATCAAACCTATTTAATTTCAAAACGGTCTGCACTGGCCACTTGCAATAAGAAACATATTTGTTTTGTTTTTTTAAAAATGGTTGCCAGAGTTTTTACCACTGGATGGCCAGTATTTTTTATTTTTGTAATTCAACCTCGTTACGTACCTTTTGATTTCGTACCCTTACTTCGTTACGTTCTGCGACTAGTAACGTAAGTTAACATATTAATTTGTGGTAGTAGGTACAAATATACTTGTAGCATAGATTTTATATCAAAAGAGCCGGGGTCACGCTGAACTATTCCGAACTGAAACTTGGCATTTCTTAGGTTTATATCTTCCAACCGTAAAATCCAGGGAAAACACAAATAAAATACACTTTAGCTACATTCGTGCACGTCATCGAACGTGCCTAACCGTACTTAACGTCAGCTCGTAAAAGCGTCGGATGTATTGTGAGTTAGCTCATAGGTATACAAGTTACCTACATACGTTTACGTGACGTAATACGTCGAACACAAAGCTGGCAGAATGGTACTCAAATCTTGGATTGATTGAGGTTCTGAGCGCTATGTAGAGTCCATGTCACGTTCAATCATTGATCTCTTTGTAGTGAAAACTTTTTTAGGCACGCTGAGCACCTTTTTGTGGGTACTCAATGAGACTGAGCCGTCACGCTTGGCTATGTAACGTACGTTCGTATAAAGACGGGGTTTTCACTTGTACTGTCGTGTGGTCACCTTTTTATGTAAAGAAGTGACGAGAGTGGATTGGCACTAATCATGTCTGTTCATGCCCATGCTAAAAAAAGAGTTTCACATGATTGTCAAACTAAGTAAGAAAGATCAGCCGGTAGAACTTTGAAATAGGTAAATAATAATCAATGTTTTCAAAAACACAACACCCGACTTCAATCGGACGGTTCTAGTGACCGTAGGCACCACTGAAAAGTATACGCAATTTTGTTTACTTCGACGACATATTTTTTTCAGTTAAGTATTTTGATTTGAGAACCAAACTACTTAACCGATTTTAATAAAAAATTTAATGGATTTAACTGAAAGTATTTCTTCCAAATATTTTTCTTTTTTTAAATCGGTTTATAAACAACAAAGTTCAACAAAAAAAAAACATTCTACCGATTTTAGAACCTCTTCCATTTTTGAAGTCGATCGAAAACATTATTACTCTGTCCGCACGGTATAATAAACTACATCCATAATTCCAAATGTATATTTCGAAAGCTTATTATCTAAACGAACGCTTTTATCAACTTTTCATTTCTTAACAACAGCTCACCTCTTTGATGTTTATGAATACACAACAGTCTTTGAAACAGTGAGATTCTAAAATTATTATAGTTTCAATAAGTATATAAAATACGAAATTACTCTGTCTCTCTGTCTGTCAATTTGGATTGTAATTTAGTTAATTTACAAATATTATTTACTTATAAATAATTCTAGTGACAGCTTGGTAACTGTTGATAGGCACTTTATAAAATACACCTGGCATTTCATGGATGAGCAACATAAAATATAAGATTTTTATTTTCAGCTAAAAAAATACCCACGACAAACTATTTCATAATTCATTAACTTATTAATATTTCATAACACTGACATGACAATATTTTAAAGAAACTACGGCGGGGCGGCGAGACCACCTAATTTGTATTCCACAGATAGAATACTGAAAATAGTAAATTTAAGGGCCTCCCTACAGAAATCTCACTGAATTCAAGAATACACAACGAATTTGCGGGTGTGAAAAAGTTACTTTTTTTTCATGAAAACGTGGGACGAGACCACTTAAGCGCTCTTCTGATGGTAAAAGATCACACCTGCTCATGACCAGAACAGTGCTACACAGGACTTTGATTCACATAGGCCGGTGTAACACTGCTAAAGCGCTCGATAACATTTTGATGATAAGTCTCGAAAGCTCAGTAATTTCACCAGCTACAATGCCTTTTAAACCGGAACACAGTAATGCCTACACATTACTGCTTTGCGGCAGAATATCTAACACTGTGTTGGTAACCATCTTGACGGAATTCTGCATTGGAATACCTCCCAACGGTACGGTATATTAAGCAACAAACACATTGTCCTCTGGCAAACCACGTGACAATTATGCGCAGATCGCGATTCTTAGGTCAAATTAGTTCTGCGCATCGTTTTCCACTGTAATTTAAATATTTTTTTCTCTTAACAATATGTCTTGTCTGGTTGTCAGGAAGAGATTGCTATGATGCAATAAGACCACCCTTGTAATTTTAGTTTGTATTTCTTGTTTTTATTTATTTTAAGGTGATACAATTAAACATATTATATTCTATTCTATGCTTATAAATGATGTTCTCTTTCAGATAAACAAATCCACCTTCGCACCCCTCGTGGTGTCCACGCTCTTCATATTGCTGACGTCATTGCTCGCTCACTGCGCGCGCCGGTTTGTCCAGAAAGTAGTAAAGGAGCCTTTGGTCCGTCTACTGCTGGAGGAGGCGATAGCTGCTGCAGAGCTGTGTGGCTGCTGTTTCGAGCTGATCATAGGTGAGCGACGTCCCTAACCTCCAGGTTTCATAACCTAATGATGTCACCCCTAGTTCATAAAGTGATAAAGGAGCCTTTGGTCCGTCTACTGCTGGAGGAGGCGATAGCTGCTGCAGAGCTGTGTGGCTGCTGTTTCGAGCTGATCATAGGTGAGCGACGTCACTAACCTCCAGATTTCATAACCTAATGATGTCACTCCTAGTTCATAAAGTGATAAAGAAGCCTTTGGTCCGTCTACTGCTGGAGGAGGCGATAGCTGCTGCAGAGATGAGTGGCTGCTGTTTCGAGCTGATCATAGGTAAGCGACGTCCCTAACCTCCAGGTTTCATAACCTAATGATGTCACCCCTAGTTCATAAAGTGATAAAGGAGCCTTTGGTCCTTCTACTGCTGGAGGAGGCGATAGCTGCTGCAGAGCTGTGTGGCTGCTGTTTCGAGCTGATCATAGGTAAGCGACGTCCCTAACCTCCAGGTTTCATAACCTAATGATGTCACTCCTAGTTCATAAAGTGGTAAAGGAGCATTTGGTCCGTCTATTACTGGAGGAGGCGATAGCTGCTGCAGAGCTGTGTGGCTGCTGTTTTGAGCTGATCATAGGTGAATCCATAACGTTACTACAAGTCAAGATCACTAGCCTCTAAGCCATGACGTCACTACTACGGTGATTCATTCACTGTCCATGCTGTCCAACTGTAGAACACTCTTCCTCACACTATTAGAGCCAGTCAGCCACTAAACATTTTCAGAAGCAGAGTCAAAGAGCACTACTTATCACTGTGATATATTCAGTATTTATGTTAGTATTTATATAAATATATATATATATGTATATAAGTAACTTATATATTTATTTATGTATAGGTATTAATTCTAGTTTATTTAGTATATATCTTAGTAGTATTTATTATATGTATTAAGATATATTTATTCAAACATTATATATATTTTCTTTTTCATAATTTTAATTTATCCATTATTATTTATATTACTGTACACGCCCCCACACTTTCCATGGCCTCTCTCTAACCTCAGAAGGTTTGCTGGAAGAAAACTCTTATTAGGGTTGAGCTCGCCTTTGTACGTGTCTTTTCTTTTATGATTTGTATTCTAATATGTTTGTGTGTATAATAAAGAATTACAGAATTACAGAATTACTAGTTGAGATCCCTAGCCTTCTAGGCCATGACGTAGTTACGCACCATTTGATTACCCTGCAACCTGCTCTTCCCTACTCAACCTTGCTCCTGCTTTAAACTATCCTATGTTGCTGTGCCCTAGATAGGGTTCAATAAGTATGTTCAATGTAACTTTGTAGATAATGTAACATGACATATTGACTGCAATAAAGATACTGAATACGTCACTACTAGTAAAGAGGGATCTTTAGCCTCTAGGCCATGATGTCACTATTAGTTTCAAGGGTGGTCAAGGGATCCCTTGTCTACCTTTTTCTGGAGGAGGTGATAACTGCCACTGTTTAGTCTCATCCATCACCTTTGAAATATTTCCTAATACCACAGGTCTCGGATGATTTCAGCTATCACCTCGCTAATACTAAAATTATGACATCACTCTCTCATTCCGATTCTTAGCTTGTTTTCGCTAGTTGTAATAAGTGTTGCCAGTACGTACTAAAACTTCAAATTTACGTACGTGTGAATTCTATCGCAAAATTTTGTTAATACCTTTTTGTTAAATTACGTACCTTCCTAAATATCGTTTGTAATATCAGTATATTTCTGTTTTCAGTTGCTGACAATTTTGGCGTAGCGACGTATGCAGTGTTCCTATTTGCGCTGACGATTTGGTGGTCTCTGAATTGGGGAGATGCCACCGCCTGTCCATACACACACATTGAGGATGTCGTTGAAGGTAAGTCAAGGGATACTTTGGAAGAGTCTATGTGCAACTAAAAGTATACCCGTTGGCCAGGTGGGGTGACGATCTGCGAAAGGCTGCAGGCAGAAGGTGGATGTGGCAAGCCGAAGACAGGCGCGATGGCGCAAATTGGGAGAGGCCTATGTCCAGCAGTGGACTGCGATTGGCTGATTATGATAGTTTAGAATCTGAAAACGAAACAAGAACTTTGTGCATAGGAGACTAAGAGTTCCATATGTCGCCACAGCAACTGAAATGAAATGAAACTGTTTATTGCATGAAGTATGGTATACAGTTCTTAAATTATAATATTTGGTTTCACATACTCCACCGTGTGACGGCGTGCAAAATTTATCATGCATTATATATATATATCTAATTTAACAATCTGATTTAATGTCAAGATTATAATCTAAAAAGTCACTTATTTTATAAAAACATTTTTCAGCCAGCCATGCATAAAGCTTTGCCTTGAATTGTCGAGTAGGTAACTCTCGAATGCCTTTTGGTAATCTATTAAATATGTTAATGGTCATTATGTAACAATTCTTTCTTTTTAAAGCTGATTTAGATCTGGGTAAAATGAGCTTAGTGGGGTCTCTTTTCTGTATAACTGAGGTAACGTTGTCAATGTAATGGTCAAACATACTAGCGTTTTCCTTTACAAATAGCCCTGCTTGGAAAATATAAAGACTAGCCAATGTTAGTAGTTTAAGTTTTTTAAAGAGAAGTCTACATGATTCTAATGGACCCACACCACATAATGCCCTTATACATTTCTTTTGGACTATAAAACTGTGGGACAGATAGAACTTTTTGTCCCATCTGTCACCCTAGGCAGACTGAGCAGGGTGACAGATGGGAATAATCCAGGTAAACGCGGACGGCAGCTCAAATAAAGAAGCTAAGAACTTAATTGAGTTTTGTTAATTCGCAATGCAAACGAAGTTGCGAATTTTAGAACATAATAGTCAAGGTTTTACAAAAACAAACAACAACCGACTTCAATCGAACTGTTCTATCCATAGGCACCACTGAAAAGTCACAGGGAAGCAAAATACGCAAATAGGTTCACTTCAACGACTTTTTTCAGTTATTTTGATTTAAAAACTAAACTAGTGAACCGATTTAGACGACACCGTGGCTTAGTTGGTAGTGACCCTGCCTACGAAGCTTGGTGTTTCGGGTTCGATCCCCGGCCGGGGCAAATATTTGTGTGACGAACACAAATGTTTGTTCTCGGGTCTTGGATGTTGTGATGTCTTGTATGTGTCCATGCCACCTGCGACACAGGGAATCCTAGTGCAGGGGTGTGAGTGTGTGAATGTTTATGTTTATGATTTTGATAACATTTCTGTAGGATTTATCTATCGAAAAAATGTTTCAAAGCAAAAAGTTTAAAATAAAACTGTATTGCAGCAGTCAGTAGGTATGATTTATATGATCAAAGGAGTTCTAACTAGTTATTCTGAGATACAGGTATATAATTTTGAGTTGATTCTTAAGCCCCCTACTCATATCTAGGCAAGGGCGACGTCAAAAAGGCAGTTCTGAAAATCGCAGCGGAACTGGCAGGAGGACTCTTGGTATTCAAGTACGTGCAGATGTACTGGGCTTTAGAGATCTCTGACACGCATAAGGACCGGGCTTTCGAGGAGTGCAGGGCTGATCTGCAGGTCAGTACCTAAATGCTTGTGTGTGTATGTGTGTGTGTGTGTTTTCTTCAGAATAAGCTCTTACTTTAGCTTCTGTTTATTACTATCTGAACCTGATGGTATGTTCTCTACATTCTGGTCTTGAATTCTAGAGTTTGCTTTTTGTTTTGTATTTACGTTATTTACTATGGCCTAAGCTGCTAAAGCTGTTAGAGCCTTCGACAATTTATATTGTCAGACAGAACCTTCATTCAACTTTACAGCATAACAGAGCCTTTCTCAACGTCGTATGTAAATGGAAATGTACTATTTTTTTTTCATTATTTAAAAAAAATGCGCATAGCATTTATTGTTAATGTTTGTTTTTGGGTGTGTTGCTTGAACTGACGAAATCCAAGTGATAAACTTTACCTACATACAGTACGAATCGGTTGTTGCAAGTTATCTTTGCTTTTTAATATTATTTTTGTGTAAGTAATTAATTCTAATGTATGTTTTTGGGTACAACTACGGCAGGTACTGAATCGATCAGTTTAAGTAAATCATGCGCAAAATTAAGTGGCATGTTCCTTAAATATTGATTTTATATGTTTTGAATGTTACTAAGCAGCTTTCGTGTTTTCGTGTGTTCAAGAAGATGCACCCAAAAACAAATCAGGTTACTCATAGCCTGTATTTGAGAGGGGTGCGATATTAACTCCCTTCCCAGACAAGGCTGCACTGTTACATAGGTGCGAGCTCAGAGTCAGTTAGGGAACACTTAACCTCAACTCATTATACAGGGTGTGTCGTAATGAGTGGATAATCCTTCAGGTGCGGGTGGGGGACTTCAGGACTGATCAGAAAATGAAAATATGTCCCAAATCCCATTCCATATTCCAAGATTTGTAATCTTGGCAGCAAAAACAATGGACAAAGGTAAAAAAATGAAGTTTCGAAAACGACCAGTAACTCGAAATCCGTGGGATTTTTACTGAGTGCATATTTTCATTTTCTGATCAGCCCTGAAGTCCCCCACCCACACCTGAAGGATTATCCACTCATTACGACACACCCTGTAGGTCTGTTTTGTTCACCGGATTCTGTTTTGTTCTAAGCAGATTCGCTGCTCTTGTTTATGTCGAGGAGCCTCATGCTACTGACAATCGCTAGAAAAAACTGAGCGTAAGCGCCGGTATTTTTTTAAGAGTCCGGTTACGCAGTTACGGCCATCTGCGGCCAACTGCATTAAACGTCTATCCGAAAGAAGAAAAAAAGCCGGTATTTTTTTGACTATTGAAGTTTCTTGAGTACGTACCGCCCATATAACGCGCGATAAAAATACGCTATTCTGAAACCGCACTGAAGCAAATTATACAAACTGAAAATTCTCTGCAATAATTATTGATTCGTGATCATCATATTTATTTTGAAAAAAAATAACATATGCGTATTTTTTTTCTGTTGATTAAAATTTTGCGGTGAAGAAGTAGGTATAGATTGTAAACAGCAGGTGAAAATTACCCACCTCGTTCCATTAGTTAAAGTGAATAGATCGCTGAATAATTAGATAACTGAGCACCTTGATTTATGAACGCTCTATTTATGGGCCATAAATTTGATTACAATCTTGCTGTCTGCCAAAAATAAAGGCTTATGTAGAACGTTTTAGATAACATTGTGAAACTTGAGTTTGGTCCATGACTCTGTCCACTCGAGGACCCGAGTAGATAAGCCCTTACACTCTAGTCCTCTGAGCATTTAATCTTGAAGAGGTTAACCAGAAAAATTAGGTAAAAAACATCTCTGGTTTTGTTAACCCGAATGCAATAAAGGGGTGTAATAAGATCCAAGCCTTTGTCTGTCTGTGGAATCGTAGGTTTCATAGCAGTTTGAAAACATTAACTTATTTTCGAGGTGTGTATCCATCTCCGTCTTGGATTAATACTGTTTGTTTTGGTTTTAAAAGGTTTTTTTATTCAACATAGTAAAAATTACAATGAATCCATTCAGTGACCTACACCACAAAACCAAAATCAATATTTAATTGTCAATATTTGTTTAATCCTGGATAGTATTAAACCAAGATGGAAACCCATCTTGTTGTTCTATAGTAACACTGTTTTTAATATAAACACCAACCTTCTTCAGGTGCCAGTGATCTACGGAGCAGTGGTGGAAGGTATAGCCACCTGTCTCTGCCGCCTGGCTTCCAAGTCGCTCGGAGACCTCAACCCGCGCTTCGCAACCGCCATCGATTCCTTCATCGGCACCTCCCTTGTAGTTGCTGGTAAGTAAAACTTTTCTCTTTCAAAAATGTTTTATAGCACGCAAAATTTGTACGGACAAATAAAAAATCTAGAAAAAATTATAAATATTGGCGTGTTTTCATGTTAGATACCAGGTATGCTTTTGTACTATAATAAATTCATGGTTACTAGGTTCATTATTTTTGCATAAGGAGGTTGTAAGTAGGTTACCTTTAAAGGACTCATAAGGAAATTTAATTATGAAGAGTAGAGTGATATTCGGTAGTCCAATGTTGTAGCTTAAATGCAAGGAAACCTTTAAAAAGTTATATTAGCTATTCACAAGAAAATTTAATTAATTAATTTTTGTTCAAATGCGTTTGCTAATTAATTATTGCTTAAAACGTTAATTGTTCTCTTGGTAATTCTTCTTACCCTCGTCAAAGCTTAACAAATAAAATAAGAATAGATTACATTAAAACTGTCGTCTTATATTAGCTTTTTAGATGGTTAGGTAAACCTGACCAAATAAAAGTGTCATGCTGTATTTGTTAAAAAACACCTAACCTTTAGAGCTTTACTACTTGCTCTTTTCTCACTTAATTCTTAGAATTTCTCACTTGATTCTCACAGTTTGTCACTTCATTCTCACAAGTTTCTCACTCGATATTCACTCGGTTGCAGGGGTCCTCGCTAGGCACACGGTATTCGTGTATCGCTATCAGGACAATAGTGCCAATGCGGACCTCAGTGTTTCCATCTTTTGCAAAATCCATTTAGGAAAAGGTACATTATTGTAAAATTAAATGTCTACTAATTTCATTAATCATCGGCTATTTTAACGCATGATTGGTATCGATCATTGTTTATCTTTCATTATTTAGGTATCGATGTAGCATTATCATAATAATCATTTGAATTAGGTAATTTAATGATGCATTGGCACTGGATTAGCTTGAGCAACCTCTGGCAATATTTATTAAAAAAAACCGCACGTCAATTAAATTTCCATTAGACTGGACAAAATTATAAGACTTTAACATCATTTTTAATCATATAACAACAAATCGAACTTGCCAATTTTTTTCAGCTTTCGACTACTCTGGCGGCTACTTCAACCCTGTTCTGGCGACTTCACTAAAAGCTGGCTGTGAAGGCCACACCCTCATTGAGCACGCTGTGGTTTACTGGATCGGCGCATGCGCGGGATCTCTTTTGTCCGTGTACGCTTACAAACTGCCTGCTATCCAAAGATACGTCAGAGGTACTACGGTTGTAAACGGAGATAGCATCTGGGCAGAGAAGGAAGACTAAGAAAATTAGTAAATCGAGGAGTATTTGGACAAGATTATATTTAAATCAATCTTCATGCCTCAAAGAAAAGTAACTTTATATTCATACTCATTACGATATCCTAACTTTATTACCTGATACAAATTGATCTTCACTTTCATGGGACAGACAAATGTTTTTAAAATCAATCACATAAAGTGATGAGATGAGCTCGATTTATATTCGAATTTCTTGCCTTGTATCAATAAAGAGCACCAATGGTAAGGGTACAAAATTTATTTAATGATGGTCTGGAAACATCGATGAAATTATTTAAATATTTCTGTTGACTAATGAAATAACCATTCAAAATACATAACTAAACGTACCTTAGTATTTAACAATACAATTTTCCTTTATTGTATTGATTGTTCGAATCAATATTATTGATTATCATTATTATTTTTATTTTTTTACTACGTTTTTATGAAGTTATTTTCTTGTTTGTCTGTCTATCTGTATTTTCGAGCACTTTCAGGGTAGCTAACAACTCGATGACAATACATTCTAAAACTATAAAAACAGCAAGGTATATCTTGTAAAGAAAGCGGGATTGAGCATAAGCATAAAAACGTTTTTTTAGAATTTACCCTACATTTAATTGAGAAACTGTTTTATTTTTAATGCTTGGTTCACAATATCCAAATGGGTGCTCACAAGGGAATACATCGATCTCTTCATCTCTAAGCGACCCTTAATTCTAGTCAGTTAATTTAAGAGCCCATTTCATTATTTGTGTTAATTTTCATTTAGATTTTATATTTTTTTTACATCACGATGTCATAACGTTAAAAATATAATAAGTGCTACGTACTCCTGTTGTAAATAACTTATGTGTTTAAGTATTTATTAAAGTTATTGTTATAAAAATATTATGTTATATAATTTCTTACCTCTCCTGCAAAAGTTTGTGAAAAATTATGTGAGTGTTCTTTCATAAAACTGAAACATCTGAAACGATTCTGCTGAGTTTTGGCGGAAACATGAAAAATGGCGCATTGGCGGCATTAAATTAATTGACAAAACTTGTATAACTTTGAGTGTTTAAGAGTAAAAACGGTGGTTTTTTATCCATTAAGTGCTCGTGAACGTGTATTGCACGTGAGTGTTGGTGAATAGTGTAATGCTGTAAAACGTGACTTTTCGTGTTGCCTCCAAAACTCCATAGAAGCCTCTAGTAAAGTCGCAACCACCACTACTTTACAGGGACATGACTTGACTTATCGACTCTGACTTATGACAAAATAATCTCTCCAATTACTTGACACTGGCTATATACCTTTGATGTGAAGCCAAAACCGAAGAACTTAAGTTCATCGAAAGAAAAAAAAAAAAAAAAAACGATTCTGCTTAAACAAAAACAAGGTGGCAAGCGCTGTAGTACCTAGAGTTGCACCAGCCTATGGGAATCAAATTATATAGCACTGTTATAGTTAAGAACAGACGTGAGCATCAGGAATTTTATGCATCTTTGCACCTAACTGTCAAACGCTCTTGCCATAATCCCGCTCGCTATATCTCGCTCACACATAAGTAGGTAAATTTTTAAGAATATAAATTGGGAGCAACAGTTTTGTTCAATCTCTTTTGGTTTTGCATTATGATAAACATACCAATATTTACTAAAACATTTCGTAAGGTTGTAGTAAAAAAACACCGAAAAAATCCAATTTTTAGAAATTACGCAGTTAACTTATATTTCAAAAATGTTTAAATGTGCGAGCGACATTGCGGCGCACTGGGCCTTAACGGTCTGAATCTGGGCCGTTAAGAACTGCCAAGCGAGTAAAGTTATTGCATAAGAAAATCAGTTTGGTACAAGACGGCATTGCAAGTAATGGTAACCAAGTCACTCGCTACCCGACACTATCCCGCGACAGCGTAATGCGAGGATAGCGGGGACCCCCTGGAGACGCTCCAGTGATGGCCTGCGGGAGCCCTGACTGAATTCAACACGAGATACATGAAGCTGTTATGATTTTAGATGGTAAATAGAAGCGAGGTTAGGGCGAGTCTGCCGAAGAACAGACAACACATGAAAAAGGTTTTACAAAAACGTACAACAACCGACTTCAATCGGACTGTTCTAGTGACCGTAGGCACCACTGAAAGAAAAAAAAAGAAAGCAAAATACGCAATTTGGTTCACTACAACTTTTTTTTTCAGTAATTTTGATTTAAAAGCTAAACTACATAACTGATTTTGATAAAATTTCTATGGCACCAATCTGATGATTTAATTACATTCCACAAATTATTATTAATAACTAGGTAGGTTTACTTACCTATATTTATACTGGTCATTCCCAAATTCCCAGTGAGCTGTAAACCTTGTAGGTAAATTTATAATAACAGGTAAAAAAAACTCATTTTGTCCATTTCATGCGCTGTCTCCATAAAAGGTTGGCCAGCAATTATAAAAACATCCATACAAAAGCTTTCAAATGTATTTTGAAAAAACATTGTACGCACTAATTACAGTCGTAGCCCTCTCGGAGCTCAAACGAATAGTTTATTTAGTTTCGTAAAAGCAACAGCACTGACACGAAAGAAAGATAAATTCTCCTTACATAATGGCGAATTTAATTCTTATTTATTTTTCAATGCATTTGCATTTTCTCCGCGTAAATTCTATTCAAAACTTTGCTTCGCCGCAGGGAATGTCGGCTGTGAACGAATTCCATTCATTAGCTGTCTGCATTTGTGAAATCAGTAAACATGAACTGTTTTGGAGCCGAAATATTTTTTTGAAACTTGAAACCAACCAATTGGACACTAAAAGTGATTTTATATCTGAAATAACTGAACTTTTCGCTGCGGCAAACATACCGTATGGGCTAACGGAAAGTTATAACGGTTTTGATGTCCAGGGAAACCTCTACGTTGATTTCTTCGATAGTATCGACGATTTACTGGACTTCGACTTTGGCGTGATCAAAAACGAAATAAAATATTTATGGATTCTGGGGGACTATTCAGAAAAATCTAAACGTGATTTCCAAAGCATCGGAAATAGGGTGGGAAAATTCGATGTGACGTTTCTCGTAAAGGTTCGTGAAGCGGAATATAAGATGGTTACTTTTATTCCCACAATCGATAGGAAAAGTTGCGAAGAAGTCGTCGGGAAAGCCGTGAAAATAAACTCTTGTGAGAACGGTCATTTGAAGGGAAAATTGACGTTTCCCTCGAAAAATCCTACTAACTTGAAGCGATGTCCGTTTAAAGTCGGAATGGGTGCAATTTTTCCGTTCGCTATGATAGAAAATAAAGAATCCCTCAAAGCTTTAGACAGCCTCCAGAACGTGACAATGCGAGGAATGGACGTGGAAATTATCAAAATCATCTCTGAGTATTTCAACGCTTCGCTGAATTTGTATTACATCGCCAAGGATGAAGAAAATCCGTATACTGAAACGAACTTTTTGCCCTTAGTTGCGAATGGCAGCTTAGATGCTTGTGCCGGTGGGTTATACCGGGTGTACGGAGACGTGGTGGCTTATTCAGGGATTTACGTGCGTCAAGCTGTCACCTGGATGTATACTGCTGACAGGCTGACCGTCACATGGCAGAACTTAATGCTGAACATAGACGGGTTGTATTTATTCATCGTGTTTTACATAACTTATTCACTTGTCTGGTATATCATTTGTGTTTTTGATAGGCACGCTGTCTCTATGATAGATATTTTTGTATACAGTTGGGGAGCGCTAGTCGGATCGACGGGGCTGCCAGACGCGAGGACTTTGAAGCAAAAAGTTTTGAATACTGTATATCTGAACATGTGCCTGCATTTATCTGTATTCATAAGTATTGTATTGTACTCACGTCTGACAGTTCGCGGGCCTCCGGAGATTTTGAGAAGCAACGAGGATGTTATGAACTCTGGAAGAACGCCTTACTTGAAGTCTGTGTCAAAATACTTTATCAAGGATGAGAAATACGAACGGTTCGCGAATACATCGGCAGAATGTTCGTCTTTCGTAGACTGCGCCTTAAGTACATTGAATAAGAAAGGAGTAACAGCTATCATTGAAGGATACTTCATTGATTTCCAAGCAAAGACAATTGTTAACGACGAAGCAAGGATATTAAGACCAATAGAGAACTTGCTCATAGTCTACTGTGAAATGGTAATTCACAAGGAATCACCATTAGTTAAGGACTTCCAATTAATTATCACAAGGGTTTTTGAAGCTGGAATAACTATGAGGCTTTTTAAAGAAGCTATTGGAACAACCACAGTTGCTAAGGCTAAAGTTGCAGCCAATAATATAGCGAGCAATAGTTACAGTTGTCAGAAGGGTTGCACTATTAACTTTAGTCAGATATCTGGCTTGTTTTATCTTTGGGGTATGGGATGTGGAGTGTCCGTTATTGTGTTCATCGTAGAAGTTCTTTGGAAAGAAGAAAATAAAACTGTTGAAAATGCAAGACATATTATTCTGAGAGCAAATAATTCTCACAGTCGTAAGTATACAAAATACCTACATTGTCAACTTTTCTTATATATTTTACGTAGCCAGGAGTTGTATAAGTAAAAGTAAGGTTCTCTTTATAGCAAAGAAATCGTTTTTAAATTGTATTTATTTTGCTTTGTGTTGCAATACCTATTCGTTTTCAATTTCAGCATTTCATTTTCATGATATTTGATTTCAGCTTTGTAGTTTTGCGATATGTTTACTGGAAAACCGATTTTAGTGCTTCTGTGTGAGTATTGTGTGAGTGGAATAACATTTTCTGTTTGTAAATTTTATGTATTTATTCAACCACCGGCTAACAGTCATAGCCCAAGCGTAGGTATGAAATTGAAACAGTTTTTTTACATTTAAATCAGTATCAGTATGCAGTACTATAGTATACATGATAAGTACTCTGTATGAATGATGGATTTACATTTGGGAATATAAATAAACAGTAACCAAAACCAACGAACTTCAGAGTTTATGCCAATCTTAAGGTGACTATCAGATTTTTATCATTGCTTTTAGATTTCCATTTTAGCGAAGCTGTTGTTCCTTTATTCATTGTAACAGAAAAAAGCACAGCACAGAAACTGAACCCAAACCCACCGTTCATAATCCCTATGATACCTGATAAAGAACCTATTTTATCAAGAAGAGAGGCAGGAAAGGAACCAAAGGTTTCAACAGTGCAAGCCTCTGATGATATATCTATTATATTGCAGAAGCAGAAAGAACTCAAAGATTATTATCAGACTACAACGGGTGGACAAGAAACACACAAAAAACAGCATAGAAAAAAGAGGTACATAAGAGAATTTCAGATGGATGTTGAGCAACGGTTACAAAAAGAAGAAAATTTCAATGAACCACTTACAACCCAAAAAACGGTCGATGGCGATACCAATATGCATGTAGAATTATCAGGACAGGAGGAAATATCCGAAGAAAATCCGATGTTACGACAGAAAAAAGTATGGAACGAAAAATACCAGATGTACTTCTATGAAAGTCATTATGTGCAGTACGATATACCATTTCCAATATTATACCACAGAAACCGCCCCGTGGGAGTAGGTCATGGTGTAGAAGTGGCCGCTAGGCAAATGATCCCTATTTTAAAGAAAATGGTACTTGGACCGGGCACCACGGGAAATGGTAGGAGATGGTAAGTTAAATAAACAAAAATATACAATCGTTTTTAGTCTTTTCTTGAAGTATATGTCTGACCAAATGTAGTCTAAGCCTGTCGATGCAGGGTACTAGGGACTATGTTTCGTCAATACTAAATACATTTCAGTATTCACACGGTAACAATGCTAAGAAATACAACAAAGTGGTAGAAGAGAGACAGGATACCGACAAAAAAACCATCATGTTCCGTTCAACCACCTTGATGACCTTGACAGGTCACACCCGTTTTGAATCTTCCGCGGCCTGTCTGCGAGTGTCCGCTAGAGGTTTGGAGGACCTCCTCTAGGTCCTCCATCCTGTTCTCCAGTCCTCCTTTGTCCATCTTAACCAGGCCCTGAAGAATACCTCTGAGCGACAGAAGTTACTTAGTAGTGGTGAAGGTACTTACCTGACTGAGGATGCTATCGATGATGATGATCTTCCTTGAAAATAAACGTTCATTAGCGTTTTCCCAATACTTCCACATCTTAAAAAAGTTTGATATACAAAGAATTTCTTTAAAAATAAACTTTACTAAGATTAAAAACTATTCAGTTATCGAATGAATGTGACGGCCGCGGCTCTTCTCACAAACTTATAAGTAGGGTCTAAATAAAGCGCGCCATACACGGCACGGCACTACAAAAACGATTTTTAGACAAGAGACGAGCGTTAAAATAAATTTATTCAATGACTGTTATGTTAAAACTTTAGTGATTTATTTCAATACTTTGTAAACGTTTATGGTGTATCGTAAAGAAAAGTTAATGCATTTAACAGTTGCAAGAGGCTTTGCAATTTCATTGCATGACGAGACTTAAATTAAAGAATGGATGTTCAAAATATATCCGTTCGGATTATGGAAACCTTCCCAATTTTACAAATATTTCGCTTAATACATTTCCTTTCTCTCAATACTCAAATTCAATAGAATAATGCCTTTTTGCTTTAAAAAAATATGTGTGTATTTCTTTCACGAAATACACACATATTTTTACAAATTAAAATCAGCAAAATTTTTTAGATTTTAGTTTTTATTAGATATTTAGTTTAATCATGATTTAGAGGCCTTTGCCCAACAATGGGATTCACAGATTAAAAAAAAACACGATGACACTTGCGGCAAATGTAGAGCGCGCATTCTTAGACGGATTTTTTTTCTACTGTCTGTACCGTACCATAAATAGACGGCTTTACAACCTCTATAGAAAGGTTCTTTGAGCCACTGCAGATTGGCGTGTAATAGAGATGGAATTTAAAAGTTTTAATAAATTCGCCAGCGGGGACTGCATTCAGCTCAAGCCATAGTTTACTCAATAGTTTGTTCAAAGCTCTAGGTAGAAAAGTTCAAAGCTTTTGAACTCAAGAAATATTTGCTGGAATTTCCCATGCAGATTATGGAAATAGTTTTAAGATTTTTGCAATTTATAAAAGATGTACTACACGTACGTAGTTAGGTTCTAAATAATATCTAGTGTGCCGAAGACACAGGGCTAGTTTACAAGCTACAAGCCAGGGAGTTTAAAAGCTAGAGTCAACTAGGGGATTGTAAAAAAGCTAATGACACGGGGCGAGTTTACAAGCTCCAAGCGAACTCGCTGGCTTGTCGCTTGTAAACTAGCCCTGTGGTACGACGCTTAACGGTATGTGATATTGCGGTTTCAGACTAGCGTATTTTTGTCGCGCGTATACAGGCGACTGGTACTCGCGAAACTTCATAAGCGTGTCGCACGTTTACCGGCGTTTACGCTCGGTTTTTCCTAGCGAGTGTCAGTAGCATGAGGCGTCTCTCGCGCGTATACACGCTGCAAAAAATCCGCTAATCTGAAACCACACTTAGGCCATGCACTATGGTCAGCTTTCCATGACTTAAATTATGAAGTAAATGAACAAAGTTATCTGAACAAAATTACTGAGACATACTCACAAATAACCAGACAAACATGGATCTCTCTCTCGAGAGAGAGACTATTGGTCGAGTGACAAGTATGTTGGACTGCCTCGCCGGTGTCGCGGGTTCGATTCCCGCTTCAGGACAAGCACTTGTCTGATGAACATTGTGGTTGTCCTTAGCCTGGGTGTTTTGTTTTCTATGTATTCTATGTATGTATTTTTGTTTTAAAAGTAGATATTTTAAAAGTATTTATGCATTATCAGTTATCTAGTTCTCATAGTACAAGCTCTTGTTAGTTTGGGCAAAGAATAAGTAATATTATGTACAATAGTTTGGGGCTAAAATGGCGTCGTTTGTGAAATTTCCAAATATTTATTTATTTATCGGACTCGGTAACCTCGGAATCGCAACAGAAAACACATTCATCTGTAGTCCGCATTTTTGTTTTCACTTCAATAGGTACAGGTACTCAGAAAATAGTGCAGACTTTCATAGAACTTAGAACGTCGTTTGAACTTAAGTGTGGACGGAGCAATAAACTCTAGAACTGCACTGAAGTTCATTCAATAGAAGCCAATAATACTAACTCTAGCTAGATTCTAGACGCTCGCTCGCTTGTGTAGGTAAATAATTATTGTAGTTGAAGGCGGAGCCAAAACCACTTGAAATATCATTGAAAATGGTATAAAAGGAAATGTGGAAAACTCTTTCAGCTGTTTACAAATGGGGCGATTAACTAGGTAAGTGTACTTATATAATTTTACTGTTTTGTGGAGCGTTAAATAAGGTAACAAAAATTTGAATTAGTATGGTAATGTCACCGTAATTTTGTAAGAATCGTATCGTTTTACTACTTTTAACCGTTATATTGTAAATTATCGATTTCACGATTTTACGTTGACATAATCTTCGTGGCATCTTATGGGGGAGGGCCTATTATTATATTATATTCATGTCGAGCAGGGGAAATCCAGAGCCTGACACGATGTACGTATTGTACGCAAAATAATTAAAACAAATTGGTGACTTTAGCCAACTCTTAGTTGATATTGGTCCGATGGAAAATATCGACACAGAGAAGTATTCGTTCGTGAGTTATTTCAGTTTACAATAACTAGGCTCTTTCACTTTTATCTTCTACTACCTAAGTACCTACAAGGGTAGGTACAGACAGCGTCATAGATAAGTATCTCCCTTGCATTATAATACCCAGCTTCAAATCCTTTTAAAATCACCGTCGCGGCGAATGGAGAAGTTTTGCCTTTAAAAAGTAGATTATATTTATATAACCATATGTAAGCCTAAAAATAAGTTTAAGTATTACAATTTTGTGAAATGATTTATAACTGGGTGTCTTGTGCAAGGGGGATACTTATCTCTGACGCTGTCTGTACATAGGTAGGGTAGTACTGTAGCAGTAGTATAGGGTGAAACTATCATAGAAATTTTGCTAGCGATTGTTTTGAATTTGAAGCAAAAAAGGAATCGGATTAGTTTACGAATGAAAATAAAATATTCTATTCGCCAATTCATTCATTCCAAAGTAGACGAGTATGGATGAGTTGACGAAAGACTCGAACATTTTGAATGTAAACAATAAACAGTCAATTTTGGTGTATGCGGAAGGCTCATCAATGATTGGATGAATTTTAGAGTGTGGGCCTAATCAACTGTGATGTTCAACTATTCAGAACATGTGTGCCATGTTGTATTGCAAATTATATGGCTTTGTTCAGGCATCATTTACCGTTTACCGTTGCCTGCCAAATTGACGTCCCCTGCAGGATGCCGACTAAATGCATACCAATACGGTGTCAGATATTCTGCCGCAAAGCAGTAATCTGTAAGCATAACTGTGTTCCAGTTTGAAGGTCACTTTAGCTAGTGAAATTGGCTTTCAAAAAATCAGGCAATAAGCAATAATTCTGCGCTGTAGATATGTTTTGGACACATAATCCATGAAATGAATGGAGAGGTGCTCGATTTTCCGCCATTTCGGAACTACTGACAGTTAAGTTTCTGGCTACAACTTCTTAGATGCGTAACTTAACTTCGAAGCATAAATCTATGCTTCTTCATAAGCATCTTTTCTGGTAACTATTTCAACGAACGATTTATAAAAAACAGTTTATTTCATGACTTTGCTATCGGATGACACATAAAAAATCGGTATTTACCACAGATCTCGGATACTTTCGGCTGTCGCCCTCTTACTTTATGGTATTTACCGATATTCGCAATGCCAGAACGGCTGCCGAAAAAGGGGTTTCTTCAAATTAAAAGTCGTATGATACAGGTTGGCTGCTGAAAATCCCTATTTTGTCCAGCTTTGTGTTGTTACTGGCAACACTCGCAACATTGAGTATGCCCTTTGTCAACATCCGGCAGATTGAATACGAAATGTGCGTGCGCCCGCACGTTGCCGTTTTAGCACCAGAGCTAGTGCTGCTGAAAACCGCAATTTGTTACACCGCTGATTAGGATTCGTTAACTAGTTCGCCGAGCAATATAATTCTACTATAGAGGATATTTCATATACCTATCTAAAAACTTTCAAGGAAATTCAAATTTTCCTTCTTCTTTGTCACGTAAAAAAGTGGCGGGATAGACTTTTTTAATAAAGTTAATTAAACGCAATCTGTTTTTCATAATGAAGTCTTAAATTAAGTCCCTCAATTTTTTTGTCAATCATTTTCTAAATTATCGTAAAAAAGCCGTATTCATTAAAATTAGGAAAATTTTCTACTTACTACTTTTCTACGTTATTTTGTACTTCTTCGATATTTTTTTCCATTTTATCGTACAGCTTTGTCACTTAGCCTCGAGCAAACCTTGCCGAAGCAGTGAGTAGCACCCAACACACTGATGGAACGAGACTTGTTTGATTCAGTGAGTCCATACAACAAAGTTAAATTGGTTCTTGTCCTAGCAGTCGAGACAATGTAACAGAATTACTATGAGTCCTACCTCTGTAACTTGTTACATTAATCATATGAAACTCACTTTATTATATTGCTACCATAAAGTTGCAATGTAATAAAGTGAGTTTCATAGGAACTGTGTTGGTCTAGACCCATCTAGATGGAATCCTGCGGGGGAAGCCTCCCAACGGAAAACTTAACTTGATATAAAATAGGTAGAGCATTTACCTTATGCGTATAAATCTTTAATAAAATTCTTTGGACTTCCGTACATATTCGGCCTGATACTTCTAAAACTCAGGCGTACTCTCGACATTTAAGTATTATTAATCAGGCTTGCTATCATCCACTCACTGCCCACTGGGTGGATATTTTCGTTATCTCTTCCTCAATCTCTTCCTAGGCCACTACATACTTTTATGCTTAACTAAATTCTATGAAGAAGTGTTATGGAGACTGATTGGGAACGGTTGGCCGGTCCCAACCAAAAATCAAAGAGATCAATGAAAAATTTTTAGAGGGCCCTTTATTTGCACCGTAGGATCTGACCCCAGTTCTGGGTACAAGAGAGCTTCTGTGACATAATGACATCCACCAATAAGCATTGGGTCCGTGTGGTGGATTAAGACACATTCGCTCTCTTATCCGAGAATAAGCCTGAGTCCCAGCAGTGAGAATATAATAGGCTGATTATCCTTAGCCTTATAAATACTTTGGTTAAAAAATACATACTAAATAAATGTTACTAACTTTAATGATTATTTAAGTGTTCACTCACAGCTTTTTCTGTCATTGTCCCAAAACTTTGACAACAAAAACGGTCCAATAAGCTACGGGCTGATGAATTTAGACAGATCTAGTCCCAAATTCGAAGCTTGCCAAATCGATTCCCGGCTACATGTGAGTGCCAAATATGTGCACGGCGAATCGCACCCAATATAACTTATCTGCCAATATCGTACAATCCTGAAGATATACACTGCTACAACGAGAAACGTTTGTCAAAGACTGGCACTTTTCACTTATTTTGATTTCAAAACCAAATTACTGAACCGATTTTCATTTATTATCATTTTTATATCCTTTCAAATAAGACAAAAGATAAATCAAAATCACTCTCAAAATCAAATCAAACAACAAAGTTCTCAGGGAACAAAAATTAAAAAAAAACAACCGAATTGAGACCCAGCTCCTTTTTTTGGAGTCGGTTGAAAATATTCGGTTGGAAAATATTTAATGAGCGAAACCTGGTGTCGCGTGATTGGAACCTGTGATCAGGGCTTGGCAGTTCAACACACTTGTCTTCGACCATTCGTATCATCATCATAGAAGGGCCTCCATTTTGAAACTGAAAGAACTCTACATCTTGTTTCTCTATCTGTTCCAATAATACGCACAATATTGGCTTGCCTGATCCTTCGCATGCATCAATCTGAAATGGGGAATTTATTCTAAGCAATGCCGATGGAGATCGATTGGACATGAACATTGCTAAACGAGAAAACTCTACGAAGGTATTTTGTTTGTATTTTGAAAAAGAAACTTACCTACTTAATTCTTGATTTGTTTTGTTAGTCATATGCTAGGTAGGTAAGGTAGGCTAGTAGGGTTAAGTAAAAATACCTAGTTACAAAAAAATAGTGTTTTTAGTGGTAGAGTATGAAATTACAAAACTGAAATAATTAAAAAAATTATTTGTGAGATTGGGTACTTAACACTTACTTATACAATTAACTATTACATTGTAACTGTTGAAAATATTAAATATCTATTGTAGCCGCACTAAAGCAGGTAAATACCCCAAATAATAATATGATATCTTCAAATATAAATCACCAACGTTCAATGCAAAAAACGAGAACTTTCGTACAAAGGATCAAAACTCAATTTGGCACAAAAACTGGCTACAACTCATGTCGCTGAATACAAAAGACTTGCACTTGTTCCGACACGTCGGTACGTGTGTGGCGTATTCCACTTGGCTCCCTTTTTGCAAAATTTGTTTCAAAAGAGGAAAGCAAATACATGGCGATTTAGGGAATTAAAATTTGGACCCTAAAAGCTGCCCACTATATAGCGAGCGAGCGCCTCAGTCTAGTACCATACCAACCTTATTGTTGTAATTTTGAACATGCTTTAGGGTCAACCCACACGGATCATCCCATTACATACGTACCACAACCACACCATATCGCAGCGTCAAAATGTAGTCAAGCTGTGGGTACGTGTGAATAGTGTCGCTGCAGCTTTTTGTAGTTGCGTTGTGTTGTCCAACAATGTTGATATGGTTGCGTTTTCGCGAGTAATTGTGATGTGGTTACGTTGTGTGCAGACACAGTTCAAAGTTCGACACTGGCGAGGAAACAAGCGTTGGTACGTGTGGGTTGGCCCTTAGCAACATTTTATTTTAATTTGGGGTACTTATTGCATTTAATGAAAATTCTGAACACTAAATGGCGGCAGTTCAGGCGTGATTTCCTACCTACGATCAGGAGATCGTCTAGCTCGTCTCCTCACTTATTTCCTAAAAAAAAGATCTAAGCTACTAAATACTTACCGTCTAGTCAACATCCGACTTGTCTTCTAGTCTTCTGTAATAGATGGTTTCTGTCTGGTCCGCTCTGATTGTGCTTTGTTCTGTTTCCAATTTAAATTGATTCTAAACTTCAAGTCGAAACAAACAAGAGTTCTCTATGTACCTACTTGGATTAATTTGAAAGGATTAGGTAGGGCTGCTTATTAATTAGTTTTGAGTTTCGCAGAAGGGTCGTACTTATTATTAATACTTGCCTAATTTAAGGAAGTATGGAAAGACAAAATTAAATATCACATTTTGGCTTGTTTTCAGGAAGAAAAACATGCATTTTGCTTATTATATAACTAAAGAAAAGTTTGATTTAGTTTAGAAACTATACCTAGTCCGACTTGATATATTTTGATGGTCAGTGCCAAAAGCCCAGTATTTTTACTAGATATTTTTAAGTCAGACCACAGTCACGCTTACACATATGTTAATTAACATTGCCAATTTCTATTTAATACACTCACGCAAAACAACATCACTGTAAGTTAATTGTAACAATTCCCTTCAAAAATATTTCATAAGAAAAATTTATAGTCGTCGGAGTCTCGGATTTGGCTTTGTTGTTTTTTTGACACAAAGTTTTTAGGGGTATTAATTTACACCTTTTAAAAGATCGGTACAAGAAACGGTGACAAGCGGAACACTCCCTCGCTTCATATTTGATGCATCGAGTTGCATAGATGGATCGAGTTTCCATCACATTCCTCGCGCATCCGGACTGCTAAAGAGATCTGAAGGATAGCATCGAAGCATGGCACTTTGGTCTAGTACCGTATGCAAAGTTTTCTTCTAGCTTTTGCCATTTTATCTAAAGTTCTTTTAAGGAAAACTCATTTATGAAGTTTAGAAAAGTTATGATGACAAAATGACAACGTTTTATAATATAAGTAATGTATAAAACTAACTGAATCCGCAACTCCGTTTGTACTTTCAGCGTTTGACAAACACATCCTCCAAGTTTCAAATCTTTACGTCCAGTGGTTTGGCTTGTGCGTTGCCTGACAGTTAGTCAGGTCCAAGCTTGTTATGAATATTGATGGAAATAGGTATCGATCGTTCAGCTGCTAGGCTACTTACTTTACTACCCTCGGCTACTCCTGGGATCTGACGAGATCAGCTGGGATCAAGATAAAGACTGCGAAAGAGGAGTGTTATGTTTTCGAGTGCATACGTATTATTGTGTATTTATTAATTAATTCATGTATGTAGTCGGCTCTAAAATTGTCTTTACACCCAGCTTACGCCGGTTTTCTCCTGTGATTAAACCACTCACACAAACACATCATGTTTGTGTGTCAATAAACTACTGATGTTAATAAACCATTTAAGATATACCCCCAATATATACCAAAGAACATCGGCGTAAGCTGGGTGTAAAGACAATTGTAGAGCCGATTGTACTTATGTACGTTTGCCTGATTATATATGGCACCTGTAGGCTTAACGGATTCGATACGTCTAGGTTACGAGAGTTACATGACTATACTACCTAAAATGTCAAAAATATCAATAAAATGGCTGTTAGCCAACAAGATTGCTGAAAAAGCTACAAAAGCTTGATGCATTAAGGTATATATAATATCTTTTTATTCGTTTTAATATATAATATTATCATCATCATCGGACGACACCGTGGCTTAGTTGGTTGTGACCCTGCCTACGAAGCTTGGTGTTCCGGGTTCGATCCCCGGCCGGGGCAAATATTAGTGTGACGAACACAAATGTTTGTTCTGGGGTCTTGGATGTTGTGATGTGTTGTATGTGTCCATGCCACCTGCGACACAGGGAATCCTAGTGCAGGGGTGTGAGTGTGTGAATGTTTATGTTTTTTTATGTTTATGTTTATTATGGCAGTTGGATTTTCAGTTTCCAAGTGTACGGATAACTAACTCATCATTCTATTCTAGTTCTACCCTTTCAAAGACATTCCTAGATATACTTCCCTCAATACATATAGGGTCAGCAAACTGTAAGTGATCGTTCAATTCTATTCTATTATATTCCATTCTCATCCGAAAGTATTGGGGTTGGTTGAATTACAGACCTCAATACAGCCCCTTTCATTCCGTTTCTCTTATTTTTTGCCACCCCTAGACGAATGATCTTTACCGCCCTAACTTGGCAGGTAGTATCACAGAGAAAGTAATAGATATACAGAAAGAACACTGACGAAAAAAGGCATACCTAGTTTTATAAAAGGTCAATGATCTAAAATAAAAACTAACCTAAAGTAGAAATAAAAATTAACAATGTAAATAATTATTTTTTCCCATTAATGTGTTCAGTAACGGCAACTGATCTTGCGTATTTTTTTATTCTGGTATTTAAAAATGTACGGTGTATATGAATAAAATACATTACATAAGTAATAATAACTAAAAGTAAAATACAATACATAGGTATTAAAACTGACGATATGTGGTACTAACATTTATTTGACCATTGTTTAGCCGCTCATGACAATGCTTGGCTTGAACATTTAGTTTATAAGCGGACTTTAAGACATCAACGTGCCGCTAACCCTGAAACACCTGCAGGGACATTTTATTCGTCAAAAATGTGTGCATGGCTGCCGCTCCCGCATAAGCCTTTTTAGCCACTCAAAAAAGTGCCTAACAGTTCAACAAACTGACGCCACCTGAATCATCTTTAAAAAGATGGAAAAATACCAATGATGATTGGCAAATCACTGCAGAATTTCTAACCTAAATCTCTTTTTATTTTAAACTAGAGGTTCTGTCTTGTTAGTTCTGTTAGACTCAAACTTGCATCCTATAATAAGCCCGACATGGGCGAGTGTCTTTACTGCGTTGGTAAAATACGCAATAAATACTGTGTCAGTGTCTTATTAGAGAAGGTCCCCGAAATATTCGGGTGGTTAATTGCTGTGGGAACGATCAACCATATCATCAACAGAGCCGTTGTGATCATACGGCCGTTACTGAATGAGGTAGAGATTAATTCGTATTGAATATATGAAGATACACCTACGTATTTCAATTATGTAGGATAATGAATACCTAATTCATTATCCTACATAATAATAGGCAATATCTAGGTGTTATACTTATACATAATGTTAGAGACCATAACAAGAATATAACCACTACTTTGAGACTTTGAAAGAAAATTCTATAAGCTACGCATTATTTTAGCTTTTAAGCAACTTTTATAATAATTATTTTATAATTTTTATAGTAAATTAGGCTTAATAATGAAACTTACAGCCAATAATGGATTTTCATTTTTTAGATGTATCTTCTAATATTGACAACAGCCACTAAAGTAGGTACATAAATTGATTGATGGTTGGTAGATACTTAAAATACTTAAAGTTCTAGAAACATACACGAAATCGGAGATACAGGGTATAGCAGTGAGTGCTTTTAAAATGTTGATATCTTCGGCTTTCAAAGCCTTCTTATTGTTCTGCTTCTGATGCGCTTTTGCTGCAAACTGAATAAAAATTTAACGGTCCAATCATCTTGATGTCGATCTATTCCTCTCCTTCTTTCTCTTTACATCCTCTGTTTGCTATCTTGCTCTGTTTGGAATCCTAGACGCAGCTCTGATATCGACGCAGCCTTATCACTAGCTGTATATTGTTCTATTTTAATCGCTATGTTTGTATTGATAAGGTTGACATTATGTTGTCTTCATCTCGGTTGTGGTTGTTCACATACCTGAATGGCCGTGGTCGTAGTATTTGAGAATGGAACTCGCATCCTCGATCCGGGCGGTCTGAGCTCAGCCACCGGCCAGTCAGTGTCGAGACACCGTCGCGAGCGGTTGTCCGTGATTGAGGAAATAACGAAGCCGGTCCACGCGAGTGCAAAAGTGACGAAAACGACTCACATATTAATCTTACTAGTGAAGTTTAAAACATGTGTGTAATGTAGTGGATTTTTCTTTATCGGAGCTCTAAGGTATGTGGTTTTTTTGTTCGCTAGTTGTGTCTAGTAAGAATCGGATATGGGTGATTTCCTTTCGGTATGCAACGTAAACCTGTTTTTTGTCTGGTCAACCGTGGGAAGGAATTTGCAATTTCGTTCGACTTGCATTGTTCAACTTCATATTCGTGTTGATTACACAATATTTCACATAACTCCATAATATTCGTAGACGTGTGTATGTTTAAATATTTTTTTACTTTTTATATGTATTGCACTTTCTCTTCTCGATATCAAGTAAATATTTAATATTATTTATCTTCGTTATAGTGTCTATGAATATGAATTTAAATAAGTATACATTTTCAATATTTACGTAGTTCTGCCTAAATGAGTGTGTGTGAATAATCTGATGTGCTTTAGTGTGCTGTATGGTAAATGTAGTACCCACCTACTCAATATGCAGCTAAGATTGGTAAATATCTGTAACTTACATAATATTTTATGTCGGAAGTGTTATCTGTGACATAAGATCAATATTTGCATAGTCATTAAATTATTTCCCATTATGTCATTAATTAATTTTATTTATTATAAAGTAACTAAAGTTTTAATCTTTCTGCATTTATGGGACCTTCTCAGGAACAGAAAGCTTGCGGTATAATTAAGATAGAACTTCACTTGGTAAGTTCGTTTAATCTTATAATTCTTCACGTCATCTCATAATTTATTAGATCATCTACATCTATTCATCATTACTCATTACACAGTAGGTAGGTACTTGTTTACAGTTTACCCGTTGATATATCTAAATAATCAAAGAGTTTACTTTGATTTTTTATTATTATTTTTTAATAGATAATGTTTTAACATACCTATATGAAGCGTTTTCACCTATATCGTTATCAATCGTCGGCAAATTAGTGATAAATTTAGATTAATACCTATAATATATCAATATGTTTGCTTTCTACACTGATAAAATATACACTTAAGTGTATATTTTTTTTGTATTGTATTTATTTATTGCCTCCATGTACATACAGGTAAGTATTTTAGGTCTTAAGTGGTAGTTACAGACTAGGTATAGTACATGGACCCTGTCAGGGCGAATGCAACATGGTATTTCTGAGTTCGATTATATCAAAGGTCTATCTGGTTATTTCATTAGATTTATCTAGGTATCGTATAATTTATAAATGTCATGACTAAATATTTAAAATGTAAAAAAGAAAAAATCAAATCAAAAATCAATCAAAATATATTTATTTCAATAGACACACATCTTAGGTCTAAAAATTTTTTTACAATTTTGGTAGCTGATATCTATATATATTTAACCAAGCGGGGTCGGTTTTGTTATACACTCTGAACTAGTTTGGACAACTGTATCTCGGAGCGTATAACTAGCCGCCTCGCAAGGTGTGCTGTTTTACAGATTTGTGCACTTCAGTGTGTGTACTGTAGCAGGTATTAGTACTGTGCCTAAGTTATGAGTATGTGTGTTTGTTGTGCAGTGTTTATATTATTTTACAGAGTAAAAGAAATATATATATTTTATCGTGTGTTAAGTGTAAATGTGTTACCACATGTTTTTTTTTTATTATTTGATACCTAGTTAACCCTATTGATGTTGACTGTTCCTATTTTCTATTAAATAATGATAATATGATCAAAATTTTGCACGCCTGAAACTAAAGGTAGAACATACTTAGGACACCAATTTATATAAGATCATATTATATTGCACTTGTGTTTTGGCAAATAAATTATCTTTATCTTTCACCTAGGAACCTAAGTACTTCCTTTGTGAAATCGATCTCACTCACCTCTTCAATTAGCAAACTTGTAAATAGATGAGCCTATAATCAAAACAATCTTATGCCAAACATTCAACAACTGTTTAAATTTTAAGGTACTCTTTGTTGAAGATTCTAAAGTTTACTCTTTGATGATGGTAATATTTTAATATATTAAATTTAATCAATTACGAAATCTTATTTGATTGTGTCGGTATCATTATTGTTACATAACAATTATTTAAAAATATATTCGTCAAACTGTAATTCGCTAAAACGTGGTTAACATCTATAGCGACAAAAGAAATTTTTTATTGTCTTGTAAAGGATTTTTTTGTAAGAAACATCTTGCCAAAAGTGCCTAGATATTGGCAACATTATTTCTTCAAGGAAAATGAAAAAAACCTAGCAATTCTCGAAGAGGAAAATACACTAATTCCATTCCATTGAACGTTCTTGAAACTGTGGTATGTATGTAATATTTAATTTTGTATACCTGAGTTTGATCTAAATTGGCACAAAACAAGTAAGGACGAACATTTATATTCTTATTATGTTGATATCAGATCAGATATATACATATTTTTTAAGTTTTTTATATGTTTTTAATATATTTTTTTATATGTTTATATGTTATATATGTGTTCAGTAACGGCATCTGATTATACGTATGTAATTTTTTTTACTATTTAACACTTAACTATTTAACAAGAGTATCGCCAGTAAATGTTTCTTCGCCTATTTTGGCGGTGACAAGACGATTACATGATAAAGGTAAATTATCAAAGTGGTAAAATGGGTAAAGTGGTAAAGTGGTGAGTTAGATGAGAATGTCTGGTCTACCCACGTCTACCCACCTTAGAACTGAATCATTGTTCATTTTGAGACCATAAATAATGTTTTATTCATAAAAATGTACCGAAAAGCGTTGGCGCATCCCAATGCATTTCGACGAAACATAATTCCTACTTTGGAAATACCAAACGGTTAACAAAATGTAAGATCGGAACGTATAGAATACACCTACAACCTACATAGTACCTACTAACTTACATCGTTTTTCAAAAATATATATTTTCTAAAATTGTTGTTTTTAAGATTTTCCTAAGACTTATGTGGCAGAAGCTGGTTATTGCTGGTTGAATGTATGAAATTAAATTTTACCAAAAATACTACTTTCAATATAAAATAATATTTAATTTAAAGAAGAAGAATAATAGACTAGTTACAGAAATAACATAAATTATTGGAAGTCAGCTCTAAAATAAAGCAGCCGTACGAGAAGACAAAAAAGCCATAAGTGATTATGAAAGACGGATGTGCAACAAATTTAGACTATTGCATCGAAGCTGTCAAATAACCATTATCTAAAGAGACATTTAAGCAACGAACATTTCTCCCAGCAGCTCAAATATTTGATCAGCGCGTATCGCAAGCTAAACATTCACTATAAGCATCATCTATAGGTAATGTTTGCGTGTTTCGTAGCTGTGCCAATACTAACTCTGCAGTAATATGTGACCCCTGGGATTTGGACGCAGACGACTGCTAAACAAACTACGGACTCAACTCAAACTCAGTTGGATGTCAAAGTGAAGTACTTGAATTCGAGGTGCGAAATCCCGCATTGCTTGCTTGTGTTTCAAACGTGTTCAGGAAGTAGGTATTGTTTATTTGGTCAAGCGAACGTGGATCCGAGTGATGTTTTGATTTGATCAAAATGGATCAATGTGAAGTGTATGAGTGATATCATTCGTTGACTTGGTCTTAAGAGTTTTGAACTGGGTATCAATCAATAGCGAAAACTCTATGTAGGATTCTTCTTTCTTTCTTTCTATGTAGATTTTGGCTAACATCTCACTTGTCAGTAGCGTCATGCGTGAATTATGTAACAAAATGTGACATTATCGCATTAGGCCACTGATGAAAAATTACCGGTGACAGAATCACCGGTGATTTCACTGTTACAAAATGAAATCATATCACCATGTAACAATGAAATAGAAGTAGCAATTCATTTCCATGCCTGAGCGACAGTGACCACTTAGCTTCAGGTGGGACGTTTGTCTGTTTATAAAAGAAACAATTGACTCTGTAAGTGCGGTTTCAGATGTTTGATTTTTTTGCAGCACGTGTACACGCGATAACGCACGTTGTTGCGACAAATCGCGAGAGACGTGACATTACAAAACAAAACCAAGCGTAAACGCCGGCAGACGTGCTTTTGAAGTTTTGCGAGTGCCAATACGCAAACAAAAATACATTAGTCAGAAACCGCACTAAGGATATCAATAAATTAACTCCTATATAGGTTCATACTGCAAACCTATGACACTCGTCTCGCTCTCGGCCAGACTGTTGCCAGAGTTTTTGAACTACCCAAAGACCCTGGCTAGTTAAATTTGCAGTCATTTGACTGAGATATCCAAAACAACAGAGGCAGCAATTAAATTAATTGTTAAAATGCACTATCAGCTACGTGGGCGTGTCGACCTCATTACGGGCACAAACGCTACCATTTCTAGATAAGTAATATCTCGAGCTCGACTTAGTTCATAGATTGTTTGTTTTGTGTTATTGATTGGTCATTGTATTGTATATTAATATATTTTTATCCTTGAAATGCTTGGTGTAGGTACTTTGCTAGTTTAATACGAAATTCTTTACTTACGTAAACATGTAAAACCTACATGCGAAACTTTGTAAAGATTTTAGAGGGTTCTATTATTATTACTTACGTACTATTTCCCTTTTTTGTCTCATTTTGTCCCAATTTGTTAAGTGCACGAAAGGAGCCTCTTCGAAGCGCACTGAAACACTGGTTCGAAAGAACAAGTGACACGATAAGAAGAAGAGGAATTTGTTCAATTCCGCATTTGAAACCTGCATACATTAAACGGTTAAAAAAAAAAGTTACTTAATTAAGCTAAATTCTAGTTCTTTCCTAGCATCAATGAATGAATGAAAATTATTTTTAAAGTTTAAAGTGTTATTTAGAAGTTTTAAAGGAGCATCATTATGTATCGCCTTTACACCAATATTCCCTACTTACTCATTACTTACGCTGAATCCCTCCAATGTGTCTCGCTCCACGTAAGCTGCTAATAACACTTCAGCGTCGGCAGCGCCATCCTTCAAGTAATCCTTATCTTTACTGTGTTCTTGACCACAACACTCCGGGGGCAAGAAGGCGGATGGATTTATACTGGCCAGTTCAGGGCTGCCAAAGTTTCCAGACATGGATCTTTTCTATTTACAACTTGACACTTATTAGTTAATAACATATCAACATCCCAGAACTTGAACTATATCATACTACCATCGCAGTATTATTTTATGAATTGAAGACCAATAGGACTTTGTCTCATAGGTAATAAACTGTCTCAAATAAGAACTAAATAATTTGATTATCATCATTTTTAAACGTCTTCAAAAAAGGAGGAGAATGTTAATTTGGAAAGGTTATACTTTCAGATTGGTCCCATGGAAATTTTATCAAAATCGGTTCAGTACTTTAGTTTTTAAATCAAAATAACTGATTGAAGAAAGTCGTTGAAGTGAACAAAATTGCGTATTTTGCTTCCCTGTGACTTTTCAGTGGTGCCTACGGTCACTAAGCAGTCTGATTGAAGTCGGTTGTAGTATAATTTTGTAAAACCTTGATTATTGAAGTGGATACTTCTTAGTTTGCCGTGCGACTGAATTTGTCTCGTAACCAGACGATTCTTTAACGTAAGTTAGCTACTTCCTGCTAACTAACCTCTCTGTATGTACTCTACCTGAACATTGTAGCAAACTGGCAACCCTAGTAACCTACCAGTCAAGTCCAGTCTAGTACCCTCAACCACGCTATTTCCAACTTTAACCCGAATATAATACAGTTGAAACTGCCCTGAAGAAGCAGTAATAAATCTGAGGGTGCTCAAAGCAGTTCTACTGCAGCTGAAACTTATTATAAAAGATATAAGTTGCAACACTTGTCATGATTGTACCGTCTGCGGTTTGTGGTCTGTGGTCAGTATTAACAAGGAAAGGTAGAACAATGTAAGGATTTAAATCAGGTTACAACCCGTTTTAAATATAAACAAATGATACAGTAAAATAGGTTAGTGTTCGTTTTACAGTAAATAGTAGGCATGGAAGGTATACCGAGTAACGTGTTATTTATCATGGTATGAAATTGATCGATCACACAACACAATGACATGTTACATTCTGAGACAAGTCTGTTACAAAATCACCGGTTATATATAAATAGGTAGGTTCATTCACTAAACGCATCCGGGCAATATTACGATATTTGATGTGTAACATCTTTCCTCTCGTTTTCTGTCAATTTGTGGCAGTGATTTCGTGAAATGCAACGGAAGTGTGTAACAGGAAAATGAAGTAAATAGAATCCTTCCAAATTTAGATGGGATGTCAGATGTTACACATCGTATTATGCAAATACTGTAAGGCTCGCATTTTTTTATGTCAATAGTACATCTTTCAAGCTCAAACTTTTTGCTATTAATTCTGATTGTATTCCACAGTTTGCCATAAAAAATATTAGCAATTAATACCACATATTAGAAGTTATATTGAACTAAACATAATACTATAAAATGTACACACACTTGACAAAAATGTGGTACAAATTGTAATATTATGATTAAACCTAACATACATATTATTATCTACTTTGGTAGGTATAAGTATTAGCAAATTTAAATTCATGTTTACCTTGAATTTGTCGCAAAAAAGTACTTTCAACACCATTCCAATAGGCCTCTGATAGGAGGCTAATTTGATGCGAAATGGCAGTTTGTAACTGGATATCAAACCCACGACTTTTTCAACACATTATTTTTATATCTAGATATTTTAGAAATAGAAATAGAAAAAGAGTTTATTGCTCAAATACTTAATTATTTTAGTCCATCGATGGCCATAAATACATTTTTTTGCCAGAAATTTGAATCATTTTATTGCATTCATTTATTTATTATTAATTTAATTTGTGGGTAAAAATGCTAAATTAGGGACACTTTTTCAACAGGGCATTTCCGTGGGGCATGATTATTTATACTCACTCACCCTAGTCGATTATATGTAGTACTAGCTGTACCCGCGTGCGACTGCGTCACCCGTGGAAGAATTGTGTATTTTCGATGTCGTTTGTTCCGCCCGCGGAAGAAATTTCTTTCGGTTACAAATTTCACTCCTATAGGGCCCTTGTTTGAAAATACATACTAGTAAAAAGGTAATTTTTAGCACTTTAGTTTGTAAAGAGGAAGCGACCAGGTTAAAATTAGAACCATAAGGCACAATTCGATTCGACATATTTTAATGGGAAAGTGACTTCTTGTTCTTGTTTGTTTGTCTGTCTGTCTGTCATTCCGGGTTGAATCTTCCAACTCAAATTTCGAGCACTTCCCGATTATCTATCCGGCTGAATTCAGGGTAGCTCACAACTCGATGACAATGCATTCTAAACCAAAACCGCTATATCTCGTAAGGGAAGAGAGATAGAGCAAAGGCACAAAACGTGGTTTTTATATTTTAATTCTACATGTTACCTCTACATTTCACCGTTCTGAACTGAGCTATCGAAGGTGAAGCAGTTACAGCCATCTGCGGCTTACTGCATTAAAAGTCCATCTGAAAAAAAACTCTACATTTCTTGTTTTCAAACATTTTCATAGCACACAAGTATGAAAAACTGCGTCAGCTACTGCGTGACGTCAGTTCGTTGCAAACGACTATTATTTCTTGCATATAATACGAACTAAACATTCTTCTTGTAAATAATATAAAGTGACAAAGACGGCTTGGTAATGTACTTTACACGTCATTACCGACTAGAGCCGTCTGCGGCGCTTCTCGCTATGAATATCAATCACCAGTCGATCGATTGGACTGTATTCTCAGTATAAGTTGCTTACCGACTGGTCTTACGTAGCGTACGAACTGGTATGATCTGTGGTAAATGATACGTAGCGTTCCAAAACGTATAAATAAATAAATAAATAATTATTTATTGACACAAAAACTTAAAGGTAACTAGTAGGTACTTATATTATATCACTATTAAACTAATGCTAATGCTTAGAATTAGAATTAGTGATAGGTATAAAATAGTGATTTGTTTTTAGGAATACATTGTTATGTTCATACTAGGTACCTACTTCTAGACAGATGCGCTAAGAACCGGACAAGTTTTTACTGTATCCCGGTTCAAAGCGTCCTCCGACGGACAGTAATAAATTGACACAGTCAATGAGTGATAGGGTAGGTTGGGTGCGCAATATCAGCAATTAGCATGCATGCATAGCTATCTAAAGATTACGGAAAGAATATTAGCATGCCAACATACCTATCAATCCCATTTGAGGTTCGTAACACATTTTGTTATCAAACTGAGTAGGTAGATATTTTAAATTACTGTATAATACGAATAAATCAAGTACGTAATGAAGTTAATTAGTTTACTTACACATACTTCGATAACTTGTTTTTTTGACGTGTCTACGTCTAATAAATCGATGAACGCCGGCTGCATGCACAAAACGTTGACGTCAATGTCCGGTAACGCTCATTGTCCCGTTACGCTGGTAGTCACGTTAAACTATCGTCCGTAAACCAACTTTACAGACAACCAATTTTTTTTAAGCTTATCGTGTTACTAGTACTTTCGCACCAGTGTGATGAAAGGATTTCAAGTGCGCCTCGAAGAGGCTCCTTTTGTGCACAGATTCACCTAAAGTGAGGACAAAAATATCCAGGTTTTTGCTCCTAAACACGCATACCAAAATCCATAGAAGTATCTAGTTTAATATACAAGGACGAAAGATAATTCTGATTCCTCGCCACATTCCTCACAAATCGCAGTGTTAATAAGGAAGTGTTTACATGAGATAAGACGTTTCTTCTATTTCAAGGAGTTTCGTCATTTTGATGCATGGAGATAGGTACGAATAAAAGTATGAAAATTATGTAGAAAAGTCTCATCATCATCATCATCATCAGCCCACTTTAGTCCACTGCTGGACGTAGGCCTCTCCCATAACGCGCCACTGAGCCCGGTCTTCGGCTCTCCGCATCCACTTTTTACCGGCTACCTTTCGTAGGTCGTCGCTCCACCTGGCCGGAGGGCGCCCTACACTACGTTTGCCGATTGCCGAGAAAAGTCTAAATTACATTTATTTCAGGAGTAAATTTTTCAGCGGACAAAATATATTATTATCTCACATAATACCGTATTCGACTACGGTGAGTATGATCCTGCCCCGACGAACGTGCCCCGTTGCAAACGTGTCCCGATTTATTCATTTTGGTGTCTATGTGACCCTACGACGAAGTCAAGGGTTTTCGATTGTTGTAATTTTAATCACTTAACTTTTTTTGAAATGAAATTAAATGAAATGAAATTAAATGATTTATTGTTCGTGAAACTAGGTGGTGAGGTGATATTTTTTATAAACTTTAATGCCTACTTGCACCAAACTGTCAAAGTCCCTAAGCAATTACTTTATTCGCTTGGTAGTTCTTAACAGTGCAGATTCTGACCGTTAAGAACTGACAAGCGAGTTAAGTAATTGCTTAGGAACTTTGAAAGTTTGGTGCAAGTCGGCATAAGTGGGATAAATTTTATTTGTCAGTAATTCAGTTGATTAATTAATCATCAATCTGTAATTGGAGAAAATAAAAATACTTTTAACCCGATAACGCACATATGAAACCACTGGCATTACCAAAGGTACACGGCCGAAGACAGCTGCTGAAGTAATAGGTAATGTAAATCGTTGGGAATGGAATGTTCCATTCCGAGGACCACTTGGGTGGCATTCAAATCAGGTATGGAGTGAATTGGTTAAAGGATCTAATCCTGCATAGTTTAAATGATGTAAAAGTATTCTACCCGTTTTCTATTTGGAATCATCGGAATGTCACGATGGATTGAACGATAGCTATCGAAAACTTGTTACATTAAATTCTGTTTTGGAGAGGACGCTCTCAATCTATTGGTTTTTCAAATTAAAATAATTAATTTATTAAATAGGAGTCTGACCACGTTTGACTGATGTCGATGATGATACTTTATCTTAAGATTCATGATATTATATACTTTAAAATACTTGTAGGTAATTGAATAAATAGCTAGCTAGTATATGGGTATTAGGGATGAAGTGACGAGTTTTAAAAATGGGGCTCTTAAATAAAAATAAAATGAAATTTTAATGATATTATCGATATAGTTTTCCTACAAAGTAATATCACATGTTTCCAGGTAGTTAGGTCCTGAAAATTCATTAGCTTAACGACCCTAACTCTCAGGTCAAAAACCCTTACCCTTCGCAATTTAACCCTCATCAAGTGGCATTTAGAGTTATGCAACTTTTTTTTAAGTTCCTGTCCGTTACGTTACTATAATTGCGCTGACATTTCATGAAAGGTGTTTGAGGGTTAAGACAGCTTGCAAAGGTGAGTAAATATGTATAGTGGGGCAATTGAGTTGGTTTTTTGAATAACTTCGGAAAGTTCACGTCGTTATGTAAGTCGATTTAGGTAAGTACCTAACCTATAACTTAAAAATTTGCTAAAAATTGAGACTGTTTTGTAGAGTTACACAAACTTGGCTAGTGATCTAATAACTAACTAATTGACTAACCACTCAATATTGATTTGTTATCAAGACCTTTTTAAGAAAAAACTATACAACCGGCTTCAATTGGAATTCTAGACTCCAGTGACTGTAAACACCACTGAAAAGTCAGAAAAAAGCAACATACGCGTTTTCGTTTACTTGAATGACGTATTTTTTTCAGTTATTTTGATTTAAAAACTAAACCACTCAACCGATTTTAATGCAAAAAAATCTATGGACCAATATGAAAGTAATATAAGTTAGTACACTCAAAATGTAAGTATCTACGTCCAGTACTACAAGCCTGTTCGTAGTCTGTCAGTCAGTTGATTTAATAAGACTTGCAGCCAATAATGGACTTATATTTCTTAGATGTATCTTCTAATATCGACGGCCACTAAAGTACATAATCGTCACTGGAAATATTGATGGTAGGTTTGTAAAGTTGGTAGGTATAGCTACCTATAGTAGTAGTAGGCACGGCCCTGTAATAAGTACTAAAATACACATTGTATGAATTCAAATCAAATCAAATCAAATCAAATCAAATTAAAATTGTTTATTTCTGTTCTATGACACCATATTTTGTTAGTTTATAAGGCTTATTCTAAGGGTAGTATATATATAAAGTATTATAGCGTATGATTTGGCAACACAAGCTCGACCAAACCGACCACATCGATCAACCCGTGGTCAAGTTCCGACGCGGTTTCGGGACGAACGATTATCTATGGCAATCATCTATTATTATCGATGGTTCAGTCTTCTTTTGCAAGTTTGATTCAGTTATTTTTATGTTGGAAGAAAAAATGTTAAAACTTTGTGTTTCCTCGTGTAATTCGTGAATATATAAACAATAGCAACAAGAACTCTTTCTTTTCGCCCAAGACCAGTGAGCTAACCGCGAAAATGGCGCCCAACGTATCTTATTATTCCGAGTCTCACGAGTGAATGTTAGTTTAAAAAGTTTGGCAAGTCGCGTCTTGCAACGCACGGCGCCTGTTTGTCTCGCATTCGGTTTCTTCGACTCAAACCATCATGCCGACAACCCGGTCACAGGACGCCGCCGCCGCTGCCGACGCCGCCGACGCCGCCACATCCGACACCGCTGCTGCCGAAGCTGCCGCTCGCGCCAACACTGACGCCGCCACCGCTCGCGTTAGCGCCGCCTCTGACGCAGACTTCAGCAATGTAAATTACATGGATTCAAGGGAACAATTGGCTTCAAACATAACTATGTCTAGCCAGGACTTGACATTGCTGTTATCTACACTGCAACAGACGCAGCATCAGTTCTGCCAAGAAGTCTTACGGGAGATGAGGTCATCAACTCCTATGTCTAGTTCTCTCACTTCAATCCCCGCAAACTTCTCACAGTGCACGACCAGGTTCAGTGGGAGTCACACTGAGTCATTGGAAAATTTTATAGATGCAATTGAATCATACAAATCTTGCTTGAATATATCAGACGAACATGCTGTGAAGGGATTAAGCATGTTACTTACCCATGATGCAGCCATCTGGTGGCAGGGAATAAAAGTGACTACCGAAACTTGGACGGAAGCTCTAGTGAGGTTGCGAAGTGCATTCGGTGAACGCCGACCACCTTTCCGCATATACCAAGACCTATTTGCACTTTCCCAAGGAAATCAGGTTACAGATTTGTTTATATCCAAAGTGAGAGCAATGCTAGCTAAAATTCCTAAAGAGGATCTTTCCGAAAAAGTACAACTGGATATGGTGTACGGACTTTTGGACCATAGAATCAGGAAGCGCTTAGACAGAGATTTGTTCAAAACCTTCGATGAGTTGCTTATCAAAGCAAGGAGCATAGAAGATTCCCAGCAAGTCGAAGATAAGAGTGGGATTGTAACAACTGCACGTACACTTGCATCCCATCGGCCCCCACCACCTCGGACTGTTGCTGCTGCCGTGCCAAGATCTCCAGCTACCAGCTCCGTGACCGCTCGCTCCTCCTCTGATCGTGCACACATCTCTGCACCACCACCACCACTACCGCCGCCGCCGCCGCCGCAGTCCGGTGACACAAAGCGTTCTTATTGTGTTTACTGCAAGCGTCCCGGGCATTCGCGTAATGAATGTGAGAAACTAAAAGCGCGTAGTGATGATCCCGTCAAGTGTTATGGGTGCGGTACCCCTAATGTGATCCGTGCAAAATGCCCTAAGTGTAATGCAGATGCAGGTAATCAAGGACAAGCGTTTTATTCTCTGCATAATATGGGTAAGCCAATGTTAAATTTATATAAGAAAGACAATAATGATAATTTTAGCCTTTTACATTGTGCATGCAATTTACATACATGTGTATGCAATGGAGAATCTCACCACACTCCCTCCCTGTTTGAAACAGGTCATAAAGATTTGATTTCACATAATGATTTGAAAAATTATGAGTCTGTGTCTCAAGCTAAAGTGTGTGGTCAGGCTTTCCATGTGCAAAAATCTGATGATTTTCAAATCCAAATGTTCAATGAGACTTGCACTCATATTCCAACATTGTTTGATATGCCTTGTTCTTGTCAGTCTTTTGTGCCCAAGGAAAATCAAGTCCAGTTGGTAGATAATACTGGTGATTGTATGTCCAGTGGTTCTCAACTTTTTAAAGCCAGTGGTTACCAACTATGCAAGTCTGTACAAACCACTGTTTGTGAAAATTCGTGTGTGTTAGAAGGAATTCATGTGATACGAGAAAATTCCTTAAACTGATCTTACACTGATCTTCGCACTGTTTTTGAAAGGTTGCGCTTATTTAATTTACGAGCCAATAGAGAAAAATGCGTTTTCGCTCGTCAACAAGTAAAATACCTAGGTCATGTCATTTCCCAGGATGGAATTTCCCCTGATGCCGACAAAGTCCAAGCAGTTGTAGATATGAAAGCTCCGACGACATTGCGTCATTTGAGAACCTTCTTACAGACTTGCTCGTAGTTTAGAAAATTCATTCCCAGCTTTTCTTCAGTTGCTGAGCCTCTGACAAGGTTACTCAAGAAAAATCAGCCATGGACATGGGATTCCGAGCAAGCAATGTCATTTAAGGAACTGAAAAAGCGCCTTACTTCGACGCCTATTCTCAGGCAAGCAGATTTCAGCAAACCTTTTGTCCTCAGAACGGATGCAAGTGCTTATGCGCTCGGCGCGGTTTTGTTACAGGGTGAAAAGGACAAGGATGAACGACCAATTGAATACGCTAGCCGTCTCCTCAATCCAGCTGAACGAAACTACAGCACCACAGAGCGTGAAGCTCTTGCGGTTGTTTGGGCTGTAGAACGGTTTCGAGGATATATTGAGGGTCAGCACGTCGTGGTCGCTAGTGATCATCAGCCTTTAAAGTGGCTTCTCACTTTGAAATCGCCGTCGGGTAGACTCGTCCGTTGGGCTCTGAAATTGCAATCGTTCAACATAGATTTTCAATACACTCCCGGGAAAGCGAACGTCGTGGCTGACACTCTCAGCCGTCCGCCATGCAGCGAGGAAGAAAAAGATCAGTGCGGCATTTGTACAGTCACTATAGACCTCCCCACAAAGAGTCCGTCAGAACTGCGTCGCGCTCAACTCGATGATCCAGAGTTAGAAAAGATAATGGTTGAACTCGAAAACGATTCCAAGGAGTATTCCATGGGCGTGAAGCGTTGGACAGAAAGGGGTTATTTTTTGCAGCAAGGAGTTCTGTATAGATACAATCCCGATGTCGATAGCGAGGAGCCGCAGTTTGTAGTTCCTGTTAGTCTTCGCCTCGACATTTTGAAAGAGTGTCATGATTCACCCATCGCTGGTCATCATGGTGTCGATAGGACTTTTCAACGTTTAGCCCAGCGTTTCTACTTCACAGGAATGCGTCGTGCTATTGCAGAGTACGTCAAAACGTGCTCCACCTGCCAGCGGTATAAAGCCTCGAATGAAAAGTTATACGGTTTGTTACAAACCCCAGTGTTGAACCAACGTGGTGAGGTATTGGCTATAGATTTGTTCGGTCCTCTTCCGGTTGGCGACAACGGAGAAAAATGGATTCTTTTAGTAGAAGACACAGCGACGCGTTGGGTCGAGCTTTACGCGCTTAAGGAAGCTACTTCTGAAGTTTGTGCTCGCACCCTTATTGAGGAGTATTTCCTACGTTTCGGTCTACCTCGTCGTATCGTCTCAGACAACGGTGTCCAATTTATTTCAGCCGTCATGCAGAAGTGCATGTTCATTTTAGACATCAAGCAAGAATTACTACCGTACTACCACCCTGAAGCCAACCCGGCTGAAAGAAAGAATAGGGATCTCAAAGTACAACTTGCGCAATTGGTGAATACGCAGCATAAATCGTGGCCTGAGTTTCTGAGTTCCGTCAGGTTCGCAATGAACTCTGCAGTGTGTCAAACCACTGGCGTTACACCAGCATACCTAACATTTGCTAGGGAATTGCGTTCTCCCGTCAACGCTGAATATGATATTCGAGCTGTTTTAAGCAAAGAAAATTTTGTGCCTCAAATCACACCCTATTTGAAAAGATTCGTTGATAATCTCGTTGCAGTAAGAGATCGAGTAGAAGTCCAACAGGATAGAAGAAAGGATTGTGCCGACAGGGATCGTAAGCATGAAGAGTTTGATGTAGGTGATAAGGTCCTCTTGAAGTCCCACGTTTTGAGTAGTGCTGCCAAAAATGTTTCAGCCAAGTTTGTTCCAAAACGTGATGGTCCTTATTTAGTCATCAAGCGCACTAGTCCGACCACTTACCTGATATCGATGTTGCAGAGTCCACAGGATGTTTTAGGGAAGTTTCATGTGTCTGAACTCAGACGTTTCTACGATAGAGATGGCTCTCCTCAAGAACCTATCAACCCTAAACGTAATAGAGGTCGCCCACGTCAACGCGAACGTTCTCCTAGCTCGAATGACACGGGAAACTCCGAAGGTCAGCGAGTTTTTGATCCCAGTAGCTCTCTAAAACTCGGGGGGGAAGGTATAGCGTATGATTTGGCAACACAAGCTCGACCAAACCGACCACATCGATCAACCCGTGGTCAAGTTCCGACGCGGTTTCGGGACGAATGATTATCTATGGCAATCATCTATTATTATCGATGGTTCAGTCTTCTTTTGCAAGTTTGATTCAGTTATTTTTATGTTGGAAGAAAAAATGTTAAAACTTTGTGTTTCCTCGTGTAATTCGTGAATATATAAACAATAGCAACAAGAACTCTTTCTTTTCGCCCAAGACCAGTGAGCTAACCGCGAAAGTATATATATAAAAAAATATACGTTACCAGTCATAAAGAAAAATAAGAAATTGTAGAAAAATACCTAATAAAAATAATTGAAAATAAATTGAAACTAAAATATACATTGTATTTGGTTAATTTTGTAATTTCTGGCAAAAATAATGGCCTTACCTAAACGAGTTTTTCAATGGAAAATTCTGTTCATTTTCCCACAAAACCGACTTGTATTGAGTAATTGGTGGTTTAGGTAATACAATGGGCTATTTAGTATAAAGTTAGTACAAGGTTATAACGTCATACAATGAACTGAAGGTCATGTATGATTACATGAGATTTAAGTTTTCAGAAGCTTTGTTGAAATCTTGACAATATGAACCCAAAGACAAACATCCTCAAAATAATGGAAAACCTTTAATAAGTCTAATTAAAACTTTTATTCAAAAAAAAAATCTCAACGACAATTAACTAAACAATCTTACGTTATTAGTTTCGAACGTTGTATGATTAACGATAACATTCGACAAGACAGTACCAATGAATAAGTAATATTGTGTACCATAACAGTACGCTAAACGGGAATTCACGAACCGTCTTATCAAATTAGGGTTCGATATGATTCGAATATGAAACGATATTCTTTATCAGGATAACGAATAGTCAAAAATGGATCGTCTTGAACGATACAAGTTAAATTTATTTAGTGTCAGTTTGGCAGGCAAATAACAATTCAAACAAAATATATATTTTTTCATATAACGTGACAAAGCATATTTTTATTTTTTTCCACATACCACAGCTTAAAAAACATTAGCTACAAAATTGGCGAACGAAACGCTTTCCCGGAAATAAAGTGTTCAGAAACGATAAAACGGTTTATATTTTATTCATAAAGTTATTTGGCTTTGCATAATTTGTTTTTCAGTCTCTGCCCCTAGAGACTATGCTCTGAGACAAATTGCCGCTCAAAAATGATTTTGCAGACAAAAATAAAGGAATCAAACCCTCTACCGGCATCTGTTTCGCGATCACTATTTTAATTTCTTATCGTGTCACTAGTTCTTTCGAACCAGTGTGGTGAAAGGAATTCAAGTGCACCTCGAAGAGACTCCTTTCGTGCACGTGACACATGTTTTCGAACTTTTAAGTTCTTATTCCTTGTTACCTTGTTGCTTAGAACAAGATGTCTAGCTTAGGAACATAATTTTATAGTATGTATTTCAAACTGTACTAAAATGATGACTTGCCAGAGTAATGCAGTGTTACATTTTGACTAATAAATGATTAAATTGAATGTAATACATATATGTATAATCTGTATATAGGCCTACTAAAGAAGCTTAGAACATAAGACAACTTAGATTTTTAGGAGTAGTAAGGCGCAGGGTGGACCAATGGCGCGTTTTCCAGCATACTAATGTAGGATGGCAGAAGTGCAAGGGTTTGCAAATATATATTACTTATCGACTATCGTTACCTAGGCTAGGTGGAAAACAAGCTTATAAACCTAAACTCTATGATAATTTTATAATCATTAAAACAAAAAGTAGGCATAAAAAGGACTTAAACTCTTATTTGTAAAGCGTTTTCAAAATAAAAACCTCAGTAACAACTCTTTTAAACTTTTACAGAGACCTTGTTTCAGTTCTAAAGTAATTAAAGTTTACAACAAACACTCGAGCTAACAACAGCTGTGCGGTTCAAATTTTGTTGCCATGAAATATATCTGACAGAAAATGTACATAAATAAACTTATTTCTTGTTGTGTTGAAATATGTAGGTTTTCAGACGTTTAATGCCCAGAATCCTGCGCTCCGCTATCTTGCTCGCACATTTGAACAGTTTTGAAGATATGAATTGAGTGAGTATACCTAAATTTCTAAAAAGTAGAGCGGTGAATTGTTTACTACAACTTCACGAAATGATTTAGTACCTATATTTTTTGTTTAGGAGATTGGGAAAAAACAGTTGTACCATGTTAGATCTTAAATCCACGCTCCCTAATGTTTCACCTATCTCAGTCAATCAGTCGAATAATAAGAAGTGTAAATGTAAGATAAAATGAAAAAAAAAAAACTTTTGTAAAGATGGTAAAGAAGGTACAAATGCAAGCCTCTCAGCGTCCGTAATAAGTAAATTATTATTATTTACTTATTTTTTTTTTATTTGTTATTGTTATGTTAGGTTATTTGCATGGCGGCGATATTTGGGGGGCGTGCGTTCTTAGACTGAAAGATCTCTACCACGCGTGTAGAGCTGCTTATAAAAATTGAATAATGGCATATGAAATAAAATATAAAGCAAATTATCATGCCTGTGATAATTTACATTGACGACCTACCTACCGGATGTCTTATTAGCCTTGCAACTCTTGCAAACTTACCTATTAAGAAATTAGGCCACCATCAATAATGGCAAAAATAAAATCTAAAATAAATCATCACGGTGGCTATGGCTACATTACATTGACGATCTACCTACCGGATGTTATTATTTTACTAGCCTTGCAACTCTTGCAGACTTACCTACTAAGCCTGAGTACTGCTGGACTATTCTATGGCATGTAATCCACTTCGAAGTGGCTAGTCTTTGGGCTTGACATTGAGAACAAGGATTTGCATCAAAATTGATATCTATGTATATTAGGTTGAGCAACCGCCATTTGAATTGAGATTGAGATTATATTCATATATCACTTATATATTTATTTATTGGAGAGCCTAAGCCGTGTTGGCCGAGAGGGAGGTGCCTCGACTTTCGATCCGAAAGTTGTCGGTTCGAACCCGGTCGTACACCAATGGATTTTTCTGTTAAAAACATATATGTGTGCATTAAAACACGTGCTTAACGGAGAAGGAAAACATTGTGAGGAAACCGGCATATCCTAGAACCTAAAAAGTTCTAAAACATGGTGTCAAGTGCACGAAAGGAGCCTCTTCGAGGCGCACTTGAAATCCACACTAGTGAATATGATAAATCTAAATCAATATCCTATTTTTTTTTAAATTGAACTTGTTACATATATGCATCTATTTATGTAAAAACTGTTGGCTGTCCAATCTTTTTCCTCTTATCGTGTTAGTAGTTTTTTCGAACCAGTGTGGTGAAAAGATTTCGAGGTGGAAGGTGCGCCTCGAAGAGGCTCCTTTCGTGCACTTATTAATAGTATTAAATAATAGCTAAATTGAATTAACTTAACAGCGGGCAGAAATTAGTAGTACCCTTTGCATTCTGATACTAGCGACGGTTTCTGTGGCAAGGGAACCGGATACTCACAGATATATGTAGATCTAGGCGGATACTAGATGTATTCAACGTGCCAACCTACACGGTATGTACAGTACAGTGTATGTATAGCCTTGTCATTGCCATCAACTGTTGGCTTATCTATGTGATGAGATACTCTGAAGCTCGGACTGGTTCTCCCACTTGTAGGTACCTGACTGTTTTACAAAGTGAGTAGAATTACTAGCCCGTCATATGAGCTAGTTAGCTTTTTTATAATCAGCCTATAATGTTCCCTTTGCGGAGACTTAGGTCTGCTCGAGTTAGCATTAGCCTCTAGTATATTGGAGTAAGGTTTTAATTTATTCATATTTATACCTGCACAGTGCACATTTCTAGGAGAGGTTTGATCTTAAAGTCAGACACTTTATTTTTTTTAAATCTCGAAACTTGAAACTTGAAAGCCTACACAAGCACATACAAGAGAATCGCTTTTTTACCCGACTGCTGGGTGTGTTATGTTTTTCGCGCGTATTGAATGTATGTATGTTTTCTTTGTTACCTCATATCTTCCAAACGGCTGGATGAATTTTGACAGTTAAGGCAAAGAATAAATAATATTATTAGTTAAGGTATCGTTAGCTTTGTCTCAATAACCCAAGTGTCCTTAGATGGGTTTTTAAATTAAATTACATAAATGGCGGATTTTTGGCGCTAAATAATAAGTTGTATATATTTTTTTTTTGACCGAACATATCAAGTATGGTATCAAAATTAAGAAAATTAAATAGAGATAGTTATATTATATAATAATAATAATATAATATGTTATATACTCATAATATGTTTAAAATTTAATTAGGAACAATGAATTGCCAATCAAAGCATTATGTTTTCCCAATCGAGTTTTCAGTGTTTAAGCATGCATAGACATATGGTACATGCATAAAACATTATCTATTATTATTCATTACGCAACTATTTAAAATTAAATTATGCAGTAAGCTACAAGCTTAGGATATAAAAACTCCTTGTATATGGGCCTACGCGGCACTTCACTCGGTCGAGGTAGGCATGGTACCCATACCCATGTGGGACGGAACAGCCGGTTTCCGCCGCCATACCAGCTCGGAATACCAATGAGGTTCATCTCCGGACCTGAACCCTTGATCAGAACCATGATTTGAATGAACGGTAATTTACTAAGTCTCAGGACGTATAAGTTATTAACATATCAGGTAAGAATAGCTTTATATTTCATACTCTTCAAGAAAATTTTAAATAGGTACTTACATGTTTTTTGGTATAAATCATCCTGTGGAAATATAGAACCCGAGGAACCAGATTCTGTTTGACAGTTTCATCAATCATCAATATATCTTTAAGGGGAATCCTCAAGGCAAAATTTCCATACAAAATGTTTCGGACAAATACTCAAAAAGTACGCCGTATAATAGTAATTTCTTCACACTATTCGTTTCGTCTATGTTTTCCGATTGTGTCAACAACTTTAATTTAGATTTTATACGTGTTTTAAAATTTACCCTGAGTATTTGTCCGAAACATTTTGTATGGAATTGGATTTGAGGATTAGCCTTAAGACTTGAAACTGACTGACTGACTGACTGACAGACTGACTGACTGACTGACTGACAGACAAGCTAATGCTAAACCGCTGAACATTTTCTACGTTTGAAACATGGATGATGTTTCAAGACTTGAAAGTGAGTACTAAGAAAGGAAATTTGTTAATTCACAACGCAAACGAAGTTGCGGGCGTCAGCTAATCATGAAATGAAATAAAACTTAGATTATAAGAATTTCATTTTGGCAAAAATATCAAGGACGAAATGCACCTCAAAATTATGAATGCAATTAGGTTAAAAATGCATCAAAATCTGCTGCTCAAAACTTATATTCAATTTGAATTAAAAAAAATGACTTGGATATTAACATATTTTACCCATTAGCAAGACATCATTAAATGTGCCACGTATATAGGTACATTTGCCGAACACAAAGCTTGGAACTTGGTACAAATATAAATGCCATTAAAACAGCAAGTGGGTCTTTGTTACTTTGTTTATTATAAAACCACTCGTACAAATAGCTCCGATAACGTCAGGATGAATGGAGCCAATTATCGGCTCGAATTAAGCTTTCTATAAGTTATGTGCCTATAAATCTAGACAGTTTAGGGCGTAGGGGTAAGGGGGTGTCTTGTTAAGTTTATTCTGATCGGTAAAATTATTCTTAAAACATACTTTCGATGTTTAATTATTTCCATAACGAAGCAAATCAAAAATTAGTCACCTGCTAGTGCACGAAAGGAGCCTCTTTGAGGCGCACTTGACATCCTTTCACCACACGCATGGTTCGAAAGAACTAGTGACACGATAAGAAGAAGAAGAAGAGTATAGCTTTTATTTTTATTTTATTTTTACGATACATTAAATAACTTATGCTTTTAAACAAAGTAAAAAATCATTTGATTTCAGTATCCTACTTCCTACTAATATTATAAACGCGAAAGTTTTAAGTATGGATGGATGTTTGTTACTCTTCACGTAAAAAACTTCTGAATGAATTTAAATGAAACTTTACAATAATATAGCTTATACACCAGAATAACACATAGGCTTCAATTTATAAAGATACCTGCGCAGACGAAGTCACGGGCACCAGCTAGTATTTAATAATTGAACGAAGAAACTAAAATTAACTAGTTTTCACATTTAGATTATTAAAAAAATATATTGCCGCTGGACAATAATAATTATAATAATAATAATAAATTTGAGATGAAAAAATAGTTTTGCAGATAGGTTAACTGTGCTTTGGTCTGGTAGAGATTGTACCTATAGTTTTCAAAATACTCGGCGATGCGGGAGTAATCCACAAATTCGCCTGAAAAACGCAATTTCTCTCTTCGTTATTTTTATCTCCCATCCGGGTACTAGATAAGCCAAAACACTCGTAACAAGAACATGGGAGAGATCAGCGTTGCTCTATTTTTGGTCGGGGGACCACCGGCGATACTGTGCTGTGGTGGTTTGGTAACGTAAAAATACATTCTAGTAAGAATACCTACAATTATGTAACAGAAGACGTTATAAGAAAACTTTTATAGATAAGTTAAAGTAAGTATTAAAGTTTTATTGCTTTATCCAAGTATAAGTTAAATATGAAAGAATAACTTTGAGAATAATTTTACCTAATTTATAAGAACTAAATATAAGAAGTCAGAAATAACAAACTAACTTGATATAAAAGTCTTAGAACTTTTGTAGGCGATTAGGAATAAGATTAAGATAATTTTATTTGCTAACACATACAACATTAAAGAAAGAAAAAAAGTGTTAGACAAAAAGGGAAGTCACTCAGGATTTACCACAGAAGTAGTGGGACCTACTTATGAGGCGCTGGTTTTCGTGAATTGTACTGAATTTGAAGCATAAAAGGAATCTCATGAGTTGACGAACGAAAATAAAATAACATATTCAATTCGCCATTTCATCCAAAGTGGACGAGTTTGGTTGTATGAGTTTTTATTTTTTTATATCTGAAACTATACCTATCTACTACACCTATACCAAATTTCATGCAAATCAGTTCAGTAGTTTTCGCGTAAATCAGAACCAAACATCTATCCATCCTCATAAACATAATATTAGTGGGTCTTTCAAAACAACGACATAAATATTTTTCAGAAGTAGACCAAAAATAACGTAGGAAATATAACGGAGTTTAATCGTAATAATGCACTGTGGTATACTCGTGCACACAAGCGCTCAAAGTGAAATCTATCATATTGAAAGCCAGAGAGGATAGTTTTTGAGCAATGTTTCATGGTTTGGAAGCGGTTTTTTGTCTGGCGAATATTATTTACGCGACAAATAAATTTTAAAATAGTATTTTCTGGCTTATATTTTTTTATACGACAGCTAAATTTAAAAATACTTTTTCTTACTGATTGCTAGAGTTAAAAGGCAATATTTTTTGTATTTTTGCGTAGCTATTTTCTTGTCTTAGTTTTCTGAAGTAAAAAAAAAACTGACCTACTTGTATAATACATCTTTTGTTTAATGTTAATTGTATAATATATTCTTATCGTTATTCTAATTATTATTTTTTTGTCCGAATGGATACAAACAACAATTTTAACAAAGAAAACTTTTGTTTGTAACTGTACAACGCTCAGCCAATCCACTCATTGTCTTTGCCAACAATGTACACCACCTATTAGGATATTGCACGACCGTGCAGTTTATTTTCCTTTTATTGTTGTTTTGTTTAAATCTGTTATTTATTACAGTAATGGAATTGACACATTTTTAATGAATAGGTAAGTACACAAACCGCTAATTATTACTTTTAGAGGTAGTTAAAATAAACCAAACCAATAAACACATTACAAAACTCTCTATATCGATGCCATGATTTTTCACCGCGCTCTCTTATTTTTTTTTTTTTTTTTCTTTCGAAGAACCTAAGTTCTTCGGTTTTGGCTTCACATCAAAGGTATATAGCCAGTGTCAAGTAATTGGAGAGATTATTTTGTCATAAGTCAGAGTCGATAAGTCAAGTCATGTCCCTGTAAAGTAGTGGTGGTTGCGACTTTACTAGAGGCTTCTATGGAGTTTTGGAGGCAACACGAAAAGTCACGTTTTACAGCATTACACTATTCACCAACACTCATACACGTTCACGAACACTTAATGGATAAAAAACCACCGTTTTTACACTTATACACTTAAATTTATACAAGTTTTGTCAATTAATTTAATGCCGCCAATGCGCCATTTTTCATGTTCCCGCCAAAACTCCTCTCTTATTTTTGTCGAGTCCAGTCAGTCTTTTGTTTGACAGCTGTCATTGGCCTACATTATGTCATTGTCAATCCACAAGTCCTCCATGCCTATGTAAATGGCTTCGTCCTGACCATAAAGTTGGGCGACAGCCGAAAGTATCCGAGATCTGTGGTCCTGACTGACTGACTGAATGTCAGCCTACTGGCTAAATCAGCGCACGTAGAGACTAATGCCTAGATCACACGTACCGAGTACTCAGCCATATCGGTATAAACATAGCGCCGAGTGCTCAGCTGAGCTAATGATGTAAGCTTTCACTGTCTCGGCCGAGTAACATTTTACTGTCTCAGCCGAGTACTTGGTACGTGTGATCTTGGCATTAGGGTCCTATCTTTATCCATTACATTACAAAGTCATGTAATGTAATGTGTGTGGTAATGCCTAGATGGCATTACCTGGGAGATGTGTTCGTCAAGAGTTGAAGGTGCGTGCTAAGACAGGACTATTGGAAATACGCAATTCACCATTATTTTTAAATAAATAAAATAATTCTAGTAGAAGGATTTTTAAAGCCGGACCCTATAAATTTGAAATGCCCTGTCTCAAAATACGACCCAAATGTGTATTCTTAATATTAAATTAGTAAGTAACTCATTTTTCGTGACTATTCATCTTATTGGTCCCAATTTATGGTTCCCACCTCACTCTGCTTGCACTATTACGAAGGCTTTATTCACACAGCGTCAAATTGCGTAACAGATCTCAACAATCGAACGCTTTCACCAGAGCCTTATACAGGCAATAAATGCCTTTATTACCCTTGGATTAAGGTGTTTTATCGCCTGTATCTCACCTCCATTGAGCCTCCCACTGTATAACACCTCTGCATGGAGTCAAACTGAACCTCTTTAGAATTAGCTTGGAAGACCTTTGTGTTAATTCAAGGTTTTTTTATAATTACTACTCTACAGAACCACCCACGGGCTGTTTACGACATTGATAAAACTCTTCAAGTAATTGATTATTAGAATATATATAACTTTGTTGTTTACCTATTTTCTGAAGTGTTCTGTTTACAGTATCTTTAAGAATTTCGAGGGTTTGTTCGTCAAGCTGTATATGCTCAGGGGTCGCATCTGGGCCCGATACTGTTTGTCCTCTTTATTAATGATTTAACCCATGTTTTTCGCAGTAATTGTTTAATGTTCGCAGATGATCTTAAATTATATCGGGAGATAAATTCAGATGAAGATACCGCAATCCTTCAAAATGACCTAGCAAATATGCAAAACTGGTGTACTAGTAATTCTATGGAACTATGTGTCAATAAATGTTTTCATATTCACTTTTCTACAAAACTTAACCCTACTATCACCTCTTACAAACTTTTTGACAAAAACTTGCAAACAGTTAACCAGATACGCGACCTTGGAGTGACTATTGTAAACAGACTAAAATTTAATGTACATGTAGATAACATCATCAAAAAATCTGCTCAGATGATAGGCTTCATTAAAAGAAATACCAAGAGTTCCAAACATATTCGCACTAAAATAATTCTTTTCAATGCCCTTGTTCGTAGTCAATTAGAATTTGCATCAGTAGTTTGGAATCCTTACTATTCTCTTCATTCGCAAAGAATTGAAAGTTTGCAAAGAAACTTCACTAGGCATCTTGCTTATAAATCTTCTGGATTTTCACTCAGAACGCCTTACGTTGAACGTTTGGGATTTTTTAGAATGACTTCGCTTAAGAATCGTAGAATAATGAATGATTTAATGTTCTTATTTAAAATTGTTAATGGTCACACTGGTTACAGCAGTCTGATAAGCCGCATCTCTTTGACAGTTCCACACAAATTTCCTAGACACCCAATTAATAAAATTTTTAAGACCCCATTTTGTAGAACTAATCTTGGTCTAAATTCACCCCTTACTCGAATTTGCAATGAGTACAGCTTTAACTCAAAATCTATTACAGACTTGGAACTGTTTGGTGACCTATTTAGTGTGTTCAAAAATAAATTAAGAAAATCTTATTCCTGTTCTCAGGACTCTGAATCGTAATAAAAGTGTTTTGTATGTATACTCAACCCTTTGTGTGTAATTTTGTTATATATTTTTTTTCTCATTTTTTTTTTATTCTTGTTTTATGTTGACTTTGTCATGTAGAAAGTACCTACAAGTTTTATTTTGTTTTCGTTCTTGTGTTTTTTTTTTCATTGTGTCATATTTTTTCTTTTAATTTAGCTGTTGCCTGTTTTCTATGAGTGTTGTGCAAGCCTATAATTGGTTCACATTTTAGTGTATGCTATTATGTAAGTGTTCTGTGTATTTTGTATTATGTGTGCTGTTGGCATTGCCTTATTGAATAAATAAATAAATAAAATAAATATGCTTGTAGGTACTATGAAAACATTATTTTTTTCATTTAACAGTTTTCAAAACGTTAAATTGTAAATTATCGGTTTTTACAATTTTACGTTGATTTATGCATACTTGCATAGTGTAAGATAAATCCCTGCTTTAAATGCAACATGAACAAAAATAATTTTGTTGACAAGGCCTCTTTACAGCCGAAGCATTTTTTATTTTTCGTAGGTACTTATATTTTAAGAACAGTTTTTATAATAAACATAGAATAATAATAATTATGACGTCATTAGTGTATATTAAAATACATACTTATGGGTACCTACACTTTAAATAAAGGAAATATGAAAGATAAACCAAGTCGGTATAAACTGCATTTATAAAACTCCTGCATGCCAATCACGTACCAGTAATATTCCATATTCTGCATTTTCGTTCCAACTTTAGTTCTAGTTTAGCGAGAAATGTTCAAACGTTGAAGAGAAAAGAGTTAGGTGTTTGACTGACTTGGCATGACGGTGTTGAAATACTTTTGCGATAAAGCTTGCTTCGCATAATCTAAAAAACTTTCCAATTTTCAACCGACTTACCGAACCGACCGAAGAGGAGGTCATCAATACGGTTAAATGTTTTTTTTTTCAATGTGTGTTTCCAAAGAACTTTGCTGTTTATAAACCGATTTGAAAATTTTTCTATTGTTTACTGTACTCTCAGGCAGTGTCCTAATAGAACGCGATGACGCGACCATCGCAAGTTCGCGCGAACGTCGTCGATCGCGCGATCACGCGATTAAACGTACTAACGTCAAATAGGCGTCCCGATTGGCAATCGCGCGATCGCGCGACGATCGCGTGATCGCGTTCTATTAGGACAACGATTCAGATGGGTCCCGAGTTTATCAAAATTGGTTCAGTTGTTTAGTTTTCAAATCAAACTAACTGAAAAAAAAGTTGTTGAAGTGAACAAAATTGCGTATTTTGTTTCCTTGTGACTTTTCAGTGGTGCCCACGTACAGTAAGAAGTACCTGCAGTCCAATTGAAGTCGGATGTTGTATGTTTTTGTAAAACCTTGACATTATATAAAGTTTGTAACAATGGTTGAATGTGTTAGATTTTTGTTGCATAATCAAACTGAAACTACATTATCCGGATGAACTAAAATTCATTGTATGCATTTATTATAATCCGTGAGCTATTTAACTTGAGGGCGCCGCATAGAATCAGACAAACATACATACACTCGAAAAACATAACACACCTTCTTCGCAGTAGTACCTACAAGTGTTTATTTTTACACGTACTTAAGAAGTGCCCTGAAAGATACCTAAAACCTTTTTGATTTCGAAATTGGAAGGCTGTGTAGGATTTTTATTGTGTTTTGTTTTCGCTTTACAATTTAATTTATTGCTTTCGAATTTCCTCGAGCTCCAACTAGACAATTCAGTTATTCGGCTTTTGTTGAAAGTTGGTCTAATAGCATTTTTTCAGTTTGTGAAAAGTTTTTCATTCGGAGTGGAAGCGCAGTGGATGCTACGATTTCTGTTTGAAGCTTCTAGCTAGTTTTGTCCAATAAAAAGTGTAGATTTCCGAGTTATAAAGTACTTAAGTGTTTTCATTTCATTTCTTTTCACTCAATACGGCCAGCGCTCATTCACTGTGTATTTGGAAATCGGTCTCGAAAGCATGTCTAGAGTCATACATACTCTTCTCGTACATACAAACATACACTTCAAGATCATTACCCTCCTTTTCGCAGTCGGGTAAACATTGCCATACCAGACTGTGATACCCTACTTATCAGACTGTCACAATTAATTCCCAACGTTGTTACTGTCAGCCATATACGTTAGGGGTATGCGCTAATGCGCTCTTGTTGTGGGGAATTGGCTAATACTATACATATATAATAATTATATACAGGGTGAATGTCTTGCTATCCTACTATAAAAGTATAAATGAGTTTTTTTTTAACTGGACTTGGTAAACATAACAATGCAATATCAGGCGGTAATCCCCGTACTGTGGTACCCTGCTTATCAGACCGTCACAATTCTCAACGTTGTCATTTTCAGCCATATACGTTAGGGGTATGCGCTAATGCGCTCTTGTTGTGGGGAAGTGGGTAAAACTTTACATCCATATATGATATATAAAGGGTGAATGTCTTGCTGTCCTACTAATTAAATTATGCATGAGATTTTTTTTACTGGACTTGGTAAACAAAACAATGCAATATCAGACGGTAATCCCCGTACCATGATACCCTACTTATCAGACCGTCACAATCCCAACGTTGCGAACCACAGACAAAGAGTTCATAGTGACAGCTCGTTAGAGGGATGCACTCTTGCTGTGGGGAAGTGGGTAATACTTTATACAGGGTGAGGAAGAGTCTGAAAATTTATCGTTTAGGTCAGTATTGTGGCTTTTGTGATTGCAAAAAGGAATTGTTGATTATATCTTCTTCTAAATATGAAGAAAACAACATTTTCAAACCTGTCTGACTGACAGATTTCCGTTTATTATTTTACTCATACCATATTCTAGCCTATTCATTCATCCTCGGAAAATTTTGCTTGAATAATTTTATCAGGATTATTTATATAATGTAAGATCCGTGCACTCTTGTAGCCGAGAGTAGGCCTGAGTCCCAGCATTGGAAATATTATAAACTAAACATGATGTAACTAATGTCCCTTTTCAGAATAACTTAACAGGACATAAATACACCTAAAGATTTTGGTACAGGAATAATAACAGGACATAAATACACCTAAAGATTTTGGTACAGGAAAGGACAGGGGTACACTCACTCATTTAGTTCACCCTGTATAATGTTCGGTATTGGACCAGGGATTGGCAACGTCGCCCGTCGGTCGGGAGGGTAAAGAAGCACGGGCTTGTTAGTGCATTCTGGGATTTAATAAATTCCAGTTTCTATTGACGAATTGAGGCATTCTCTGATTTTCATGAAAGTATTAAAATAATATTTAAGAGGTCTTATGTATCTATAAGGCCCGACCTGAGTGACTGACGCACAACGCACAGGCCAAACACTGAAAGTACAGACTTGAGATTTGGAGAGTAGGTATGTTTGTAACACAAATGAAAATCTTTGTATTAGGTCCTTACTCAGGACATTGTGTTGTGTAACAACTTAATTTTAGAATAAAATATATACTAGTAATAGTTACTTTTTAGGACCCAATTCCTCAAAGGTTTTGCCCATAATATTTATTCTGAAATTCTTACTGGATATAAAAATATTCAAATATAGAATTTGCCAACAGAATGGTAGAAGTTTAAAGTCAAAGAGGTTGCTTCTTAAAACTTTTTAAGTGGGATTCGTACGAGTAGCTTTGAGAATCTAGCAAACGAGTAGGCGTATGAGATACTGACACCAACTTTGTCATAAGAAAAGTTTAAAATATGAAGCCGAGGAAACTTCCAACTTTGGAATTTGTCTTTGATAAAGTCTATTTTATTAATCTTAATCATTTCGTGAAGTAAAAAAAAAACTTGATATCAAAATAGGTAAAAATATTTATTTTGCGGTGATTATTAATAGGAATAGCATTTTTGCGGTTGATAACTTTAGGGATAGAGTATTTCTATTAAGTAGGTAATTAATTAGGTATAGCACTGTTTATTGGTTAACCAAAATTCTAAGTCAACACAGCACACACACACAGGGAATCCTAGTGCAGGGGTGTGAGTGTGTGAATGTTTATGTTTATGTTATGTTAAGTATAAAATAAGTTATTTAAATATTATTTTGGATTTCGATAGAGTATAAGTAGCGGCACGTAAGTCTAGCGCTGATACGATACGCGGGGGGAGTTACTGCGCATGTTTATTGTATGTGTAGTGTAGTCCCCCTCAGGTACCTTACTTTTACTTCTGCGCAATAACGGTCAGCGCTAAAGTAACGTGCCGCTACTTGCAACTGTGCAACTTTATTTCATAATTTTGATTTACTTTTGTTAGATTTTCAAGTAGGTACCTCATGTCAGAAATGTTCTTACTTCAATCCTAAGTATTGGGATTATTTTAGTCAAAAATTGTGTAATTTAGTCCATTTTGCTCAAGTTTTTCATAAACCTCGTCTTATACAATTTATTCAAAATCATATTTTTATTTGTTTTCAGGTAAGAAAAATCATCAGAATCTGACTCATACTTATAAGCTACGGTAAGAACACAGTAAGTGCATTCCCAATCGTAAATTTCATCATCTTCATCCGCAGCCTGACTTGACCCACTGCTGGGTATAGGCCTCTCTCTGCTCTCGCCACGCTGCCCGGTCCTGTGCTAAGCGGGTCCAGGTTCGGCCCACGACGCTGACAATGTCGACGACCCATCTCGCGGCCGGACGTCCGACACTTCGCTTGCAGCCTCACACACCATTCTGTTAACGCCTTGCTCCACCTGTCATCACCACGTCTGACCAGGTGTCCCGCCCAACTCCATTTGAGTTTCATGATCCGTTTTCCTATGTCCTGAACCTTAGTTCGTTTTCGGATCTCGATGTTAGGGACTCGATCTATAAGTTTGACGCCGAGCATGGCTTCATGGCTCTTTGTGCAACTCTTAAACGGTACACAGCCTCTTGCTTCGTAAATTTAGTTCCAGTAAAAACACAAAAACTGTTTTTTTTTACCCAACTTGAGAGACAGAAGGGAAATGTTAACAACCGACTTAAAAAAATGAGGTGGTTTTCAATTCGCTATATATTTAATACATTTAAAGTAAATTGTTTCTGTGACTGTACCAAAAGCTATGTTTTGGTATTAGTTGGGAATAGATTTGGTACTTCATTGAAATATTTAAAATTTGGTATTCGTGGGGAATAGAATATTAATTGTACGACAGTAAACAAATACCATTGGTATTAGTTTTTGGTATCGGACGGGAATAGGTCAGAATTTCGTAATTTATCAAACAATTCTGCAAATATTTTTTTGTAAAAATATAGTATTCTATTTCCTGTAGAAAATACAATAATACTTACCTACATAGCATACACTTTATAGACTGTTCAGTTGGCAATGTGAGCTGCAAGGCCCAATTCCTCACTCCATCGTAAACCTAGCTATAAGGGCTCAGATTAAACCTCAGATTAAACCTATACTTGCCTCCATCCCTGATTTAGTGATCCGGAGTCATTGCTCAATTCTTCCTTGATAGGCTGTTCTGCCGTTAAACCTGACAAGATGTGGGCTGATGAAGATCCCTGCTATCAAAGTTAGTTAGAGTCTTGTCTTCGGTACCTTTAACCTTTTATTATAGACTAGGTATGTAGGTGGTAACCTTCTTTCCACTTATTACAGAAACCAAAATAACTTACTACTACAATCTATATTACAAAATTTACAAAAGGGAAATAATTGGGCCACCCAAAGACCGTTGCTAACGATCTATAGGTAGCTCAACTGCTCCAACTGGATACGCAGCGTGCCAAGGAAAGTGGTTGCATTGCATCTTTGAATTTCAAGGCTTATTCATTGGCCGAGAATAGGGTATGACTTTTAGACAAAACATGTATAAAAAAGGCTTGGATCTGACTGACTGGCTGACTGACTGACTGACAAACAATGTACAGGCTGAACCTTTCGAAAACTCAAACCATAGAGCATTCAAAAGCTTACACTAGATGTAAAGAAAGCTCGAAATTTGTCTAGAAAAGTTATGCCCAAAAGCATATTATAGCTTTTTTGCGTAAACAATACCTATCTTTCTGAATGTAATACCGAACGTCAGAATCATTTATCATATTTCTACAGAACCCTCTGCCGTGTCTAATTCAGCCGAAATAACAGATGGGCATGAAAAAAGCGATATCTCGATTTGCATCGTTTTAATTTCAGTCTGTAATTTAACAGTTGTTATTTACGAGGCTATTTTTCTGGACTGGATGTAAATGAACCAGTTTGTTACATTTATTTTTTATTTTATGGGATACGTCAATCGTTCGGCGGGATTTATGTGATGTGATTGCAATTTCCACATGACTTTGTAATGTAATGGATAAAGATAAGCCCCTGATGCCTAGATCACACGTACCGAGTATTCGGCCGAGGCTGTAAAATGTTACTCGGCCGAGACAGTGAAAGCTTACGTCACTCGCTCAGCCGAGCACTGTTTATACGTACCGAGTACTCGGTACGCGTGATCTAGACATAACAATACCAATATCTATTCGCTTAGAAGTCAGAGGTATTTAGATTCATGGAAGGCTTTACAATTTTTGGTTTTAGATATTTTTAATTTTTTGAAGTGAAAACTTATTAAGGCTCACTGAGTAAAATATTTCGTGGGGAGTGAATTGGACTGGGGTACTGGGCTCCTAAAGCCCGGATGTAACACTACTTCGGGTAAAGTCGGATGGTATAATATTACTAAGTAAAGATGGTAATGTGTCTACTGTCTTTTGTTTCACCTGAATGACATTTAATAATGGTAGCGTAACATTATAATACAACAAAATAAAGTGCCTGTATTGTTGACGTTATGACCGTGAAAAAAATGAATTAGCATCATTTCTACTGTCATGTCAATGTACTCACTGTCAAAATTGTTGTATTTAGTATTAAGGGTAATCCTCAAATCCGAGTTCCATACAAAAATGTTTCGGACAAATACTCAAAAAGCACGCCGTATTATAGTAATTTCTACACACTATTCGTTTCCTCTATGTTTTTTGATTTCGTGAACAAAAAAAGTGAAAGGTTTCATACTTTAATTTAGATTTTATACGTGTTTTTAAGTTAGTAGGGTTAATTTTTAAACACGTATACAATCTAAATTAAAGTATGAAACCTTTCACTTTTTTATATATACTCTATTTTAATAACCTCACCTTTGAAGGAATTTTTACTTTTGTCGAGTGGTCTTAAGGATACATTTTTTTACACAGGATTATATATATATATATATATAAAGGATAGGGAATGGGGATACTTAATGCTCAATACATTTATTGTCTTCACATGGTATACTACTTATTATGTGGTATTTTTTTTTAAAGAAGATCTCAATAGCCTATTAAGACATTGATGAATAACGGTGTTCCTATAGAACACCAAGATGGATAGTAGCAAAGCATAAAAATTTCAGACACCTTGTCAATAAATATGAAATATCCCCATTTTCATATAATGTTTGTTACTTTTTACGATGTAGTTTTATTAACAATAAGCCTAGTAGTTTTAACATATCAAATTTATCTAGCCCTGTTACTTCTCGTTTTTGAAATTTTGCCTCGGAGCGAAATGTACTAGATTATTGTCAATGTGGCTTCTTTTATTGGTCGCATTTTCAATGCCTAAACTTTTCTGTGCATAAAGATGATAAAAGTTGAAGTAGTAACAGTTAACAGAAGCCTATAAAGCCAACATTGATCTATTGTTTGTTAGAAAACAAACTCGATCCGCCTATCCTTGATTTATTTGTTCTGAGCTTTCAATAAAGAGTTTCACGATCTGAGTTTGTGCATTCAGATAGTTCACTCTCCACTGAATTTCAGATATGCCTTTGTATCTACCGACACTGATACTAACCTGAATGATGAGATATTCAGTTGTTCGGTTTGTAGCCATTTAAAAATGATTAATTATACCTAACACTCAAAGAACTCATCACATTTTCAAAAACTTATTTTGTTAGCATACTATATGATTATTATGTCATTTGAGTAACCTGGATATACGAAATCCATAATAAGCTGTCACTGGATTCGTTTAAATTGTAAAAAATCCATCGAACCGCTTAGCCTACCACACAAAATCAAAGGAATAGGCTCACAAATAAACATATCATGTACCATTAATAAAATAAAATAATTTGTCAAAACTAATCAACAAAATTAGCAAAAGAATACCTCTTAAATACGTAGAGAATACTAATTAACTTAGTTCGTCTGTGTAGATACTTTTTTCAATAATGAATTATTATATTTTGTTGCAATATCTCTATTGATCTATACGCCCGTAGCACATAGTCCTCCTTCTCTACACTCCCGAGTGTAGAGATGGAAGACTATGTGCTACTAATGTATGTTTTGAGCTATCTGTTCTCAACTCAGCTTGGACCAAGATACTTGATATTGTTCAGTCTGGAGTCAGATATTATTGAGTTTGCTTTGCATTTACACAGACGAGGGCTCTACAACGGCCGTTCAACTTTCAATAATCATTTTAAAGATGTTGTAAGTTTTCGCATCGCTGGAGTTTAATAAAAACCTTTTCTATTAGGACTAGAAAATAAAGAGCTAGAAAAGATATTCTAAAAGTAAATTATTAAAGTCAAAGTCAAAGTAGGGTCTAATTAGTTTTAGTTCTATTTATATTAGGTAGCTACTCGTTTAATAAACGTCCCAACATAATTTTCATCAAAGGGTGTTCTGTGTATTTTCAACCGACTTCAAAAAAGAAGGAGGTTATCAATTCGGTAAAATGATTTTTTTATGTTTAACGATTGGTCCCATAAAAATTGAATGAGTACTTTGGTTTTGAAATCAGAATAATACAAATACAAAATTGCGTATTTTGTTTCCTTTGTGACTTTTCAGTGGTGCCTACGGTCTCTAGAACAATCCGTTTGAAGTCGGTTGTTATATGATTTTGTAAAACCTTGATTATGTGTTTGAGTGCTTTGTATTTCTGCTATGCCTAGATAAATATAGAAATTACTGTACACACGGAAATTGGTTACATAACTCTCTTTTCCGTTCCCCACAGCTGGCTAAAATAATAACTGGATCGTTGGTGATAGATTAGGTTAATGTACGCCATCCCATCAATTTACGACGACAAAGAAAATGTACCGTAAAATACCGAATAAATTACCTGGCACTCAAGTAAGTTGGTAATACGAAATCCGCCAACTCGATCATACAGAATATTATATGGCCTTGCCTTGCGATCTGATGCTCGCGGGTTCGAATCCCAGTGACAGTCATGCGTGAATAGGTTTTTTCAGTCGAAAAAAATCTATTTATGCATCCCACGCATATGGAAGCATGCATGTATGCGTAGGATACATATATAGATTTTTTGAGGTCCATAATCGAGCATTGAAATATACTTATTTATTTCGATTGGAATCAATTGATAAATTTAAAATCCCGCGACGTACCGTCTGCCTAGTTTTCGCAGGCTATTAAATATAGTTTTTAGCTACGTGCCGTATTTAAAAAAACAATATATTCCTTAAAATCTTTAAAATCCTCAACCAAACAGGTCTTTTTCTGTACTAAAAGGAGCACAACTTAGCATCTCGTCTATAGCCAAAAAAAAATTGGTTGTCTGTAAAGTTGGTTTGAGAACGATAGTTTAACGTGACAACGTCATAACCAGCGTAGCGGGACAATGAGAGTTACCGGACAATGATGTCAACGTTTTCGTGCATGCAGCCGGCGTTCATCGATTTATTAGACGTAGTCACGTCAATAATTTACAGTAGGCAATATTAATTAATATTTACCTGTAACCAACTCTCCTGAAATGAGCGCCTATTTGGGGGTAAATCCTGTGAGTTGTCGACTATTTTGGCGGGAAAAATGCACGTAAAGTCGCGGTTTGTATTTGAGAGAACGATAAATCTTTTGAAAACTATTGTAAAGCAGATTCTGTGACTAACTTAAAAGATTACGTACCTATATACATTATTTATTACAGCATAAGCTAACTACTACAATCTATATATAGGTATATTACAAAATTTACAAAAGGAAACAATTGGGCCACCCATAGACCGTTGCAAACAATCTATAGGTAGCTCAACTGCTCCAACTCGATACCCGATGGCAGCGTGCCGAGGATACTGACTGCATTGCCTCTTTGTATAGCAAGGCTTATTCTTTGGCCCAGATAGCTGCCAGCCCTCTGATAACGCGTCGCTTCGACCAGACGCTCTGACAAAATTTTAAAAACGCGAAAGGCTCCCATTCCCCATGGCCCTAGGGTCTCGACCCCAAAGGGCTAAAAAATGTACGACCTATCAAGACCTACATATTTACGCCGCTTGAGATCTTCAGCAGAGTTTGCCGCCGCACCAGCCCTAACTTGCGTCCCTGGCAAATGAGAAGGTGCCAAAGTGTCTACGCATGTAGCGTCCCACACCAAGGGCCTGCCCATTCTCCATGGGATAAGCGTCATACCGTCAGGCCGCTTACCATCGTCACGACTTAGACCGTTCGGCTCGAGAACGGCTGGCACATTGGCGGTGGTAAAAGCCCGGCGAATGATTTCGTTAAGACTACTGTGGCGGGAAATTCTGCCAGCACTCCTAGTGCACGATAATTCATGGTGACCAAGATGTTCGACCGCAGTACCACACCGGCATCTATGTGGAGCGCAGCATGGAGCACCCAACCGCAGACGTGTTGCAACGCGGAAAGTTAAACGGTCCAATAATGTGCCAATCGTTTGTGAGGGCAATGCTTGCAGCTAAAGTCCTGACTCCCATTTGGAAACGGCTAGGAGGCGAGCACGATCTGAGGGGCTAGAGCACGTTTGTAACAGACAGTTCCGTGTTAGCTCACAGATAGGCCCGTCCCATTGCCTTTGAGACGAAAGGGTTTTGGGGGGAGTAGTATTTGGGCAAGCAATTTGCCAAGCGTTCCTGGCCTCGTCTAAATGTGAAATTTTGAAAATGTTGCCAGATTGAATTGAAACCGTCGGAGCAAAAATTTTTTCAACCAAAGAACTTGTGCTATAGACTGAGGACAAGAAAGCTGGTAGGCTAACACTTGAAATTTTGCGTATACCTAAGCCTCCCATTTTAATAGGAAGGGAGGCCTGCGACCATGCCCTGTCATCCAGCGCGATATTCAAAACCACCGACAGTGTATTCTTTATGATGTTATCTAAGCCTTCCATCAGCTCAGTGTGTTTCCACAGGTGACAACACCGTAAAGCGTACGTAAATTTGGGAACAAACAAACAATATTTTTTATAATATACATTATAATTTTTTCATGAATAAGTGAGCACTACAATCATCAATAAAAAATGTTTGTGTGCATTATAACATTCCAAACGGTGAACGAAAACATCGTGTGGAAACCGGCATGTCATAGAACATAAGACATTCGAAAAACATGTGTCATCTGCACGAACGGAGCCTCTTCGAGGCGCACCTGAAATCCTTTCACTACACTGCACTGGTTCGAAAGAACTAGTGACACGTTAAGAAGGAGACTACAATCATCAATAGATATAAAAAGCTTGGCCCTGACTAATACTTTCGGCTTTTGAACACATCCTCCAAGTTTCAAATCTCTACGTCCACTGGTTCATCCGGTAGACTGTATGACAATCAGGACGAAGCTTTTTATTTTATATACTTATTTTATTATTGACTGAATTATTTATTTGCATTAAAACATGTTTTTTTTTGTCTCTTTCTATGTCTTCTGCTACTATGACAGCAAACATTGTTACGCGACAAAGCGTTTCATTTAACTACATTCCGCACTTAATTGCTTTCTTTGTTATTAGACCGAAACATTATACTTGCATTCAGTTAATATGGTGGTTTTGTTTGTTAATGACATTTTGAATGACAAATAGGGACAAAAATAAGAAAAAAATTGCAGCATATTTTAGCTCTTCATATTACGAGTTTTCCCAATGGAGTGTTGAAATGAAGTGTCATTAAAATGGATTCTTCTACACTTAGGTGTGAATAAATTGGATGAGAAAAGCCGTAGATCTGGCTCAGTGGCTCCTACGTCCATCAGTGGACCTATGAATCTGTTCTATTGTACTTTATAAGGTGTTATGTAATCTTTTTTACTTAAACGTATTTAGATATGGTCATTTTTGTACATGAACTGGCGTAATTTCGATTACAAAACATTTTGTTTTATAATCGAAATCGGCTGCCATTTCAAGGAGAAAGGGGTAGGACGTGGGGGAGTAGGGATTTAATGATAAAAAAACTTGAAAAACAACCCCTTTAAATATCAGTAACTCAAGACCGGACACATTGTTTATACCTACGGTACTTCACGGTACTTCAGTTCGGTATAATTGATGTATTAGGTTATATTACCTGCTATAAAACCGAAGTTCCGACTTATGACAAGCTCATAACTCAACAAAAAGCAGCAGTTAATCACAATTTGCTAGCAATATTTTAATAAAAAAACCAATTTATCTGCGCTGGAGCAAATACATCAAATGACCCGTTAAATACTGGCCGTTACGTCGAAAGTACAGAAGCCAGCTCAATATTTTTGAAAATTGCACTCGTTTATTACTTATATTATTAATAAAATAAAATATATTCGAGCTTTATAATTTCTCCCTATAAATATTTATAACTAAAAAACTGGTAATAAGTTGTGTGGGTCGAAACGTCAAAAAAACCAGGTCAAATCTTTTAGAAGAACTGAAGATCGGGCCCAGTGGCGCGCCTTAATATAATAAGAATTTTATTTCAGACACAAGAAAAGTACAATGTAGCTTAACTAGGGTCCATATGATATATGTATACCTTAGAGATTAACATAATTATAAAAAAACTTATCAATTAGCGTGTCACTGGCATTGGGGCAATGTTGTGCGCGCGGTGTCGCGTATCAGTCGTCCATAGAACTTCCTGAACACGACACCCTTCGGCCAAAATCCGGTGTCAATTTTAGGAGGACTTACGTGGACTGCTACAGTTTTATAATAACGAAACCATAAAATACCTACCTACCTTTCTAAACCCAACTGTTCATAAAAAATCTTTAACTATTATATGAGCGTCATTTTGGCTGCACTCCAAGAAAGAAATGTAGAGCTCACTGCCGGCACTCGGTAGCCTACAAAGGACTAGATCAATTTCGAAAAGTTTGCGAAAAGACTAGTAAAAAAGACTGCTCTAGATAACGCTAGAAAACGGCGGGCAAGATGTTAAATAAGTTTTTAACATATTAAGCTATTTTAGTTAAGGTGCTATTAGAAGGTTAATTTATCATTCAGTTTTGTGTACCTTTCATTCAGTACCTTTCACTCGAAATGATAATTATTTCTGAACACAAAATGAAACTAGAATTCTGAATGAATTCATCAATGAACCGATCCAACGGTGTTGGATATTGTCATTCGCATCAATCACTTCCACAACAGATGAACGAAAAATGAACAGTCTGAATACAAAAGAGAACGTTCATTTGGATTTAGTAACAAGACGCACGACGTCATTTCATTGACGACATGTTGACAAGAACAAGTAAACGTTATTTTTATGTCATTCTGGCACAGTCGTCTGAACATGAAATTGAAGAAAGATCATGCATTACTGGAGTGAACATTCATTAGAGTGAACCTTTTGACAGCACCTTTAGTGACAAACATCTTATTAGCTGCTGTTCGCGGCAACTTCTGCGTGCTATTGGGATTGTAATCATCCATTCCTAGAAACTTTCTCATAAATATTACAGTAATGTATCTGCACTGACTTATGTGATTCAAAGTCCCATGTAGCACTGTTATAGTCATGGGGAGGCGAGATCCCTTAGATCCATAAGAAGAGCCTTTTTTTACATGGTGAAATTCTCATGAATGCCCACCGCCTTTGGGCGAACGGGTTATGTCGGACTTTAACCGACTAAAACCCCATGGTGGCCGACCTCTGCGCATTAGAGGGATTTCGGGATATCCTCAGAACTCGTACCAGTGTCCCTCACGCACGTCGCTGTGAGGCCCATCCCAGGGAAGGCTTGCGCCGACCCCAAGCTCCGCTTGCAGTGCATCTCCGTGCACTGCAGCCATCCCGGGTACCATAAGAAGAGCCTAGTGCGTCTCGTCACTTGTGTTTTATTAAACCTAGACACATGCATTCGTGTCTCCGAACAAACGCTTTGATTGTGGACGCACATAAACATGGCCACAGATAAATTAAGGTACACAAAATCTGCTCAAATAAAGCCATAACTACCCATAATCATAAAGTTACATTATAAGTTGTGAAGGTAACCGAGCCGGTTTCACTTCCTGTGTTCGTGGGGAGAAAGCCGCATGATTTGCCCAGGCTGGCCGGAACTTACAACTGGTTTCATTACTCATAAAGTATTACTACTTACTTATTCGATTCCTTTTACATTATGTATAGTAAACGAATATTTTGTGGATCGACAGGAGTGGCGGCCGAATGGATGAGGCCTGAGATTACGATGCCCTTAGACGCAGTTTTGAATCCCGGTAGCAGTCATGCGTAATATGTTTTTTTTTTCATTAAATAAAATCTATGAACGCATCCCACGTTCTCACAACGGTGATGGAAAACATCATGAGGAAACCGGCGTGTCAAAGAACAGAAAAGAAAATAATCTGTGGCATGTGACATCCAACAATCCGCATTCAGTCCACGTGGTGGATTAAGACCCATCACTTTCCTGGCGGAGAGTAGGCCTTAGTTCCCAGCAGTGGGAACAACATAGGCTGATTATGCTAATATTTGTGAGAAAATACAGATTAATGTTTATTGTTCAATCATGCCAAAACAAAACGTGTAATTATATGTAGTGTAAATTCAATTTTATATTTAGCTGTCTGTTATAGGTATAGAATTTTACATGTTCTTGTTAGTTGATTTTAAGTTGATTATAAGTTGATAGGTACTATTTTACTACTTTTTCGAACAACACTGTAACACTTGTTTCTGCAAATAAATGAAATGAATTGGAAAACTCCTTATGAGTCGTAGATGCCGCCTAGCGTTTTTGTAGACATTTGGGGGACATGTATTTCAATCTTTTTGAACATAAGTATATCAAATACCCAAGTATAATTTCATTAAAAAGAAATAATTAAAGAAATGTGTGACATTTTTCCTTAATTTTTGGCGACGTTCCACCGCGCCGGGTGTGGATAACACCAGATAGTAATGTTTGTAGCAGTTATTTATTTATTTTTCTATCCTCAAATTCACTGCAAATGCGAAAATGATTAATTGCTTCTAATAATGCAAAATTTTGTGAGAATAGATGGTTGGTTGCTTGTAGATGTAAACTAGTATCACAAGAAGCTAGGCAATTTTTAACCGACGAAAAGAAAGAAGGAATATGTTTAGTTTGACCCCTATTTTTTATATTATGGTTAAAGATCTCGACTTTGAAACACTTTTCAACATCTTACCCGCTGTTTTCAAGCGGTATTTGGTGTTATTTTACGTGCAAATTAGTTTCCTAATTCGCCACCTTATTTTCTATTTCCAAACAAACTTTTACAATATAAGTTTACTTCTAACTGGATAACTCATTCTAAGTAAAATGGTTTTTAAACTATTTTATTTATGTAACTTTCATAACTTGGCAAAGTAAATGTTTTACGCAATAGATAGAAAGCGACACAAATGGCTTTTACATTGGATTTATACATATATATATTATACATAGTCATTTTCTTATATCAACTCGATACAATCTGGCCTATTGTTCTAGCAAACACAGGATAGAGAGTGCTGCAATATTGAACCAGCACTATGCCAAAGCTTGAAATATTTTGTGAAATATGGAGCATCATTTTTAACGAGTAGTTTTGTGATGAAAAAACTTCCGTTTTATTAAAAAACTTTCTAAAGAATAAAGTCCATTATCAAAATAATGGATCATTCAGTCGGCAATATACGCGCATACACGAGCGCGTCAGCGCGTCAACACATACATATTGTACGCATTCCGAGTCTAAAGGATCAGAAGACTCGGAATGCGAATAAAATGTATACGCGTATGATGATTGTATGGATATTCATCGCCAATGGGATCTAAAGCTATTCCTCTTAATTTTTGACGGACTACGTCTAATAACTCGATGAATGTCGGCTGCATGCACAAAAACGTCGACGTCGTTGTCCGGTAACGCTGTCATTGTCCGGTAACGCTCATTGTCCGGTAACGCTGTCATTGGCCGGTAACACTCATTGTTCGGTAACGCTGTTAGTCACGTTAAACTATCGTCCGTAAACCAACTTTACCAACACCAATTAAAAACCCATTTTAAACCAATTTTTTTTTTTGCAGTACTTTTTTGGTCAAGGGCTAGGCTTGCTACCAGGAGCGCTTGCCACGTCACGTCACTTGTTTAAAAAACATAAAAGAAAAAAACACATGCTGCATGTATGTATAGGAGAGTAGTACACAAGGATACATAAAGCCGGTGCACAGTGGCACAATTGCCCACTCGTCCGGACACGCGGAATGACCGGGTGGCGTCCGACGTTTGACGTTGTGCCCGTTTTCAGCTCACTGTGTAGTACGGTTTATTTATGATACGCTATTGGAGTCGCATTCTGGCCCGAATGCCTTGTTCTAGTACCTCGATGAATTGTCAATGGTTCAGAGGTACAATAGACAAGATAAATTAAAATAAATACAGGCACGTCTTGTTCAAAAAGCTAGATAGAATTTAATTTATCATTATCATCAACCTATAGAAGTCCACGGCTGGAGGAAGGACTCCCAAAGCGTGATACTGAGCCCGATTTTCGGCTATACTCATTCACCTTCTGTCAGCTATCGAGGTGTCGTCCTACAGTACCTATGACTTAAATAAATATCTAAGTTCTATTTATAAAAATGAGGCTCATAAAAATCGGTCCTCCTAAATCATTAATTTGGGTGACACGATGCCACAGACGTACAGACACATATTTTTTTAAGGCTTTAAGCATAAAACACTATTCTGTTGCATTGAACGGAAAAATAACTATAGCTAACACCCATATTCTAAGTCGATTTTTTCACTCAAGGGAATACTTACGTGAGTGGTATAATGGCCGCCGCTTTACTAAAGGTTCGGCTGTCACCTGTCAAATTTCAAATGTAAGTATTCACTTGAGTGAAAAAAATCGACTTAGAATATGGGTGTAAGTCTATACATAGTTATTTGACTGTAACGGGTATTTATCGCGCTCACCTCATATGTTTTTGTGTCCCGACGTTTCCAATACGCCAGTCAACCCGTGACAACGGCTGTTAGTGCAGTCAAATTAGGCGTGTTTTGAGCAAAGATAGGACATAATTGAACACATTTGTTTAAAGCTTTAATTTTTACATAAATCGATTTCAAATGAATTTGCCCCTACCATATATAAATTTCAACCTCCGGAGATGGCTGGATCCGGAGATACCTTCATAAGGCCATAGCTTGATGAGGCGTTTGTATACAGTTGGTGCAGTGTGATATATTTTGTACGACACCATGCTCCACGTTCCCACCAAGTTTCAGCTAAATCCGAAACCGGGAACACCTTTGAATTGTGATAGCAATTACAATACTTTGGTAGCAGATAAATCTATTCTGGGTCAACTCCTGTTGTTGTACATTTTGATGTAATAGTCAAGGTCTTTGCCACAATGTTCTCCCAAATTTTCAACTGCCTACGTCTTCTAAAAAGGAGTATATCCTTAGATTTACGCATTTTTTGAGAGGTTTTAAACCACAATTCTACAAGCAAAATCGACACAGTTTCAAAACTTATCTCAATTATATTAACAAGGTAAATGAAACGTATACCAGTTAAAAAAAAATCGGATTCTAATACGGAACAAGTATTTATTGGGCATTATAGGTAAATAACATAGGAACTTAGCCAACAGAAGCGACAGTTGCATTGCACGTCAGATAAACAAAATAAGTCTCTTCCACAAGCTTTTCCATCTATGAAAAATTGAACGCGTCATCGTTTGCAAGTTTTACAGGTTCGATTTTGACACCAAACGACTTATGTCTATTAATTAAAACCGCATAAATACGTCATTTATTTATAATAAGGAAAATGCTGTTTGACGTGACAAATGTCTACTAAACATGTAGATCGTTCAAACTTTAAAACGAAAATAGAACCTCAAGCAGTTGTCAAAATGCCACTCAAATGCCATTCAATTCTTGAATTTCATGCTACTGCACCTAACAAACAAGACGATTTATCAATAGCACCAACAAAAAGGTTCTGTCATGATTTAATTATTTTTATTTTTCAAAGTATCATTGTTTGCTGAAAGTGACAAGACTCTGTTTTTTCTCTGATATTTGACTTCATAAACTTCCTTTCCAATATGTTTTTTTATTGATTCCAGGCCAACCAGTTTAGCTTGGTAGCAATTAATTTTTAATGTCACTACCACACCTGTGCTCAGACTCATTATTTTATTATTTTCTTTAAATGGTGAATGGTTTATGACCAATCACAATTAAGTTGCTTAATATTTTTATACACTGCAGATAATGTTGATTACTTCAAGTGAAATGATTTTAAAACTTTAATTAAGGAATATAACGTAAAAAAATCCAATGTTATTCTCTTCGTCTTGTCAATATCAAAAGATATTTCAATCACTGAAATCTCAATATGAAACCGCTAACTTATACTTAAAAAACACATTCTGTATAATCATGAATATTTTTTAAATGACTTGACAAATCAAATAAGTATTCCCAAATTACTTTAAAGTAATAATCTTAAAAATATTAAATGATATTGTTTGGTCGGTTTCAAAAGCTTGTGCTTGATCACGACACCTATTATTTTGCTAAGGAAATAAGCGACCGACTATAATTTCGTTAGTTTAATCCTTTAGATGGCGCAAACGACAAGTTATACTTGAATTTGAACTATTACAATGAAGATTATCTTCAATACATTGTCACGCGCTTATAGAAGTTTTCACTTTAAAATATATTTCAGTAACTCAATTGTCATTTATTCATTGGGCTGTTGTGATGAAATCCAAAATAGCCGAAGCCTTTTGTAGATTAGACGTTTACTAGAAAATCACAATCAAAAGAAGGTAATAATATTGCACGATTGAAAAGATAACTCTGGATTAGATTGTTAGACTCAGAATTCTCCAATATGAGCCGAAATCCAAAATAACCAAAGCTTTCTGTAGTTTAGACGTTGACTAGAAGATCACAATTAAAATAAGGTAATAATATTGAAACCCCATAATCCCCCCACTGTATTCCGCCATATATTTGGTGCTCAAAATGAGCACCGACAATATAGCCGGTGCTCATGTTGCTATTGAGAGAATAACTCAATTTACGCACACCACTGCAGTTTTATGTGGGTCTACTATTAATTAATCTATAATATTGGTGATAAATAACCTCAAGTTTCTGGATTTTTCTGAGAGAAACCTGTATATTTTAAGAGTGGTGATTGTAACTAACTACTAGTAGTTATCACAGAAAAAAAACCACGAATAAATTCCTTTTCTCCGAAGCACAGTTCGGCGATTCATAAGTTGGTGAAAAAAACCATGTTCCGTATGAGGAAGGATGGTGCAAATGCACCGAAAGGTTTATCATAGCTGTGAAAACCTTGTGTTTATTTGCACTGACTGTGCCAATGTTTTCCGAGCTGATAACTGCATATATAACTACAAAAAATCATTTTTACCTTGTCATTCTACTTCTAAAACTTTGAAATTTATTGTAGAGGTACATTAGGATAGTCATAATGTGTGGTACAAATTTCATGAGATAGAGTTTACTCGTTTACATTTTATACAGTTTTCAAAGTTTCAACTGAGTATTTAACAGGGTTCCGTAGGTGCTAGAATCGGTGCAAATTAGGTGGTGACTCCTGGCGGTATCCTCTATCGATCCCGCAACATTCTACAAATGTACGAATTATGTCCTATCTTTTTCGGATTTTAACTAGCCTATGTTGCAATACAGTCGAAACGTCGGGACACAAAAACATATGAGGTGAGCGCGATAAATACCCGTTACAATCAAATAACTATGTGTGATAATCGCGAAAGTCTACGAAAAACTATAGATAAGTCACCATCGCATCGTCAAAAAAAACTATAAGAAACACAAACCCATCTTCATCATTATAAAGTCCAAAACTTTCAGCCCTTTCTTTTAGAAAAACAATTTCTAAAAGAAATTAACCGTTAATTTGTTAAACTGTAAACAGTATAGAGTTTCGAAATACCTCGCTGTCTGCGAAAAACCAATTTAGCAGTTAAAATAAAAACAAAGTAATAAGTTCCCTACGTTGATCTGTTTGCAGTAAAATTTATTGCTTCGTCTAGTCTAGACTTATAAACTGTCTTAGTTATAAACTTAAATATTGGTTGTTTATTCTGTGACTATAATAAAATAAGGGAATGGTGGGAAACTGCTAAAGGCCTAGAAAGTTAAACTATCGTCCTTAAACCAACGATACACACAACCAATTATTCCTAATACTCTCACTTATCTACATAATCACACTCTTATCACTTCTACCGAAACAAACCAATCAAGTGTGCACGCAAAACTCATTGTTCTTTCCTCATCTTTTGTCCCTACGTGTTTTTTATTTTTTATATAAGATTTCAGACAGGAATATCAGCTTGCATTGTTCATAATTCTCTTATGAATAAATACATTGTACCTACATACGAATAAACATACTACCTAATATCTAAATTATAAATCTACAATAACTAACTATTATTACCTACCAAACTTATGTAAAATAATTACAGTAATTTATAATATCTAACTACTCAGTTTGATAACAAAATGTGTTACGAACCTCAAATGGGATTGATAGGTATGTTGGCATGCTACTATTCTTTCCGTAATCTTTAGATAGCTATGCATGCATGCTAATTGCTGATATTGCGCACCCAACCTACCCTATCACTCATTGTGTCAATTTATTACTGTCCGTCGGAGGACGCTTTGAACCGGGATACAGTAAAAACTTGTCCGGTTCTTAGCGCATCTGTCTAGAAGTTAGGTACCTAGTACGAACATAACAATGTATTCCTAAAAACAAAATCACTATTTTATACCTATTACTAATTCTAATTCTAAGCATTACCATTAGTTTAATAGTGATATAATATAAGTACCTACTAGTTACCTTTAAGTTTTTGTGTCAATAAATAATTTATAAAATTTATAAATTAATTTATAATTTTTTTTTTTTAAAGTCACAGTTTTGAAAGTCGTACTGGCCACCATAAACAGAACTCATAAAAAAAAGAAAAAAAAGCCCCTTCAAAGATTGTGAAACACAAGACGGTGTTTCGGTGTTTGCTGCTTGAGCTCTGGCTTTTTATTGCCTCGCAGAAGGTGTGAAAAGTAGAGTATGCCCTCTGGGATAAAGTCTGTCTTCGTCTTGGGCAGCTTGAACCCTTCGCTTCACTCAGGACTCTATATAACTTAACCGAGTCCCTCGTTAGCTCAGGGTTCAATATGCCACCTGCGACATAAGACACTGCTTTATCCCCTTGGTGCTTATTCTAGTTTTAATAATATTCAAGTTACCTGTAATGTCAACACCTTAGCTCAAAACCTCCTGTAATTTATCAAATGTTTCAGCTGCGGGATATCACTTATAATATTAAATCTGAAAAAGGCGACTACGTAAGTCACAACATCATTAATAACCCTCGCTCTGTCCTGCGACTCCGCCCACAGCAAATCAAGAAGAATTGCGTCCCATTCCCTTTAGTTTTAGCTGAAATACTGCCTTTTTCAAGTGCAGTAAATTAATATGATAAGTATCTTGTTATAATAATAACTTTTTAACATTAAATCCTAAAACCGACTCCAAATCAAACTGAAAAGTATGAAATAAATTAACCTTTTTCAACAGACTTCAAAAAAGGAGGAGGTTATCAATTCGGTAGAATGTTAATTTTTAATGAATGTTACCTGAAAACTTTGTTGTTATTTGAAAAAATATGTTTTAGGATGTACTTCATATTGGTCCCATATAAATTTCATGAAAATCGGTTCAGTATTTTAATTTTGAAATCAAAATAACTGAAAAATGACGTAATCCTAGTAAGTTAAGTTGCATATTTTGCTTCCCTGTGACTATTCAGTGGTGTTTACGGTCACCAGAACAATCCGATTGAAGTCGGTTGTCGTATGTTTCTTTAAAACCTTGATTATTAACAAAAAATCCAAAACCTACTTCAAATTAAACTGATAAGTAAGAAATAAATTAACCTTTTCTTATGTAAATTCTTCCACTAACTACTTTTAGTCGAAGCCAGACAACCCAACATCAACAATAAAAATAAAGTCGGTTTGGCGTTCAATGAGACGGATCGAACAGACTCCTCATTTTTATTTTAGTCGGTAAAAAAAAATGCCTCACCCCTATTTACTACTGGGCTTCGACTGCGAAGGGTAAAAATTGGGCCTTTGTCCTTTTTCAGGTGTTGCTTCAAATTTTCAGCTCAATCGGTACCAAAACTTTGTTTTTTTTAATCCATTGTGAGATTTTTCTCATCATCCTGCATGCATCGTGTATCTGACATATTTTTCGCAGGGATGAGACAAGTTGCGAAAGAGCTGAAATTTTTTCCGATAAAAATATCTATGTATTTTACTTTGCACAAATTTACCTCCTTAGATATTAATTCTACAACATAGTCGTCAGTCTTACCACCCATATGTTTATGTCACCTTCGTTTAGTTTTTATTTCCAACTAAAAGTTAACTAATTCTATATTTTTACAAAAAACATATTATTGTGAGAAAGTGAAGTCTATTTGCGAAGAAGATAATAAATTACAAGATAAGTACCATCGAAATGAAAAATGTCTCTTTCAAAGTACTTTTCACAAAGCCTAGAACTTAATTTGAAAACTGTTGACGTGTTACTTTTTAAATAACTCTTTTGAACTTATTTTTGCAACGAAATGAGTGTAATAAATGTGTTCAAAGTAAACTAGTGTTAAAGAAAATGAAGCCCAATGTTATAAAAAGCGTACCTACTTATTATTAGTTTCGTAACTTATGGCAAAAAAAAAAAATCGGAGCCCTGAAAACGAGTAGGTAAGTAGAGACGCTGTAAAGTAGAGCACAGCTGAACTCACTAACATGTTAACTTTCCTTACCTGTGTTTCGCAAATGAACAGTAGGTATTTTATGAATTATTATAAGATGCACGCCACGAACAGTCTTATGGGTTTTATACACGAGTCGATCAAAATCGCAGGTAACTAGTTCATATTTTAAGCGTGATTCATACGCCTGCGCCTGAGCATTTTCACAGTCGATTTTAGCTAAAATTGTGCGGCTTTAGTCACCCGTGTAAAAAGTCCCTATAAGTAAGGACATTCGTATGATGACAATGCATGAAAACATTTTCAAATTTAAATATCTACCTTTTGAAAAAAAAACTTTGCTAATCAACCAAACTGAGTAGGTAGAGCTCTTTCAATCTCTTGAAAGTCAATGTCTACTTTTTTTTTATAAATTTTTATTACAGAATAAGCTAACTACTACAATCTATACTATTTCAAAATTTACAAAAGGAAACAATTGGGCCACCCATAGGCTGTTGCAAATGATCTATAGGTAGCTCAACTATTCCGAATCAATCAATCTCTCCTTAGAGACGTACTAATACTTGAAAAAAAAATGTTATCGAAAAGGTGTCAGCTGTGAACTCGATCAAGAGCCAGTATTTTACAATGTACAAATACTCCATTTCCCCTCGAAAAATACGAAGGAATTTCGATCAACTTTGTTGTCGCACTCCGCTGGGCGCTAAATGAAAATATTTTGTGTTACATTGAAGCATATTCAGAATATTTACTTTATTTGCAAGATGAACTTACTGTCATATAAATGGTGTTTCCAAAACTTTGATAGAATTGAAGATACATTATTTTTTGGCTATGGGAAGAGTATGTTGTACCATGGTTATTTATACCCATGATCCATGAACAAAAAAAATGTGCAATTATGAACTGGTGTTACTTTGATTCTAAGTTTGTGTGCTACTGCGGATCGAAATAAATTTAGGTTACGTCCGGAAAAAAGAAAAAGAAAAAATTATCTTTTATGATGAATTTATGATATTAACTATACATCAATTGTCATTAAAAATACTTCAGTCTATAAAAATATTCGTTATATTTAAATTCCCAACTTATAATAAACGGGGGCGTTAAGAAAACTGTTTTTCTCGGGATTGTTATTTCAATAAACCGTTATTTGAGTAGGAACTATTTCTTCGTTGGGAACTTGGAACCCTTTAGAAATGAGCCTCAACTTATTACTATTATTATTCTTTTCAATTTGAACGCGATTTTCTCCTATATCTCTATAACTACTTATAAACCCATTTTTTTCTTCAAGATGTATGAGAAAGAAAAGTCAGAAATACCAAGACAATTTTGCCCTTTTTCACCTGACTTCAAAAAGAGAGGAGGTTATCAAATCGGTTGAATGTTATTTTTTAATTTTTGTAACCAACTTGTTGTTTATGAACCGATTAGAATTTTTTTTTTTTTGTTTGAGAGGTTATACTATCCGATTAGTCCCATAGAAATTACTTATTTTACTTCCCTTCGTGACTTTTCAGTGGTGCCTACGGTCACTTGAACAGACCGATTGAAGTCGGTTGTTGTTTTTGAGAAAACCTTGATTATGTAGGCAACCTATTATAGTTGTGTTATTTTGGAAAAAAGTTTTTACTTAGCATTTTTTTTATAGATGCAGTATATTTAAGTTCAGTCAGTATAACTTTGGCATAACAATTAATAGTAACGGTAAAATTTGTATAAACCTCGGTTTGCCGCCATAGTAGTTATATCACTATCGAAAATTTTCAATTAACAATAAAAAGTTCAAAGTGGACTTTACAATTCAGTCCAGTTACCGAATCGCATTGCAAACTGTACTCGGGTTAACGGGTCAGGTAAAAACTACTGAACGGATTTAACTGAAACTTTACAATATCATAGGTACGAAGCCTGAAAGGACATAATGCTTTATTAAATTACGCTACATTTGTTCAGAGGGGAGATATAGGAGTATAAGTATGGCACATAATATTACTTATTTTTATAAGGTATTGATTGACTTGCTTAGTACTGACACTTTGATATTCTGTGACATTTCTTCCGCGGGTGAAACAAACCACATCGACAATAAAAATTACGTCAACGAGTGACGAAGTCGCACGCGGGTCGCAGCTAATTTACTTATAAAATATGTATGTTGTATGTATAATTTATGTAATACTGTTTTGAAAACTAAAGCAGGAAACAATAATGTACAGTCAGCTCTGTAATAATCTTTACACCCAGCTAACGCCGGTGTTCTCCTGTGATTAAACGACTCACACAAACACATCATGCGTTTATTTCGTACAAATTAAAAGAGGTATTGTAGGGTCGGCTCTATAATTGTCTTTACATCCATCTTACGCCGGTGTTCTCATGTGATTAAACCACTTAAGATAAAGCCATAATATAAACCACCAGTGGTTTAATCACAGAAGAACACCGGCGTAAGATGGGTGTAGAGACAATTACAGAGCCGACCCTACAATACCTCTTTTAATTTGTATGAAATAAACAATTTTGTCTATAGTTGTGTTCGGCAAAGACGGAACGGCATTATTGTAACAACCGAGCTGCAATGTGATCTCGTGTAGCACGCTATTAAAACAGGGGTCGTCAACGGAACATCCGGCTAAGTTCCCGGAAGTAGCGTCTGAGCTGTTTTCTTTGCTAAAACATGTGTTTATTTAAAACTAGGACAAGACTTGTAGCAAACAAAACAAATTAAAGAAGGTTTATTCGTTCCAACAGAGAGGATGTCGTGGTAAAAAGTTTTTATTACAAGGGAAATAAAGAAAATTTATTACGTGGCAAGGAAGGTTTTGCGAGAAATCTCGCAATTCCATAAATAAGTACAAAAGTAGTTTAAATGTGTGAACTTCTTGAACGTGAATCGAAGCTGCGATGGCAAAATATCCCACATTGTAGGCTGCTATTGAGTGTGTATATTTAATCGGTAGATTGGCTAGAAAACGATTTAATTTAATTTAATTTAATCTCATTGGTTACTTAGACGTGGTAATCAATAATAAATAGGTCATATCTACTGTCAAAATATCATATAATTCCTATAATTATTATGAAAAGAAATAATAAACATGATTTCATTAAAAAGTTTAACATTCCTAACATCATACACACATCATCATTTCCTGGTCCTTTTCCCACTTACGTGGGGTCGGCACAACATGTCTTCTTCTTCCATTCTTCTCTATCAGCCGTTATCTCTGTACTTACACCTGTTACACCTGTAACATCATACACACAAACACGTAAATTAACTCTCAAGAACACAATATCCCAACTCCCATTGTCTCACACCCTGTATAATTCACTCAAAGTGCTTGCTTATCCCACAATAACAGGGCTTCGAAGTACAATTACATACACGACATGTCACGACAAAAGGTTGTGAAACAGCAATTAGTCGGAGGAAGCAGCTGCGGTCGCGCTTGTGGGGAGCACTGTACGTAATGACGAGAAACTTGTGTGAACAAGTGATTAGTCACCGTTTTCCGAGGTATCTGATCTGAAAATAGACGGAGCCAGGTTCTAGTATAGCGTTTTTATCCGATTGCGATAAGAGGTTAATGGTTTTTAGTTGTGTTGGACTGTGTTTGTTTGGCGCATTCTGTAGCTTAATTCGACTCGATTAATGGGATGAATATTAGATGACAATAGAATTAATAAAAAGTGTAAAAAAAATCCTCTTTAAGTGCGGTTTCAGACAAGTGTATTTTTGTCGCGGGTATACGGGTGGATTTGTAGTGTACTCGCGAAACTTTAAGAGTAATCCTCAAGGCGAATTTCCATACAAAATGTTTCGGACAAATACTCAAAAAGTACGCGGTATTATAGTAATTTGTTCACACTATTCGTTTTGTCTATGTTTTTCGATTGTGTCAACAAAAATTAGTAAGGTTTCATTTAATTTAGATTTTATACGTGTTTTTAAATTAGTAGTGTTAATTTTAATTTGTCCGAAACATTTTGTATGTAAATTTGCCTTGAGGATTACCCTTAAAAGCCGAACATGCGTATACCGGCGTTTACGCTCTGTTTTTTTTCTAGCGAGCGTCAGTAGCATGATGCTTCTCTCGTGGCTTGTAGTGTGTATACGCGCGACAATAAAAGCGCTGCAAAAAAATAAAACACCGCTAGGTTAATCTACGTTAATCCGCTAGTCTGAAACTGCACTTATTTCCACATTTTTCTGAACGTAAAAACTGGTTTGCAGATGATTAATGGCAGTGCAGTTGACATGCACAAGAGTATCTAGGCACGTTTGAACAGTGCAAAGCAACTGCACTTGGCAGCGACTACCCAAACGAGCAGATGACACCTGCATTTTTTTTTCTAATGTATAATATAATTTTAATTAATTCAAGTGGTGTAACCCATTCTAATTAATTAAATAAATACAACTAATCTAAACCCAATTTCATACCTGATATCCGATCTTTCACTAGTTGCCAACCAATACAACATTTTCAATCTTCTTAAAACCTTTCGAACAATCCAAGTGGATCGCACACAGAAACTATTATCTCTTAATTTCGCCCAGTCTCCCCGGCCGGGTCTCTGGCGACCCCAGCTTCGGAGTCCGGAATTAACTAAGTTTGTCTGCAACCGACAGTATTAATAGCGATACTAATAGAAGTCGGATGAAGCCAGGGTTTTAACTAACCACCGTAACAGCAGTAATAACATCTGGTGAGTAGAGACATTTAATTGTTTTATTGAACATAGGTACCTAGTTTTCTATTTTTTTTTTATATATATCATAGATTCAACAGCACTCCATATGAATGTATATATACGTATTTAAACTTATCCTATTGTCAGTAACAGATTCTTACTTTTTAAATAAGGTTTTTTACAATATGTCGCTAAGGTAAAATGTGTCTAAAAATAACAAAAATACCATATTGTGAGTATGAGTATACGCGTAATGAATGAAGAACGAGTTTATGTGTGAGTGTGGGGTGTGTTAAGGTGAGGTGAGGGTAGGTGTGTGAGTGTGTGTATATATGAGTAATTAATGATCTACGTTTATGTTTCAGATATTTAAAGAGTTATTATAGGTGATGGATGATTCCGGCAATTATTACCTACCTTTATTCGCGAATCTCCGTTTCGGTTGCACACGGTCATACCTATTAATGTTTGCCACTGCTGAGCAAGTGTCATCCATATTTAACATAATATGTATCTTCTAACAAATAATTTTAAATTATTATTTTTCCTTACTTTTATGTAAAAGTTACTTGTACCTTTTTGTAAATTTAACCATCTGTTTTTTACTTTTATTGCATTGTAGTCAATAACTCTCTGTAACCTACCTTACTTTTAAGGATGGGCACTGGGAAATGTAACACAATAGTTATACTATAACACTTTCCAGTGTGCACTTAGTATTATTATCAAACTATGTGTTGACCAAATAAATAAATTTGAAATAAATAAAATAAAATAATTTCCATAGAACTGCCAATATACAGGTAAAAAAACATAATCAAAATCTATTTACGAAAAAATCTGCGTGGTATTTTTTCTTAATAAATGAAATCCATAAAACTTCAGGAACAAATCTCCGCAACGTCATAATATTTTACCAATCGACGTCCCAAAAATAATTCCCGCAAAACTCACGGGACGTCGTAAATCATCCCGGATAACTTTTTCCATTTCTTCGAGATCCCGGGCCTAGTGACTGTTTCTTATCTATGGACGGACGGGACAGATCTACGTCACAATCGAGAAATAGAGCTGTACCACATTAAGATTCATCTAAAGTATGTTGAGGTGCTGAAATCGTCTTCTTTCCTTTCTGTTCAAGCTACCTTGGCTAAAAAGCTTCTTAAAAAAAATTGGTTGTCTGTAAAGTTGGTTTACGGACGATAGTTCTGTTTAACGAGACTACCATCGAATGTATATAAACGGGACAATGAGCGTTACCGGACAATGACAGTATTACCGGACAATGACGTCAACGCTTACGAGCTTGCAGCCGTCGTTCATCGATTTATTAGACGTAGTCACGTCAAAATGGACCATAACCCTAGTATTTTTCTTTAAGTATATATTTTCGCATACTCTTTGCTCAAGAAGAATTTAGTCCAAGTAAGGGACTTGTGGGCTTACAAGAGAAAAAAAAAAACTGCGAAACTTTAATAGACAGAATTCCTGTAATACAAAATCAAGGAGTTGGACCTTTCGGAGTCCGAATATCTACTTTATTTACATCCCTACAGTTACGTTTGAGCCCATGAGTTACGTAGTTTCGGCCTGTTACTTTTTACAACCGAGTTTGCTGTACGCGATCATTGCGGCCGTAAAATGTAACGTTCTAAGACTTCTCGGCTCACGACTCCAGTTTAGATTTGACGACGGCTATCTGAACGTTTAATTAAATTGTTGGATTTAGTGCCAAGTCGTTTTGAGGACGAGATGACAAACGTACCATTAAAGGACTAGACAAGTGACTTGTAAAATGAATCGTTTAGTCATCTCTTGCATAATTTCATCATTTGTATCATTCTATGCTTTCCTTATGTATATTCCTATTTATGTTTAAAAATAGACACTTAAGTGCACCTTTAGCCAACGTTTCGTATTTTGGTCTCACTTCCCATCCCAAGGTTGCCTGGAAGAGATCGCTGCTTAGCAATAAGGCCATCCATTGTACAGTCGGCTCTATAATTGTCTTTACACCCAGCTTTCGCTGGTTTTCTCCTATGATTAAACCACTCACACAAACACATCATGTTTGTGTGTTAATAAACTACTGATGTGAATAAACCACTGATGTGAATAAACCACTTAAGATATACCCCTAATATATACCACAAGTAGTTTAATCACAAAAGAACATC